>JARJCQ010000042.1:0-600000 GCA_029281465.1 Mycena epipterygia | reverse complement strand
CGGCACAGGGTAGTCAGCGAGATGAGACGGCGAATTGACTGCACAAAGAGCATTGTATTGACTGCATATTTGAACGTTTGAAACCCGTCTCTGATGTCCGGTCTCAGCATAAATTTATAACCTACTACACAGGTATAAACTCATTCTCGTCGTCTTCATCATCAGATGGCATGCTGAAGGGAATAAATGACTCGGAGATTGTGCAATGTTCCACAGGGGAAGAGCTTTGGATTGTGGGATTTGTGTAGGTGGTCAAAATCGTGAGACCTAGAGATCTCGTTTCCTCGAGCTGAGATATAATCTCAATGACCTTCGCACGATTCAAATTAAAATTAGCGTAGGAAAGGCTGGCCTCTTTCTCGACTTCGGGACCTGTCCTCGATGACGAACGCCAAAAGTTGCACGTAAGAGACCGCGCTGAATTCTCCAGGCAGGAAATTCGGCATTTGGAAAGTACGGGAAACAGGTCCGCCATCAATCCGGCGGCACCGCGGCCAGATTCGGCGGAGCTTGAAAGCATGAGATCACGTGTCGCGTCCCAGTTCCCCTTGCTTCCTGCCTCCCGCCTTCCTACCTCCGGTCGGGAACTGTGCGCCAGCGGCATGCACTCCTTTATGTCGTGTGTTCTGCCTCCTCCACACCAGACATCCGCTGCCGGAAAGCGGCGAAACGGCTCTGATCGCGCGCGAATCACCATGTCGACTACCATAAATTGACCAGGATGAATAATTGTGTAACAATCTCTATGGAATGTCCTGGAGCTCTTAGGCGTGTCCAGGCTCCGCGTAGCTACTAGCAGAGATGTGTTAGGTTCATTTCTACATATTTCCCATCAAAGGCATTCAAGCCGACCCGGCCGGCATGAGCTTCGCTGATGTCATAGGTCCGCCGATCAGATCCGCCGGACTTCCAAATTCCCGGACTTTCCTACTAGGTGCTCGCGCATGGCACTAGCTGAAACCTTGCTTGCCATGTGATCCATTTCACCCTACAGTACCTTTGGTTACTTCGATCTTGATCATGTACAGAAAAGCCAATCTGCTATCATACTTAGCCGTACTTGGTTGCCGGAGCACCAAACTTTTGTACTCTGGAACAAGCTCGTTGTATGAAGCAATGGACCAATGGCACTGATAGTTCCTACCTGCACCGTGAAGCAGGGAGTTTGAAGGTAGATCACGGGTCGATAATTGCGTTGAAAGTGGCTGTGGATAATTACTGTACCATTTCGACCAAAGGTTCAGTGACGGGTGACACCAACATTGTTTTGATTTGTGCAAAAATCGCCTTAAATCGAAACAAAATTTATCAGTCCTCTCGGCTGAATTCTTTCTAAAAATAGTGAACCTTTGGTCGAAAGTTACGTGCCTTCAACGTGCTCAGTCGTTTGATGGTATGAAGTGGATTCAACAAGTAACATATTGAGACATAAAAGGGGATGAGCAACGGCAAATTGGGTTCTTTTCTATCTGGAAATGGTACAGGATGGCAGAACGGTTCCGTGACTTGTGAAACCTTGAATCCATGAGCTATCGGCAGGACAAATCATTTTGGAGTACTGGGGCGAACATGAAACCACTACTGATTCGATTCAAGATTCAAGCTTCAAAAAAATTGGTTGCATGAAGGCGTTGCATCTCCTTATCTGGCAGTTGTTTAGGGTTATGGCAAGATTTCCTGGGAGGTTTCTGCTATTGTCAAAAAAAATGGAAACACGCAGAAGATAGACCACCTCCCGGAAAATAAGTTGATCTTCCTGATTTTCAAGACAGTGTGGGAAGCCTGTACTACTGTACTATTTCGACCGTAGGTTCAGGTGACAGGTGACGGAGGGCCGTGAACTGAGCCTATTTGGTACCGGTGACGGTGACGGCAAACTTTTGTGGCCCAGATGGGCGTAAAAATGCAAAAAAATCTCCTCCGGCACTTGCCGGATTACCATTTATGGCAATTTTGATGTGATTGCCGAGGAATGAACATCTAACCCAGTGAACATTGAGTGAACATGTAAGGTGACGGGTGACATGGTGTGAACCTACGGTCGAAATACAGTAACCAGCAACCACTGATCACACCTGTAATGACAATGAGATTCGCGATGAGATCCTAGTGCAGTGGCAGATTTCCACTTCTGAGGGTTTGAACCAGGCTAGATAGGATCGAAGAACGAACACGTTGTTGTGACTTATTGACATTGGCAGATTTCATTTTTGAGGGTCTTGACAGGCTCTAGTATTTGGTTATGCTAGGATCGAGAGGCGAGAGACTTTCATGGCATGTTTATTTTGGCAGATTTCGGAGTTTGAAAGTTGGAATTTCCAGGTTGTGGGACCGCTTTTCAAGCAAGGTGATCCCAAACGTACTCGAATTCACTCAGTTTAAGGCATTTGAGGTTGGAACACGGCTCTCGAGTGAGAACCTCGATGAACCTATCATCGGGTACCCATTTACTAGTATTGTTGGCCCTGACTTCCTTCATCGGTTCTTCTGAGATGAATACGCTCTCCAGCGATTGTAAAGATCCAAATGCCGCGAGAAGACCCCAGCTTGGGCTTCGGATGCTGATATGAAGTGATTTCAGCGAGTTGGAAAAGGAGGGCAACAAAGCAAGGGGATCAAAATCCTCGAACTCGGAAATGGGCCTCCTGGTATGTACATATTCCACCAGATAATCGAGGGAACGCAGTTTCCGGAGAATTAGAAACCCCCTCGGTGGGAGTCTCTGAGTCCGTTCGTGGAATCCCAAATACCTGAAACATGCAATGTCGAAGATTGAGACAGCTCCTCAGTATCTCGACGATATCGATGATGGAAGGGCCGGTGATATGTAGAGATGTCAAGGATTTTCACGCGACTGCACTGTTCAACAGAGCACTGTTTCCAGGGATGTAAAGATGTCGAAGGCTCCCCGTGGTGAGGGATGGAAATGATTCAGGTTCCTTTCTAGCCTAGGATCCATCCAACTGGACGATATTCAACAGAGGAAACAGGTCCGCGGGATGACTGAGGAGCGTCTGCACTCACAGATACGAGTTATCGCCGTAGGAAGCCCTGTCCGAATCGGAAAGGTGCAGATATTTCCATGTTTTCAAGTTGAAATGAGTGGTGATTACTTCAAACAACTAGGTGATATCTTTCCCCATTTCCACATCGGATTTGGCTGGCTTCGATAACCGTGACCGCATTGAGATCTTCACTAAATTCTTCAACTTCTGGGCATTTTCGATGTCGATGTCGAGCTCAGTGGTGTCGATATGGCAATATCCCGCCAATCACCACAAACATGGCATAAGAGGAGAGGTGATTGGGCCACCAGAGGTAATTCGTCATTTAGGCTCTCCGGAAGGGATGCCAAGAATATCTCCTGCATTATCTCAACGGGAATTTCGACCCCGGAAATGAGTACGCCTTGTGTTTCTCATCAGCGGCGCGCTGCATTCTGAAAAATACATAATCCAGTGACATGCACAACGATGAGAGCGAAAAGACCTACGATTGCATGGATCGTAGAAGGATGAGGAGTGTTGGTGTGTGGTTAGCTGAAGCCTGAAGGTAAAGTGAGCGCAAGCAAGCAGTGTTTATGTACCCACAGAGGCTGTGTCATGTTGTGGCCACAACGGAGGATTCATCGATTACCACGTGTGCATCATACTACGTCGTCACATATGAGAAGGATGGATAAGACCTATCATCGGAGTCAGATATTGCAAAAGACCTCACATGTCATACCGGTAGAACTTCAGCGAAACGATTCTGGAATGTGTCGTCAATCCAGGTTGGACGAACTCAAGCAATTATCAGAGTCTCATGATCATATTTACAAACGGAATTGCAGTTCAGATTTCTAGGGGTGGACAGTCCGACAGTGAGAGCTCATCATCGTTGTTCAAACTCACAGGGATTCCGATGAAAAGTGTAATCCACCTATCCAGAGTCGTGCCGCGCGGCCCTAATCTGTTAAAGGGAACCGCAACTTTGAGCATAAAATCACTAGGAGAGTAGTAGCACGCGTTAAGCGAATGGGTTCCGTAGACCGGTAGGTTCAACTTTGACTGTGTTTGCTCTTCACGTGGCCGCGGACCCGTCAAAGCATCAGGGTTAGTCAGCGACTTGGAAAAAACTTTTAACCTCGACTTGTCCGTTGCTAATCTAGCTTTTCAACTTTAAAGGCTTTTGTCCTGAAACAAGCCTGTGCTTTATACTCTTTATTCCAGTTCAATATCCGTCCCCTGAAGAAAAAACTCGAACAAAAGAGGGACACGGTGGATGATGGTGCCAGCGGCACGACTCGGATCTCTACGCAGGCGAGTCCAACTGGCTACTACGCTACCTACCATTGAATGTCGACGACAAGTCTCCCTGCCTGTCGCGCCTCTGCACCAATACCTCCTCCTCCAACAAACTGACGAAGCGACAACCGCTCTGGGCTTTCGGCAATCGTGGATCCAGCACACGCTCGCTTTGATCTTGGATCTGGCCTGTGGCCACTTCGCCAAAATTTCGGGCTGCAGATTCTGTCGGGCGGGCGTCAATCTGGTCCCGCTATCGCTGATGGGTGGTCTCGGTTCTTAACCGGCGGCGTTGATTTTGTCCCGCAACCCGTCGCGAGCGCGCACGTCCGATAATATCTCAATGGCTTTCCGAGCAGGAGTCTGGCGTAATGGCAAGAGGAAGACAAGAACATGACGACGCTCAGGTGGACCGTGGAGTGCAATAGAAGGGATTCTGTGAATGATTGTGATTTTTGTGATATTCCACAGGATCCTGTGGTGTCAGCTCCTCGTTCTGACAGTTGCTAAGTTGGGATCTCTCCAAAGTGCAGTCACATGGGCGGTCAACGCCACAGCAATGAAAATACAAGGCTTACTGGAACAAGATAAGCGAGCGACCTAACCCATCCGAGACGTCACTGGCTCGACTAGCACATCGCAACCTATCAAAACCTATCGCAACCAGTCGCAGGTCTTTCGAATATTAGTGGCAGTTGATTCATTCCAGCGATCGGCGCAAAATACGGTAAGGTCTGATATATCGCGCATGCTTTTGATTGCGGTTGCAGAGTTGCCTGTTCAAGAGGTTTTGTGGATTTGTGGGCACCATCAGGCGATATTGCCGAAGGTACGGCCTTCCTACGCCTTCTCACATTACTTTTTACACTGCGCGATGCTGAGGTCGCCGTGTGTTTTGCAAAGAGCACTGGCAAAAAAGATCCCAGGTCCCCCGAGTGAATTCGAAGTTGGTCGCCAATCAGCCTGATTCGCGAGCGAGAATTGAAGTGGATTTCGTGTCTGTGGCCACGGGTCCATCACGCAGTTCCTGATGTTCCCTGGCTCTGTCCCGCCCAAGTCCCACCCGGGTCCCCATGTCCTGGACCAGGAAGAGTTCCCGTGGGCGGGGGAAAAAACAGAAGGAAAAAATGGTTCCTCGCCAATCGACTTGATTCGCGAGTGTGTTCTCTTTCAGCTTCTTCGTGACCTTCCGATTGGAAATCGAGACCTGGACTTCGCATAGACGGCGGACATACTCAATGGGCTCCGCTTTGTGTTCTCCGCCGCACGTTCAAATTATATTAGGTACACCGACGGCATTCCAGCGGCGATCTCGTCACCCGCAGCACGCTGTGCCTCAGTCCAGCGTTGTCTCGTCGCATAGTACGATGGATGATTTAAATATTACCATGCTTGCACGCCCGATCGGTCGACAAGCTGCGACGGCATGCAGCCACGGTGACGCGATTAATAAGGAGATCAACATGCGGCGGGAGGGTTGGACTTTGCCCATTGTGCTGCTCGTTTCGGGCGGTTGACCCACAGTTGCCATTGCGCTAGCTATCCCGTGTCCCCACCCACTCTCCCATCCCCATGTTATAAGCCCGGACAGTTTTATCGGCGTAATAGGCAATGCCGCATGCCGTCGTTCCTATTTATTCTAGGCTTACGCCGCTGCGGTTCAATCCAGTACCCTCAAGGACGAGGTTAAAGACAATGGACCATATCAATTGCCTGCCCACGAGGAGTGTTAGAGTCGGAGCTAGTAAGTTGTATTATGCATATATCCTGGCTGCACGGAACTGAAGTTTGTGGTCACCTCATTCTGCGGGGAAGCCGCGAGGCGTGGTGGGAAGTTGGAGCAAGCTCTGCGTTCCGCTGGGTTGTCTGCGCGCGGGGAATGCGATACTTCTGGGACGACAGTGCTCTTTTATTCAAAAGGGAACGAGGCGGTTCGTTACGCGCGCGGACGTCATTATCCGGGAGGTGCCATTATCGTGGCCTCAACAGAGAGTTGACCTTTCCACGGCGATACAACAACCCTCGCCCTATTGAAACTCGCCTCGGACGCGGTTTATCCTACACTCTTCCCGTCAATATTCCTATTATTGCTCTCAATAACCGTGGACGCGTCATCGTTCGTTCTCCCGCCTCCGCAGACGCCAGGCACGCCAACGCCCACGCGGTCCCCAGTATACCTTCGTTTGTGCGTACCTGGCTTTGCGCTTCGGACTTCGAGCGCGGATCTATTCGTACTGTCCATCCCGCTGCTCGCGCAGCGTCCAGCGAAACCACCCACCCACGCGGTTCCCGAGCATCTGTATACCTGTTGCGTACACCCATGGTTTCGCGCGCGGATCTATCGTACTTCCGGGCTCACCCGCGCCCGCGCTATCCATGAAATCGTTCTCAACGCGATCATGATCGTTGAATTCATTGTGACGCGCAAGCGGGCTGGGCGGATAGTTATTCACATCCCCCTTCATCGCGCGACACCGTTTATCTACAACACCATGTCCTTCATCCCCGCCCATCAGTCCTGCTCTGCTCGTCGCGATGACGTCCTCTCAAAGTGCACCGCCTGCACCACGCGCTTCCGCGTCTATTTAGGATTAATCTCGTCGATGATCAGCCTCAGCCTCAGACTCAGGCTCCCATCCAACGCAACCCAGTGCACGGAGCCGCAGATGTGATTCGATAGTGACTATGGGTAGAGACTGCGATGGCCCAGGGTGAATAGGAAAGATGAGACTGAAGCCGAGATAGGACGACGGTTCTGGGTTCGGAACGCTCCAGTGAATGGTTTCTGTGTTATCTGTCCTTGTGCTGAGGAAGCGCGCTAGGTACGTCGTTATTCGGTCCATCGAGCATCCCGCGAGCCTCGGTTCATCGCTGTCCTTGTGCGTATTTTCTTGTACATTTCTTGTCGTTCCACTCTACACCGCCTGTAGATCACCATTGTTGATTTCCCACTGCCTGTCGATTTTCCTTTCAAGTGACTCCTCCGCGCGCACTCGATTTCCGAGTACCCGCACCTTCTCAAATGACCTGCGTCCCGAACAGGCAAGATGAATTTCTCGAATAGAGGTTCATTTACATGTACGTGTGATCGTGGCCCGAAATGGCAAGTTCAACAACAGCCCCTATCTCGCGTCTTGTATTTTTATGCCCTTGTCTCTAGCATTCATCGAGAAGCCCTTGTTCGGTACAGCTTTCTTCTAGGCCTTGTAAAACTACGGTGACGTAGTCATATTGCGCCTTCACTATCGGGAGTGATTTTGCCGGTTTCACAGTACAGGAATTTGTGAAATTTTTAAACCGGTGGTGCGTTGAGTGACTTGACTTGGCAATGACGATGCGAGGAAATCGGGGATTCCTCGATAATTTCACACCTCGCGCTGCTCATGTCATACTATTCATTACTACTATGTTGATCTGGATATGCATCCGCGGGATCAATTTCATTCAGTTCGACTCGTCGATGAATTGAATGTTCGTCCTCGCGCTGAATCGACTGGTCCAACCAATGAATGAAAAAATCCAGAAATTAATGAATGTGGATGAACGGAAGGATCCGGTGTTTGCCTTTTATTGTACGACAGTTCAACTTTGAACAGCCATGAGGTCCTTCTCGGACCGACGAACAAGTCCTTTTCACTTCACCCTCTGCCCTTCACACCGCGCATCCCGACTGTGTGTTCTGCTGCACTGGATCTGTATGTACATGTGAATCTCTGACTCGTCGTCGATCACCCACCCACCCATATGCCGCCGCGGGACCAATATTAATATTCATTTCACAAGCCGGTCCAAAACGCATGTTCTAGCATATCCAAGGACCACACGGCAGAAAATATACTACGCATGTCCCACCCGGGCCCCCAGTCCAGCACTGGCGCGCGCTAGTTGAACCACGTAGGATTACAACACGGCGCTAAGCGGAATCTCGATCGCCCGATCGTGGCTATAGATAGGCACGTTACCCAAAATGGGAACTTCTTGGACAGTTCAACGCCGCACGGGTTTCGTTTTGTTTTCCACAGAGGCCCTTATTAGGGTGGATGGAGATGAGAAGTGCGCTTACCATTTGATGAGAGGGAGGTCATTTATTCTGGCAAGCGCCGTGTTGAGAGAATGCGGCCTCAAGGCAACAACGGGATGGAGCCCGTGGATCATCGCTATGCACCATGCGCTGCAGATAATGTCCAGAATGAATCTAAACAGCGCCTAGCAGATTATGATAAAGTTGGCGCAGAGGATCCGAACTAATTGTTCAGCGCCGACGAGTCGGTTGAACAAGGTTGAACATATCCGCAACTGGAAAGGAAATGGAATGGGGTCGTTAAATCGAGGGTATGCGCGTGGTGCCGAACGCTCGCAGGGAGCCCCCCGGAGGAGAAGTGGAGATTATCACTTCAATTCTACCCTACATTAATTCAGGCGTGGTCGGGTGTGAGTCAGCGCCGCCCTACGTATTTTTCGAGTCAGTTACTCATTTACTCCGCGCGTCCGATGATGTTGAGCGCAGAAATCAGGAATCATGAATCAGTGTGGCGCCGGCACTCCTCGCACTGTGTCGACGATCTCAACTCGAGTGATACTGTACTTTAGTTCGATCACGATTGCGACGCCCGACCCTGCGCGCTTACGAGTAGCGCGCATTGACCAGTGTGGCCACCCATCATATGATATAGGCGACAACAATAACGACCGGCTAAATAATCATAATGATACGAGGGACTTGTGGGTTGTGGGTTGTGGGTCCGTATAAGTCCACGATCGATCGATCATCCACATGTACGTACCACAGGGATAAACATCGGGTAGCAGAATAAATAAATAAATGAACGTCGGGTATGTAGCGCGGTCGGTCACAGGTGTGGAGACTCAGCTATTCAGTCGTGTGCGTAAGAAAGCGATTGATGGTTAGGTGGAAGCTGAGGATTATTCCTGTTGGTTGGGGTCAAAGCGGAGAATAGAAGAATTCTGCGAAATGATTCAAAAAGTCTCCCGGCTCAATGACATCCATGGGACGTAGCACTGAATGTCCGGAGCCGCGGCGCAACATAGCTAGCTCTTAAGTCAAGATGCATCCACGACCCTGCGCCCCATGCTCATCCGGGGGAGAGGTGGGCAGTTGATTCGGGGCGAAACGCGAGCGGGAGGCGTTGTGGGTCCAGCGCGCGCGAATCAGAATGATAATATTGATCATTGATTATTCCAACTTGCAGCCTTCTGGTGGATAGATATGAATCATCGCGGATTGGTAAGTGGTAGTGGGCAGTGAAAAGACAATCAACCACGGAAAGAAAAGAAACAGGCGCCGTCGAGGACATAAAATTCAACTACCCAGCCAAATTCAACCACGCCGCGGCAAAATGAACTCCAGGCGCGGACCACTGGCAGCGCCTAGGGTTGGATCATTCGTTGCTCGTTGCGCGCTGTGTGGTGTGTCGAGTAGGCGTGCGTAGGTATCATGGTGTCCGATAGCCGCATTGTATTGAATTAGATGAGAATAAGGATGAGCGTAATCCATTGGCCCCAAAAAGATCAGTTGAACCTACTGAGGACCCTAGGGGACGGTGCAATCAACAACTTCTATCTCGACACACCCGGCCGCAACCCCCTCCGCTCTTTGCGCCCTGCACAGCGAATCGGCTGCGATGGTTGAATTTGGAGGCTAGGCTCTATATGTGAATTTGAACTTGTCTGCCGCATGGTTGAATTTTGCACTTGCACTCACTTGTCTCGGTTACAGTATTTTCCACGTCAGGATAAGTTTATGTACTGTCCGCAACTTGTGTTGAGGACTCATTTATGTCTATGTTATTCAGCGCTGGGGATGTTGGTTGGTATACAGTCTAAGATATTCCATAAGCACTTGAGAATTTCATTTGTAGGTTCCGTGTGCTTCACTTCACGTTCGACTCGACCCCAGTTCGCGATCGCGGAGGATTGGGATCCAAATGAGAATTCGGAGTAGGGCAACGAGAACGAGAACGAGCGCGATTCGGCGCGGGTGTCCTGTCGAATAAGCACCGTGTCGTCGTCTCGAGCGTGGGTCCGGTGCATATGTCGTTGTATCGGACGGGGAAGGCTCCGCGCCTGGAATTGGACAGTATGTTGTCGAGTCATTCTCCATGCTGGGTGTCGAATAACCATACGCGCTTCTATGTTGTCCTGTCGAGTAACCAACCCCGATATGAAATCGAATCAAGAGACGGCATAAACAGAACATGTACACGCGCGCCGAGGGTCGAAGCAACGCAATCGCAGGAATAAACATACGCCATGCAACAGGAACGAGAACGAGCGTCCTGTCGAATAAAGGATACCCGCCTATAGGTTGTCTTGTCTCGTCGAACAGGCACCAAGTCTCCATTCTGTCAAATAAACGTACGCGCCTATACGTCGACGTCTTTGTCCTGTCGAACAAGCACCAAGTCTCCAGGGACACCACCGGGCGTCGAATAACCTTCCGCGCCTATGTTGTCTTTGCCGTGTCAAATAAGAACCAAACTGCATCCGAGATGAACTCAACCAAACCGCAGCCGAGATGAAGTTATGCATATGAGCATCAAAAAAACACAAGCGCACCCGAGATGAACGTCACCGTGCCGTGACTTCAACGTTGAACAACATTCACCAACCGGGGCGAGCCGCGACACACCCCGATTCCCCACATTGAAACACTGAAACACCCAACTTGAAAGAGATAAGAGCAAATGCACCCGAGATGAACCTGAACGTGGGATCCCGATTGCTGCTACTTATAGTATACATGTATCATGTATCATGTAATAACGTGAGGACTCGGAGGATGGATGTATACGAGCGTTAGGAGATTGGGGGGTAACTGCGCAACGCAGTTAATCACTGATATGCACGCTGCATGAATTTGGCGCTTATTTAAATTTGGGGCGTGAGGGAACACGAACGGTGGAGATCGACCGTATGAAACAGCGCCCGGGCCGAGATGGGTTGCAAGCGGCAAACAAACTGTGTTTTCAAAACACTCACAGTTGAGACAATAATAATATTCCGAGTCGAAAAGCATTACACGTCCACGGCGCTGCTAGTGGCTGAAGCAAAGACGACCGCGAATAGTCAGACGCCCATCATGCATCCTGCCCACTATGGGAGTTTCCGGGCTCCGACGTGATTCAGACGCCCGGTCCCTCAGTCACATTCCAACTTGAAGCGCACCCGAGATGAAATATTAAATCAACCTTCCCCCT
Organism: Mycena epipterygia; assembly: GCA_029281465.1. NCBI lineage: Eukaryota > Fungi > Basidiomycota > Agaricomycetes > Agaricales > Mycenaceae > Mycena > Mycena epipterygia. The sequence goes on along the minus strand of JARJCQ010000042.1, from coordinate 588,494 downwards.
CCTTGTTTCTTCCTTAAGTGGTCTTTCGCAGCCCAGCCGAAAGGCCGTGTTCATCGTTAACGGCCAACGAGACGCGACTCACGCGTGCATCGCCAACGAGACGCGAATGTGGGAATACTGTACTATTTTGACAGTAGTTTCAGGTGACGGGTGACGGAGGATCCTGAACTGAACCTATTTGGTACTGGTGACGGTGACAGAGTGTTTTTGAGGCCCAGATCGGCTAAAAAATGTCGTCTCCGGCAGTTGCCGGATTACCATTTATGGGAATTTTGATGTGATTGCCGAGGAATGAACATGTAAGGTTACGGGTGACATACCGTGAACGTACGATCGAAAAAGTACAGTAGTGCCGTATGTGAGAATAGTGTTGTCCCTGTGTCGATGTCGGAATACTGCGTCAAATGTCGGAATACTCCAGCCCAAATAGAAAATCCCCACCGCTGCCAATGCCAATGCCAACGCCACCCCAAAAAGCCTAGATTAAAAAACGTTAACTGAACGCTGGATGAAAAAAAAAAGTGAAAAACAGATGATGAAAGAAACGTGAAGAACAGTCACGCCAGACCGCTGAATTTGGTTGTCCAATGTCCCATGTCAACTTTAGGGTTTGTTGTTTGATTTGGGGAGGCGAGACTCGGATGGACGACGCGCACTTACGCATATGCAGTTAGTTATTGATTGAGGTTCCAAATTTAGCGTTTAAATTGGGCGTGAGGGAGATCGGCTGTAAAGAGGGCCCGAGATACATATGGGTCGCAAGCCGCAAAACAAACTGTATTTTTCACAACACTCTCGCGAAGCGCTACGGTCGACTCGGAGAAGAGAATAATATTCCGCGTCGAAGAGAAGAGGATAGTATTCCGCGTCGAATAGCATTACAATACACGTCCTCGGCGCCGGATTAAGGGTGAAGCAAATAACCGTCTGAGACGCCTATCATACCCGTTATGGCTAGCATGGGAGATTCCGAGGTGATTCAGACGCGTCGGGATGTCCTCAGGTCTCCGCCTATCTTGTTCTTTCGCAGCCCAGCCGAAAAGCCGCGTCGCGTCCCGTCGCCAACGAAACGCACGCATCCCCCCCTGGGCCCTGATCGATGAAGCAGAGACGGACGCGAATGAAGGAAAGACGAACGCGAGGTCGCAAGGGGCAGGAGAAGCTGTGTTTTTCAAAACACTCTCGCGAAGGTGGAGAATAATATTCCGAGTCGAAATGCATTACACGTCCTCGGCACTGCCAGTGGTTGAAGCAGAGACCACCGCGATGAAGCAACGACGACTGCGAATAGCCAGACGCCCACAGTGCCCACTACGGGAAGTTCCGGGCCCCGACGTGATTCATCCTCATCCCAAGCGCACCCGAAATGAAATACTAAATACTAAATCAACTTCTCCCTCTTTATTTCTTCCTTCTTCCTTAAGTGGTCTTTCGCGGCCCATCCGAAACGCCGCGTCTCATCCCTGTGGCGATGTGGGAATCTTGCGTCAATGTGGGAATACCTAGTGCTACTAGTACTCCAGCCCAGAATATCCGCACCGCTGCAAATGCCAACCCAAATAAGCCTAGATGAAAAAACGTGGAACAAATCAAAAAATGTGAAGAACACACAGACGATTTGGTTCCAATATCCCATGTCAACTTCAGCGTTGCGTTTGTTTGAATTGCGGAGGGGGGGGATCGAGACTCGCGAGGATGGACGACGCGCACTTACGCAGTTACAGTATTGATGTGAGGTTCCAAATTTAGCGTTTAAATTTGTGATAAGGGAGAACGGTGGAGATCGGCTGTAGAGAGGGCCCGGGCACGAGATAGGATGGGTAGCAAGCGGCAAAACAACTGTGGTTTTTCAACACTCTCTGGCAAACTGTATTTTTCAACACAATCTCGCGAAGCGCTACGGTCGAGAATAATAATATTCCGCGTCGAACAGCATTACATCTACGTCCTCGGCGCCGGATGAAATAGCCAGACAGACGCCCATCATGCCCGTTATGGCTAGCATGGGGGATTTCGACGTGATTGTGATTCAGACGCGTCGGGATGTCCTCAGATCCGCCTTTGTTGTCCTTGTTCTTTCGGATTCGCAGCCCAGCCGAAAAGCCGCGTCCCGTCGCCGACGAAACGCGTCCCTGATCGATGAAGCAAAAACGACCGCGATGAAGCAACGACGAACACACGAATAGCCATACGCCCATCCTGTCCACTATGGGAACTTCCGCGCTCTTCCGTGATTCAGACGCCCAGGCCCCTCCCTCCCTCCCTCAATTCCAATCTTAAAGCGCACCCGAGATGAAATATTAAATCAACATCCCCATCCTTATTTCTTCCTTCCTTAAGTGGTCTTTCGCGGCCCAGCCGAAAGGCCGCGTCTCATCCCTGCATCAGTCAATATGGGAATCCTAGTACTAGTACTCCAGCCCAAAATCCCCACCGCTGCCAATGCCAAGTGCCAACCCAAAAAGCTTAGATGAAAAAACGTGGAATAGATGAGAAAACACGCAGACGATGTAGTTGTCAAACGCAGAAGATTTGGTTGTCCCATGCCATCCTATGTCAACTTCAACGTTGCGTTTGTTTGAATTGCGGAGGGGGGGGGATCGAGACTCAGCCTCGGATGGCCGACGCGCACTTACACTGCGTATACGCAGTTATTGATTGAGTGTCCAAATTTAGCGTTTAAATTTGTGATGAGGGAGAACGGTGGAGATCAGCTGCATGGAATTCAAAGATCGCCCGGGGTCGCAAGCAGCAGAACAAACTGCGTTTTCAAAACACTCCCGCGGAGGTCGAGAATAATATTTCGCGTCAAACAGCGCGCCCCGCGGCGCTGGATATCGATGAAGCAGAGACGAACGCAAATAGCCGTCTGAGACGCCTATCATGCCCGTTATGGCTAGCATGGGAGATTCCGACGTGATTGTGATTCAGACGCGTCGGGGTGTCCTCAGGTCCGCCTTTCTTGTTCTTTCGCAGTCCAGCCGAAAAGCCGCGCCGCGTCCCGTCCCGTCGCCAACGAAACGCATGTACCCCCTGGATCGATGAAGGCAAGACGGATGCGAGTTGAGGAAGACGAACGCGTTCGAATGGAGGAAAGACGACTGCGAATAGCCAGACGCCCACCACAGTGCCCACCATGAAAAGACCCGAGCTCCGACGTGCTCAGACACCCAGTCCCTCCAACCCATCAATTCCAAGCGCACCCGAGATGAAATATCAAATATTAAATCAACTTCCCATCCTTATTTCTTCCTTAAATGGTCTGTCGCAGCCCAGCCGAAAGGCCGAGACGCGCTGCCTTGCGTCAATGTGGGAATCCTAGTACTAGTACTCCAGCCCACCCAGAAAATCCCCACCGCCAATGCCAATCAATACCAACCCAAATAGGCCTAGATGAAAACGTGAACACTAGATCAAAAACGTGAAGAACACGCAGACGATTTGGTCGTCCAATGTCCCATGTCCCATGCCATCCCATGTCAACTTAAACTTCTGTGTTGCGTTTGTTTGGATTGCGGAGGCGAGCCTCAGACTCGGACTCGGATGGACGACGCGCACTTACGCGTATCTTACGCAGTTAGTTATTGATTGAGGGTCCAAATTTAGCGTTTAAATTTGTGATGAGGAGAACGGTGGAGATCGGGTGTATGGAATTTGAAGAGCGCCCGGCAAAACAAACTGTATTTTTCGACGCTCTTGTGGGCGTCGCGGTCTACTCGGAGAAGATAATAATATTCCGCGTCGAACAGCATCACATCCACGTCCTCGGCGCGGATGAAGGAAGGATGAACCAAATAGCCGTCCGAGACGCCCATCACACCCGTTATAGCTATGGGAGGCTCGAACGTGATTCAGACGCGTCGGGATGTCCTCAGGTCCGCCTTTCTTGTTCTTGTTCTTGCGCAGCCCAACCGAACCGCCGCGTCTCATCCCTGCGTCAGTCAATATGGGAAAACTAGTACTAGGACTCCAGCCCAGAAAGAGCGGGTCGAGACTCAGACTCAGATGGACGGCGCGCACTTACGCGTACTAGTACGCCGTTAGTTATTGATCGTGTGGGTCCAAATTCAGCGTTTAAATTTGTGATGAGGGAGCGGTGGAGATCGGCTGTATGAAATTTAAAGAGCGCCCGGCAGAACAAAACTGTATTTTTCAACGCTCCTGTGGGCGTCGAGAAGAGAATACAATAATATTCCGCATCAAAAACATTACAGCATCCTCCTCGGCGCCGAATGAAGCAATTTGAAATAGCCCTACGAGACGCCCATCATATCATGCCCGTTATGGCTCGACGTGATTCAGACGCGTCGGATGTCCTCAGGTCTCCGCCTTCTTGTCCTTGACCTTGTTCTTGTTCGTTCGAATTCGCGGCCCAACCGAAAAGCCGCGTCCAGTCGCCAACGAAACGCGCGCAGCCTTCGTGGGCCCTGATCGATGAGGCAGAGACGAACGCGACGAAGCAAAGACGGACGCGAATGGAGGAAAGATGACCACGAATAGCCAGACGCCCACCAGTGCCCACCATGGAAAGACCCGAGCTCCTCCGTGATTCAGACGCCCAGTCCCTCCAACCCATCAATTCCTAGCGCACCCGAGATGAAATATTAAAATATTAAATCAACTTCCCCCTCCTTATTTCTTCCTCAAGTCGTCTTTCGCAGCCCATCCGAAACGCCGCGTCCCATCCCTGCGTCAGTCAATATGGGAATCCTAGTACTAGTGCTCCAGCCCAGAAGGAAAATCCCTACCGCTGCCAATGGCAATGCCAACCCAAAAAGCCTAGATGAAAACGTGAACACTAGATCAAAAAACGTGAAGAACACAGACGATTTGGCTGTCCCATGTCCCATGTCAACTTAAACTTCAGCGTTGCGTTTGTTTGAACTGCGGAGGCGAGACTCGGACACAGACTCGGATGGACGACGCGTACTAGTACGCCGTTAGTTATTGATCGTGTGGGTCCAAATTCAGCGTTTACATTCGCGATGAGGAGAACGGTGGAGATCGGCTGTGAAGAGCGCCCGGCAGAACAAACTGTATTTTTTGACACTCTTGTGGGCGTCGAGAAGAGAAGCTAATAATATTCCGCATCGAAAACATTACAGCATTACAGCAACAACACACCTCCTCGGCGCCGGATGAGGGACGAAGCAAATTTGCAATAGCCAGACAGACGCCCATATGCATCATGCCCGTTATGGCTCGACGTGATTCGGACGCGTCCGGCGGATGTCCTCAGGGCTCCGCCTTCTCGTTCTCGTTCTCGTTCTTTCGAACTCGTAGCCCAGCCATAGCCGCGTCCCGTCGCCAACGAAACGCGCGAGCCCCTGATCGACGGACGCGATTGAAGGAAGACGAACGCGTTCGGATGGAGGAAAGACGGGCGCGAACATTAATAGCCCGACGCTGATCATAGTATACCAACTACGGAGGCTCCGGCCTCCGACGGATTCAGACGCCCAGGTCCATTCCGAATCGAGCGTGAAGCGCACCCGAGACCCGAGGACGAAATAATGTTGTAATACCCGAGACAAAATAGTGCTGCAAGTCGACAGCAGACACCCTTCCACTTCTTATTTCTTTCTTAAGCAGCCTAGCCGAAAAGCCGCGCCGCGTCGCGTCGCGTCGCCAACGAAACGCGCGTCCCTGATCGACGAAGCAAAGCAGAGACGGACTCAAACGAAGAAAGACAAACGCGAATGGAGGAAAGACGGACATTAATACCCAGACGCCCACCACAGTCCGTGCCCACAATGGGAGGCTCCGGCCTCCGACGGCTTCAGACGCCCAAGTCCATCCCTCTTTGAGATCGCAACCGCACCCGAGCCCCGAGCCCCGAGGAACGTAGAACACAGTGTAATGTCAATGCTGTATGTCAACCGCGAAATAGTACTTGCTGTAATTACAAGTCGACCGCGGACACCTTCGAGGCCCTCCTTATTTCTTTGCTAAGTCTTAAAGAAGTAGGTCTTTCGTAGCGCAGCCCTGGCAGCCGAAAAGCCGCGTACGCGTCGCCAACGAAACACGCGCGCCCTGGGCCCTGTGTCTATGTGGGAGTGTTGATGTGGGAAGAGTAGGAGTGCCGTCCCTGCGTCGATGTGGGAATCCTACTTAGTATAGTACTAATAGGAGTAGTGCTCTGACTGGAATTTAGAGATAATCCTTCAGTAAAAAAACTAGATGAAAATAAAATAAAATAAAATGAAAACAGGCCAGACCGCAGGAAATTTGATGCAGGACACCCGCGGGGTCGAGAATAATATGAATCTAGGTCGGAAAGTCCCGCTTGAAGTCAAGAAGAAGGCGAACGCGAATAGCCAGACGCCCATCTCGCCGTGGGTGGACGATTGAATGAATGAGAAAGATTTAGGCGCATTGGAACCTAACTACCTATGTGCAGATACTGCCAAGTGCACCCGAAATGAAATGAAATGCCACAGAGACCATCCAGGTGCATCGGAGGTTCGAACCACCGCGTCCACATCCCCAACGAAACGAAACGAAACGGGTCCCCAGCCCCAAATGCAATAAGTTCCAAAAAGGTAAGACATAACCCAGGGGAAAATAAGCACAGCCGATATGAAGAAAAAAAAAAGTTCAAGTAAGAGCAAGCGCAACCGAAATGAAGTGTCCAAGTGACGTCGGTTACGGTGTCGACGTGGGATGCGAGAGTCGTGGCACGTCGTGGGTGGCCGACGTGGGAGGATGGGTGGGCGTATGTCGAGCGGGGAGACGACACCATATCCAGACGGTGGCGGACGCTAGTAGGTAGATGTCGTCATCGACAATGATCTACCATCCCGCTCGACGATCTGACTCCGCGGGGACATACCCCCAGCCAAAAAGCGCGCGCCCACAAAAAATGAATGAATGAACGGATTGGAACGGATGTTCCCGCGGACGCCATTGCATAGCGTGGTGGTGGTCAGCGAATTTCCAGGCGGTCATTTCGAGAACAAGGTCCCGCGGGCCGGCCGTCACAAACCCAAAGGCACGGCGCACGCCGTCACCAGATCTGAGATCCACATGGGGCCAAGATCTGGGCGGCCCCTTCCCGATATGGGTGCTTCTTCTTTCCTCTCCTCGCGAGTTGGGTGAGAGGGAGATATAAGGAGGCCGATCGCCGAGGTGTGCGATTTATTTGCGATTTCGCGACTCCCCGCGCACAGAGTACCTCGACACTTGTTGCGACACCGCGAGCGACACCCAACCGCACATCAACCCAATCCCCCGCGACACCCACCCCCGACAACACCCGACACCACAACCATGCCCGCCGAACGCACCCGCGGCTCCAGGCGGACCGGCGCAGACGGTTGGTCCCGCACTCGTTTCAGTTCAACTTGGGTTAATAAATGAACAGGCACGCAATTGGTGTGGACGCAGCCCGTCGCGCCCGTCGGCAGCTCCGGCATCGCATTCGCCACAAACCTCACCCCCACAACATTTGCCGACGACACTGCCACCACCTTCAAGGCCGAGCCGACCGACGCGCCCCCGCCGTCGGAGCCGACCGCCGATACCAAGGAGGAGGCGTGCACACCGTCGTTCTTCGTGTTCGAGCCGTCCACCGCGCCCGCCCCCAAGCGCGCGTCCCACAAGCGCAAGCCCGCGCCCGCCCCGCCCTCCACGCCCTCCACGCCCTCCCCCAGCGCCGACTCGCCCCCCTCCGCGGAAGCGCACATCCCGCGCCCGCCCAACGCCTTCATCCTCTTCCGCAGCGCCTTCATCCGCGGCGGCGCCATCCCCGCCCACATCGAGCCCTCCCACGCCACGCTCTCCGCCATCGCCGGCCTCACCTGGGCCGCGCTCCCCGCCCCCGAAAAGTCCGCCTGGCACGCAAAGGCGAAGAAGGAGCGCGAGGCGCACGGCCGCCGCTTCCCGGGCTACTCGTTCCGGCCCAAACGCGCGCCGGCTGCGGCCGCGGCCAAGTCCGATACGAATAGGGGGGAGGAGGACGACCCGGGGCCTGGGAGTACGAGTGCAGGTGGAGGGGGAGGGAAGAGGAAGCAGCGCGAGGTGCCCCCCGCGGACCGCGCGCGCTGCGCGCACATCGCGTCCCTGCTCGTCCAGGGGCTGTCCGGCCCCGCGCTCGACGCGGCGATCGGGAAGTGGGACGAAGGGAGGGAGCGCGTCGGGGTGGAGGTAAGGTTCGGGGAGGTGTGGACGCCCGAGGGCAAAGGGGGCGCGTCGACGAGTGGGGAGGGGAAGACGAGGTCGCGGACGACGAGCGAGAGCAAGCCGCGGGCGCGTACCACCAGCGAGAGCAAGCCGAGGGAGCGCAAGACGAGCAAGCCGCGCGTGCGGACCACCTCTTCGCCGTCCTCCCCACCACCCGCGTCCTCGTCTTCGGCCTCCTCGCCGACCTCGCCGACGTCCCCCGCCCCCTTCGACTTCGACTTCCCCTCCGCCTGCTCCTCCCCATCGACGGCGCCTTCGACTGGCCCTTCGACTCCGCAAGCCCCTTCCCGCCCTCGTCGCCACTCGACTCGTGCCCCGCCTCGCCCGCGCTCTCCTTCGCGTCCTCCGCCTCAACATCGGCGTGGGCCTCCCCCTCGTCCTCCGCGTGGACCTCGCCGTCGACGTCCGCGTGGAGTTCCCCCCGGAAAGCCACCTCCGCGCTCTCCGCGTGCTCCTCGCTCGAGTCGTTGGGCAACTTCGACGGCTTTGGGAGCGGCGCGTTCGACTTCCCCTCCACCTCCACCTCCACCTCTGCGTCCACCCCTGCCTTCGGGCTCGAGGCATCATTCGACATGTCGATGTCGTGCGACGCCATGGGCATGGGGACCTTCGACTCCACGGCGTTCGTGGACACCACCGCCTTCGACATGTCCTCCATGTCCTGTCCCTCGATGGACATCTTCCCGCCCTACGACCTCGACCTCGGGCTCGGGCTCGGGCTCGGGCTCGACGCGGCCTATCTGACGGGGTACGTCGAGTGTCCTAGCGGTGGCCATGGGGAGGGAGGGGGGGGACAAGGGATGTGGCAGTAGGCGCGCGCTAGACGCCCGCTTCTGCCGCTCTCGACACGCTCTTGCCATTATTGGCAATGGGCGTTGCCGAGAAGGAAGGAGGCGTGAGGCCTCCTCACGCCTCCCGCCTCCCGCTGGCGCGCAGTCGTCTGCGGACGACTGCGCGCCAGCGGACGGCGCTCCGCGCCCTGTTGTTGTTGTTGTACCCGGATGATTGGATTGGATTGGATTGTACACCCCCGCTCTGCTGTCGCTGTTGTTGTACTAACACTCCCTCTTTACCGCGCCGCCTATCCTTAATCTCCCTCACTTATCACCACCCCGCTCTCTCTTATTACGACCCGCGCCAGCCCGATCTTGTACGCTGTACTGCTAGCTAGCTAGAATTTGTTGTCTTCTTGCTTTCCCTTGCTTTCCCCTCCCTATTTCTCCTCGTCTCCTCGTCTCCTTCCAAGCTCGCTGCTTACCCTCCCCCGCCCGACCCGACCCGCCGGCGACGCACGGAGGAATAATGGAACAACGGAAGAATAAGATTCACGCCCACGCGGGTGGGTGCTCGCGGATCTAGATCCGGCGCGATAGGAAGGAGCTCTGTAAGCGATAGGAAGGAGGTATGTACTTGTGATAAGAAGGAGCTAGCTCTGTAAGCGATAAGAAGGAGGTGCTTTTGTATAACTTTTGTAAGCGATAAGAAGGGGAGTGATTACTAATTTTATACCCATTTTATAAGAGGGAGAACTCAGAAGGGACGTTGGAAATTCTGATTAGATGGGATTGCTTCCGTGAAGAGATTTGAATTGAAGTAATTAATTGTCGGTGGGGTAATTGATGGATGGTGTGAGTGGGCCCGGGGCCTGGCGCGAGGGAGAAGAGAGAGTAAGGAAAATGGGACGGCGGGTGGGTGGGTGGGCGGGAAGGAGATGGGCGGGGAGGGGGGGATTTTATAAAAAAGCGGGAAGCGCCAGTGGGAATCCCAGCTCGGCACCCGGACCCGGGTCCGCGATACGCATCAGTCGGGATGATGTCGTCTCCTCTCCATTGCAAGTTTTTGACAGTAGGTGCTTCTTTGACAGTAGTTTTTTGGACAGTATATAGTTGCTTTTTTGACAGAAAACACACGCAGATGGTTATATTTCGCCTCGGGTCATAATTATAATACATACTATCTGACAGGGGGAGTAAATTCTGACAGCGAGATTCAAAATTTGTGACAGTGGCAGGAAAGGTCCGGTTTGGCGCTGCATAATAGTGGGGCCCGACGTCGGGAGTCCGTTTTGCATTTTGGTTTTTGACGCGCTTTTGACGCGTTGTGTGTGCCTGACGGCGGCTCGAGCCTTAGGTCCTGACGCGCCTGGCCATGTGCCTGACGGATGGGCCTGGCGGAGACTTGAGGTCCCGGAGGGTTTTTTGACGCGCCGTGTGTGCCTTGAGGTCCGGCGACGCATTTTCCCGTGTCCTCGCGTACGTGCAAGGTGGTGAGACATTAATGCACAAGTGGACTCGGAGGCGCAAGTCGTGCGACTGCTGTATTGCAGTCGCGTGCGTTATCGCATTCTCGGGTTCGCTCGGTGTGATTGATTGACGGGCGCAAGCTTGCGAGGGAGCGATTGACGCGCTCGAGAGTCGAGACGAGAGGGAATTTCATACATACATGTCTTGGCAAGCAAACAGATTCTGACAGTCTGCCTGCACTAGCACTTTCATCCGGAGCCCGGCGTGACACTGGACCCGGTTTAGACTAGTTTATGAGGCAGTCAGTAGCAGCGTTAGTTAATATCCACTTGATCGAGCTCCGAGGGTGCCCGTGTTCAAGTTGCAAGCTGAACGTGTTGAAATTCCATACGCGGATGGAATTGTTTTGATCGGGTACCGACTGGTGAGCAAGCGGTGCCGGTGGTTTCAAATTCCCTACCTTGAGGCTTGTCGTGGTTTTACGGAAATTCACTGCGGTGTGTTGTTTTCTTTCCCGTATTACGCGCATAGCCAAGTTGCAGGCGAAGTTGGATTCAATGTTCCAGCTAGTTGAAATAACCAATAAATGGGACGCCGCCGGGATCATCGGGACCAAGAATGTTGGGGATTGGGGATGTATGTACGCGTATATGACGCGCGCGACAGTCTGCATGACGGGGACAGTCTGCCTGGTCGCCTTTTGTGCGGACGATGGCACCCGGGTGGAAATTATCTCGGGTCCTGTGAAGTTGATTGATTCGGCCGAGCATGAACTTGAGGTTGGTTGAAATTACCATGTGGAGACGATGGAAAAGCATACCTAGGTTCCCCGACGGGACCTAGGACGATTCTGGTGGTAGTCAGTCTCTATGCAACACTCGCATGGATGGCACCCCGCTGGCAGCTCAAGCTTACCCGGGTTCGTTCATTCGGCCGAACTCGCCCGTGTTCGTTGAAGTTGGAGTTGAATTTGAGATTTTGAAGTTTGAACCAGTGAACTTGAAGTTGAAGCTGAACTTGAATTGAAAGTTGCCGTTCGGCACGCGGACGCACTGTAGTTGATGCGCGGCGTAGATCCCGCTGCATTCCCTCGCAACCTCTGCGGCGGAGGTACGCACTCCACGCCGTGCTATAATTAGCGGAGGGATCTACGCGACCCGTATCCCCGGAGCCCGATCGTCTGTGTATCCATTCATCATTCCTTCATGTCCACTCACCTTGTAAGCGCGCCGAACAAAGTTGTAGCCATCCATGGCCACGGGATCTACACTGTGTATCCACATATAGCTCGCGCAGCCTAATCCCCGCATACCAACCCTCGGCACCCGACCCTGGCCTCGACTTTGCCGACGCACAATATCACTAATTGGGCTCAGCCTCGTGCCTAGGAACACAGGGCAAGATGAGCACCGAAGCGAGAGGCAATGTTAATAACACAACAACACTGGCACGAACCGAGATTAAATTTACGACACGGGCAAATGGAATGAGCAGAAGCCGCTCTACCCGCGCGGGGTTCTTTGGGTCCCGAAATGGCAGGTTCAAAGCACGGGGCAGGGGTTGGGTTGAGGGTATGGAATATGAGATGGAATGTGCAGTATTAATGGCATGTTATTTGGGAGAGAGACTGAGGTTCAGTGGCGGAATTGAATGCATGTGGAATGGGTGCACAAATATGAAGGGATGCCGCGACCCGGGGTCTAACATGGGTATTGTTACGGTAATACTATGCTAAGGTTCAGAGTATGGTGGAACAAGAAATGCTAAGGTTGGTGCAAGAACTCTTCCTTATATGAGTATCAAGGTGTGAGTGTGTTCGCTGATGTGCCGACCAGTTTCTGACTTGAGTTGACTGTGGTGGACTGCATGGTGTGGCACCATGTTTGAGCTTATTCGAAATGTTCAGCCAAGGCCTGCTACCATGTTTTATCTTTGTCAGGCTGGTCTTCGTCATCCTGTTTGAGCTATAAATAAATGCCCATGGCTATGTTTTACTCTAGAGCCTGCCTGCAAGTCATGATAGACTTAGCTGACAGAAATTGAATCAAAGTTCAACTAATTTGATATTCTGTGGTAACTTCTGGAGTTGACAGATCTTTGGGACAGCCACCTGTCTGGACCGGAGCTGTGTATACCCGTCGTTCCGATATGTCCGAGAGTCAGAGCCATGTATGGTAGGCAGGATGGTTGAGGTTGATTTTTGACGTTCTGGTTCTGGCCATCCCTGAAATGATTTCGGCAAACAAGTCCATTGTCTCCACACCTCGGATACAGTAGGCGGATGGCCGAGGTTAATTTTTGACATTTTGACATTCCAGTTCCGGCCATCCCCGAAAAGCTGTGGTCAATTGTGTTCTGTTGTAACAGAGAAACAATGACAAATAAATGCCAAGTCTGTTGCAGTCTTTGAGATTTCACCCCCAGCATGTGCTGTGAAACAGGGAATTCATGTGTCATATTAGACAGCTTGCGCACAAATCATTGGAGCCATTCAATGGCTTGTGGTGTGCTTGCAAATGGATGGCTCTACAGCCAAAATATGATGTCAATGACTTTGTGGAGCCATTCACCTGCCAAATTTGCACATGCATGACAAGCCATTGGATGGCTCCAATGGCTGTTGTGCAAGCTGTCTATTTGTTCTATGTCTGTTTGAGCTGAGCCAACTCAACATCTCTTTCTCTTGCCACCACCATCTGCTGATGGCTCCACCTGTCGCATAGAGTGACCCTCTCCCCTTCCCACTGATCCTCATTGAGTTGTTAACCCCTGACTTGACAACACCATCTGCCCACTCACTGCCTTACATCGAGTGGCTTGACACCAAAATGTCACTGGCCAGGTTGCCATACCCTATTGTACACAATCTCACTGGAGAGAGGCTCAATGGCTCGCTGGCAGAGGAAGAGCAGCTCAATATCTGGTTACTGGATTTGGGAAGAAACAAACATGGCATGTGAGTTGCCTTTCTGGGAAGCATGTGTTGGGGCAAAAAAGTCGGCAACCGGTCCGTCTGTATGCAATAAATATAACTCTTCCCATCTCCTTGGTGTAGGGATCTTGGCTTACACATGTGAGCTTATGTGAGCTCTCGTATATATATGTCGCCACGTCACATTCATTTCTTATCTGTTTGCCTCCACGTACTTGTCCTGTACTCTATAGGTCAAATGTTCCTTGTTGCCACTCTGCTGTTGCTTCCACCTCGTGACCAGTTCTCCACACTTGGTTCATGTCTAGCTACAGCAGTTCTATGATAAACAGGTACTGTTGTGGTTATTACGCCTAACTATGTAAAACACATTAAGTTGGTCCCATTTCTGGATACCATGATACTGTATTTTTTCATTTAATTGGGTGATCATGTGTCACAGGGGGGGCTGTTAAAAACGAATTTTGGTTGTCTATAACATGTCACAGAAGCTTGTGTCAAATTCACCCAGCATGACATCTCACAAAGTTCACCTGGAAGTGAGAAATTTCATCGGAATTTGCGGTTTTGTCATGCCAACTTTGCACACTGTCAAGGAGTCACATGTCACCCCCCCTGCCAAATTGACGAAAAAATACAATAATGCTTCTGCATGTAGTCTCATACACAGACCCTCACGACATTCCAATTTGAATATTCTCAGATTTAATCACATCCTACCTTTAATGTACAGTGCGGTTCAAACTGCTGGGGTCCTAGTTGGTGGCTGTGGGTGGCGGTGCAGACTAGTGCTGACAATACGGTCAGATATATTTTGGATATATCCAAAAAATATGAATACAATACGGTCTTGCACCTTACCTCCAGATATGAATATTCCATGATATGATATGATATGATATGAATATAATACAATACAGGGTTGGGCGTATTCAGATATATCTAGATACGGTCTTGGAGTTTTCACCCATGCCCTTGCTGGAATACCTGCCGGTAGATCAAGCTGCTGTATAACAACAGACTTTTAAGACTGAGCACAGGACCTGTTATATCTGTGCAGCCGACCACCACTTCTCCACAACTCTGCTACTCCGTTACTCCAGTCCTCCGGACCTCTGATAGCGGACATGGTCGGCGAAACCTCGGTTCTCTGGGTTTCTACGCAATGAAGGTTTACTGAGTGTTTCCCGTTTATCCGATATTCTTACTTCTCCATTATTGTTTAACTTTGACTTCTTATCTTCTATTCTATTTATATATCATGTTTATTGTCTTAACACTTCTTTACTTTATTTAGGATTACAATAACGTACTTACTATAAAAGTTACGATACTTACGTCTATGTACTTCAGTTTGATTATTAACATTGCTTTGCATTCTGCTTCGCTCTGAGTCGTTCTGACCTCCGCTCAACTCTGGTCCTCCAAACCTCTGTTCTGTAACTCTGTCTTGCCAGCCCACGTAGTTCGCACACCCTTACCTTACTGTGGTGACTGCACACTAACCTTGTTGTACTCCAAACTCCGACTCTGGTATTCCCTCTGAACGCCAACACTCTCGTCCGCGAGTCCAGTTACAGTCCCCCTTTGGCTTGGTATATAACAGGACCCCTGATTATCTCATGGAGGTTCAGGCCAGGTCAAACAGTGTTTTGTCTGCAGCAGACCTAGCCAGTGATGATGGGATCACCCAAAAAGGGCGACTTTCAGCTCCCACAACCCACAAAGTCGCTATTTTGCTCTGCAGTCACCTATTTCTGCTGTTTCTTGCCTGGCCTGACCTACTGGCAGATGTAGTCCAATTTATTTTCACACATCACTTTCTAAACAGCTTCCTGCCGGGAAAATGGACTGAACTAGGCATTTTTGTCCATGCCTGAACTAGGATTTTCGGTCCTCAGACCCATTTTTTGTCTGCACTGGGTCAGTGGATATGGTCTCCAATGAGAGGTTTAAGTTGGGACTTGGCAAGGGCATAAAATACACTGAGTTTATCAAGATTAAAGCGGCTTAGAATATATCTGGATATATCCAAAATATATTCATATTCAACCATCTGGATACGATATGATATGATACAAATATGATATGGGCCTCCTGGTTGGATATAATACAGGATATGATACACCATTTGGCATATTGTATTTGTATTTGGCCAGGACTAGTGCAGACCAGCATTTGAGTGGTGAAAAGCTGGGGTCCTGTTTCCATGTATGGCTATCTAGCTGGTTACGACCCAGATCCTCATGACAGGGTTCCCAAATTGAGACTATTCTGCATGTCAAGTCCTATGCTGTGTGACTTGGTAGACTACACATTTGGAGCTCTGCTAGTCTCTTGTACTTGGAATGTGCCTGTGTCCAACAGTGTAATCCAGTAAAATGTGATGGTGTTTTTATTTACACAGCTTATCCACAGGTTGGGAGGACAATGTCGGGTCCAAATAGTGCAACAACGAATGTTGAATATTGATCATTCATTGGAAATTTGATTCTAAGTTCAAGTTGAAATGCACAATGGCCTGCGGATGCACAAATCGTGTGCATTGTGTGGTTGAACTCATCTCAGGATGACACCCAAATCCTGGGGCGAATTCCAATAGGGGAGTGTATTTACTTCCATTGAATGTGATATCACGAGGCAGCGGTGAATCGGCTGGAAATGATGAAGGTTGAAAATGGGGTATTGCCGACAGCGATTGAACAATGATCCTTGAAGTCCTGGGACGGCATATATGTTTCGATTGTTCTTTGAACCGCACGGACTTTCCGTATAATCGGGCTGCCTGTGTGTTTGATGTTGAATTAATGAATGGGTCTTCGGTACGCAGAGTCGCCGTATCCGCTCCAAGAAGGCGTCAGCTGCATTAAATATTAAAACAGGGTCGATTGAATTCAACAACGGAAATATTGAGTGGAAGGGCGCGTGAGAGGCCATCTAGAACTTACACACTTCGTCGCTGTGCTTGAATTCAATTAACACTACGGTGTATCCTTTTTGGGACGCAGCTTTGTTCGGGGTGCAGATCCACTGATCTGCTGCCCATAGTTGATTCCGAGTTTCTGATATCCTACGTCGATGTCGATGGCTGTGGAATGTTCCTGCCATACCATCCAAAACAAAACCAATAAGTAAATTATTTCCACCAGGAACCGGCGCATTCAACCAGAGGACGAACGAGCGGAGCCCCGTGGGCGGTGTGTTTACCTCGCATCGCATATATAGGCTTAGATAGATGCTACCGGCGCGCCCCCAAGCGCCGCCGAGGAAGGCTGATGGGTGAGTCTTAACTCGATCTGTGGTGGGCGCACGGCCACAAGCGGTATACCCGCCCCAAACACAGCGAGTCCGGGGTCGCCGTCGAGGCTTCGATATAGCCGTCGCGCCCACGGCGGTGACTCAGATGGGGGATATAATATCCGGGGCGAGCACAAGGAGCGCGGGGAATGGAGACAGAGTGCGCGCGCATCAGGTGCAGGGACGGAGCATGGCTACGGCGCTGACTGGCCCGCGGACGACTCGCAGATAGCAGCGCTAGACGCGTAGAATGCTCGCTGGCGACGCGCATCGATTCGCGAAGATGCGCTAGTATAACCGAATAGTCGATCGTGTTGAACGTTGGTTGAACTGTGGCAACCGAATATTGTTCGACAGCCGAATAATGGCAGATCGACGTGTTGTAGGCGTGGTATTGTTCAGGGTTAGCGATGGTAGGAAACGCAATACAATGCGCGCGGTTGCTTGGGCACATCTGCCTGGTTACTTGGTGTAAGGTTCAAGGCAGTGCGCGAAAGCCTTTGTTCGTGAAGGTTCTGGTATTCTAACCGAGAATAGCCTTCAGCGATCGGTGATTGTCTGCATATCTTGAACGCGCGGGGAATGAGAATGATACATTCTTTCAGGAACAAGGGTTTCGTGCGTTCATTCATGTTGACCGATAAGCTTGAAATATGGCGTGGCTTCCTTGTGTTCACGCGGGGAACGTATTCGGTGTTCAGTGCACATGGGAATGTGGCTGAGTTTAGCGCGGTAGCTTTCAATATAAAATCAGGAGAAGGACAGAGATGTAGTTGTTCGTGGCGGAAGGTTTCTGCACGGGAGTGTGGTTTCTTTCGCCACAAGGCGGGTGGCGTCGTCTATCTGGCATCTTTTGTTTGCAAGTCAGGTTTCTTCGTCTGGTCTTGTCCTCTTACGGGGAACGCAATTCACGCTGGGAGAGAAGGACTTTATCCACCCGTAACAAAACGGAATCACTTGGGTTCGCGTGGGCGTCTCCTGAGACCGCGGAGCACCAACCAATTCCTGGCGAGCCAACGAATGAATGCTGGGAACGACGGCAATATTGCGGAAAGCCGGTATATGAGCGCATATCGAGAAACAACGGCACGGGAGGATGGTGAATAGGTGCCGTTAATGAAGACTGAACAGAACACTCCAATAGACGATTAGATGGACGGCGGAAATACAAGGGCAAGGGCATCTTGTGCCCCGGTGGTTCGAATGTCTATCAGCCCCACGTCTGTTTTTATAGCGAAGTGCGAGAGCTAGTCAGGTGCGGGTGTGCCGTAAGATGCGCGGGAGCGCAAAGGAATGTGCGGCGCGGGCGTAGCGGGTGCATGCGGGGACAGAGGGAGTTAAGGGAGGCGCCGACATTGAGATGCGATGGGCGGGCGGCAGAAATGGCGCAGCGCCTTTGCCAGCGACGGCGGGAATCGCGTATAATGAAATTAATCATGGACATCGCACGCCGGGAACTTGGCATCCGGTTCAGTCTCGGGTGATTGCTCCGACGGTGGAAGAAGATGGGACTCGAGAAAGCACGAAAAGCCGAGGGTCAGGCACAGCGGGAAGGGAAATGACAAGACGGCCCATTTGGAGCACATGCGACGCACGAAGTATGAGCAGCGGGCTTGGAGACTAGAAAGGTACAATGGAAAATAGAGTTCGATGGCGCTGACATTAGTCCGCTGGTCAGATATCTGCGTCGTTCGCACACAGGCCGGGTGGGAAGAATCGATTGTCGACTTGTTATCGACGCTAGCAACCGCCGATGTGCTCAGGGTGCACCATCACGCAAATTCACCATGGAAGACGGCTAGCGAACGACGTGAGGCGGTGGTGCGCAAAGTCGGCCTCGAGGCTCGCATACAAAGAGCCATCATGGCGCCGGCGGTCGAGGATCAGGAAAGTGACTTCAGAGTCCAGACTTCGGGTGTGGTCGGTTGGCGTGATGGGCGCGCACTGTCCAAATGCGGAACAAGGGCGGCTCACGTGCATGCAAAGAGTTCGGACGCAGGTGGCGCAAGAAAATGACCACGGTGAGACATGTTTAGTTTGATTGACGGAGGACATGGGAAGAGGACACCTGGGTGTGATCGATCGAGGATTTTCGCTTCGTCGGATGTGGCCTTGTGGGCCTTGCCTCGAGGCAGATCGTAGCGGAGATGGATGATGCGACGCCGCCTCGAGGCAACATTTTCCGACGGAGCGGCCTGTGCGGTGCAGAGATAGCAGAGACGTCGAGGTCGGTCTGGCCAGAGTTGTCCTGAGCCAGAAGAAAAAATACAGGCTGATGGAGCCAGCGGGCAGAAAATTGACCAAGTCGGAAGTCCTATCCCAATCCTATCGTGGAAATCAACTTCGAATCCTAATTGAGAGCCGAAGCTGCGGATCGTGCCCCGAGCTCGCAGTTGAGAGACGCATGCAGGCCAGCAGAGCAGGTGCATGTCGAGGAAGCACCGAGTTTTACGCCCGTTGAAGAGAAATGTGAGGCAAGGCATATTTATACGTGGACAATGAAAGATGCACTGGGGTAGAAAGAACGTCCGAGTTCCGTGATCGGTCCAAGCGTCAGACAAACCTCAAGGGGACGGAGCGAATGGACCGACGAGGGGCGCACCTTGAGTATAATATATATATATTATCCTGAGTCTTATCCTTGCATCATGGAGCAGATGGGATCCGTCGGCAGTCCTGAATCAATAACATGACACTCCCTGGACAGCGGTGCAGAATTCAAAGAGAAGAGCTGAATGGCGACCGTGCAGGTGCATATATAGGTACTGTTGGTGGCTCAACAAACGTAGAAACCGAGGGTTGATTTGATTGACAAGACCTGACCTCGTTGGCTGCATGTGAGGTGAAGAAAGGAATTGAGCACGATGTTGTACGGTTCGCTTGAAGCCTGTCGACGGAACACTAAACAAAATATCCTTTGAAAGAGAGAAACTATATTCTGGGCAACTTTTCGTCAACTTGGTGGAAGCTCGTTGCGTCGATCGTCGCAATGGATACCTCTAAAGTTCCATTGCGACGAAGTTTCGCCAGGTAACGAGCTGACTATACATGTACCCAGCAGATTCTACGAGGCTCTATAGCAGTGCTCAATATTAGAAACGCTTGCCAGCTTGACTCGAATAGTAGACTCGAGGGAATGACCAGCCCGCAGTCATATACGGTCGATTGAACGAATTTCTTGGATTGTGGATCGGAGATACACATCAAAGCAAGACGAGGCTCGCGAATGGCACACAGAGAACGAAACCAGTGCCAACGACGAAACGGCGAGTGAGGGTGGGGTAGCAAAAGGTGTGACTGTGACATGACGCGATGTGTGGTCGAGCTTGGCTCGGGCGCTTAAACACACTCATTTCCGTACCATCACCCTGACGTGTGGGCCATGGCGGACGCACAAGATCTGCATACCGAGCGGTCTTCTCTGCTAGCAAAGCCCAAGGAAATCTTCGTCACCTCGTCGTATCTGTATCCATTCAAGGTCGAAACCGCCCATGAAATTTATTTCTCGCAGTCCCTATACTGACGTTCGCTCTGAGTAGGGTGTCTATTTCTGCCTGCGGCACCGATATCTCTGGCCGGTCTTACGCGCAAGATTCATTCCCTGTCTCCTACTTTCGATCGTCGTCCTCCCCACCCTCTTTATATTTACATATCTCCCGCAAGTCGCTTTCCTCGCCATCTTCCAGGGCGAGCTCGCATGGTTCAATGCAGTTTTCCTCGTTCTGGGAGAGGCCGCAGCAGTTATTGCGCTCCTCTTTGAAGCCTTCTTCGTCGACCACGCTCTTGTCGAAATATTCGACGCTGTGAGTAACAGACGGTACCACTGGCCATTTATTTCCGGCTAATTTTGGATACACAGGTCCTCATCCATCAAGGCTTCTCGGAGCTTGTCTCCCACCGACGTGTCATCATTCCCGAGGGCGCTGATCCTGTAAAGCAGCTCGGACAGACCATCAAATCCGCCGAATACTCGCCGTTCTCCCTCCGCCTCTCGCTGGAATACATCCTCTTCCTCCCACTTACCTTTATCCCCCTAGGCGGCGGGCCGCTGTACTGCCTGGTGCTGGGACGCCGCGCCGGCCCGTTCCAGCACTGGCGCTACTTTAAACTCCTAGGCCTAAATGCGAAGCAGCGCGCGGCATTCATAAAAAAGCGGCAGTGGAAGTACACCTGGTTCGGCACGGTTGCGCTGCTGCTCCAGCTCATCCCGGTGTTTTCAATGCTGTTCTTGCTCACGACCGCCGCGGGGGCCTCTCTGTGGGCGGCGGATCTTGCCCGGAAGAAGGCGCGCGAGCAGGAGGGCGGACCGACTGTTCCTGTCGAAGTTTGATGGCGCATCGCAGGTTCTTGATGCGCGTCCAGGTTTATGCGCGATCTATCGGGGACAGTGTTGTGCTACTGTTTATTTAATCCGTTATATCTACGCTCTGTTCTCGTCATTATCCATCTTACGCGCCAAATAATACCAAGCTCTGGTTACTATTTACTTTATGGGAGATTTTAGCGAACATAGGGTACGATATAGGAGGATATACAGTTGAAAATTAGAGGTGAATTCATTCGAGACCCTCCCACGGCGAGTAGCTCGGGAGCACGGGTGGAGGGAGATACGTAAGCGAGATGCTCAGGCCGTCCGCGATGAGGGCCTGCAGGTACGGCAGAATGTCGAACTCCCGCTGGCGTGCGAACGCGACGTCGACGCGCGCGACGGGGTGCTCCGCCTCCTCGCGCAGCTGGATGAACTTCAGCACAACGTCGTCTGCGAGCGGCCGGCAGCGCACGACCTCGAGCCATCGGAGGGCGGGGCACAGGCACTCGTGCGACACCGCCGGGTCGGGCGTGAGGAGGCGCACGATATCGTTCGCGGTCGCGGGCGGGTTTTCGCAGCCCCACTGCGCGCCCGGGTTGGACCATGGATCGTACTCGCCCCCGCTCTCCAGCCTCAGACGCGTTAGCGAGGGCAGCAATTCAATGCAGTGCAGGAAAGCGGCCGTCGTGAGGCCTTTGATGTCGATGATGAGCTCCTCGAGCGCGTGGATGGCAGAGAAGAGGGATATGAAGGGAAGATGGCCCTCGTATTTAGGGCCCCGATATTCAAAGCGCCTTAAGACGGGGACTCGTAGGCACCGCAAGAGCGAGACGGCGTTGACTTGGGAATGCTCGCGATTGTCAAGGGTGAAATTGGTCAGATGGGGAAGTACGAGAGATGGTGGCTGAATGTCAGGGTCGTCGACGACAGAGTTCCGGTCAGGCGTTACGCAAAGCGTGCATGTCGTAAGGTTAGGGCACTGGCGAAGTATTAACCGCGCAGCAGTGGTCGTGAGCTGGAAGCTGCTGGAATCCTTGAGACTTCCGCTCGTGAAGTTCAGAGATCGTAGCAGCGGCCAGGGAAGGGGGAGGGCGAGAAGATTTCCACCGAGCGATGAAAACGATGCGCAGCGTATGGCGGGACTCCTGAGGAAATTGAATGCCCTCCAGGGGATGTCGAGGGCCGCGACGACGTTCTGCCAGGTGCCGCTACCGATCGACGTGAACGCGATGGATTCGAGAATTGGGACGTCCGAGGGGTGTAGATTTGTGAGCGGCGTCAAGATGGTGCGGGGAGAAAGTGTGATTTTGACGCGCTTCCAGCGCAGCGAAAATTTGGTCAAGACGTCGATCATCGTGACAACATTGTCGGACCCGGGCTCGCACGCCGCAGAGACCGCCAACGTGATGGAAAGAGGAAGCACGCCGGACCGCGCCAACCAATCGTCGACCGCGCCGGTCAGCTGTGGGAGCCTGGAGACGTTGGGTACCACGACATGGAGCGAAGACCACAATTGTGGCGTCGAAAATGCTATTTTCCGCCAGCTGCTGCAGACTTGGCCGAGCAAAAGCGGGGCTTCGCGCGCACTCATGACGGCGTTCCTCGAGGACGGGAGACAGGCGAGGAAGATCTCCCGGATGATATCCTCGGGCAGTCTGCGAGCCAGCGACACCAATGCTTGATGCGCCTCCATGGACTCACGAAGACGCTGGCATTGATCCAGAAGACCTTGCATGCGGGCTACCTCCCCAGTGTGGGTTGCGAAGTCCTTCTCGAGGTCTGACAGAAAGTGTCGAATGGCCTCGCACTCTGCATCGGATGGTACCGTATTGGTACTGAAGAAGCGGCTGAATGGGGACTGTAGCCCATCAAGGGTGACGATCCCTTGAGATGTGTCAATTAGACGTCTGTGACGATGGAGAAATGTTACCTCCTGCGCTCTCCATTACCGCCGACCTGGACGCGAAGGGATGAGGGAGGAGGAGGCTCTGAGCAATGTCGACGAGCTAGTACCAAGTGGCATGTCTCTTCAAATCCAGGGCCGCCGCAGCCTGATCTCGCTGATGCCAACTGATGCGTCCCTCTTGTCTCGTCCCTTTTTGGATCTACCGGCATCTTTGCACACGAGGTTAAAAGGTTATTGCCTTTATACCGAAAACTCGGGCAGGTCCTAATTCTACTCTGAGTGCAGGTGCCGGGAAATACCTCCGCGGATCACTGGGTGCACAATCCTCTTTTTCAACTGCGTCCTCCACTTCAGAGAGTAGAAAAGACGTGAAAGATCCAGGGCCATGATATGATATCCATCCACCGTCATTCAGAAACGCGATCTCATTTGGCATTAGATCCACAAAAATTGGAGTCAAGTGTTCAAGCCAATGTCCTCGTATGAATCCATCCTCCTTCTTCTCGCACTGGGCCAAAAAAAAAGTGCTTTCGCGGGCAGGACAAATTTGCCTCGAGGGTTCACGCCGATTAGGCTTCGAATTGCCGGAGGAGACCTATAAATTGGTTAGTCTCGTTTTCTCTGACGACTTCTTTTACTGCGCTTCAAGTTGCCGTCCCTTGATTGCATGTGAACTTAGGAAATCTCCTTTCTCGATTATGGAGCTATTGTCCATTTTTCGCGGTGAGTCCAAGTGAATCGGGACCACAAACTTGAAGGCTGAATTCTCCCGGGCGACTAGTTTCTGTCACTTCTGTCACTCTTGATGCGAGGCATCAACATTTAACTTTGCGGAATCTTGGAAAGCCGCAGGGGACACACGTCAAACTGATTTTTCTGAGCTCAGGCTGGGAATTGCCTTAGTCTCTCGTAGACAGACGCTTTAACATACGACGCTCGTACCTGGCCTCGGCCTGACATGGCATCTCGTTAGTTCGGGGTTTGGCGGGCATCGATGTTCAAATCTCCTTGGTCAGCGCCAAATCTCCTTAGTCAGCGCCGCAGCGAACTCAACATAAGGCGGTGGGCACGGGCTTCAGGAGTTGACTACCCTTAGTCAGTCACTGCTCGATGTCTTCTTGCGCCGTAAGCTGGGCTCTGTATTTAATCGAAGGCGCAAGGGTGTTCTGTGTTCCAATATCTCACTCCACCCTCCTCAAGTCGTGAGTGATCGTTCTGCTCACGGTCCCCAATTTAATTTGAACCAAACGTTCCAGCAATGGCACCCAGCGTCCTCATCATCGGCGCTAGCGGCGCTCTCGGCCGCCCGTTGGTGGAAGAATTCCAACGACACAAATCTCGCTTTGGGCGCATCGCCATTCTGTCCGATCCCGCCAAGGCCCATAGATTTACCGAGGTCCAGAAACATGGCATCGAGGTGATCTTGGGCTCCTTCCTCGATTTCAAGTGCTACCAAGGTGCGCCGAGCGATCTGGATGCTCTTCTTAGAGATTAAAATATATCGCGCAGGCTTCGACGTGGTGCTTTCGCTAGCAGGGAACCCTGTCATGCGCCTGCAGCCCGGGATTATCGAGGCCGCCGTGGCGGGCGGCGTTCGCCACTTCTATCCGTCCGAGTATGGGATCGACGCGTCGCGCGCGGACGTCCAGAAGCTCCGCCATTTCCGCGACGAGATCGCCACGCGCGATCACCTCGCTGCCACCGCGAAAGCGCACCCGGACTTCCGCTACACACTCATGCTCGTCGGGCAGTTCTCCGAGTGGGCGTTCGGCGAGTTCTGCGGCGTCGATGTGGAGAAACACACGGTTGAAGCGTACGGGTACCCGGACGCTGAGATATCCGTCACGGCGCTCAAGGAGTGGGTTATTGTTTCCAAACCAGAATGTGACCCTGCCTGATGGCTTGATGTTAGTATCGTCCGGTACACTGTCGAGTCAATTCTCCTTCCCTTCCCGGAGGGACAGTCCCGCCGCGATATCTGTGTCCGCGGAGACCATCTGACTTGGAAGCAGCTCATTGCCCTCCTGGAGGAAGTCCAAGGTGTCAAATATCAGGTCACGTTCATCGACCCGCAGGAGGCCGCCAAGAAAGAGGAAGCGGCGCGCCAACGCGGTGACGAGGCGGAAGAGATGATGTGGGCCGGGAGACCCATTGGACCTTCTGGGGTGGTGACAGTTTCGGAGCCGCTGGACAACAACAAGTTTGCGTTCAGGCCGGAAACTCTGAAGGAAACGATGGAGCGTTTGTTTAAAAAGAACTGAAGGTCGTCAGGGAGTCGTCCAGTAATTTGCCTAACGATCTCATTTTGTATGGAATATAGTTGCGTGCGTTGCTCAGTAACCCTAGTCCTGGAGTAGTCTCTTATAAACAGACAATACAACAATTCTCACTCGTACCTCGCGTGTTGTACCGCAAGGTAGACTCGTCCTGGTGTGGTTCAAGTTTTCACACTAACACTGGCATTGAGACTGGGGTTGGGTCATTTCCGGTCTTTACCCTCTACTATGAGCCGACGCAGCCTTGCTTTCTGGTTCCACTGGTTCTATTTGAGTCGTTGTTCGGAAGCGGTGGTTGAAATTAGGTGTCGGGTCGCGATCCGAAAGTTACATAATACTAGATTGATGTCAAGCTGGCTTGAATACAAGCGCCCACCATCTTAAGCAGTCCAGCTCTCATTACGGTGCGCCTACCTTCCCTCACACTTCCGCATACCCACCCTCACATCCATTCAGCATATCTGATGCAGAACTCCCCTTTTGAGCACATCCTGCATACTAACACCGTTCCTTCCGACGCAGAATGCCAAAGGATCTACGATTTTCTAATAGAGCCTCGAAAAGAACTCTCGGATCTCTCGGATGAGATCTCTCGTATGCGAAATCTCATCGAGGAACTCACCCGGAAACGGGATGCTCTTGACGCCTTTATCGGCGCGCACCTGGCGGTGGTGTCCCCAGCTCGCAGATTGCCTGAGGATGTCGTCCGAGACATCTTTGTGGCATGTCTACCCTCTCACAGAAATCCGATAATGGCACCGGATGAATCACCTATGCTCCTTTGCCAGATTTGCAGCGCCTGGAGGAATGTTGCGTTGTCGACCCCACGTCTGTGGACCTCCGTGCATATCGTCATCCCGACGCAGCCGAAGGTGCAGGCACTCCTTGAATACTTGACCATTTGGTTGAAGCGTTCCGGTATCCTACCCCTGTCTATTTCCGTGATCTTCTCCCGAACATGGGAATACTACAATCCCAACCCCCCGTCTGTACAGTGGCAGTACACCCCGCCTTCACGGTGGTCACGCGACTGATGAGCTTTTCCCGTCGATGGAAGCACATCCTGCTTGCGTTTCCGCACCACGAAACCTTCGCACCTTTCGAAACTCTTTCCCCGGATGACGTTCCGATGTTGCAGAGCATCACGGTCGATGGAATTCAGCGGCGCGTCCTTTGGACGGATAACTCTGAAAATCCCGCTGGCAGCTTTAAATTTTTGTCTTTCCTGGACAATCACACTCTCCAAAACATATCCATTCCTGCCAGTCCTCATCTACACAAGCTGACGCTGCCATGGGCACGTCTTAAGAGCCTAGCAGTTGAAAATGGCTCTATCGCATGTGATGACGCCACTGCCCTCTTGCGAGAGTGCCCCGCACTGGAGACATGTGTCCTGTCAATATCTGACGACATTGAGCCCACTACAGGCCATCGGGAATGCATATCTCTGCTTCGCCTCAGGCATTTTTCCGTCTCGGGCGAAACCCGCGATCCCTCGGAAATGTTTTCGTTTTTCAATGCTCTGCTCCTCCCAAACCTGCGTTCCCTGCAGTATTCGGATCGGTGCTCCACGATCGGCAATTCTTTACCGTTTTCACCTTTATTCGTGGTGACGAACTCCCTTGAACACTTGAGTCTGGATGTTGTGGCACTTCCTGGCCGCGCTTTCCTGACGGCGTGCCTTGCAGCGATGCCGCTTCTCCAGGAGTTGAGCTTGACTGTCAACTCATACCCGGACGAAGATGGGTCGCCCCACGAATATATCGTGACCCAACTCACGCCGAGTCCCAGTGGGCTAGATCCCATACTATGCCCTCTTCTCAAATCTCTTGACATGGCGGGCCTCAACGAAACGGTCTCGGACGAAGCAATTCTAGAATTGGTGCGGGCGAGGACCGCTGGCCCTCAAGGTGTTGCGCGGCTTTCGCGTGCCAGCTTTGTAATCGAACGCGATATGCAGGTTGACATCCTGCCACTACTCGAGGACCAGATTTCCGCAGGCCTGACTCTATCCATCCAATATCTCCCGCATTTCTTTGATACTGACCTGCATTATTCTCCAGCCGAGGGGACCGACCAAGATACCATCGGCCATCCGTATCCCCGACCCCGTTGGGAGCAGGCGATTCATGCAACCTAGTGCCTGTTTTATGAAGCTTTGGAATAGACAGTTATTTTCATAGGCTCTCGTAGACAGACGCTCCAAGGTCCTTCCAAGCAGAAGACTCGGATTTCTGGACTTCGCGTTCGTGTCATTTCCTTTTTTTTAGTGAGAAGCCGCCCTAACCGCGATTCTGCCATCCCGGGTTAAAATTTGAGTCGCGGTCTTTGCGATTTTCGTCCCGTCAGTGGAATCGTTGGTACTCAGACTACGCAACTGTTGTGTGTAAATGTAAGTATGCGATTTATTTTGACTTTTGTCGGGCATTGGAATCAACCCGTAAATTGCTTGTAAGAATAGACACATGTCAAACTACTTTTCTGAGCGAGCACTGGGTCAGCTGCACATGCCACCCAGTGAAAATCGGTCATGCTGGGATCTGTTGAGATATGCTGGCAACGCAGGAGGCCGGAAAACATGCTGAGAAACTCTGAGAACTGCTCACATCTGCGAAATGTGCTTAAATGACGTCAATAAAGATCAGAGGTTTGAGAGTTTTTGTCAGCTTTCAGCATTTATCGACACATCCTGGCATGTTTTCCGGACTCCTGGGGGCTCGGACGTTCTCGGCATATCTCAGCATGACCAATTTTCACTGGGCATGCATGCCATCTCGTCATTCTTGTCACTTTTGTATACGTCGGGGTTTGGCGGGCATCAATATCCAAATCTCCTTGGTCAGCGTCCCGGCGATTGCGCCCTACATTAAAATTCACTAGGCTTGTCATCGCCTCGCACTTAAATAAACGGGAATGCTAGTACCCAACCCCTCATTGCACCCCCACGCCCGCGCTTGAGCTGCCCTATTCATTATCCTGAATTCAATTCCAACTAACCATGGCACCCTCTGTCCTCATCATCGGCGCTAGTGGTTCTCTGGGCCGACCACTGGTGGAGGAATTCCAACGACAGAAATCCCGCTTCGGGCGCATCGCCATCCTATCCGATCCCGCCAAGGCCCATAGATTTACCGAGGTCCAGAAAAATGGCATCGAGGTGATCCTTGGCTCCTTCCTCGATTTCAAGTGCTACCAAGGTGCGTCCAGTAAACTGCATCCTCGTCTGACGAAATTGTAATATCACAACGCAGGTTTCGACGTGGTGCTCTCCCTAGCAGGCAACGCCACGATGCGGCTCCAACCCGCCATGATCGAAGCCGCCGTGGCGGGCGGCGTTCGCCATTTCTATCCATCCGAGTTCGGGACGGATGTATCACAGGACGGTGTCTGGCAATTCCGCTACTTCCGCGATAAGGTCGTGACGCGCGACCACCTCGCCGCCACCGCAAAAGCGCACCCGGACTTCCGCTACACGCTCATGCTCGTTGGGTCATTCTCCGAGTGGGCTTACAGCGAATTCAGTGGCGTCGACGTGAAGAACCATACAATTGAAGCGTACGGATACCTGGATGCGGAGATGTCCGTCACGGCTCTCGATGAGTGCGTCCTTGGTTTAATTTTTAATTTTTAAAGTTAACGGGTTAATGTCTCAGCATCGTCCGGTACACCGTCGAGTCAATTCTCCTTCCCTTCCCAGAGGGACAGTCCCGCCGCGAGATCCGCGTCCGCGGGGACCATGTGACTTGGAAGCAGCTCATCGCCCTTCTGGAGGAGGTCCATGGTGTCAAATACAAAGTCACCTTCATCGACCCGCAGGAGGCTGCTAAGAAACAGGAAGCGGCGCGTCAGCGTGGTGACGAGGTGGAAGAGATCATGTGGGCGGGCAGGACGATTGGGCCTGGGGGCCGCGTCACGGTCCCAGGGCCACTGGACAACGATAAGTTTAGCTTCAGGCCGGAAACTCTCAAGGAAACTATGCAGCGTTTGTTCAAGGGCACCTAATAGGTCACGGTCGAAGGAGCAGGAACGAAAAGCATGTACTTTATTGTATGAATTTGTGTTTTTTGTTCAATTGTTGAGCCAATCTTGTGGTTGTCTGCTGTCGGAAGACATGAGAAGAAAACGGTTTCCTTCGGAATGTCTATACGCAGAATCCTGCCAGAAATAAAAGAACCCCATGCGTGTAATTAATTTATAATCTGTCCGAAGCGCCCAATCAGCAATCATGAAAGAAACATAGGCAGAATATGTAGAAGAATCAGAAACGGAAGTTGGCGCAACAGCCAACTGCAAAATAAGCCGGACATATATCAATCAACTTCCCGAGCGACGAGCGTTCGAAAGCGTCATATGGCCCCGGCAGATTTCATCACAGCAAGAACGAGAAAAGTGACTCACATGCGCCAAGAATTACAAATGCATCCTATGCCTCGCCCTCCTCGTCGTCGTCCTCATCTGTGAGCTCCTCCCCGCGCCGGACACCACGATGCTCCTCGTACCCCTCGCGGCGAGCCCAAAACCGCCCGTCGGTGTATGGGTTGATGCGAAACGGGAGAAAGAGGGTGTACAGTGGGCTGCGGAGCGCGATGAACAACACAAAAAGAGCATTCTTGATACACGCACTATCCGTTTTCCCCGACGTTGAAGAACAACGCGAGGTTGCGCCGTTTCCTATTTGTTGATTAGCACAGTGCTAATCGGAGACCGCCCTGGACGTACCCGAGGTCGTAAGAATTGACGAATGTCTCGTTACGCGACTTGGCGACCCTGCTATACACCTCATGGTCGTGCGACTCAACAGTCGTCTCGCCGTGGGCGATCGTCCAAAGGTGATAACTGCACATGATGCCTACCGCGAGGCACATGACGACGGACAGTATGTATATCAAAATAAACGCTATTTGGGGGACGTGGTGGGGCCAGTCGAGCTGAATTGCGAGGTTCACTTGCGTGTCAAAATGAAGACGAAAACAAGTACCTCGTATGTGGCCCCCAGCGCGCGCATGAGGTGCGGAATGCCCGTTATGCTGAGCGAGAAGCAGGCGATCACCAGGTACGCCATGAACATGACAAAATGGCGCTCGTTGTGGAGCCCGACGCATTGATTAACCCCTGGAGCACTTCAGCAGCGAAGAGTAAAGACAATTGACGGTGACGCACACTATAAAGCGCAAAATAAATAAGTACTACAAGAGGCCGCGCGGGGAGCTTACTGGACAGTGGTGGTCGTACTTGAGCACACAACGGTTGCATATCCGACAGTGATGTGTTCTCTGCGTCACGTCAGTATGGAATGCTTCAATTTTCATAAAACTCACCTCCGGCTTTAACTGCCCGCACTTGCGGCATTTCGTCACCGCCGCGCGCGTGATGACGAGCTCATTCGACCACCGGACACCAGCCAGCTCCCCATGTCTCGACGACTTCTTCGAGGCCCAGAACATGCTGTTCTGCGGATCTCGAGGAGGGTCATCGACGAAGCCCGGAGAAACCGTGACCACATAGTAGTAGTGCATGAGAAGATTTAACGCGACGAGGACACAGAAGGGGCCGGAAATAAGTGGCCACCGAAGACTGGGCATTATGACATCGACTGCATACTTGTTTAGCGCGAGCTTTCAGAGTGAGCAACGTGAAAATACTCACAAAAGCAGACGGTGCCGAGGCTGATGAGGATCACGGCAAAACCTACAAAGTATGGCCCAGCAGCGCCAGTGATTCGGTCACCGAGTCTCTCCAACGTCTTGAAGCAACGGAAGACGGTGCGGGAGCACATCATGGTAGAAAGCGGGAGTCGTGGTGGCCATTTATGTTTACGTCTGTGAGTTTCCGCAGTTGTTTGTCGTAGCCCGTTGATCTTAACACTATCAAGTTAAGCGCTCGTTCCTCGTTCTCCGACCTTCACTTGGTCACGACCGTTTAGGTCTACACAAGATAGGAAATTTCTCAATTGTTACCACTGCGGTCGACCAAACTTTGTCTTGAGCTGAAACTACCGCCGCCGGCCTTGCGACGGCCCTTAAATCGTTATCGAGCAGTAGGGTTTTTTTATCTCAGCTCAAGGGAGTAGTATCTCATGAGTAAAATCAACTCAGGTAAAAATGAACCGGTCTCCGTTCAGCGGGGTTCTTCACACCAATGCCGTTCCCAATGACACCGAGTGTCAGACCATCCATGATCTCTTGGTGACTCCAAGAAAGGCAGTCGCTGACCTCACCCAAGAAATTATCCGCATACAGTCTACGCTCGATGAGCTGACCAAGAAGCGCGAGCAGCTGAACCAGTTCATCGATGCTCATTTAGCGTTGGTATCACCTGCCCGTAGACTTCCAGACGATATCGTGCGGGAAATATTCGAAGCCTCGCTCCCAGCAGGCCAAAGCGCTATCATGAGCGGAGCCGAGGCTCCTCTACTCGTCTGTCACATCTCCCAGGGCTGGAGAAATCTGGCCCTTTCGACACCTCGTCTTTGGGCATCTATCCATGTTGTTGCGCCGCGGGTCAGCAGCCTGTACGAACCCGCCACTGGCAGCCCCAAGTTTCACCAAATAAATGATGCAGTGAAAGCTTGGTTGACTCGTTCGGGGTCTCTGTCGCTGTCAATCTCTCTCGTCGTACACCCTGCATCCTTGACACGAGAGTCCTCCGAGCCAGAATTCACGAGGCTCGTGGCTTCCTCCGAATCCGAATCATCTACACTCATAAACACGCTCATCCAATTCTCCCCTCGCTGGGAATCCATTCGACTTCAATTGCCATCCACTGTTTATTTTGCGCCCCTCGAGCCTCTGTCGCCCAGCGATGTTCCAATGCTACGTTCAGGGTCCATTGATGGCTTCACCAACGCCCATGACCTGGATGACTCGGACGACACGCATAGCTGGAATACCTTGTCGTTTTTAGGCACGACGAGCCTTCACACAGTCTCACTCCGACTTACTTCTGCACAGCACAGTCCCCTACGGTGGGAGAGACTGTGTCATCTAGCCATTCAACATAGTCTTGTTGGCCCAATAGCATTTTCGACAAGGGATGCGTTATCAGTTCTATACCAGTGTCCTAAGCTGGAGACATGTATCCTTGGCGTCAATCGTACTGAGCCCATCCTGGACGGCCAACCGTGCTATATGGCACACTTGTGGCGATTGTCGTTTATGGATCTTCGCAACGTCGGAGCCGGCTTCTTCCGAAACCTCATTCTGCCAAACCTGCGCTTTCTAGAATACACAGGCTCGTCATCTCACATTCAGGGCGAGCCACTGCCATTTTTATCTCTCGTTTCCTCCGCGGAACGCCTCGAACATCTCCATCTGAGAATATCTGGTCTGGGCACGGATGCCCTCATCGACGCGCTCCGCCTTGCACAAACACTTCGGGGGTTGACTATTTTTGGAGAACCGACGTTTCCGCGTAATAACGGCGGCTGGTTTCAAGGCCGAGACGATCGCCTGATTCCTTTACTGACTCCGAACTCAACCGATGCAACTGTATGCCCTCGGCTCCAGAGCATAACTCTTCTGCAGTTCAGTAGCCTTTCCGACGACGCGCTCCTCGCGTTCCTCCTTGCACGAACAGACCAAAACCTCGAACCAAGTTCACGGCTTTCGACCATCCAGGCCCGCTTCAGTCGCGTGCAGGAGGTGGATATTATTCCACTTCTCCAGGATTGCATCGCCGGCGGCCTTGAAGTCGCATTGGATTACAGTCCTCCCGCCGATTTTCCTCGCTTGCCCTTTGAGGTGATCACACATATTGATGATTGGGCTCCAATTTCAACGAACTGGGCTAGCGAGCCCCATCTCATTTGGTGATTCAGAAGAGGTGGATTTTAGCTTGGTCGTCCTTTGTTTATGTAAATCGTTCCATTTCAATTTGTATCTCATGTAGGAGCGTTAAAGTGACCGGATAGGGAACTGAACTGATCACTCCACGAACGTCGTGTCTTGAAAAATTCTTCTGAGTCCACACGCTATTTCGTGATACCCATGTAAAGCGCGAGAGGAACAGCAGGTACTTGCTTGATGGCCATGGATGCGACCCGGGGGTTTGCGCGCTGGTCAAAGTTTATTCTTATTCTACAGTCAATCACCGGTCCTGGCAAGATTCCCGGACCTTGCAATTT
Source organism: Mycena epipterygia (assembly GCA_029281465.1). NCBI lineage: Eukaryota > Fungi > Basidiomycota > Agaricomycetes > Agaricales > Mycenaceae > Mycena > Mycena epipterygia. The sequence goes on along the minus strand of JARJCQ010000042.1, from coordinate 555,228 downwards.
TTTTTTCTGGGCTCTAAAAATAGGATTTCCCCCAACCTTCTCGCTACATCTCTTTGCACATGTCTGCTGTGTTGAGATTCACGCTATCAGCGGGTAAAATATATTATCTTCTTGAATTACTTATGTTTGTTCTCTGCAGTCTATTAGCTACCGTTCTAAATAAACATGTCTCAGTTTTGCCACCGCACAACTGAGACGTGAGTACAGTTATTCTAGCTAATCCACTTTACTTATGACTACCTAGTCTATTTTCAATTAGGTACATATTACTTGAGTTTTGCCACCGCACAACTGAGACTCTATTTTCAATTAGTTTGATCCTCCTACGAGTTTGCGAGTCGAATCTTCACATGCTGCACGTCATACATTTTTTCCATGGTCAGGGAGTTCGTGATGATTATGCAATACTCGCAACATCGCCAGATTCTGGTCAATCACAACTACGCCCACTAAATTAGGTCTCTCTACATAAAACAAAATTTGCATAGCACCATTCCGAATGGTAGCTCTATGTTACAAAAAATCTGGGTTCACTGGATGCCTGAGTCGTGTGGAACAAAAGGAATCCAATCTGGGGCTGCCCATGTGAGGGAAAACACACCTGTTCAACATGATATAGGATCAACATGAGAGCTATCATGGGTTTCTGTGGACTCCAGGATACAAAGAATGACGGAACAATACGAAAAAACTTCAATTTTTGGCGAGAAATGCATAACTCACAGCAAAATTCAAATTTGAGGTGGGATGGGAGGTGTGGGCAGCTCAGGTTCAGGGGAAGCCATATCAAAGACTAATAGCACTCTAAGTTTACAGCATGACTCAAATTTTCAGTTGGAACCATGATCCCGGTTTATTTTTTGCACATTTGCAAGGACCGGGGATGCCGAGAAAATAGGGTCATTCACAGTTGCCATTTTTCCGACCATTTTTTACTCCCTTTTTGTTCCCATTTTTCCAACACAAGCTCTTGCAGCAGCTTTATGGATGACATGGAGGCAGGCATTATTGGACATTGAACCCATTGGTGCTACAGGTATTGATCGTCAGTCTAAGACGTGAACAACCTAAAGGTTTGGACGAGGGATTAGAAAATGAAGTACGAAAGGGGGCAAAAAGGGCAGAAAAAGGGAGCGCCGGGAGGGGGTTTCACAGTTGCCATTTTTTGCTCCCTTTTTTGAACTTGTTGCTCTCCTTTTGGATCAAGTTTTGCACTTGGGGCACAGTTTTTTCCCCTTTTCAACCCTTTTTACATGTCTAAATTGAAAAGGGGAAAAAAACCCAGTGAAAAACAATGGCAATACAAAAATGGCAGGAAAAATGGCAGGAAAAATGGTGGAAAAATGGCAACTGTGAACGACCCTAATCAGTCTCCGCCGATCGGCCCCGAACTTGCAAAAACAGGCCGATTCTCTTGATTCTTTTTTGATGTACCTAAGTCTATATGCCCAACGAAACTGCCTACATACTTTGTTTCACCCGAACGGCCCCGTATTGGAGCAGGAAAGCCACATTTCTGAAAGGTGTTGCAAGGACCAGTGATTGACTGTAATTCGATTCCGTTTCCGCCACAGGGCCCCTAGAACTAAGCTCATCCGACAACAGAGGGCCTACATTTGACGCGACTCGACGCGGAGTCAAGCGTGGGCGCTGGTCCGAGCCTGTCGGTCATTTTGGGCGGGGGTGATTGACTTTGGTTGAATCATTGAATTTCTTTCCTCCTAGGATTTGCCTATCCTTCCTCTCGGTTGATCTGCTCTATCTTTCTCTCACGGTCTTTGGTTGATTTTGCTCCTATCCGCATTGTCATTCGCACACACGTACCATCAATCCGACGCTGATTCGCGCGCTCGAGGGGCCCACAACACCTCCCTCTTACACGATTTCGAATCAACTGCCTACGTATTTAACCCCTGGAAGATGGACGCGGCAGGGTCGCGTCATATGCGCGCTCCGGCTGCGGAGGCTGGGTGCTGTCGTGGATATTATTTAGGAGATAGAGTTTTTGAATTATTTCTCAGAATTCCGCAATTCTACTTACTACTTACAAGCCGTGTTGACCCCAGCCACCCCAACTCTCAGCTTCCACCCAAACACCAACCGCTTTATTACGCACATATTTGATCAACGACTGAATGGCTGAATCACACCTGTGACCGCGCTCAATACCCGACGTTCATTATTACCAATGTTTATGGAGGTCGATCGATCGTGGACTTATACGGACCCACAACCCACAACCCACAATTCCCTCGTATCATTATGGTTATTTAGCCGGTCATTATTGTTGTCGCCTATATCATATGATGGGTGGCCACACTGATCAATGCGCGCTACTCGTAAGCGCGCAGGGTCGGGCGTCGCAATCGTGATCGAACTAAAGTACAGTATCACTCGAGTTGAGATCGTCGACACGGCGCGAGGAGCGCCGGCGCCGCGCTGATCCATGATTCCTGATTTCTGCGCTCAACATCATCGGACGCGCGGAGTAAATGAGTAACTGACTCGAAAAATACGTAGGGCGGCGCTGACTCACACCCGACCACGGCTGAATTAATGTAGGGCAGAATTGAAGTGATAGTCTCCACTTCTCCTCCGGGGGGCTCCCTGCGAGCGCTCGGTACCACGCGCATATCCTCGATTTTATTCCATTTTATCCGCGCGCAAACGACCCCATTCCATTTCCTTTCCAGTTGCGGATATGTTCAACCTTGTTCAACCGACTCGCCGGCACTGAAAAATTAGTTCGGATCCTCTGCGCCAAATTTATCATAATCTGCTAGGCGCTGTTTAGATTCATTCTGGACATTATCTGCGGCGCATGGTGCACAGCGATGATCCACCCGGTCCATCCCGTTTTGCCTTGAGGCCGCATTCTCTCAACACGGCGCTTGCCAGAATAAATCACCTCCCTCTCATCAAATGGTAAGCGCACTTCTCATCTCCATCCACCCCAGAAAATGAGGGCCTCTGTGGAAAACAAAATGAAACCCGTGCGGCGTTGAACTGTCCAAGAAGTTCCCATTTTGGGTAACGTGCCTATCTATATGTTGTAATCCTACTTGGTTCAACTAGCGCGCGCCAGTGCTGGACTGGGGGGCCGGGCGGGACATGCGTAGTATATTTTTTGCCGTGTGATCCTTGGATATGCTAGAACATGCGTTTTGGACCGGCTTGTGAAATGAATATTGGTCCCGCGGCGGCATATGATCGACGACGAGTCAGAGATTCACATGTACATACAGATCCAGCACAGCAGAACACACGGCCGGGGTGCGCGGCGTGAAAGGCAGAGGGTGAAGTGAAAAGGACTTGTTCGTCGGTCCGAGAAGGACCTCATGGCTGTTCAAAGTTGAACTGTCTTATAATAAAAGGCAAACACCGGATCCTTCCGTTCATCCACATTCGTTCGGTCATTAATTTCTGGATTTTTTCATTCATTCGTTGGACCAGTCGATTCAGCACGAGGACAAACATTCAACATTCATCGACGAGTCCAACTGAATGAAATTGATCCCGCAGATGCATATCCAGATCAACATAGTAGTAATGAATAGTATGACATGAGCAGCGCGAGGTGTGAAATTATCGAGGGATCCCCGATTTCCTCGCATCGTCATTGCCAAGTCAAGTCACTCAACGCACCACCGGTTTAAAAAATTCACAAATTCCTGTACTGTGAAACCGGCAAAATCACTCCCGGTAGTGAAGGCGCAATATGACCACGTCACCGTAGTTTTACAAGGCCTAGAAGAAAGCTGTACCGAACAAGGGCTTCTCGATGAATGCTAGAGACAAGGGCATAAAAATACAAGACGCGAGATAGGGGCTGTTGTTGAACTTGCCATTTCGGGTCACGATCACACGTACATGCAAATGAACCTCTATTCGAGAAATTCATCTTGCCTGTTCGGGACGCAGGTCATTTGAGAAGGTGCGGGTACTCGGAAATCGAGTGCGCGCGGAGGAGTCACTTGAAAGGAAAATCGACAGGCAGTGGGAAATCAACAATGGTGATCTACAGGCGGTGTAGAGTGGAACGACAAGAAATGTACAAGAAAATACGCACAAGGACAGCGATGAACCGAGGCTCGCGGGATGCTCGATGGACCGAATAACGACATATCTAGCGCGCTTCCTCAGCACAAGGACAGATAACACAGAAACCATTCACTGGAGCGTTCCGAGCCCAGAACCGTCGTCCTATCTCGGCTTCAGTCTCGTCCTTCCTATTCACCCTGGGCCATCGCAGTCTACCCATAGTCACTATCGAATCACATCTGCGGCTCCGTGCACTGGGTTGCGTTGGGATGGGAGCCTGAGTCTGAGGCTGAGGCTGATCATCGACGAGATTAATCCTAAATAGACGCGCGAAGCGCGTGGTGCATGCGGTGCACTTTGGGAGGACGTCAGCAGAGCAGGACTGATGGGCGGGGATGAAGGACATGGTGTTGTAGATAAACGGTTTCGCGCGATGAAGGGGGGTGTGAATAGCTACCCGCCCAGCCCGCTTGCGCGTCACAATGAATTCAACGATCATGATCGCGTTGAGAACGATTTCATGGATAGCGCGGGCGCGGGTGAGCCCGGAAGTGCGAAGATCCGCGCGCGAAGCCATGGGTGTACGCAACAGGTATGCAGATGCTCGGGACCCGCGTGGGTGGGTGGTTTCGCTGGACGCTGCGCGAGCAGCGGGATGGACAGTACGAATAGATCCGCGCGCGAAGTCCGAAGCGCAAAGCCAGGTACGCACAAACGAAGGTATGCTGGGGACCGCGTGGGCGTTGGCGTGCCTGGTGCGGTTGGCGTCTGCGGAAGCGGGAGAACGAACGATGACGCGTCCACGGTAATTGAGAGCAATAATACGAAAATTGGCGGGAAGAGTGTAGTGGGTACACAGACCAAAGATAAACCGCGTCCGAGGCGAGTTTCAATAGGGCGAGGGTTGTTGTATCGCCGTGGAAAGGTCAACTCTCTGTTGAGGCCATGATAATGGCACCTCGCGGATAATGACGTCCGCGCGCGTAACGAACCGCCTCGTTCCCTTTAGAATAAAAGAGCACTGTCATCCCAGAAGTATCGCATTCCCCGCGCGCAGACAACCCAGCGGAACGCAGAGCTTGCTCCAACTTCCTACCACACCTCGCGGCTTCCTCGCAGAATGAGGTGACCGCAGACTTCAGTTCCGTGCAGCCAGGATATATGCATAATACAACTTACTAGCTGCGACTCTAACACTCCTCGTGGACAGGCAATTGATATGGTCCATTGTTTTTAACCTCGTCCTTGAGGGTACTGGATTGAACCGCAGCGGCGTAAGCCTAGAATAAATAGGAACGACGGCATGCGGCATTGCTTATTACGCCGATAAAATTGTCCGGGCTTATAACCTGGGGATGGGAGAGTGGGTGGGGACACGAGATAGCTAGCGCAATGGCAACTGTGGGTCGGGCAGAGACATTTGACGCCGCCCGAAACGAGCAGCACAATGGGCAAAGTCCCGACTCTCCCGCCGCATGTTGATCTCCTTATTAATCGCGTCACCGTGGCTGCATGCCGTCGCAGCTTGTCGACCGAACGGGCGTGCAAGCATAGTAAAATTTAAATCATCCATCGTATTATGCGACGAGACAGCGCTGGACTGAGGCACAGCGTGCTGCGGGTGACGAGATCGCCGCTGGAATGCCGTCGGTGTACCTAATATAATTTGAACGTGCGGCGGAGAACACAAAGCGGAGCCCACTTAGTATGTCCGCCGTCTATGCGAAGTCCAGGTCTCGATTTCGAATCGGAAGGTCACGAAGAAGCTAAAAGAGAACACACTCGCGAATCAAGTCGATTGGCGAGGAACCATTTTTTCGTTCTGTTTTTTCCCCCGCCCACGGGAAGTCTTCCTGGTCCAGGACATGGGGACTGGGATGGGACTTGGGCGGGACAGAGCCCGGGAGCATCAGGAACTGCGTGATGGACCCGTGGCCACAGACACGAAATCCACTTCAACTCTCGCTCGCGAATCAGGCTGATTGGCGACCAACTTCGAATTCACTCGGGGGACCTGGGATTTTTTTTGCCAGTGCTCTTTACAAAACACACGGCGACCTCAGCATCGCGCAGTGTCAAAAGGCGTAGAAAGGCCGTATCTTCGGCAAGATCGCCTGATGGTGCCCAAAAATCCACAAAACCTCTTGAACAGGCAACTCTGCAACCACAAATTAAAAGCATGCGCGATATATCAGACCTTACCGTATTTTGCGCCGATCGCTGGAACAGTGAATCAACTGCCACCAATATTCGAAAGACCTGCGACTTGTTGGGATAGGTTTTGATAGGTTGCGATGTGCTAGTCGAGCCAGTGACGCCTCGGATGCGTTAGGTCGCTCGCTTATCTTGTTCCAGCAAGCCTTGTATTTTCATTGCTGTGGCGTCGACCGCCCATGTGACTGCACTTCGGAAAGATCCCAACGTAGCAACTGTCAGAACGAGGAGCTGACATGGACTTACCACAGGATCCTGTGGACTATCACAAAAATCACAATCATTCACAGAATCCCTTCTATTGCACTCCACGGTCCACCTGAGCATCGTCATGTTCTTGTCTTCCTTTTGCCATTACCCCAGACTCCAGCTCTGGACAGCCATTGAGATACTATAGGATGTGTGCGCTCGCGACGGGTTGCGGGGCGAAATCAACGCCGCCGGTTAAGGACCTGGACCACCCATAAGCGATAGGCCCGGGACCGGATTGACGCCCGCCCGACGAATCTGCAGCCCGACATTTTGGCGAAATGGCCACAGGCCAGATCCAAGATCAAATCGACCGTGTGCTGGGATCCACTATTGCCGAAAGCCCGGAGCGGTTGTCGCTTCGTCAGTTTGAAGTTTGGTCGTAGCCAGTTGGACTCGCAGTCTGCGTAGAGATCCGAGTCGTGCCGTTGGCAACATTACCTTTTGTTCTTCAGGGGACGGATGTTGAACCGGAATAAAGAGCATAAGAGCACAGAGGCTTATTTCAGGACAAAAGATAGACTGGACGAGATTAAGTAGCAACGAGTCTCAATGGACAAGTCGAGGTTTTTTCCAGGTCGCTGACTATGATGCTTCGAGGGGTCCGCGGCCACGTGAGGAGCAAATACGCTCAAAGTTGACCCTGAGGTTGAACCTGCCATCTTACGGCACCCTCCACTTGACGGGTGGCACTGCTCTGCTGGTTACTTGATGTTCAAAGTTGAGATTCCCTTCATCAGATTAAGCACGACGTCGACTCTGGATATAGGTGGGTTACACTTTTCATCAGAATCAGTGTGAGGTTGAGCAACGATAATGAGCTTTCATTGTCCCAGTCCGTCCGCCTTTGCAGAACTGATTTAAAATGATGTTTGGGAGATATCTTCACGAGGCTCGGATCATTCCGTGACTCCATCAAACCTGAATTTACAACACATTCCTCGTTTGGTTGAAATTTTTGCGTTCTGCTGTGCTCGAAGAATGAGTGATCGGCAGAATAGCGTTTGTGGCTAAGTGCCCGTCGATCGATCACCTTCCTTTCCTTCACTACGACGGCGACTCGCTCTCTACAGCGTGTATACCACGCCGCCAGAACACTTTCTTTTGCCCTCCCGCCCTCACCTTCTAATTTTATCATCCAATTATAGTCAAAATTTTCCATTCAGCTATCTTTAAACACCTTTCTATTCTATCCTACACTCGAAGTACTCCGAGCGATACCATGCGTTACCTTCTAATAATAATATTCTGCATATTATTTTCATGGCCAATGCTCAGGGTATCCATCACAGAACCCACCCTCACATTGAGCCGGAAAGCCGACGCGGCTTTCTCCCTCAACCGGTACGGCCTTTCTACGACATCTGATTCCCAGGATAGCCCCTGTATCTCTGAATTTATGACGTCCTTTAACTACTGGAATCTGTGACGACACCAGCGGTAAGCGACAAATCCTCGTGTTGTACCGCCATTGAAATAGGTCGCCCTGTGGAAAATCCCAATCCGCATAATTGATGCAGAAGGAAAACGTAGTTGACGTTCACGTCTCCCAGAGAATCCAAGGCGAGGTGAGCGCAAAGCAGTCGAGATCCTGGAGACAAAAGGACGTCGCGATGATGGGTGGCTTCTCATTTCATAGTTCAATCATGTACTCATTCTGCCCGCAAATGGAATAAAACTTCATGTGTATTCAATATGCATGGCGTAGATTTACTCAATTTCTTAGAGTTCAGTTATAGTCTACGCCAATTCTCGGAAATGGGTTCCCACTCTGCGGTATGTGATTGATTTCCTTCGGAGACCGAATAAACAATGGAAGGTTCGAAGTATTTTAGGGTGAGTTTGAGGCCATCGGCAATGAGCTGTGCGAGCGGAGCCCTGATATCGATCTGCCTCCTGCGTGTGAACTCTACATCGACATTGGAAAGTGGGGCAGGATATTTGTGACGTGGTATCGAGCGTGCCTGGATAAATTCGAGGAGTATGGCGTCTGTAAGGGCGAAAAATTTGAAGAGACGTATGCTGCGGAGTTCAGGGCATATGATATCACCGGAATCTTGGATTTTCTGTGTCAGGTAGGTCAAAAATGCACCATCAGAACTAGGACCCCTGCCCTCAGATGCTGAGGGCTCTCCGTGAAGACACAACGCGTGGAGTGTTGGGACAAGTCGCAGACAGTCAACAAGAACGGCTGGCGTTGGCATGATTGTTATGCCGAGGCTCAGCTGCCGGAGACAGTTGGGAGATTGCAGTATGGATGTGAAAGGTAGCGAGGTGGTAATCTTTTGGGAAGCATATTCCAGGGATCGGAGGTTGGGAAGAACCAGGTTCCTAAAGAAATCACCCATCCCGACCTTGTCAATGACGCACAATTGTCGTAGGTGTTCCATATGACACGGTACAGTCTTCTCCACCGCCGGGGAATGCAATAGCAGGGTGCATGTCTCGAGGTTAGGACACTGCCGTAACAGTTTGAGCCCTTGTTCTCCCGAAAGACGCAGATCTATTTGCTGAAGGAAACGACCGAGAGAGAGGTGGCGAAGTCGTGCCCAAGGAAGAGGGAACTTGGATGATTCCACTATGCGCGTGAGCGACACGCTGCGAAGGCTAGCCGTACCGAGGAAAGATACGAAATTCCAGTCGACACCGTTCTGAGATACGTGTCCGGCGGAGAAATGACGAGAAGGTCCGTAGCGTCGAAAACCCTCCACAACAATGCTCTCCAAGATCGGGACGTCATGAGGGGACAGTGCCGCTAATGGCGCGAAGGAGTTATGGGAACGCAGCATAAACTTCATCCTATTCCAGCGGGGTGAATAATGAATGAGTGATTCAAGAAGCATCGAGATATCGGGCTCGCTAGTAGCTGTGTGTGACCGGACAATGGAGATTGAAAGAGGAAGCGCTCCGGACCTAGACAGCCAGAGGTTGACTGCATCATTCAGCCGCCCAACTTTTGAGCTGTCCGAAGGTGCGACGATATGCAGGGAGGCCCACAGACGAGGCGTCATGAAGGCTAGGCTCCTCCACGCACGGCATATTTGGCAGAGCAGTAGAGGGGATTCGGCACCACTCATGATGGCGTTTCGATTCGATGGGAGGGATGCCGTGAATATCTCTGCTACCACATCGTCGGGTAGGCGACGAGCGGGTGACACCAACGCCAGATACGGATCGATGAGCTCGCTCAAGCGGTCGCGTTTCGCCGTGAGCTCGTCGAGTAGGGTGTGCAGGTGCGCAATTTCTTCAGTGAGCTTCGCGAGCTCTTCCCGAGGGCCGACCAGCAGCTCACGAATGTGTTGGCAATCTGCGTCGGATGGAACGGCGTTGGTGTAAAGGAATTTGTCGAAGGGGGTGTTCATGGCTTGCAATCGCAAGAAAAAAAGTCGGTCGGGCACTCCAGGTCAAGGAGCAGACGCACCTGTAAGAATAAGATCCACTGTAAGAGAAAAGCCGAGAGGTAAAAGGAGAACATACTTCAAGTTCAGTCGGGCACTCCAGGTAATGGAAGATGCTCCGTAAGTAAGACTTGAAATATTTAAATGAAGCTGTGCGAGGCTGTTCGGCTGTAAATAAACTGTATGAAGAGCACGAGGTACAAGTAGCTGTTACAAACCAAAGGGGGATTGATTTACGCACGGGAGGGCGGTCAGCGGAAAGACCTTCGGGAATAGCTATGGGGATCCAACGGCGGACAACGACCAGAGGGCCGAAGCATGGATTTTACCTTCAATATGCGCGCTAACTTTGAGAGGCGTGTGACGTCACATGTCGATTGGACGCTTCTTGGGCGTCTAACATTCTCGCATTTTTCTTTCTTCACCTAGGAGGGCCGGGCCAAGATCGATACAATTTGAGCTGGGTTTATATATGCACTATGTTATGTAAAATACAATGTTTTGCTGGACTGGAAAGCAACGGAGAATAAAAACCTCTAAATTAGTTTCCACCTGGCGTAGGTAAGCTTGTTGGCGCGGTCACTGCCGCGTCGCCAATTGGGAGCGTCTCCTTCCACCTCTCCGCCACCGGCGTGTCGCGGAAGACCTCGTGGAGCACCTCGCGCACGTCCTCGACGTACACGAAGCGGATACCCTCCTTCACGCTCTCAGGCACGTTCTCTTCGATGTCTGCGCGGTTCGCGCCCGGCGCGATGATCGTCGTGATGCCCGCCCGATGCGCCGCGAGGATCTTCTCCTTCAGTCCACCCACGGGCAGGACCTGCCCAACGAGCGAGATCTCCCCCGTCATCGCTGCGAAGGCGGACAACGTCAGTGCTCTGGCCTCAACACGAAAGATGAAAAACGTACCGATGTCAGGGCTAATTTTAGTCTTCGTGAAGAGCGACACGAAAGCAGATACAATCGCAGTCCCTGCACTTGGGCCTTCCTTGCCAATACTGCCCTCGGGCATGTGCACGTGTATGTCGCGCGAGTCGAGGAACGACTCGCCCGAGGCCGTCGTGATCCCGAGTTCCTGCGCGTGGCTCTTCACCCAGCTCAAGCTGATGTGGGCGCTCTCGCGGATGACCTCGCCGAGTTTGCCCGTCAGCTGGAGTCCGCCCTTGCCAGGCATACTCTGTTTCCACCGATTAGCAAAGACAAGAATGAATATCGATGAGAGGGAACGTACGATAGCCTCGACAGGCATGACAGCGCCCGAGCCATTCCCGAGATAGCCTAGGCCGGTGCTGACGCCCGGCGGCGGCGCATGCACGTACATCCGGTCCTTCTGGTAAACAGGCGGCCCGACGTAGTCCTTGAGGTTGTCCGGCGTGATACGCACATGCACCGAGTCGGGGATCGGCAGTGGCTGGCGCTCCTGCGTCGTGACGGGTTTGCGCTCAGCGCCGTCCGGGGTGGCAGATGCCGCTCCTGGTGCAGACTCAGATGAGGGCTCGTTGCTCGGCGGCTCTTGCGACTCGACAGACGCGACCGGCTCCCCCGAAGCAACCGCAGCCGCAACAGGCTCAGGGAACACGTCCTCTCCCAGATCTTGCACGAGCCGCAGTGCCGCCTTGCGGTAGATCTGTGCACCGGAAAAGAGTCAGCATAGCATCGATGACGTACGCGCACGACGCACCTTCTCGATATGCTTCTTCAGGTTCCGCACCCCGCTCTCGCGGCAGTAATACTTGATGAGCACATCCACCGCGCGCGGGTCGAGCAGCACGTCCGCATCCTTAAGTCCCGATGCCTCCTTCGCCTGTGGCCCGAGGTATTGGCTTGCGATTTGCGCCTTCTCCTCCGACACGTACCCGCTCACTTCAAGTACCTCCATACGGTCGAGGAGCGGTGCAGGGATCGTGTCGAGGTTGTTAGCTGTGCACACGAAGAGCACACGCGAGAGGTCAACAGGGACGTCCATGCTGTTAAAGTATGGTTAGGACCGATGGCGAGGGAGGCAGAGGAAAGACGCACTAGTGGTCCAGGAAGGCATTGTTCTGCTCCGGGTCGAGCATCTCCAACAGCGCGCTCGCAGGGTCACCATTGATCCCACGCCCAATCTTGTCTACCTCGTCGATGAGGACGAGAGGGTTCTCGGTCCCCACGCGCTTCAGCGCCTGGATGATCTTGCCCGGCAATGCACTGTCAGTATCCAATCAGCATCCGAAACGCGGTGGACAAGGAGCAGCACGGACCCAACGTATGTGCGTCGGTGGCCCTTGATCTCCGCGACATCCGTCAAGCCCCCGACAGAGAAGCGGAAGAACTGGCGGTTGAGCGCGCGCGCTATCGATTTGCCGATAGAGGTCTTGCCGACACCGGGCGGGCCCACGAGGCACACGATCTTGCCCTGCACCGTCCCGCGCAGCTTCCCAACGGCGAGGAACTCAAGGATGCGGTCCTTAACGTCCTTGAGCCCGTAGTGGTCCTCGTCCAGCACCGTCTGCGCATGACTAATCGAAAAGTTCTCCGATGAGTGCTGACCCCAAGGAATCTGCACGCCGTGTCAATGGGTTGGAATAACAGGAAGAGGCGCCGTGCGTACCTGCGTAAGCCATTCGAGGTAGTTGCGTGTCACGTTCGCCTCGGAAGCAGCGGGCTCAAGGCCCGCGAGCTTGCTCAGCTCCTCGTCGAAGACTTTCCGGACAGGCTCGGGCATACGCAGCGCCGCCGCGCGCTCGCGGAACTTTTCGAGCAAGCGGTCCTTCCCATCCGACTCCATGCCGAGCTCTTTCTTGATTCCCTTGAGCTGCTCCATGAGGTAGTACTCGCGCTGACGCTTCGCGATCTTGCTGTCGACATCGCGCGAGAGCTTGCTCTGGAGCTGCGCATTGATGAGCTCCTTCTTGAGCACGAGCAGCGCCTTGCGTAGGCGGTCGGTGACCTCGAGGCTCTCGAGCACGTCTTGGAGCTCGCGCACCTCGCCCGATGAGACGGCGGCGGCAAAGTCCGCGAGCTTGTCCGGCTCATCAAAGATGCTCGACGCGACCTGGTTCATGGTGAAGTTAGTGATCTGGTCGCGGAACATGGGGTTGAGCTGGGCGATGTCCTTAAAGACAGCAATGATCTCGGACATGAACGCGCGGACGTATTGGTCGTCTTTGTTGTACGGCAACGTTGCGAGATTCTCGACGGCGACGATAGAGATGGGGTGGTTGTGCAGGAAGGAAGTCTGGACTGGGCCTGACGAATGGATAAATAACCGATGCTGAAGCAAAATCAAGTGAGACTTACCCGCTGGCGGAGGCTTGTGCTCAACAATTGCGGCAGGCTCCGGGTCTGGCGGCGGCGTGACTGTCTGTGGGTGCTCCGGGGACACAGTCTCGACCTTGGCAACACCAGCCTTGAGCAGTTCGGTAATCTTAATGCGCCGGTGCGGATATAGGACAGCGGTAAGACCCTCTTCCGGTTCGTCCTCGCCTCGGCCGGTCGCAGTAAAGACACTGGTGATCTGGGCAAAGACTCCGACGGGGTGGACCGAGTCGATGTCGGTTATGACATCGCTGTCGGTGTTCTCGTCCTTGAGCAAGAACGCACCGAGGTACGGTTGGCCGCGCTTCATCATGTCCTTGATCGCAGCAACGACCTCGGGATTGCGCACGACCACTGCCTTGTAGAATCCAGGGAACAGCGGCCTGCGAGCGATAGGGAGAGCCAGAACATGCGGATAGACTTCAGGCACCGACTGCTTGGCAATAGTGCCTTGGGCCGGGGTTGGTGGATCCTTGGGTGGGGGTGGCGCGTCCGAGTCGTCCCCACCGGAAGACGCTGGTGGTGCCGAGTCGGACGACGAAGCTGACGACGAAGATCCTGCAGAGGCTGCATCTCCAGGAGAATCGTCCTCGGGGGCCTCTAACCGCACATCCTCGGCATCCGCTGGGACATCTAGCTCGTCAACGCCGCGTTTTGGGTTAATCCATCGCGGATAGCTCAGCAGGCGCGTTGGCTGGGCAAAGGCGGGACCCGAGATGGAGAAATGACGAGAATCGAGTGTAACCCGGCTGGTAGTCGCCACCGACCGATACAGAGGAGAAAAGGAGGACCGTGCGCTCGCCGCTGCCGCCTTTCGCAGGCCTTGGCCCAGCCAATTCATGGACCAAGACGCGACGTTTATCGCGATTTTTCCTGTGGTTCGTTTCTTGTCTTCACAGTCCGTGAAGGAAGGGAGATGGAGGGAGGTGGACAAGCTGCAAATTTTGTGACCAAGCCGCTGACGTCCTTGCCGGGTTGTCCCAAAAAGGAAGCTTAATAAGTATGTGTTACAAAGCGGGTCTGGGCCTTGGCTCAAGAATCACGGTTCAAATCGTTTCTCTCCGGAGTCGAAGTGCATTCATGTCTCAAGCCGTATTCCAGGTTCTCGGGATTAAGGATTGCACGGTGGTTCAAGACTTCAACCAGTTATAAGCTTCTGAAGTTCACTGGCAACGTCAAGTTTTAGGTTCAATTTCACGAATCGCTGCCCACTCAAGTGCCCACTGCAACAGCGACGGTAGAGCTGCTGGTGGGTAGGCGATAAGTGGGGAAGTATGCACTCCTAATACACTGCCCTAATATTGAACCAACAAGCATCATCAGATTTCCTTCAATTCGGTGCCAATCGAGTGCAGCTTAGGGAAGGTACTACCATGCGCGCGCGTCTGCGAGCCAGATGCGGACGTTCTCGACTGAGCGGCGGGAGGTGACATCGTAGACGAGGAGGCAGCCTGGTGCCGTCGGTCAGTGCAAGGGGATGAATGAATATGTCGTGGCACGCACCAGCAGCACCCCGATAATACGAGTCGTAGCTATCATGATGTAGTTTACGTGTGCAGCTTTCCAGGTTATTCCTCGACTACGCGAGCTAAATACTCCAATGGTCCTTCTACCCGGTTCTAAGTATCAAGGGGTTCTTGACGAGGGGTCCTGGTCCCGGACGGCTTTACAAGTTCGGCCGAAATTCAACGACCCGGTCTACAGTATGAGGATAAGACCAGGATATTTTCTTGTTTCGCAATAAGAGAAATTAAGAGGGCATCTGACTTCGAGAGGAATAAAAGTAGGTTGAAAGTAAGTAAGCCGGAGGTCAATAGACGCCCAATAAGCGCCTAGTAACTGGACATGTGATATACTGCTCCTTGCAAACAACCGCCCGCGTTTTGAAGGTGAGCTGCGCACTTCTGCTCGTTGTCCGCGCTGAGCAGCCCGCTGAATTTGAAGCTATGGACACCCCCTTCAAGGACTTGCTCCACACTAACACCGTTCCATCCGACCCAGAATGTCAGCGCATTCGTGAGCTGCTGGTCGGTCCGCGCGAAGAGGCTGCGAAGCTCACCGACGAAATCGCGCAGCTTCAGACGCTGCTCGACGAGCTCACGGCGAAACGCGACCGCTTGAACGAGTTCATCGAACCGCATCTAGCGCTGGTGTCACCCGCTCGTCGCCTACCCGACGATGTGGTGGCGGAGATATTCACGGCATCCCTCCCATACGATCGGAACTCCATCTTGAGTGGTGTCGAATCCCCTCTACTGCTCTGCCACATATGTCGTACGTGGAGGAGCCTGGCCTTTATGACGCCTCGTCTGTGGGCCTCCCTGCATATCGTCGCACCTTCGGACAGCTCAAAAATTGGGCGGCTGAACGACACAGTGAACCTCTGGTTTTCCAGATCCGGAGTGCTTCCCCTTTCAATCTCCATTGTCCGCCCCCACCCAGCTAGCGACTGCGATATCTCAATGCTCCTCAAAACACTCATTCATTATTCACCCCGATGGCACAGGATGCGCTTTGTGCTCGATTCTCCGTCTTCCTTCGAGCCCTTGGCGGCGCTATCATCCCGCGATCTCCCGAGTTTGGAGAGCGTCGTTGTCGAGGGCTTTCAAGCCTACGGCTTTGATGATGTCGACTGGAGCTTCATATCTTTCCTAGGAACGACAAGCCTTCGCAGTGTGTCGCTCACGCAGGTAGTCGACCCCTTTCGGTTCCCACTTTCTTGGGACCGGCTTTGCCACCTCTCCCTCCAGGTCGGGTATGTTGCAGCAAACCAGGTTCTCAACCTGTTACGCCGTTGCCTTAACCTCGAGACATGCATCCTATCAGGTGGCACAACGGGTAATGAGGTACTAGTACCGTGTCATATGGAACACCTCCGGCAGCTGTCCATATCTACTCAGTGGTACGACATGCCCAATTTCTTTGGGAACCTGGTCCTTCCCAAACTGCGAACCCTCGAATATACTTCACAGCACAATAACTCACTGCTCTTCATACCTCTGCTTCACGCCCCCAATTGTGTCCGGCATCTAAGCCTCAACATGCAGTACATGCCCATAACAGACGATCTCGTCGACTGTCTGCGGCTTGTTCCCATGCTCCACGAATTGTGCCTTGATGGAGAACCAATACGGCGAATGGAAGGGGGCTGGCACATTGCTGACGATGAATTCTTGACCCACCTGACACCAACGATCGAAGATTTTGATGATACCATATGCCCCGAACTCCGCAGTATACGTCTCTTGGATTTTTATGCTCTTTCAGACACAACTCTGCTTGAATTTGTTCAGGCACGCTTGTTATCACGTTCCGGACATCCTACCCCATTCAGTGTCGATGTCCAGTTCAAACGCCTAAAACAAATCGACATCAGGACCTCACTCAACCACCTCATCAATAATGGCCTCGAACTCACTTTGAACTATTTTGAACCGTTGTCCATGGCTTACTCACCCTCCCAACGAAACCAAGCACACACCGCGGAGTGGGAGCCCATCTCCGCCACTTGGGGTATTGATCCGTCACGACGAATATCCTAAACAGATTTTAGAATCAAGTATGTAGTACCGTACCATTCAACAACAAAGAGGAAGCCAGTTAATTTTTTTTTCTTTCATTCGTGATTCAAGTACACAATGATCGCGGCCGCAGTACACCTTTAGGGACAACGGCCAGAAATCGGGTTTTATCGCGACGCCCTCTGCTTGCCCAGGACCTCAACTGTGTCATATCATTTATTTTACTCACCCATGTAGGCTCATCGAAGTACGTAGATATTCTTAGGGCATGAACTACACGTCAGACAGCGGCCGGACGCGATACAGCGAGTTTTTCCTCAGCGATTCACCCACGTCATGTGGTAAAATTTAAAAGAGCCCGTCGTTCCACCATCGCGAAACAAAATTGATTCGGTCGTTCGGAAAAGATATAGTTTCGATGAACCCCGCACAATCGTAATCCGTTCAGACTGTCTTTAATGACCGTAATCTTTTCATCTCCAAAGAATGTAAATTTCTCAACAATTGCAGAGTGTTGTATGAGCAGCCTTACATTGTTCTATGTTACTGGAAAGAAGCACAGGTTGTTCCGCGACAAGATGTCGAATTTGCTGATTTTCCTAAGATTCCTGCAAAGAAATCCCCGACATGTTCAACGTCCAACTGTGCCAACCGGCCGACTGGGACTGCGAAGAAACCGGCCTTCAGCATCTCGGTGCTGTCTTTGAAATTGTCTGTGGGAATCCGAAACGCCAGGGAACCTGGCAATACAATACTGCCAAAATAACTGTCTTGGGTACCGATCTTTCAGGATTGGCCACAGTCATTGCGTTCAGATTTCTCTTGGCAGGGAAGGATTTAATGTTGATACGCAACAGGAGTCGAATATATTTACCTCTGAATTCTGACAGATATAAATCCAGCGCGAAAGACACCCATTTTTTTTCAGAACTTGGGTCTCCACAACCTCCGAACCCTCGAATACACTTCCCGCAGTACCATCTCACTACCGTTCACATCCCGTCTCCAATCTCACAATCGTAGTAGTATTCGGTATCTCAGCTTCTACATACAAAACATGTACATGACGGATGTCCTCGTCGATTATCTGCGGCTTGTTCCAATGCTCCACGAATTGTGCCTTTACGGGGAACCGAATCGGCCAGAGAAAGGGTGGGGCGTTGCTGACGGTGAATTTCTTGACCCATCTGATACCGCATCCCCAAGATCCGCATCGCATTATATGCCCTGAACTCCGCAACATGCGTCTCTTGGATTTTGTCACTCTGTCAGACACAACTCTGCTCGAATTCATCCAGGCACGCTCAGCATCACATCACGGCCATACTGTTGTATTTTCCAGTGTCGATGTCCCGTTCACTCGCCCAAAATAAATGGATATCCGGACCCCACTCAACCTCACATTGAGATATTCCGAACTCACTTTGAAACATTCTGAGCCTTTCGTCATCACTCGCCCTCTGAACGAAATCGATCACATATTGCAGAGTGGGAAACCATCGCTCAAATTTGGAAGCCTATCCCTAATATTTAGGATAATGTTGAGGTCTAACCGCAAGTGTAGGTGGCTTTCAATAAACATGAAGCCTTTTCTTTTCTTTTTACGCGGAATAAATTCATGGTTCTCACACAACGAGGCTAAGTATATTGTCGACAGCGGCGCCATAATTGTGCGCTAGCCCAAGACCGGAGCTGTATCGTACTGTATGTGTCCTTGCCTCCTTCTCCATGGAACACACCCTATAACGGTCGTTTGAAGGGGCGTAGATATCCCTAACTCATGGATTCCCAGTCAACCAGCGATCGGACGACGATGGTATACAATGAATGAGTCGTGTTTCAACCTGTTTCAGAACTGTTCATTCTTGTCTTAAGCCTCGTTCGGGGAGGTCGTCTACAAACCTACATGGTTTATGGTCTCATTATTTATTCTACATCTCAGGAAAAGGTTAAACCGTTGTATAGCAACCAACGAAATACCCTAAACTGGCAAAAAATACTCATGTATATCAGCTTGAAACCCAGCTCCATCTTTTACGGTTGCGAAACCACAGTAGATGAATTCGAACAAAGTTAGAAAAAAATGGTAAAGTGTATTCACATGACGGGGCTGTCGGCCAATTCGGCGACGTTGAAAAGTCTTTTACACAAGAAATTAAGGTCGCTCTGCTTTAAAACCCAAAGACCTCTATTCAAGGTTCTGGTCACGAATAATTGAAGGGATGTATCATGCTAAAAGGAGGGGCCACCTATTTTGAATATGCTCTTCGGAGTGGGCACTGGTTGCGTGGACCTTCGATTTGTAGGCTGCGTATACATTTTCTTGGCTCGCTATTTCCGGCGGTTTTTACCTTTACCACCATTATTGCCATCTTCTTTGGCCACCTCCGGAATTTGATCGTCCCCATCTTTGGCTCCATCTCATCACCTGCTGTATTCAGCAATTCAATTCATCAATCATAATAATCGACAATACGTACTAGTACGCAAAGCTACCCATAGCTTCAGCGCATTTTACAGCGCGGGGATATAAGCGGAGTGTCCGCCACCAGAAAACGAATTGCCCACAGCACTCAGGCTGCTTCGGAAAATATGGCGAACCGGTGGCATTCCAATGATTGGACGGTGGAAAGACAGCGGAGAAAGTCTGTCGGTATCGGATTCAAGCTCAACACAACCACTCTTCGAGGTTCGGCTTGAAACAACACTCTTCCGGAATTCCATTGCCAACGGCATACATTTGAATACAGGTCACAACTAACATTCGTACATTGCTTTTTTTTTTCCTTTCGACTTCTGTCAACTTGTTCGTATCATGTTGTTTTTGGGCAGGAGCCTAGTACGACGTGATGCTCTTCGCTCCATCCTTGACGGTCGCCCAAGACGAGCGGGCGGAAATCTCGTTGAACCACCTGCAGCGAATATGTGAGTATTTATGCAACTACAAAAATAGATAAAGCGCTATCAACGTACCGGGTGACGTTCGGGCCTTTGCTAGTCATCAGGTCGCATCCGGCGTGGGCCAGCAAGGACCCGTAGGGGAGGTGGAAGAGATCCGCAAGGGTTACTTCCTACAAGATCGGATGGTGATACGTGCGTGAGTACCGGATCCAATTGGAGAAAGGGGGACATACATTGCCGGCAAGATATTTCTGCTTTCCGAGGATGACCTCGTACGCGTCGAGCTTAGCCGAGAGCTGGGCGACGAGCGCGTCGAACACAGCCTTGTCGGAAGTCCCACCCATCCTGCTAAAAATAGGAAGCGATATCAATCGATGATCGCAGAAAGCACACAAGGCGGACGTACGGCTTGAAGACCATCTCGGCCACGGCCTTGGAGGCGAGAGGCTCGAAGTTGGAGTATTCGATCGACGCGGCCTGCTCGAAGAGGGCCTTGCCCTTGACGTCGGTGGGGACGAGCTTGGCGCCGTGGGTGGGGTACTTCTCCTCGATGTAGCGGCCGATGGCGCGGCTCTCGAACAGGATGAAGCCGTCGTCGTCCTAAACGGGATGCGATGAGATGCGATAACGGTGTGATTTAGGTAGGGAGCGCACGATGTAGGGGACCTGGCCGAAGGGCTGGTGGGCGACGTAGGACGGGGCCTTCTGCTCGCCCTTGGTGATGTCGACCGCGACGAACTCGAAGGGGACCTTCTTCTCGACGAGGACGGTGGCGACGCGGCGGGTGCAGGTGGAGAGAGGGAATCCGTAGAGCTTGAGAACCATGGTGTGTATGTATGTGGGGTAAGGTGGTAGTGGAGTGAATGGGAATAGCCCTAACTTTTATACAACGGCGATGCCAGCAGAGGCATGACCGTGCATGACTTTCCCTGATAGCTTACCAAGTACTGACTAACGGTCATCTGATGAGTGTTGAAAACGCGGTAAGGACTGGTAATTACTGCTAAAGTTGGCATCAAACTGCCACCAGGAGAAGCGCTCGTCGACCACTTTTATACAACGCCGGGCGCGCCGCCGAGCATGACCTCATACCGCTGACCTGCGGCCCGCCACCAACGCAGAGATTCGAGATCGGCGTGGATATGTCCGATATGAGCATCGTTCACGAGCTCTGGGCTCTTCACAAGGACATCTACACTCAAAAGCGAATTTCTTGTCCTCCAAACTATGCAGCTCGTTATTCCAAAAATGCATCGTAACGTAACTCAGAGAACCTACTAGAAGGTTGATGGAGGAGCGGCGGTTGCCACCGAGTTCAATTCAACTTCGGGCAGATCCCACCCTCGGGTTCGGCTACTGTATGCAGAAAATGGCACACACCAGCACTGACCTTGACATTTAAAGCCCTGGGAATTGACAAACATGAAATCAATGTGGACCGTCTACTGATTAAAAAACTCGAGAACGCCACATAATAATCGTGATGCCCAAAACCCAGATGCACCTTCAATGGACGTGTTCAAATACTTTCTTTCGGGTTCTTCAATACGAAGCAACGCTGGCAATACTATCCTCGACGGCCACTCAGGCCGGTCGCGCCACAAGATCATTATCTCTCTTTTTATAAAATTGCGTTGTCCGAACCCTTCAAGCTCGCAGTATATACGAAAAGAGTGAGAGTGGGACTCGCCTAATTAAGCGAGTCCCACTAATGATCAGCGCGCCGACGAAGGCCATCAATATATCAGCAATCGGCAATTCTCGGCATTCATGCTAGGGGAAGGCTCCCCCAGGCTCTACCGGTTCGCTAGCACTGGTTTTACCGCTGGCGCAGGACCCTTTCACTGTCACGAGGCCTCTCCGTTGACACTGGCCTTTTTCACTGGCGCGGTGCTCTTTTATTTTTATTTTATTCTATTTTTTACCGTTAGACTGTATTTTTGGTTAACATCTTACGCGGGGGAAACCCCCGCGGACCCCCCCTTAACGCTCACCGCTAGGCCCGCTGCGCAGAGCATTTTTTCTCGCCGCTGGGGCCGCTGCGCGGAGTTTTACGCTCGCCGCGAGGCCCGCTGCGTGGTGCCGGCCGATCAGCGGGGTTTAAATACATTTGATTGAATGATGAACGGCTGCATTCTTGACGCCGAGTCCCACTAACGGTGAATTAAGCGACGCTAGCTGAGCCTTAACGAGTCCCACTAACGGTGAGTCCCACTCTTCTCGTCAATGCTCCTCCGCTCGGCCATCTCCGACGCCTCCGTCTTTTGTCCGCCTCGGGGCCTTTCTTGCCTGACTCATTCGAATATATGACTGGAATATTCCAGTTGGACGTGGAGATACGTGGTGCCACAACATAACCTCCGAGGCGAAGTGCCGGGGGCGCGGAGCGCCCCCGGCGCGCTCTTGTACCACCTAAAACGATTCATCATTTAGCTCACAAGGAAAATAATTAACACCGGTCTGCACACCTGATAACGTCCGGGCCCTTGTAAGTCATGATGTCGCTTACCGCGACCGCCAACATCGTGGCATAAGGAAGGCGGAGTAGATCCGCCAGCGTCACATCCTATCGCTCAATTTCAGTGAGCGATAGCCTGAAAAATCAGGGGTGAACATTGCCTGCACGATACTTGCTTTCGAAGAATGACCTCGTATGCGTCGAGCTTCGCAAATAGTCCGTCGATGAGCGCGTTGAAGACAACCTTGTCAGAAGCTTCGCCCGGAAGATACTGGAAGAAAAATGATTCGGTGATGGAGAACGACATGGATAAAGTTGCGCTTTACGGCTTGCAAACCATCTCCGCAACAGCGTGAGACGCGAAGGGGTCGAAATTGGAGTATTCGATCGACGCGCCCTGCTCGAAGAGAGCCTTTCCTTGGACGTCGGTGGGGACGTATTTTGTGCCCTGGTCAGCGTACCTGTCTGCAATGTAGCGACAGAGGCCCGGCTCTTGTACACGATGAAGCCGTCGTCGTCCTGGATGTTCATCGCAGTTGAGAAGAAGAAGAGGGGAGGGAAACGAGAATCGCACGATGTATGGCATCTGCCCAAATGGCTGTTTTTCCACGAACGCGGCAGATTTGTGCTCGCGCTTGACCATGTCGATGGCGACGAACTCGAACGACACCTTCTTCTTCGTAGAGTACAGTTTAGACGCGGTGGTACAGGTGAATTGCGTCAAGCCGTAAAGCGTGAGGACCATGGTGAAGTTAAACTTCCAATTATACGCGCCCAGGCCAATCGGTTTTGAAATTGAGCGGAGTTTCAATTATATTCCCACCGTTGAATAAATTCGCAGCACGACCCCGAATCGTAGTTGGCCAATAAACCTTATCTGGTGCGAAAGTATCATCACAAGGTGGGCTTTTCTCAGGCTAATTTACAATAGAAGGCTCCATGAAAGAAATGCCAAAAACATCTACGCGCGCCAAAGCCTCCACCGGATGTACTTATCATTTCTCGCGCTACTACTTAGGATGTGCAGCGATACTGGATAACGTGGGGCTTCTGGACGGCACAGTTAAGCTATGGATTGATAATTATCCCGACTAGATTTCACAAATAGGAGAGAGGGGGTCGGATCAGGTTCGATTATTAGCAGTACCAAGTAGTGAGTGTTGTAGAGAGGGGGGGCATTTAATTTTACGGGTAGTGAGTGTGTAACGAGTGCGTGTGTCAATGAAAAACAGATAGGATATAGATTTATCTAGCTGGCGGGCCGGGCTGGTGGAACGCAACCGCTAGTTCCAACATCCGCGACCGCGGGGGTGTCCGCCATTGCCGTTCGACGTTCTATTACGATGCTCGCCTGGTGCTAAACTACGAGTGGTGCGCCGGTGTCAGACCAGCGCCGTGTCGTGTGAGGTGTACATAGTGTAATGTGAGTTGGGTGTGTGTCGTGGTGATATGTACAATGATTTTCTTTCTTCTTGTCCTCCCCTCGCTCAAGCCTCGAGCGGCTTCTCCATATCCGGTTTGGCCGCGACATGCGGATCCTCCGTCTTCACGATGCGTATGTTCTTGATGAAGAACGCCGAGAGCATCGCGAGGCCTGCGACGGGGACGCCTAGCACGAACACGATTCGGAGCGCCTCCGAGTAGCTCTGCACGACGCCGGGGATCATCGCCGCGGGCAGCGCTGTGTATATCGCCGTCGGGCTCTCGCGCACGATCTCCGCGGGCGCTTCCGGGGCGTACTTTAGGAGGAACTTGGTGAGCTCCGACGAGAAGACGGGCTCAGCGACGCCCAGACCGAGAGTCCCTCCCAAAAACTGTGCAAAGCTGGTCATGCTCATCGCCTGGCCGAGCAGCTTTGGTTCCTGGCGGAACTCAACCTGTATCGCGAGGAGAGCGTTCTGCATGCCCATTCCCGTGCCGACACCGGCGAGGATCTGGAAGCCAACGAGGCGGGCGGAGGACGTGTTCGTGTTGAGCGTGTAGAGGAGGCCCGAGCCAATGCCGAGGAACATGGGGGCAACGATGAGGAACGGCCAGCTGGAGAGGATGGGAATTAGTGAGTGAGGTATGGAGAGATAGGGCGACGCACTAGTAGCCAAACTTGCCAACAAATTGGCCGGTGCTGATAACGGTCACGACGATGCCGAGCAAGAACGGGAGGAGGTCGATGCCGGAGGCGGTGGCGCTGCGGTGCCGGACGGCCTGGTAGAAGATGGGGATGTAGTACGAGAACAAAAGGAGCGAGAACCGCGTCAGGAAGGAGTAGGCGACAATGGCGTATCTGTGTGCAGATATTGGATTGAACAAATACTGCGAAGGGCGGCATGAGAGTAACCTCACATTGAACGCGACTTGAAGATCTTCATCGGCGTCATGGCCCTGTCGCCCAAGTAGATCTCCCAAAGGATCCACGCGGCCGCGAGAACGGCGGAGAAAACGAAGCACTGAAAAATTGATTGGTCTCGGATGGGTAATGCAGTGGATAAAACTTACGATGATGACAGCCTTGTCGCCCCATGGTTTGGTGTTCCCGCCCCACTGGAGAGAAAGGGACAAGCATGTCACGGTGCCTGCTACGAGAATCATCCCGATGAAATCAAGGCGTCGGACTTGCTCGAGAAGATCCCCGTACGAGCGCTTGGAGGGGTCTGAACCGAGAGGAGGTGACGCTTTGAGGACAAACAGCACCGTGGCGAGTGAGACTCCGCCGGCAGGCAGGTTGATGAAGAAGCACCAACGCCAAGTGACCTTTGGGATGATTAGAAACACTTCAAAAGAGCAGGGGAAAGTCATACGTGGTCAGTGAAAGCGCCTCCAATCAATGGCCCAATAACTGAGGATAAACCAAAGACAGCACCGAACAGGCCGAATAAGCGGGGGCGATCCTCGAGACGTGTTACTTGAGAGACGATTTGGAGCATAGCGACGACTGGGGGTGTGCGTTAGGTGTGGTCATGAAAAATGATCGCAACTACTCACGAATTCCTGAAGCTCCTACACCTGATACTGTGCGGCCCGCAATGAGCTGGTCAACATTTTGCGATACCCCGCACACCAAAGAGCCAATTTCAAATAGGGTGATAGAGGAGATGAGGATCCACTTTGCGGGGAATATCCGGAGGAGTTGACCGTAGAATAGGAGGAAGACAGACTGAGCGAGAATGAAAGACGACGACACCCATCCTTGAAGAGCGAACGAGTTAAAGTCCTAAGAGAACTGTGTAAGGACTCGATTTAAAGGGTGGAGAATGACCGCACAGAAGCTATGCGAGGCAGGGCAGTCGCCAGAATCGTTTGGTCTAGGGCAATGAGCAAAATTGAGAGCATCCTTTCAAGTGCAAGTCAATAAGAATTCTTAGCAGCGAAAGAGCACAAGACTCACATCGCAGTGAAGACTACCGCCAACTTTTTGCCCGTGAGGATCGTGCTCGGTGCTGGGGCTGGTGGCCCTGCTTTTTCATCCTGAGCGGAGCGGATGCTTGTTGGTCCGAGGGTCTGCTCGGCGGAGCCGCGAGGCGTGTTTCCTTCGACTTGAGAAGACATATGAGAACTGATACCGTTGCGAGACAAGGCAGGGATGGGTCCTTAAGTATCCCGTCATGACGGAATCTGCGCTTGTAAATGGCTAGAAATGCTCCGCGAAATCGAGTAACAAATTCTCCGCGAAATCAATGTTGATGAGATAACACGATCTTGGAATGCGGAGCCGGAATCTTGGTGGATCAAGCTATTCAAAATGATGTTGACAGAAGCAAGCTGGGGAAGAGTTTCCTTGCTCAGTTGCAAAAGCCCTCCGCTGCGAGGATGCAGAGAATAAAGAAAAGCAAGACAAGCCGCAGTCGCCACGCTGAGTCAATATTGCTGAGTCAACATGAATTCGATCTTTTCTTTACATGCGCACGTGGAAAGATGCCGAACGCTGCCGGATATGCCAGTTGAACCAAAAATCAATTATCAAAAAGTGCAGAAATAGACGGAGTAGGGGTTGTGGGGAGGGAAGACAGAATAAATGAGAGAGACGAAATTCACTGGTCTGCAGACGAGACCAGCGGCTGTTACGCATCTCAATTCGGTCTCAGAACGACTAATACCCCCAAAAGGAATTACTCAACATTCTCCAAGTATCAAATTCAACTAACTCGGAGTCGAGCTGTTACAGGTGTGTTTCAACATATAATGGGCCCAACGTTCGATTGGTTTGAAATTTGAGCGGAGTTTCGCTTATATTCCTACCGTTGAATAAATTCGCAAACACAACCTTGAATCGTAGCTGGGGCGGCATACTTAATGCATCTTACTGGGTGCGGGTGTATCACCACAAAGTGAGCTTGTCTCAGACTGAAATTACAATAGAAGGGTCCATAAAAGAAATATCAACTGCGGCCGCCACCAAACATTTCCCTCGCGCGGTACAAAGCACATGCTCCAACGACTGCACGGGATACATTCCATTCCTTCCTGCGCTACTCTTGATGTGTATATAATCCAGCTGTATCTGTCGCTCGAAAATAAAATATTGCGTGGAGTACTCCGGCTCCTCGTCGAGTTTCGCGGCCCGAGCCTAAATCATATCATAAGCACGAGCCAGGAAACAACCGAGCCAACATACCTCCCCATCCTCTCTGACTTCCCATGTCACCGTAACATTCTCGAGTTCCGGGAATCCCGGGCTGTTATAAATCCAGGAGAACTGGCGAATACCGTGTCTCAGCCCGGCGCGCAACCACACTGATTTCTGCCCGAACTCATTGTACATGATGAGAACAAGAAACTGAAATCCGATCATCTTGATCTATCCACAATAATCAGCTGGTTCTATTGATAACTTCTAATTCTAGGGCTCAAAATATTAAATAATGTGTGTTCCACCATCCACGTCTACGTCTGATTCTATATCATTTCCCCCAAACCCAACTCTAAAATCTAGCCAACCGGACAAGCTCCTCAGACACCTCCCCCCCGCGCGCCTCTCTCAACGCTTTCGCCATCTTCACCGCGTTCGCCTTCAAAACGGTTCCTTTAGGTCCGCGCGCCGCCTCAAACGTGCGTTTGAACTCTTCCGACGCGGCCTCCACGGTCCCGGTGGGCGTTGGCCCTCCGCGGAGCGAGGGCGCGCGCTGAGGGCCGGCACGGATCTGCATAATCGCGTAGTCAGTATTATTCATGATTCATGGTTTCACTCCAATCATAATTAATTGACTGAAAAGAGATTTACATACCTGCATGAGTTCAAAGGCGACAGGCTCCGGCCCTACGGATAGTAGCGCGGCGTTTATGGGCTGCTCCGCGGTGACGGGCCAGATGATGAGTGGGATTCCGCCAGACAGCGACTCGCACACCGAGCTAAAGGATGACGTTCAGCGAGGAAATTGAAAGAGTGAAAAAGAATAAATGCGCACTTGAACCCGCCGTGCGTGAGGAACCAGCCAAGTGCCCGATGGTGCAGGATGGCGCGTTGCTCGACCCAGAAGTCGCAGACGAGCCCGCGCCCGCTGGCGTTCGCGCGCTGGATGAGTTCTTTGGGGAGGGCTGCCAGTTTGCCTCCGAGGGCGAAGATGAACGGGAAAGGCTTCTCCAGCTCTAACAGAGTGTTCACAAGTGCCTCGATCAGCTCGGGCGTCGCGACCGGGAAGAAGAACGACCTGCGAGGGAATAAGGTGTCAGCGGTGGGTGTTATGATAAATAACAGCTAATAATCGCGTACCCGAAAGAAATGTAGAGCACGGATTTTGGGCCGTATTGGCTCACCGCGTTGTCCAAGAACGACCTGACGATCTCATTGGTGGGCGGGGCCGGCGGCACGTCGGTCCAGCAGGATTCGTGTACCTGCAACCCGACCGTGAAGAGCTCCTGCCCACGCTTCCGGTAAAAGTCGCGGTAGTGCGGAACCCCAACGGGTTCGAAGTAAGTTGTGCTGGTGACGATATGTCCGTCGGCGATTTTAGCCAGTTTTTGAGCCGATACAAAAATCTGAGCTATGCCCTGCGGAAGGCCGGCGCCATAGGCGAGCCGCTCGTAGTCGTATATGTCGGGAATTCCCGGGATTTTTACGACTAGACCTGAAAGCTTGTCCGTTCCGTTCCATGCCGCGGCAACCTGTAAATGGTAAATATCTAACTCATAGGATGGACGGATAGCTGTGGAAGCGAGGCTAACCTGATCCAAAATATCCTCTAGGGACCGGCCCTCCCGCCTCGCTTCATCGGCATGAATTTCCTCCGCGATGGCAGCAAAATCGTAGTCGTTGAGATGTCCTTTCATGGAAGCAAGGGCGCAAGAGAACCAGAGGAGAATTTTACAGTCTGGACCCATGATTTCCTTGGTGATATCGACCACAAAGCCGCCACCGAAAAAATCCAACTAACGCGAGAAACGATTAACACAGAGAGCTGGAGCGACAAGAAAAAAACAGCTGCGACGTACGTGAATAGCATGCGGTTTGGGCCATCCTTCACTTCCTTGAGCGAGTTTGGGGACGGTCTCTAGCCAACCTGCGATGAGTTGGGCCACTGGCACCTTTATCCCGTCGGCGCCGAAGGCAATGCTACAACAGCGAATAAGGATACCATCGACGATAGCAAGAAATCAGGACGAACATTTTGTCACCCACGCCTACGATTCGCAATCTCGCGCTGTCGTACGTCCACGTTTGCAGCTCCGCCTCCATCTGGGCGACTAAGCACAGAAATTCGCATAAAAATTTTAATCGGCATGTCAACCGGAGCGGAGACTACGCACCGATTGAATTGTGCTGCACAATTGTAACAACCAAGGTTGGATCCTTCTGTAACATCTGGATCGCGACGGAGATGTAGCTGACGGTGTGTCCCCACGCCGGGCTGAGCATTGCGGCAATGTGGTGGGTCGCCATGGTGAGGAAGGCAAGTGAAGTGGGGGAAAAGTAGTGTTCGTGGAAGAAAGAGCCCAGCTTTAAGCGAGAATAGTGGGGTCTTACGCTTGTAAACCAGAGTAAGCCCGCCGAGTAACTTACTGTATGGGCGGTTATAAACCACGCTGAAACTCGTCAGCGATTTGACAAACTGGGCTTCTTTTGATGTTTATCTCATTATCGACCCTGGAAGGATCAAAAACGGAAAGTTTTGAAGACTAGTACTCCGATTCGCAGGTGGAAGCTCGGAGCAGGGACTTCAGGAGACGACTCCGACAAAGTCGGAGGGCCGCCAGTCGTCGAGGCGAGGGCGACGCAGCAAGACATTGGTGCATACCGCAGTGTTGAATGGTTCATGGAGTTCAACGTTCAAAAGCAATGAATAGAGAATAAGCGAAGAGCAGGCAGCAGGCGTGGCAAAGGCGTGGCGGTTCCAGTTCATACCTTGTTTGTTCAGGTTATCATCCGGATCATGTGGCTGTGGCATGCCGTCTCTGAATCCTGCCGCACCCCATTGTAAGACTAAGACCTCGAGTGCGTTTGGGAGTTCAGATTAACGGTGCACCGTTACACCGGCGGTGATGATCGGGAGGGGTCACCGCCACTTTGATGCAGCGGAGCTTCAATCGTTTGTGATGTGATGGACTATGCCCGCTAAAATAAACAACGTAAAACAAGCGCGCGTCTTGAGATAATGTCCGACCACGACGCGTCTGAAGCCTCTGTCGACGCGCCACAACAGTCGCGGAGCCTCTCGCTTGCTCAAACACTCTGCTTTACACGTCTACTTTCTGTCCTCAAGCGTGACATTCTTCTCGTACAACCGGCCAATGTAACCACTGGCACGGAAGAGGCCCCTCTCGTCCTTCCTCCCAGCATTACGGAGTTTGTTGCCGATGCTGTCGGTGTCCCTGAGTCCCTTGTCTCTGGCTTCTGGACTCGCTTGAAGGACGACATCTGGCATTTACCCGAGCAGACTCTAAGCGAGCACGAAGAAGGTCTATTCCGGGAACATGGCTGGAAACGTGGTATAAGTAAGTCATCGGCCTATCCTTTTGATGTGGGGAACTCACTGAACCCTTTTGTAAGCTTCTCTAACCCTCTACCCTCCCTCCCACCATTGCACGAATAGCAACTGCGGCCGGCGCAAGCATCTTACCAATGCCGAAATGCGACAAGTAGTTGTTTATACCGTTGGCAAAGGGGTCGTTCCAGCGTGGGAAGTGCAGCTGTACTGCCGGGACTGCAACACCACTTACTATCCAAACTTTGCTGTCCATCGCGGAACGCGGACGTATTATGCCGGCATTCCGCAATACATCCAAATTGGTGGGCATCAGTACACCGAAAGGAAATTGACGGGGTCGTGGATTAGTCTCATGCTGGTTGCGCAGTACGTCCAGAGGCTTTTTCTGCCCATACATAAATTTAATCACGCTCCACTTAGTGTTTCTGCCACCAACTGTTCGCGCGTATACGATATGGCATTGTCTGGCCAGGAGGAACATGATTTCGCTGCTGGAGGTTGGCAGTTCGGTTCCCGCCTCACTACCGACCACGTCTGGGATGCATTCATTATCTTGACACTGCTCGACTACCACGATCGCCGCGACACATGCCTCCAAGTCCCGCATACCGGAGATCAAAAAGACAGGTTTACGGCTGCCATGACCGCGCGTAACGTGGAGGTTATTGTTAGCGGTCAAGATGTCGTTGACCACTGCTGTGATAAGTGTATGCGTGAGTGGACCAGGCCAGATGGTACACCGTGTAAGTGAAATTTATTCCGTTAATCTCCGGACAGGCAAAAA
Source organism: Mycena epipterygia (assembly GCA_029281465.1). Lineage (NCBI taxonomy): Eukaryota > Fungi > Basidiomycota > Agaricomycetes > Agaricales > Mycenaceae > Mycena > Mycena epipterygia. The sequence continues at coordinate 524,449 of JARJCQ010000042.1, read as the reverse complement.
AAACTCACGCACTTGCAGACGATGTTCAAGCAATCATTTCTGATGGACTCGCAATGGGCCATGTCCGATGCCAATACCCTCACTGCACCAAATACCTCACCAATAATCGGGATCGCTTCTGCTTGGCCCACAAGGGCCTCGAGAACATCTGCTCAATTGTCGGATGTGAACGCCCAGTAACCGCTGGAAAGAAGTCATGCGATGACACAAAGCATCCGAGATGGAACGTCTGCACTATGAGCGAGGTAAAGCAGCGTTCACTCTCCGCGATCGTCTTCAAAAGCATCGCTTGGCGCATCCCAGTGACGGCGAAGAGTCCGAGATATTAATTGCCGAGGACGACATCGAGTGGTTCGAGATGGATAAAGAGGGAAATCTTCGCGTGCATAGCAGGGAAAACCCCGGCTCGGTCGGCACCACAGACACCGCCGACTGCGAAGCGACCAAGTCCGCTGATGGCAACCGCAAGCACAGGGCACTCTTTGGTCGATGCCGTACCCATAACGAGCAGATTCTGGTATGGCCTTGCGGGATTATATTTGCACGTGCAACGTTCTATCATGCGGAGGCGGTCTCGAACGTCCTGGTATGTCCTTCTATCTGTGAATAACTATCTCTTCTCATCCTTCCTCCCAGCTTTTCGTACAAAAGGCGTTCTCAGTTCCCGGCGCACACAAGCCCGAGCATCTGGTTTACGACACCAATTGTGATGCCAAGCAGCAAGTCCTCGCGCACCCTGAGGTCTGGGGGTGGTTCAATGATGTTGGCATGACTGTCGACGTCTTTCATTTCCTTCACAAACACTCCGTCGGCCATACCTTTTGCCAAACACACTGCAACCCCGTCGCCCATCCGGAGCTCATGAGTGCCGATGGGAAGACTTGGTTCTTTAACACATCCGTCGCTGAGCAGACAAACGTCTGGCTCGGAGGATATCACTCCATCTGCCGCGAGATGCTCCCCATCAAGTACAACTTCTTCCTCGACGAAATGATTCGTCTTCGCAACGAGAACAAACTTGCGGAACTTAAGGCCGCAGGACATAACCCCAGGCAACGTGTCCGAAGATCTTGATACACCTTGTTATTCTATGTACAGTCTGGCTACATGTCGAGAGTAATCTACATTATCGAAAGTAATAAAAGTAAGTAAAAAGACTATCTACATTATCGAGAACATTATAAACATGTCTAATCGCGCGCCCGCTCGGCATTAAGATTTGTGCGGAACGTGCTCCACAACCCGTCCTCCGTCCTCCCCGCAGCCAGCGAACGACGCTGCAGCTCGGGCGAGGCAGACTTCCAACGCCTGACGTTGTCATCATACGTCGCCGACTTGTATGTCCTTTTGAATACGTGCTCGAAACGAAGGCCACGGTTCATCCTCGCCAGCTCCAGCGAGTCCATACGCAGGAAACCATTGACGACCTCGACGGTATACATCCCGCCAGGCCATTTCAGGGCAGGGTCCAACGCTGTCGCGGGCTCTGAGGGCTCCAATGGGGTTGCCGGCTCCGATGCGGACGAGAGAGAGGGCGAGTAGAGGGAGAGCGCGGACGGTGGAGGCGAGTCGGTGCTGCTGAGAGGTGGTATGCACGCAGCACTGATGTCCGTGTTGATCGCGAGGCGCGGGCGTTGAGGAGGGCGAGGGAGAGTGTCGTCCTCGCGCTTGATGCGACGCTTGCGGCCAGTCGGAGCAGCGGTGACGGCACTGACCTCCATGTCGTTGTCCGAGTCAGACTCGAGGATGATGAGCGGGGTGTTGCTCTTGATCGTAGCGCGCACTGCTGTACGTTCTGCCTTTAGGTTGTAGCGTAAATGTGCTGGCGCTGGTGCTGGCCGTGGCAAGAACTTCTGGATTATCTCGTCGTCATCCGGACCGTGAATGCCGCGACGGCGAAGGACAATGACGCAGTCTTTCGAGACCGAGTGGATGAAGCTGGACTCGATGCCCATCCAAACCCGCTGGCGCTCGAGGAATACATCGAGGTCTGGTTGGAGGTCGGTCCCCAGAGCCTTGCACGTCTTGTCGTCGGAGGAGAGTTGATACGAGGGCCATGGTACCGCCGTGAGCTCAGATGCGTCCACGGACAAGATCCGAGGGTCACTGCCGGTCTGGGTTTGTTGTAAGCTGCAGCAACATACGCCAAGAGATGGAGGACGCACCAAATACACTAACATAAACCTTTCTGCTTGTCGACGATCTGCCAATTGGCGGCGGCTCCCACCTTGACGTACGTGGAACACGGCGGACGGCCGCGGAATGGGTTGTGAGGAAGGTGGTGTTTGGGAAGGTGAGGTGCTGCCGCCGCCGTTCTGCGACATCCACGTGTCATTGAGCTGTGTTGTGATTTTGAAAGACGGCGCAGGACGATGTTTTTCCATGGCGCTGGCCGCACCAAGGCGTTGACGTGGACGTTTACCGGGGGCGTCGGGAGCGGTAGCTCGACTGAGGGCCGGCAGGGGACTAGGTATAGTGATGTGTAGAGGGAGGTCGGGGGACAGGGAGAGAGTACGCAAGCGCGAAGGGCCCGCAATCGCGGTCGGAGGAGGTGAGGGGGGGAAGAGGTCGCCGTTTGCACCGTTCAGCTCCTCTGACAGACGAAATGCGAAGGCACGGTCGCCCTGCTCCATGCGCTGCATAAGCTCTGGCGAATCCGGAGGCATACCCACAGCGATATCGAGCCGCCGCCCCTCTTCTGCGGCACGCGCCGCTTCTTGTTCTTGATACTCGCCCAGGAGTCGGAGCGGACATGTGACGTCGGCAAGCATGTCGTCAAACGAGCGGGCCCAGGGGTCGGCAGACTGTTGGCGAGGGAGCGGCGGGGGAGGCGGGGGAGGGACGGCGGTGTTTGGCACTGAGGGGTTCGGAGCTGCTGCATGTCGGGCTAGTTTGCAAGGACCGGTGGCATTGCAATGCTTGCGACACATATGCCGCGAGCACGCCAGGTCGACTCTAGTGCTCTTGCATTGCGCACCTTCTCTGGTGGTTCCGACACAGCGGCGGGGTTCGCCAGGGGTGGCGCGGGGCTTCCCAGAGCTCGCCGTGGACGATACACTGGCATCTTGGGAGGGCGGGGGCAGAGCAGACGCTGGCGCAGGTGGGGAGAACTCCGGGCCATACCGAAAGTGAAATGGGGTGTGTCTGGGGTTGACGCACTAGGCGGGGTCTCAGCGTGGTCTCAGCGAGCAGTGAGCAACATAAGGGACATACCTGCGCCAAGTATGTATTCGGAGCAAGGCCGCCTTTGGTGAGGCGGGGAATAAGAAAGTTGTCGCACGTTGGGCAGTGCATGCCGGGAGGGGGCGCCATTGCGAAGGAAGGACGAGGGACGGAATAAAAGGAGGGAGGGAGGACGCGACGGTGAGAGGAAGGTTGTGTTTGGTATAGACATCTAGCTACAAACACAATTGAATGTCCGCTTAGGGCTGCCGCGTTGCCGCCGGTGAACACAGCCCCCCGGTATTCCGTTAATCTGAACTCCCAAACTTTGTGAAGACCTCGCTTCCCTCCTCCCATTTTCGCAACCAGCATGTGCTACATATTTTCCGCTTTTTCCCGCTCTAATCCTCATTGAAGTTCGTTTTTTTTTCTATCTCAGTACTTCTCGGCGCTCGCTCGCTTGGATTCCTAAAATTGATTCAACTTGAACTTAGTCGCTGGCAAAAAAATGGCAATACTTGCCACTTGAACGAGACCATCCCCTTAACACCTAGTGCGGCGATTGTAAAGAATGAGCAGGCGCCGAGACGTACATGAATAGAATTGAAGGAGGCTATATATCATGATCATCAGTTAAATAGTATCAATTTTAAGAAAGTCTGGGTGGGTTGAATTCTGCCCTCCAAGCCCTCAGAATAAATTTCGGTTCTAGCATTCATTTTGGGGTACATGCTAGGTAGATTTCCTCGCGCGCCGGGTGCTTTCTTGGTTTTTCCACGCCTGGATCATTTGTTGGGATTTGAATTCTAAGCGAGGTTATCGATGGGAAGTTCTCCTTCGATAGTGAATCCATTCCTCGATGTTTCCTAATGGTTAATATAACCCTGCTTTCCGAAGTCGGATTCAAATTAAGGGCTGACTCAGATCCAGAGGACGTATGTCTGCGGATGGTTCAAAATTCGACAATAATCGATCGATGCACGACCGCCTCCGCGTGTCAGAAGGCAAGGAAGCGCCTCGAGGCTCGATAGGCATCTTCCTGAAGTCGAATTGAACGTGTACTTTAGACCATTTGGTGATTCTGGATCGAGCTGTCAATTATTCTGGCAGGTGCTCTCGGTCGCGCACCCTCACACTTGCTCGTGTTTCGAACAGAAGTCTACTCCGGGAATCGGCCGCATAGATATCTTTGGACGTTAGTAAGTAGGGTGCTCAGTGCTTACTGATTTTACTCTGTTCTGCTTAGGCTCGAGCTGTGCAGTTAGCGGAAGTTGCGGAACACTGGCACCGCGTTGTAATTAGCCCTTGGGTAGCCTTGGGGATATGCGAAATCCCGGAATAAACACCGCTCATGACTGATGAAAGATAGCAAAAGTGAATTAATGTCGAAGCGGAGTTGAAAAAGGTTGAAGAAGCTTGGAGAACCTCGAAGAACTGAGCGTGGCTAGTGCGTGGCAGTTGCCGACGCTAACGCGATCAGATGACTTCGCGTACGGACTTGATGGTGGATCATCCCCACCATTGACAATGATGGGGAGAATGTAAATGGGGTTGACACGTTCGCAGGGCCTTTTGTGCTCGCGAGGTTGCAAACCATGTCCGAAATTATCTAGTTTTTCTGTTTTGAACATTATTGCTGGGAAGTTGAACCGAGATGGGGTAAACAAAAAATTGCGGATATCGCAGCCATGGCGACTGGTGGCAGTTTGGCGCCAACGTTAGCAGTAATACTAATTACCAGTCCTTACCGCTTTTTCAACACTCATCAGATGACCGTTAGTCAGTACTTGGTAAGCTCAGTGAGAAAGTCATGCCTCTGCTCATCGCCGTTGTATAAAAGTAACTTGACGGAGGGCTATCTCATTCACTCCACTACCACCTTACCCCACATACATACAACCATGGTTCTCAAGCTTGTTGGATTCCACCTCTCCACCTGCACGCGCCGCGTCGCCGTCGTCCTCGCCGAGAAGAAGGTTCCCTTCGAGTTCGTCGCCGTCGACCTCACCAAGGGTGAGCACAAGGCCCCGTCCTTCGTCGCCAACCAGCCCTTCGGCCAGGTCCCCTACATCGTGCGTTCCCTACTTAAATCGCACCGTTATCGCATCTCATCGCATCTCGTTTAGGACGACGACGGCTTCATCCTGTACGAGAGCCGCGCCATCTGCCGCTACATCGAGGAGAAGTACCCCACCCACGGCGCCAAGCTCATCCCCACCGACGTCAAGGGCAAGGCCCTCTTCGAGCAGGCCGCCTCGATCGAGTCCTCCAACTTTGACCCCTTCGCCTCCAAGGCCGTCGCCGAGATGGTCTTCAAACCGTGCGTCCGCCTTGCGTGCTTTCTGCGATCATCGATTGATATCGCTTCCTATTTTTAGCGCGATGGGCGGGACCTCCGACAAGGCTGTGTTCGACGGGCTCGTCGCCCAGCTCTCGGCCAAGCTCGATGCGTACGAGGTCATCCTCGGAAAGCAGAAGTACCTCGGCGGCAATGTGCGTTCATGCCTTTCCTCCCTTCAATCATGTACTGATCGATTATTCACAGGAAATCACCCTCGCCGACCTCTTCCACCTCCCCTACGGCTCCCTCCTCGGCTACGCCGGCACCGACATCATGACCAGCAAGGGCCCCAACGTCGCCCGCTGGTTCAAGGAGATCAGCGCCCGCCCATCCTGGGTCCTCGTCAAGGACGGCGTCAAGAGCACTCCCTCGTACTAGGCGCGAGTCGTATGCGAGTCCGAGGAGATAGCATGTGTATAGTAGATGTAACTCGGAAGTAAAAGCAAAAATGCATCAGTTGCAACGTTTTATTCCGTTGGACGTAAACAAGATTCAAACCGATTCGAAATTCGGAGATCTGAGAGTCTTCACTTAAAACGGCAACACTGGCACTCGCCTTGGCTTCCATCGTCCCACCCGATATAACCACTGCCCCTGATTTGCTCAATGCTGTGCTTTTTTAGTTGATGGCCATCGGCGAAAACTAAATTAAATCTCATCAAGTTCGATTCCTCCTTCGGCTCCCGCCTTGTTACACTGTGCTCTGGTTGGTCTCTCGATCCCCGGAATACCCACCTATATTCTGTTCTATAGAACTAACATTCAACCGATTCGAAATCGAGCGCAATTCAACCAATCATATTCCCAGCGTTCATTATAATTATTTTCTGAATCTTGGAGTTGGATACAGTGCATCACCAAGTACGAGTGTTCCACATCTCGGAGATGGGTTCCCACTCTGCGCTATGTGATTGATTTCGTTCAGAGGGCGAATAAACGACGGAAGCGTCGTCGTTGTATCGCAGAGTGAGTTTGAGGTCATCACCGATGAGCCGTGCGAGCGGAGTCCTGATATCGACCTGGATCGGACGTCCGAACTTAACATCGACGCCGGAAAGTGGGGCATGATTTCCGTGACGCGATGCCGAGCGTGCCTGAATAAATTCGAGGAGGGTGGTGTCTGTAAGAGCGTAAAAATCAACGAGACGTATGCTGCGGAGCTCGGGGCATATGGTATCATCGGAATCTTGGATCTCTGGCATTAGGTGGGTCAGAAATTCCCCATCAGCACGGGTCCACCCTTCCGTTGACTGAAATGGTTCTCCGTGAATGTATAATTCGTGGAGCATTGGCACAAGCCGCAGACAATTGACGAGGATGTCCGTCATGAGCAGCATGTTGAGGCTCAGACGCCGGACAGAATTGGGGGAGTGGAGTAGGGATGTGAAGGGTAGCGGGTTATTATCGTGAATCGAAGCGTATTCGAGGGTTCGCAGGTTGGGAAGAACCAGGTTTCCAAAGAAATCGCCCGTCTCCCCCTGAGTAATTACGCATAATTGTCGGAGGTGTTCCATGTGACACGGCACCAGTACAGTACCCTCCGTTCGGTCACCGCACGGTAGAGTGCATGCCTCGAGGTTAGGACAGCAGTGTAACAGGTCGAGAGCCTTGTCTACTAAAACACTCCCTACGTGACCGAGGGAGAGGTGGCGAAGCCGCTCCCAGGAAAGGGGGAATCGAAAGGGGTCGACTACCTGCATGAGCGATACGCTGTGAAGGCTTGTCGTTCTCATGAAAGATACGAAGCTCCAGTCGACATCATCAGCGTCGTACGAGTGAAAACCCTCAACACCAATGCTCTCCAAGGTCGGGAGATCATGGGGTGACAGCGCTGCCAAGGGTTCGAAGGAAGCATGAGAGTGAAAGTCAAGCATGAACCGCATCCTGTGCCATCGGGGTGAATAATGAATGAGTGTTTTGAGGAGGATTGAGACATCGCATTGGCCAGCTGTGTAGGAGCGGGCAATGGAGATTGAAAGGGGAAGCACTCCGGATCTAGACAGCCAGAGTTTGACTGCATCATTCAGCTGCCCAACTTTTGAGCTGTCCGAAGGTGCGACGATATGCAGGGAGGCCCACAGGCGAGGCGTCCGAAGCGCTAGGTTCCTCCACGCGCGACATATGTGGCAGAGCAGTAGAGGGGATTCGGCACCACTCAAGATGGCGTTTCGATTCGATGGGAGGGATGCCGTGAATATCTCGGCCACCAGATCGTCTGGCAGTCTACGAGCAGGCGACACCAACGCTAGATGTGCGTCGATGAACTCGTTCAAGCGGTCGCGTTTCGCCGTGAGCTCGTCGAGCAGGGTCTCGAGGCGCGCGATTTCGTCGGTGAACTTCGCAGCTTCTTCGCGGGGACCGACCAGCAGTTCGCGAATGCGCTGACATTCTGGGTCGGATGGAACGGTGTTAGTGTGGAGCAAGTCCTTGAAGGGTGTGTCCATAGCTTCGAATTCAGCGGGCTGCTCAGCGTGGACAACGACCAGGAGCGTGCATCTCACCTTCAATAGGTGGTGGTTGTCACTTTACGACTCGGAGACCCGTTCAATGGCAGTGCGTCACTACTATGTCACAACTTGAACACATGTCCAAAAGTTGGGCGCTACTGAGCGTCTAACATTAATTTTCATGAGGCATTCGTCTCTGTGAAAATACCAATCCATATCTTAGTTGCGAGAAAAGTGGAACATACGCTGAACGTTGGCTGGGCTCCGACACCTCTGGCAACAAAAATTGTTCAAACATTGCCGAGAACTAAGAATTCGAGGGTGAGAGTGACGAAGCCTTTGAAAGTTCGCACCCGTGATATATTCGATAAAGCATCGGTTCCAAGGCGAGCACAAAACAGTCGAGGTCGTGGTGGTAGAAGTCTAAGGACATCGCGATAATGGACGGGTTCTCGTGGTTCTTGTCCTGCAATAAGCACGTACTCGTTTTGTTCGCACAAAAAGGAATAAATCTTCCTATATATTCAACGCTGTGTACTCCGGTTATAGATCACCAAGTACGAGTATTCCACATCTCGGAGATGGGTTCCCACTCTGCGGTGTGTGATTGATTTCGTTCGGAGGGCGAATAACCGATGGAGGGATCATCATAGTATTGCAAAGTGAGTGTGAGGCCATCACGAATGAGCCGTTCGAGCGGGATCCTGATGTCGACCTGCATCGAACGTGCGAACTGGACATCAACGCTGGAAAGTGGGGCATGGTTTCCGTGATGTGATACCGAGCGTGCCTGAATAAATTCGAGGAGGGTGATGTCTGAAAGAGCGTATTATAAAATTAACGAAACGTATGCTGCGGAGTTCGGGGCATATGGTATCATCGGAATCTTGGATCTCTGGTATTAGGTGGGTCAGAAATTCCCCATCAGCACGGCTCCACCCTTCCGCTGACTGCAATGGTTCTCCGTGAATATATAATTTGTGGAGCATTGGCACAAGCCGCAGACAATCGACGAGAATGTCCGCCATGAACACAGACTGCATTTTGAGGCTCAGACGCTGGACAGAATTGGGGGAGTGGAGTAAGGATGTGAAGGGTAGCGGGTTGTTACCATGAAGCGAAGAGTATTCGAGGGTTCGCAGGTTGGGAAGAACCAAGTTTCCAAATGAATTGGCCATCCCCGCCGGAGTAATTATGCACAATTGCCAAAGGTGTTCCATGTGACACGGCACTAGTGCCGCATCCTCCATTCGGTCACCGCACGATAGAGTGCACGTCTCGAGGTTAGGACAGCGGTGCAATAGCTCGAGAGCCTCGTTTACTGAAATGTCACCAAGGGAGAGGTGGCGAAGTAGTTCCCAGGAAAGAGGGAATCGAAAGGGTCCGACTACCTGCATGAGCGACACGCTGTGAAGGCTTGTCGTTCCCAGGAACGATACGAAGTCCCAGTCGACATCGTCGGTGACCTGTTCGTACGAGTGAAAACCCTCAACACCAATGCTCTCCAAAATCGGGACATGTGGGGTGACAACGCCGCCAAGGGCTTGAAGGAAGCGTGAGAGTGAAAGTCAAGTATAAACTACATTCTATTCCATCGGGATGAATAAAGAATGAGTGTTTCGAGAAGTGTTGAGATATTGCAGTCGCTAGCTGGGCGGAGGCGGACAATGGAGATCGAAAGGGGAAGTACTCCGGATCTAGACAACCAGAGGTCCACTGTGTCGTTCAGCAGCCCAACTTTTGAGCTGTCCGAAGGTGCGACGATATGCAGGGAGGCCCACAGACGAGGCGTCATCAAGGCCAGGCTCCTCCACGTACGACATATGTGGCAGAGCAGTAGAGGGGATTCGACACCACTCAAGATGGAGTTCCGATCGGATGGGAGGGATGCCGTGAATATCTCCGCCACCACATCGTCGGGTAGGCGACGAGCGGGTGACACCAGCGCTAGATGCGGATCGATGAACTCGTTCAAGCGGTCGCGTTTCGCCGTGAGCTCGTCGAGCAGGGTCTCGAGGTGCGCGATTTCGTCGGTGAGCTTCGCGAGCTCTTCCCGCGGCTTGACCAGCAAGTCGCGAATGCGCTGGCAATCTGCATCGGATGGAACAGTGTTAGTGTGGAGCAAGTCCTTGAAGGGTGTGCCAGTGTCCATGCCTTCGAATCCTTCAATGTAGAGAACGACCAGAAGATAACGTGGATCTTACCTTGTGCAACTCGGACGTGGTCGTCTGAGTCATATGTCACAAGTTCAATTGGGCGTCTATTGGGCGTCTAATATCGGCCTTGGATTTTGACCGCGTTTTTCTCTCAGATGTCGTCGTAAAACTCCCATGATTTTCTAAAAGAAGAGGAATACTCCATCCTTGGAGTAACAAGCACCCCCGAAGACTGCACAGTTGAACTGCTTGCGCTCTGGTTGAACGTTGAACTCATTACGCTCGTCAAGAACTTGCCTGCAGACAAGGTCGGTTGCACAGATATAGTGCGAAAGCTGAAAAGTTTGTGCCCGCGAGTCGGATGATCGATATTTCAATAATGTGTTGCCATTGGTTTTGAATAAATAGTCTCTCGGGCATCAACTCCCCTTGCACTGTTCGCATCGTTCTCTCCGTGGAGATTACTGAGCGAAGGCAGCCACCATGTTAGACATGATCTGCGCAATACCTGCACCTTCACAGGCCTCAGACTCATGCGAGGCTCCTCCGCCTCTTCTGCGAAGAGAGAACCCCGGCGTCGGCGTGTCCTACGAGACATAAATGCCTGAGAGAATTTCGAGCAGGGGTTGATTTAACGTACACAGTTATTCTCCGACCGGAAGGCGCGGATATCGCAGATCGTGGTGTTCTTGCAGGTGGCGTCGCACGCATTCACCGCACCGCCCCGGCTGATGAAAGTATTGTACATCTGGAACGCCGTATCGTTTGTCTCGAACACCTGCGTCAAATTATGCCAGAAGGCAGGCGAGAGGGGCTCCGACGGCGAAAGCCCAACGAGCGGCCCATACGTTTCCCGCGCACTGTAGTACAGGCTCCATTGTGCTATGAAGGTCCGTCAGCGGAGGAAAATTCAACACAGCCAACCCGGGCTCACGATTGATTTGGAAGTGGGAATCGGAAGCATTCGCTATTGATAGGGAATGAATTTGACTGGAAAGGGATGTCGAACTATGCTAGGACGCACTGAAAAAGATGCTGGAATCCATGACTTCGAAGGTATCTGGGTCGATCTCGTATACTTTGAAAGCTGGGTTCCCACCTAATTCGTCAGTCAGTATCTATTGAACCCAGGTTGGATATGCAATACTATTCGGAGTCAACGCAGGTCCCTGGTTGTTTCAGCAATTAAAACTTGCGAACTGAACCATCGGGAACATCTTACAATCAATGCAGCGCTAACAGCAGTCTGCGCTGTCTGGTCACTGTAATTGGAGTATGCGATCTGGAATTGATCCTAGGTCCTTGACCCTCAGTAAACAAATCGAGGGAAAAAAAACCTCCACCGCTTACCCCATGCGTGTGGCCAAAAAATTGGCCGGCGATGGTATTTTTGTATCTCTGAAGTACTTGATCATAGTAGTTTGACTGCAGAGCAGAATAAAATTAGAAAGAAAGAAATATCGGGTAGGCAGAATGTACCTGATCAACGAGCGTGTCCTCTGCGCCAATCGGGATATGACCAATGATCCATACTCTCTCGCCTGCGTCTTCTGCAGCTTGCAGCTGTTCGACCATGAATGCGATGATACCATTCGGGTCAGGTCTGTCCATACATAGTCAGTAATCTTCAACAATATTGAATATAGGGACTCGACGTACTGGACCACATCACTATCGTACAGCCAGAAACTGAGACAAGATCGAAATAAATCAGACACCGTCGAATACATGCCGAGGCAAAAAACACTGACTTCTGTTTGTACCAGTACTGCGTATTAACCGCCATGATTCGTAGGTTCGTCCCCGACACAAGGGCGGAGTAACTTCCTGAGTCATGGTCTACTTGAGACGTGGCACTTTGTTTGATCCATTGCTACCAGGTCCAACTCAAGGATTGTCGTGAAATAAATTGGGTAAAGGTATTACCTCCCAGCCGGCACTTTGAATATCGAACACCCATTGGGAATTGTTGGCAGTGTGGGAGGTGCTTCGCGCAAAAGCGTTAACTGGGGATGTGTCACTGAGGATTCGTGAGCAAACACAGCGAAAAGAAGAACACAGGGTAGAGCGCATACTGATTTCCTGTAAACCCACAGGAACAGAGTCAGCGAAAGAAATAGACAGGGAGACACAACTTACCAATTGAGGGGAAGATCGGCGCGGTGAGTTTCGATGCCATCTCCGCGTTGAAGTCGTGGAGATCTGTGGAAACGTCTCTGCAGCGTCGAGGTTTGCATCAATATTAAAGGCGATACTGATGAATGAACGTACGACTGATTGACGAGCCATACAGCCCGCTCGGCAACTATCGGATATGCAGTTAGGAGCAACTCTGGACTGATTGGTATGAAGTTTACCATCGCCAGTAAATATGGAGAATTTTGGATTTAAGCGCTGGATGGCCTCGAGCATCGAGTCCGCGAGCGGTACTGGTGAGTCGCAGTGTGAGTTTCCGTTGGGACCTGCTGGAAGAGTCGGCGTCGTCGGGGAGTCTGCAAAATCCCTGCAGCATATCGGTTTTGTGCAGTTCGCCTCCGACCCAGGCTGCACGACGCCAATTACTTAGACTTGAAGAGCCGAGAAGCACCTTGAGCGGACCCTCACCGTATATTGGCGATCAATGTGGACATCGCTGAGGTGGACGACACGGAAGGGGGTACGCCCACGGGACTTGAAGATTTTCGGATATGTCGGCGCGGCTTTGGGGAATTTCACGGTGAAAGGGTTCACCGCTTTGGAAACGCATACGCCCATCAACGCATCGCACAATTTTTCGGCTGTCGGCCCCGTAGTGTTTATTTGACGGAAGTCCTGCGCCAGGATGGGGCCCGAGCCCTCCACAATACCCGCACATACGTCGGGATCTGCGGCCTAGCAGTAGTTTGTAGTTTAGCTTTCGTTCAGATATACACGGAAGAATTGGTACTCCGAGCTCTATGCATAACCCAGTGAGCTGGGTTATGAGCGCATCGTCCCCGCTCATTGCCACCGGCTTCAAAGACGTCAGGAGGCCGAGGCATGATGGGCAATCGACTGTGGTTTGCAGTGCTGAGCGAATGACATCTGTTGAAGTTGACACGACTAGTCCGCGAGTCACGAGGAACACTTGGGCTGCAAGGAAATGCAGAAGCATCGCTGGCGGTCGTCGATTGGACCTGAAGAAGCGAGTAGATAAGTAAGAGCTTGGTCAGGACTCCAACGCCACGTACGTGAGAGGCATCATCGTAAGTGTTTAAAAATCTCCTTACTACGTGGGAGTCGTCAAGTTCACTTTGGAATGGCTGTGCGCATGCAAGCTGGCGCCAATCATCCAAGTTGCACGCCGATGGCAGCAGTTCGGCCTGCTCGGAGTACTTAAATAGCGAACGTTGAAGTCTGACAGTCCACATGGTTCGCAACCCCAACGGTCTTAATTGGATTTGTTACGCAGACAACACCATACTAGAAAGGATGTGCGAGAGTCCTGTACCTTCACATTCGTCCGAATCATGGGAAACACCTCCGGCGCGCCTCCTCAACTGGAATCCAGGCGTCGGAGTGTCCTGAAGAACAATAAGTCAAGTAGAATCCGAGAAGCTCAATGGACTCACACAGTTATTCTCGGACCGGAATGCACGCATGTCGCAGATCGTGGTGTTAGCACAATCGGCATCGCACGCCGTCATCGCGCCGCCACGGCTAATGAACGTGTTGAACATCTGGAACGCGGTGTCGTTCACGGCGAAGACCTCGGTGAGGTTGTGCCAGAACGCAGGCGAGAGCGGTTCCTTCGGTGATAACCCGACGAGAGGGCCGTACGTCTCGCGCGCGCTGTAGTATAGACCCCATTTCGCTGTGTGGGAGATCTGTCAGCCGTGTTGAAAATAGTACAATCGCGTACGGGTAATTTGAAAATTAGGAGCCGAGATGTTAGCTGTATGTTTATAACAGCTCAGTATCCAAGGTGAACAAAAGGTGAAGACGACAAACTGAAGAAAACACTGGCATCCATTACTTCAAAGGTGTCCGGGTCGATCTCATACACTTTGAACGCTGGGTTACCACCTATAATTATCTATCAGTGGATCCTGTCAAGTCGGAAGTAGCACTTGATTCACTCGTCGGCGTCAAGGCAGGCCCCTGAAATTTACGGTGATCAACTCAACCCTTGCATCAAGAAACCGCCTCACGATCAGTCCAACGCTGACAGCGTTCTGCGCTGTTTGTTCACTATAATTGGAGTACGCGATCTCGAATTGATCCTACACACCAAGTTATTCAGGCCGGAATTAAGAGTGGCGCGCGCTGTACCTTGTGGCTGTGGCCAAAAAATTGACCGGCGATGGTATTTCGGTACCGTTGCAACACCTGGTCATAGTAGTTTGACTGGCAAAGACGGTTAGAAACCAAGGACCCGAAAAAATACTGCCTTAGACGTACTTGATCCACAAGCGTGTCCTCTTTTCCGAGTGGGATGTGCCCGATGATCCACGCTCTGTCTCCGGCGTCCTCTGCGGCCTGCAGGGCGTCAACCATGAACGCAATGATGCCATTTGGGTCCGGTCTGAAATCTCTCGATATCAGTATACCGGATGATCCCAGAAGGGAAATCAATGCGTACTGCAGAACGTCGCTGTCGTAGAGCCAGAAGCTAGCCGCAAATTAATCACCAAAATCTAATAAGCGCAAGGTTCAGGGCTGACTTTTGCTTGTACCAGAACTGCGTGTTGACCGAGATGATGCGCAGGTTCATGCCGGGTACTTGAGCAGAGTAACTCCCAGATATGTGGTCGACCTCTGACGCCGCAGTCTGTTTGATCCATCGCTAATATTTTCTCGGTCAGTTTTAGGTTGAAAAAATGGTTGTAGTTTTTACCTCCCAGCCGGCGCTCTGAGTGTCAAAGACCCACTGTGAGTTGTTGGCGGTATCGCTCGTAGTGCGTGCGAATGCGTTGACTGGAGCGGAGTCGCTGAAATTTTATAAGGATCAAAGCAACCATGGCGAAATTAACGACATACTGGTTACCTTCATCCGAAATCAGTTGGAGCTATGATAAAGTGCAAGGTAACACCCACCGATTGAAGGGAATATAGGCGCACTGAGCTTCGACGCCATCTCTGCGTTGAAAGCTTCCAGATCGGTCGTAACTTCTCTAAAGTACTTTTGAGCGCCGTCTGAAAGGTTATTACACAGTTCAACCTACGGCTGATCGACAAGCCAGACAGCGCCTTCAACCACTGGGCGACGAGTGTATGAGATTGTTTATTGCGAAGATGCGCGAGGCCAACTCACCGTCGCCAGTGAATATAGAGAACCTTGGGTTGAGACGCTCAATCTCTTCGAGCATCGAGTCTGCCAGCGTTACCGGCGAGTCGCAGTGCGCGTTTCCATTTGGGCCCGCAGGGACGGTAGGCGTCGGCGGCGAGTCATCAAAGTCCCTGCAGCAAATCGACTTGGTGCAATTCGCCTCTGCCCCCACCTGCCGATTCCGTTTATTTAAACAAACATCCATCCAGAGAAAGTCATGCTCGGAAACGCACAGTGTACATGCGATCGATGTGCACGTCGCTCAGGTGGACTACGCGGATAGGCGGGCGGCCACGCGATTGGAAGACCTTCGGGTGCGCGGGTGCGGGCTTGGGGAAGGGTACTGTGAAAGGGTTCACCGGGTGCGTGACGCACATCCCGAGCAGCGCGTCGCATAGCTTCTCCGCTGTTTGTCCCGTCGAGTTGATCTGGCGGAGGTCATGCGCCAAAATGGGGCCCTCACGCTCGATAAGACCGGTGCAAACGTCTGGGTCCGCGGCCTGTGAGGGGATCTAAACAGCAGACAAAACGAAATTCGTGAAGGCGTACCCCGAGGCCGATACAGAGGCTGGTGAATTCGGCTATGAAGACGTCGGTTCCGGCCACTGCTAGTTCCTGGAAGGCGCCAAGAAGAGCGAGGCAGGACGGGCAGTCGTCTGTGTTTTGCACTGCAGAGAGGAGGGCATCCGATGATATTCCGGCTACGGATGCCAGGAAGAAAAACTGAACTGCAAGAAAGACGAACAACATCCTTGGAAGTTGTTAGCGCAGGATCGCGGCGCACATTGTCGCGCTATTCAAGGCAGGTGGGTGAGAAAGGAAGGCGCCTACACACATGAGACATGGCCTGAATGTGTGTTCGAAAACCCTCCATACGGTGTCGGGTCCCGGCAGCAGAGTCAGGTGCGCTAGATCACAGGCTAGCGCTTGGAACGTTCGTTACGTTTGCTGATAGGATTCTGCAGCTTGGTAGGATAAATATGTCGCGCCCTGGCATGAGGGCAAGCCGAATGTTTATCTTCCCCGGGCCGGCGTGAGAATTATGACTGCCTTCGCCGTACATTTCGACGCGGCTTGCGCTTTTGAGAATGAGACAATGAGGATGACGAATTAAATACGTTACAAGCCCGCATCACTCCTCTACATGAACCATGTAGATTCGGCAATTCGGCAGTGTCGTCCACTCGGATGCATGAGTCATAAATCTACGACAACACGCCTCGATTTTGCGTTAGGTAAAGAAGGCATCCAGTCGTGAGTGAACCCATGGGGCATGATTGCATGTTTTAAGTTGCCCGCCGCGCCACTGGAGCATAGTATATGATTAATTGCCCGACTCCGAGTCGGGGTCAGACTTTCGCGGAAGAGGCATCATTGTTTTGTCTTCGTTGGAGCCCCATAGAAAGAATTTGAGACCCGGCGTTCTGTAGAGGCAAGAGTACAAGACTGGTAGACGGCGATGATGAGTGACTTTGGCAAGGCTTTGGGTGCCAAATGTTTGGCTTTGCTATGGTGCGCTTCACTTAGTAGTTACCACCAATTTTTGACAACGGATATTATGCACTCAAAAAAAATCTTATTTTTTATCCCTCTTGTAAAAAGACTCAGTTTAACAATAGGAAACTTTTGTCAAGACAGATTTTTATTAGAGTCAAAAATGAGGGAGTAATTATTTTGGGTTCGGCGAAATTGGGACTGTGTGCCAAAAAAGGTGATCTACTGGTTGAAGGCCCTAGCTACCGCCTCCGTAACACAACGGCATGACTTGTACTTAATGGAGCTGAACTTCCAGATGTGTGAGTGAGCTTCCTGAGTTCCCATTCCAGCCAGATTTTGCCCAAATTTGGTAGATAGGTGACAAAGTCTCGTCGTTTTGCTGCTTAGATGAGGCTGAGAGTATGGTATACTAGGGTACGCCCGTGAATAAAATTCACGGTCTGTCTGTGAAATAGTCATTCATATTGTTTTAATGAGTGGAACATACTGTTAATCATTATATACCGTTCTCCCTCCAAACATGGACTCTTCCCTGTCGCTGTTGATGTCCAAGGCTGCCCGTCCCCGTTCGAGTAGTAGCCACCTTTGTCACTTTGTTACTTCGCTTATTTCGCTTATTTCGCTTAGGAACAAGAAAGTTCGTGACTTTGATGGAAAAGCGTGAAAGCTCGTCACTTCCGCAAATAGCTGAGAAAGCTCGTCACCTCGACTAAGATCGGCCATCACTGTTCCTTCACACAAGCCGGGCGTGTTTTTTTTATATAGATCCCTCATCCTAATACTAACTCTAACTCTAACCACTAACCACTAACCCCTAACCAACTAACCCAGACCTCTAACCACTAACCTGCTAACCCAAACCTAACCGGCAATTTCGGCAACCTGTTGATTCCCATCACTCTGTGCTGTGCCGGACAGTTGCCGCTGAACAAGCCCAGAATATAAACTCACGAGCTTTCACAGAATAGCATCAAGCTCACGAACTTTCACACATTCCCATCAAAGTTACGAAGATTCACAACGCTACGCGAAGTAACGAAGTGACAAAAATGGCGTGGACTCTCCCCGTTCCCCGCCCGTCCCCGCCCCCTTTCGCGTCCCCCGCGCTCCCGTACCCCGCGTTCCCGTCCCGTCCCCGTTCCCGTTCCCATGCCCGTTCCCGTTCCCGTCCCCGTCCCCATCCCCGTGTTCCCAGTTGCGCCCCCGTTCGCGTCCCAGTCCCTGTCAATCCCCTTATTTATGTTCCCGCTTCGTTCACGCGGTCAGATGACGATCGACATGGGATCGTGGGATGGAATATCATCGAATGTTCGTTATACCCCCTGATATTATATAGTATAGAATAGATGAAGCAGTATATATGAGCAAGTACGCCAAAACGTCGTTCAACGGGAGCCTAAGAGGTACACACTAAAAAAAAATTGGCCTTCGGCTGATTTTGGGACTAGTCCCGTTTTGGTGGTGACTAAGCGAAGCACATATTTATTATTTATGATGCCGCCGAGAGGACCCGCAGTCGCTGCCTTTAGCTTCGACATCTACCGTGTCGTGAATCAGCCACCAGGCTCGCTGAACTTCAAGATCGCCGCCGTAGTGTTGTCTGTAAACCCATCAATCTCACCAAAAGCGTACTATTTAACCACGGAATCTGGCTTCAGTCTGGCTTCGCTTCAGCCTCTCCTACACTGCTGTAAATTCAAGTAATGGTAGATGATATGCCCGATTATAAACTTAACCATTACTCATACTCAGAGTCAGACTGTCTTTCCAGTCATAAATCCTAATCACGCCCCATCTGGACAATTTTTGCGTTCGCACCATGGTTCACCACATGCTTTCAAGTACGCCGCCACTTGGCCTGTTGCTCACAGCTGTTTCAATTTGGGACAGCAGGTAAATTGTAATTCTCCTTCTCCTCCTTTTCGCCACAGAGAACGGAGTCATCCCGCAGACGTTCGAACCAAAAATGGTAAGCATCTATGCGAGGCGCACTGAAAGATGTCGTGAACTTTCTGTCGGCCAAGTGCTGACAAATGTTTTGGTTTTCGTAGCCAAGCTTTATCCCCGAAGTACATTCCCTCGGATACCCAGTTCCTCTGCGTTCAATTGTCTCTACTCAGCACTCCGGTCATTCCACGTTCATATTCACTCTCTTCCCGAAGTTTCTCGGTCGAGATTGTTCTCGCTCATCTACAAATGGACTTAACGCCAGCATCAGATCCAGGCCTTTAAATTACTTAGCTATTGTCAAAGTCCGATAGACTCCAGGGTATGTGCTGCAACTTTGTTAACGCGAACAATCTCGAACAAGACCCACCGTTCATATATGATCCATCTCGACTGACATACAGTCGCAAACCGCGAAGAGCAACACACGTAGAAGAGCAACACTATAGTTTCGGCTATTCCTGCCCTGAAAGTGGTCTCGAAACTTGGTATGAACACAGTATGGCATCATCTCAGCCGATCCAGACAAAGATTTATGCAAAACGACCAGGTGGATCAAGAGAAATAGCATTGTTTGTCGGCGGGTTTCACTGTTGTTGATGGCAGTCAGTAGGTCCTGCCTTCTTCAGCCAATACTCCACCCAGAAAATCTGCTATGTTGATTTACTGGGGTTTTTTAGGTCCCTCATTAAGGATATGTGGGTTTCAGATACAAAAACTCTGCTGCCGGAACTATAATCGGTGGCGCCGTAGTGTTGCGCTTCTAGGTATTTGGACATATTTGGCCCAGCAGAAAGTATTGGCCTCGCTCTCGACAACTACGAGGGCTATTCTTTGGGAGTAAATTGTAGCATGCAGGGTGGATGAGTGGGATCCCATGAATGACTTAGACCGAGCGATTGGGGTTCTTCCTGGTTGAGATATTCACAGTCTGATCGTTGCTTTTCCCAGTTTGCGACTGTATACTTGTATTTCGGACGGGAAAAAAATGTTCGCAGGAAACGATCGTCCGAGGGCCGCTTCCTTTGGAACCATGTCCCTGATTTCAGCCAATACTACGAGTATAGCCATTGTTGGAGAGAATGTTGAGTAATTCCTTTTGGGGGTTCTAGGCGCTCTGAAAACCGAATCGAGATGTGTACACGTAACAGCCGCCGCATCCTCTTTCTTCAAACCAGTGCTCATTTATTCACAGTGTATTTTGAACTTCAACCCGTCCCCGTCTATTTCTGCTCTCTGACTCTCTCTGACTCCACGTGTGAAAACACAGTTGATTTCGCCGACAGCAATTCATCGTGACTCAGCAACATTGACTCACCGGGGCGACTGCGGCTTGTCTTGCTTTTTTTTATTCTCTGCATCCTTGGGGGCGGGGCGCTTACAACTGAACAATGAAGCTTTTCTCCCAGCTTGCTTTAATATCGTCTTGAATTGCTTCATCCACCATCTTCCGGATTTTTCTACGGCAGTCTACAGCTCGCGGTCAAGATGGAGTTATCGGAGAATTCCAAGCCGTTTAACCGTACGCGTTGAACTGCAAGCGGACGTTTACGGTTCCGACATGACGAAACCAAGAGTTTTGACATTACAAACCAAACCAACTGGCGGATACATATCCGTGGACGCGCACACCTGCCGAGCTCTTCATACTTAAGGCCTCAACCCTGCCTTGTCTCGCAACGACATCAGTTCCCATATGTCTGCCCAAGTCGAAGCAAACACGCCTCGCGGCTCCTCCGACCAGACCCTCGGAGCAGCAAGCATCCGCTCCGCTCAGGATGAAAAAGCAGGGCCGCCAGCCCCACCACCGAGCACGATCCTGACGGGCAAAAAGTTGGCGATCGTCTTCACTGCGATGTGAGTCTTTGTGCTTTTCCGCCTCTAAGAATTCCTATTTACTCGCACTTAAAAGGTTGCTTTCAATTTTGCTCATTGCCCTCGACCAAACGATTCTGTCCACTGCCTTGCCTCGCATAGCTTCGGTGCGGTTATTCTTACGCCCTTGAAATCGAGTCCTTACCCACTTCTCCTAGGACTTTAATTCGTTTTCTCTGCAAGGATGGGTGTCGTCGTCTTTCGTTCTCGCTCAGACGGTCTTCCTCCTATTCTACGGCCAACTCCTCCGGATATTCCCCGCGAAGTGGATCCTCGTCTCCGCTATCACTATATTTGAAATTGGTTCCTTGGTGTGCGGGGTATCGCAGAATGTTGACCAGCTCATTGCGGGGCGCACGGTATCGGGTTTAGGAGCTGCGGGAATTTGTGAGCAATCTCGACCATTCTTTATGCCCACACCTAACGCATAACCCCAGTCGTCGCTATGCTTCAAATCATCTCGCAAGTGACACGCCTCGAGGACAGGCCTCGTCTCTTCGGCCTGTTCGGTGCTGTCTTTGGCTTATCTTCAGTTATTGGGCCGTTGATTGGAGGCGCTTTCACCGACCACGTATGCCTTTCCCCTTCTCTTTTGAAGTGATTCTAACCATCCCAAAGGTCACTTGGCGTTGGTGCTTCTTTATCAACCTGCCCATCGGCGGAGTCTCACTCACCGCGGTGTTGTTTCTCCTCAAAGCGTCGGCTCCTCTCGGTTCAGACCCCTCCAAGCGCTCGCGCAGGGATCTGCTCGAGCAAGTCCGACGTCTGGATTTCCTCGGGATGATTCTCATTGCAGGCACCGTGACGTGCTTGTCCCTTTCTCTCCAGTGGGGCGGGAACACCAAACCATGGGGCGACAAGGCTGTCATCATCGTAAGTTTCATCCACTGCGCTCCCCGCTCGAGACCAATCAATCGTCCAGTGCTTCGTTTTCTCCGCCGTTCTCGCGGCCGCGTGGATTCTTTGGGAGGTCTACTTGGGCGACAGGGCCATGACGCCGATGAAGATCTTCAAGTCGCGTTCAGTGTGAGCCCTCTTCCATGCCGCCCTTGCACATACCATTTGCTGAATTCACACACAGATACGCCATCGTGGCTTACTGCTTCCTCACGCGGTTCTCGCTCCTCTTGTTCTCGTACTACATCCCCATATTCTACCAAGCCGTCCGGCACCGCAGCGCCACCGCCTCCGGCATCGACCTCCTCCCGTTCGTGCTCGGCGTCGTCGTGACCGTTATCAGCACCGGTCAGCTTGTCGGCAAGTTTGGCTACTAGTGCGTCGCCCTATCTCTCACTGCCTCACCACTAATTCACATTTTCTACAGCTGGCCATTCCTCATCGTTGCCCCCATGTTCCTCGGCATCGGCTCGGGCCTCCTCTACACGCTCAACACGAACTCGTCCTCCGCCCGCCTCATCGGCTTCCAGATCCTTGCCGGTATCGGCACGGGAATGGGCATGCAGAACTCTCTCCTCGCGATGCAGGTCGAGTTCCGCCATGACCCGAAACTTCTCGGACAGGCGACCAGCATGGCGAGCTTCGGACAGTTCTTGGGAGGGACTCTCGGTCTGGGAGTCGCCGAGCCCGTCTTCTCGTCGGAGCTCACCAAGTTCCTCCTAAAGTACGCCCCGGAAGCACCCGCGCAGATCGTGCGCGAGAGCCCGACAGCAATATACACAGCGCTGCCCGCGGCGATGATCCCCGGCGTCGTGCAGAGCTACTCACAGTCGCTCCGGATCGTGTTCGTGCTCGGTGTGCCCGTTGCAGGCCTCGCACTCCTCTCGGCGTTCTTCATCAAGAACATACGCATCGTGAAGACGGAGGATCCGCATGCCGCGACCACATCGGACGCGGAGAAGGCGCTCGAGGCGTAAGCGGGGGGAGGAAAGGAGGAAATAAAATCATTGTACCACCACGACACACACACACCCAACTTACAGCACACCATGCACACGCCACACGACACGGCGCTGGCCTGACACCGGCGACCTAACTGTATATAAGACCGGCGCGCGACTCCGAGTTAAGCACCAGGCGAGGATTATAATCCTCCCTATAGACGAGATAAATAGAGTACTTTACGTGGACCTTGTATCCCTAATGTGCTTACGTTTTATAATATAACGAACATCATCAAACGTTATCTGCTATGTAGAATGATCGAACTCAAGCCCCCCGTTCGTCGAAATTGCCTTATTAAGATTTTGGACGCCTGGCTTTGCGATTGCTTTTCGACCGTTCACGTGGATTCTTTGCAAAGTCTTGGCCTGAATACCCCAGTAATTCAAGACACTAGAATCGGACAGAAGACAGATTTGGCACCCAATTGGTGCTCCAAGTTCTCAAAAGCGCTCGTGAGTCGTGTCAATACCGGTTTGGTAAAGGGCGTTTGTAAACGTGTTTGTAAATACGACAGCATGGACGAATGGAGTGCGTCCCCGAGTTCATCCGTACCGGTCATCCGGATCTCGTACCGCATACATAAATGAGGCCTTGACCTCATCGACGGCGACAAAATAAATCGTAGCCTCGATCCTACATATCAGGAACAACAGGTTGCTGTCCCCGCCTTTTGAGCTCCGACACATTTCAGGTTACGTCCCGGATACGTAAATGAGGCCTTGACCTCATCGACGGCGCCAAAATAAATCTTAGCCTCGATCCTACATATCAGGAACAACAGGTTGCTGTCCCCGCCTTTTGAGCTCCAACACATTTTCACGTTACGTCCTTTATCTTTTCGAATGTTCGCTCCGAGGCTGGCTGGCCGATTTATATCTGCTGTCTACGAAGTAACATGCGTCGACTACACGTCCTTGACTTTGAGAGACTGATGATGCAAACAACCACATTTTTTTCTCTCGTCTACGGTCATTGCCGGCCTCGTTCTTCTAATTGTTTGCTGTCTTTGAAATCGATTCTTTCATATGTGCAGTGGTTCATAATAAAAACAGGGCGGACCATATTAGGCTCGGGAGCGGGCCGGCATCTGTATATTGGAATATTTCCTCCCAATTATTTTAGATTTCCCTGCGTGATCGGCATGAAAGTGTTGAGAGAAGCCGTTTTATACATGACGTATCTCCCCCACTTCTGGAAGTCACCGCAGGCAACGTCGAACTTGGTGTGATTTTAGACGCACCTGAAAACCCGGGCAGTTCATAAGTAAAATGCGGCATACAGGCCCAGGCCCGGGTCTAGGGTCAGTCTTCAAAAATTTGGGCATGAGCCTTAGTCCGACTTCGGGTAAGGCCTGGTTCGGGCCTGAAAACTTTAAGCCCAACCGGCACTCCCACAGCAAATTTCCGCCCGCCGGAGATGATCGGCGGTGCCGTACACAGAAAGTCTCAGGATCGTGTTCGCGCTCGGAGTTCCGGTCGGGGAGCCAGTTATCACCTTTCTATCGTCGTCCGGCGGCCAGAGAAGAGTTATTGACGGAATCTCAGTCAGCGGCCCTAGTCTTCGCGGCCGCATTTATCGCAGCATTAAACTTGTGTGTGATTACACATGTTTAGGCGAGATGTTGAGAAAAACTTGAAGTTTAAGTGTCCATCTCACTTGCATGGGACATGGGACATAGAATACGATCATGTATACATCAACATCCACTCTCCGGATGTAATTTAATAGAACTCACTGAGTTTGAACGACTTCAAGATATCGAGTTAATACGGGAAAGGAGGAGAAGAAAGGTACAGATACCGCTGCCACCGGAGTGAACGGGTTTATCACATCTTGACAGTTCAACAACCGCAAAAGGTACCACCGCGTGGGGTTGTGGACTCGTTCGTTTGCCATCAAGTTTCAAAGGCGTCAACTGGCAGATGGGCGACTCGCGAAGCTGAACACGTACCTATCCACGACCGCATAATGCTGTGTTAATACAAAAAGAATGAATGTTTTTCTATTTATTCCTACTTCTACTCATGTGGCATGATGCCCAGAGGTTAGAGCCATTCTACAGTCTTTGTGGATGTTAATAGACCATCACCACGTGAACATGGAGATGAGACGTACAGCGGGAGGCTTGGAGGAAATGTCGTATGTCACGCGATTAATCCCCGCCACTTCATTGGTAATGCGGGAAGAGATGCGGCGTAGGATCTCCGCCGGAAATACATACCTAGGCGAAAGATACATCATCAGAGAGGAATAGACACGTATATAGTTGTCGAACGTACCAGTCGGCGGTCATAAAATCTTCAGTTTGAACTGCGCGAAGCGCGATGACCTGCGCGAAATCAAAAAAGTGTTTTAGGAAGAGATATGGAACGACGTACTTGCTCATATGTGCGTGCGTCGCCCATTACACCGACGGCCTTGACAGGCAGCAGAACAGCGAACGCCTGGGCTATCTGGTCGTACAAACCAGCCTTTCGGATCTCTTCGATGTATATACTGTCCGCCTGTTGTAAGATAGTCACCTGTTCACGTGTGACAGGTCCTAGGATACGGATAGCGAGGCCAGGCCCCGGAAATGGGTGCCGCTGGACGAGTGGTGCAGGAATTTTGAGTAGACGACCGAGCGCACGGACTTCATCTAAAAAGGAACGATGAGCCCCAGAATTCCTGCAGATAAAATTCAACATCACCCTTGAATAACTCCCGCAGCGGCTCGATCAGCTTGAGCTTCATGTCTTTGAGAAGACCGCCAACATTGTGATGAGTTTTGATGGTAGCACTTGGGCCTTTGAAGCTGATGCTTTCGATGACATCCGGGTACAAGGTCCCTTGTAACAGCCATTCGACTCGTCCCTTCGCCGCGGCGCCGTTCTTCTCTTCTTCCGCAGCCACCGCCTCGATTTTGGCCGCTTCCGCCTCGAACACGTTAATAAACGTGTTACCAATGATCTTGCGCTTTTGCTCAGGATCCTCGATACCCTCGAGACGAGACAAAAATAATTCCGACGCGTCGACAACTGTCAGATTAACGCCGAGATCCTTGTTGAGCATTTCGTTTACTTGTCTGGCTTCGTTCATACGAAGAACGCCATTATCGACCATGATAGCGTGGAACCTAAAGAGTATAAATACAAGAAAAATAAAGAGGAGACGATAAAAGACCTGTCGCCGATGGCTTCATGCATTAGTTTGGCGGCGACAGTGCTATCCACACCCCCGCTGACAGCACCAATAACGCGACCTGTTGGTCCACAGATTTCCCGAATACGGGCAACCTCTTTGCCGATGAACTCTTCCTAACGATATGTCAGTATAAAATTGCGACGTACTAAAATAAATTACCATGGTCCAATGCCGCTGGCAACCACATATATTCAAAATAAATCGGCCGATGACTTCCTTGCCTCGGGGGGAGTGCGTGACTTCCGGATGAAATTGGATCCCGTAAAAGGGCTTGGAGTTGTGTGCGAGCGCCGCATAGGGTGCGGTCGCCGTATATCCGATTACATGGAAATCAGGGGGAGGCGCTGACAACTGATCCCCATGGGACATCCACACCTTTATAAATTAGAACGAGAATACTGGCGGATCTCGCGACGACGCACTTGCATCTCATCCCCGAGACCTTCAAACAATGCATCGACTGACGCATTTTCTCCCCCAATCTTAGAGATTTGCACCTGAGCGAACCCATATTCGCGGTGGTCACATTTTTCCACTGTGCCTTTCATTTGCCACGCCATTTCCTGGAAACCATTAGATGCAGGGATTTTTGAAACGGTGTAAACACGACCTGCAGCCCATAACATATCCCAAGAATAGGAACGCCAAGTTCGTAGATGCCGGGATCAGCGTGTGGGGAGACCGTATCGTAAACCGAATACGGGGACCCGGACAGAATTATTCCTGGGGCAGAATTACTCAAATGGGGTGTGGAATACAAGTACAGGAGCTCCAACCTTTGGGCTTGAACTTGACGTCCTTTAACTGGGTTGTACACGGCATTAGTTCAGCGTATACATTGTGCTCGCGGCATCTTCGCGTGATTAAATGGCTGTACTGGGATGGGCGTGAATGGAAGATCAGAGGCAAGACTTTCAGACCGGACCTGGGAGCCAAAATCTAGAATGAGTATGGTGTCGAACTGATCGTGGATTTCAGCCATCTAGAGTAATCGTGTTAGTGGTGGATGAAGCGAGCTCCATCACTTCACCTTCTCCAAGTGGTCGTCGAGGAAAAAAAACACGAGTCACCCGTAGCACTGCCACCTGCCTGATCCGGCACTGATCAACTTCGGGACCAAACTTCCACACACAACCTTTCGCAAACTTCAATTGTGACGTCTTGACCATCTCGGCAGTTTAAAGCGCTCAGCGCTCATGTACCATGGCTCGGTACGTCTGGCGGATTTCTACCCGAGTATCTGTACGCATTACCGGTTGCCAAACTGACTGTCACCAGTGACTCGGAAAAGAAGTTGACTCAGAGTCTGCCAACTGTGAGTATTAATTCAATTGACCGAAACTAGGATCGTCGGTTAACTCACTCACACGACCGTGTTCCCTACCATGCCAAAATTTACTGTGACTTCCACCGTTTATTCGGGTTTATTCATATCCTTGAAGGTTTGCTACCGCACCTGTTGCCTTCGGCTTCACTTCTAATCACGGCGGTATTGTGCGCCGTCCCGCATATTTGGATTCAACATGGACTCCTCGACGCTCTGTTCCCGTCTTCCAACGCACTCGAATATAACGCTGGGAACGCCACCGCTGCTTCGCCAAGACGATGATGTCACAACGGCGAAATCATAATTTGAGGATGCAGGTAGCTGTTAATCTCAACTTGAAGATCACGGTCGGATTTCATGTTCCCGATTTTGACCTCCTTCGCAATTGAAGTTCCACACACAGTCAAAGCCCGGTCTTCGCCGGTCGCGGGAAACGATCTCTCAAACTTGAGTTGCCAAATATCTCAATCCTGTCGCATATAGCGGTACCCTGCGTATTGGAATGCCGGTGGGTTTAAGCTCCTGGAAGCTATCCGCCCACGCGCCATGAAATAAATACCGGATAAGACTCAGGATAAAATTAAGCCCAGCGCTGAGGTCAAACTTCTGGCTGGGATCCCAGGCCGCCCCGTGACGCGTCCATGCGATGATCCCGGCCTTCTCATTCAATTACACGGTCTTCCTTGGTGATTGACAAGATGACACTAAATATGTTGACCCTACTACAAATCTCTCTAACTCCGGTTTGGCCGGGATTTCCAGGCCGCTACTCTTTCTACTACGCATCGACCGGGCCCACTTTCTTTGTTTCCCCTTTTTACGCTGCTAATCCTCTCACAGCATTAGGGAGTATGTCCGGCCGGACCTACTTCCTAACAAGGGTGATTTTCGATCTTCGAGCGTTTAACCGGGTTTTACATCGGATCCCGGCCGTGGAACGTACGGGCAACAAGGGAAATCTCCTCCTGATCCTCGCTCAAACATAGTGCACTGGTCGACGGCAAACTTGCTGAGCGATATATTTCCCGTGCCGGTGGGGTTTTGAATCAGTGCGAATTACTCCATTCAAACCACCAACCTTATGTCAAAATATGCCGATTTCATCATGTCATTCTAGATCTGCAGTCTGTGGACCTCACACGGATTGACGAGTACCATGCGCTCCTTTCGGACCGCATTACTTCCGCAAGGCCGTACATAATTCCCCTTCCCCATCGGGGCTATGACTTGCAGTGAGATTTTCGTCCATTCTTTTCTATACTAGGCTGCGGGATGCGGCAAACAAGCTGGCATCAGCTACATCAACGTAGGGGAAGGGGAACAACATGTGAGTAATTGTCAGGATTCCATCAGATTATCAAAGCGCTGATACAATTCTTCTTTTCCTCCTCCTCTCCCGGCAAGATAAAAATATCGGGTACACACCGTCGCCGCTGTTTGAGGGAAGTCGGATCCATTACCGAGGTTTCAGGAAAGTATCCAGAAAAGGCTTTGTAGTTCGCCGTAGTGAGTTGCCGCAACGGCTCAATCGGCCCTGATGTCACGGACTAACGATCTCGGCTGCAGATTGAAAAGAATTCTCGAAACGCGGCATTCAGAGATTTAATTGCACAAGTTCAACGCTAAGTGCGTCCTCTGTTAACATGATGCGCGCGCTCGTTTAGGAACCGGAGTGAATAGGCGTAGATCCTGTGCCTTGGACGCTGTTGTTGCCCCAGTTGAATTCCCCGGCGGATGTCGCACTACGTGACTATTTTCAACATTGCTGTGCTCCGATCCACGGCTTTATGGGCCGAAGATACCAAAACAAACTTACTCTGCCTATAACAAGCACGGAGACATTGGTTTATAAATCAGAAGGCTTACTACATCCCCCGAAA
Source organism: Mycena epipterygia (assembly GCA_029281465.1). Lineage (NCBI taxonomy): Eukaryota > Fungi > Basidiomycota > Agaricomycetes > Agaricales > Mycenaceae > Mycena > Mycena epipterygia. Next base: position 495,445 of record JARJCQ010000042.1, on the reverse strand, counting down.
TGCTACCCCTCCCTCCCGCACCGATGAATAGAGAACGCCGCCAGTGGACCGCTCAAGAAGATGAATTACTGCGTCTCGCTGTCAGCCGAGGTATGTTTTGCCTTGTGTGATCATGAAGTTGCCTTAACGTGGCGAAGAGGAACCTGGTAACCCTGCTCCTTCTAAGTGGCATGCGATCGCCCAGCATGTCCCGAACCGCACCAACAAGGATTGCCGAAAGCGCTGGTACGCTAAGATGAGCTCAGATGTCGTTAAGGGTGGTTGGTCCCCCGAGGAAGATCAAAGGTTATTGAACGCGATCGATTCTTATGGAACGAGGTGCTCCCAGCCGGAATTTTACTGCCTGCCAGACCAACTCACTGTAATTCAGGTGGTCTCTTGTTGCATCCATGGTTCAGACACGCAATAGTGATCGTGCGCCGCCGTTTATTTTTCTGTGGGCCCATTCCTTACCAATCCTTTAGAATGCGCCAAACGCTGGTGCGACACTCTGAACCCCGCTATCGACCGAACTGCCTGGTCGTCAGAAGCAGTAAGCAGGTCCTGTTCTTTAAGCTCCGCAGTCGATGACAGAATCCGCAGGATGACCTACTCATCCAAGCAGTTAACGAACATGGGAAGGTGTGGACAAAGATCGTCCAGATGTATTTCCCGGGCAGAACAGGTCTGGCCGCAAAGAATCGGTCGGTGTTTCCCTAGGCTTCCACACACTCCATTCTGACACCCTCGCATAGATACAATAGTATTACTCGTGCTGAGGGTTCATCGCGTAGTAGAAGGCATACACCCGACTCGTCCCCGAGCCCATCGACCGATATTCCGGATTCATACTATCCCGATTCCCATTCAAGTCGATTTTCTGGAAACTACTCGCAGTCAAATCAACAACCTGGACACCATTCGCTGTACCATTCGAGTCAGGAGGCTGGACACCACCCGATTTCCCAGTCCAGTGGACACCGCTCGATGTCACACTCGATGGCCCGTCCCAACCCACACACTGGAACCCATCCCATATCTCACCTCGCGAGTCATCACCCTGGATATGATCGCGGCCACAACTCGACCATATCGCAGCTCCAACCACCGACCAACCCGGGCTTCCCAATTGCCCAACCATCGTTCTCGCAACCCCAAAGCTATTACCCCACATCCGACACCCGATATCCTTCGTCTTCTCAGTACCAAGGGCCGCCACCTACGTTACCCAGCAATAACCCCGCATTCCCTGACTACTCGTTGCTCGGCGAAGGCCAGTATCCTCAACAACAGATGCAATATCCTAACCCCGCATTAAACCCCGGATATACGACGTCGAAATATCCACCAGGAGGCCCGAACCAGGCATCAGCCGGTTCTGCCCGCAATGCTTCCGACCCCAGAAATTGGGTAAGAGACCTATATCCTATGAAGTCACATTCGCAGGCTAAAACAATCTGGTTGCACAGGGGCCGTATTGACATGGTTGCCCGGTTGCCCGGAGTTTTTTTGCTCTGCTCAACTTCGCTTAGACAGGATCGCCTCCGGTTACGGTGTCGTATTTATTGCTTTGGTCACATATTTAATTATATATTATGCATCGCATTATATGGTTCGTTTAGGATCACGAAGTGTTGGGGAGACCCCGTAATCGTGATTCACCTTGGCGCACTGGTGGAGGGTCTACATCAAGGCCGGTCTGGAAGCGGGCAGTCCCGCTGATATTATGTTGTGTTCGAAACACATGGTCATTTTCATTACATGTGGGCCCATGTCATAACCGCGGCGTTCTAGCCAGCCTTACGAGCCAAAAAAAAGTTCAAATGCACACGCCAATGTGCCGAAGATCTTAAACCGTCAAATGTCCACTGTGCACTACAGAGGCTCTCGAAGGAAAATAAAACGGTATCATGTTCCCTCCAGCGGTAGGAGGATCACCGCTAGAGCCATAATTGAGTTCAGGAGTTTCATATTGACAAGCAGCGACTCAGAGGCTCGTGCATTTTACTGAGATGGGATGATGAACGTCGGAAGCGACTCGGAAGTACGCGGGATATACACATTCATCGTTTTCGAGATGATTTAAGGTTGCACAGCCTTAGTGGGCCAGTAAAACAGAAGAGTGAAATCGGCGCCTCATATCCCCCGATTCCAATTATACTGGGTGACCGGTGAATTGATTGGGTAGTTGAAAACGATTTCGTTCGAAAACTGATCCCCTATGAGCGCATTCTGCCGGCCGGGGTTGTTGTTGGATAAGGGAGGGAGTAGCATCAAGGCGCGGTTACAACGTTGAACCCTTGCGTCACGAATATGCCTTTCAGATTGTTAAAGCGAGGGAGGGGAATACTATGGAGACCGAGATCGACAGGACAATCGCCAACCTATGAAATCGCCGTGCGGGGAATGTGGAGTGAGGGACCCGCCGGAAACCTCTCGAGAGGTCGGCGGCTCCGAAATCGCATACAGCTTAGACATCGCATGGGAAGTTTGTATTGGAACCCGGCGCATGAACCATCTAATAGTATGTTGACTGGCAAGAATCAAACTTTCAAGGAGTGCGATGATGGGGCGAATCGCAAGCTCCATGCGTGTAATGCGAATTGCAAGCTCCATGCGTGTAATTAGCCGGCGAAGCCAGGTCGCACAAATTGTAGATAGGATTTTATATGTATTGGTTACTCACATACCATAGTCAACTTGAGTCTTGATTGTCGGCGGATGGCGGGGCGCGGGCAGTGCCAATAAAGTGCAACTACCGGGGATGGATAGCGTACTGGTTATGATGCTGACACTCAAAATGAGTCCCACTTATTAAACATCGCTAGAGCAGCGCTTTAAAAGGTTAATGAAGTGCACAGCCGGATCTTAACTATACATCGGAATACTGGTAGGCCGCCGGACACCACCTTGTAGGCCGCCGGGGAACTTGAAATGATTCCAGAATGGCTGTGACGAGCGGGAAAAGGAGTGTCATTACATTCGCGCCAGCGCGCAGATTTTGGTGCACCCGGAAAAAGTTCAACTCCGATCGCGATATCGAAGTTGCGATGCAGAATGTGACTGATGGTGACCCGACGCGAATGTGACATGATGATGCTTTTTGTTGAAGAAATTATGCGATCGTAATTAGTGGCTGGGAAATAATGTGTGAAAAAGGCTTTCGGACGTTGAACCTCTTGATAGTCCTTTGGGATAATTCGTCAGACGTGTAGAGAAGAACGAGGCATCAAGGGTCCAGGATCAAACTGGGATTAAGTATACATTGCTTGGAAATCGAAATAATACAGAAATATGGTACAACGGGTTATAAGGATTTTCGGGAGGCCGACGATCCCCGTCGCCGCCTGCAACTCTACGATATTTTGGAGAGGACGCTGTCGATGTTGCCCCGCCGCAGCCGGCCATATTGACCCTCCTCTCTCTCGCAGTCGGAGTCGTCTTCGGGATCGCATTCGCTCAGTTCGACGTGCTGAAGATGAGAGTGAGCAATGGTGTGGAAGGTCAGAGGGAAAATGCACGTACCGAATCCCGGAGATCGGGGTGGGGAAAAGGCATGAAACAGAGATGACACCGGTAGGTCTTCTGGTGCTTATTGAGGATGCGCTAGAGAATGGGCGGTCAGTTAGATGATAAAGAGAGGATGAAATAAAAGACGTACCTTCACAATTCGCACACCAAGTCCGTTATTTTCGCGGTGAATTTTGGGGTGCGTCACCTCGTAATGATCCTCCAGATCGTCCCAGTTGTAATAAGGGAGCTGGCACTCGGTGCATTCGAGGAGCATGATGAGGAGTGGTGTTGGGTGTTAAGATAGATGTTTTGGTGAGGTGTTGTTCGATGAAGACGTTGTGAGGAAGGGGGAGAATTAGTGGGGAATTTTATACCTCGAGGAAGCCCCTTTCCAAGGGTGAGACAGGACTCGGCGAGACATCGTCCGGTGGAGCTGCTCATACATCCGCGCGGGTTTTCCGACGGAAATTTTGGGCCCAGAACAGCCTAGAGCGTATCGAGGCCCACATCAAACCAAGTCATGGTTTTGAAAAATGGAGAGGAGACCTTGAAAGCCAAAAAATAAATAAATAATCAGCATCCGCCACACAAGCGGAGGTAAAAGATCAAGGTCCACGAAACTCATTCCAATCTCTTGCGGCAAGAGCGGAGGATGTCTTACCAGACTCTGAGTCCTCTATGTTCGTTGGTTGACGCTTCTTCCGCCCGTCCAGCAAGTGAGACTGTATGGAGGTAGCCCCTGACTTTGCGGGGTTTAGATGACGATGAGAGGGGCCTAGATTGTGTCGAGAATAGTTCGGAACCAGAAGTCCCAAACTTCGGGAGCACTGCTGGCTGCCGCCGCACCGCGCGGAATGTATAACGGGTCCAACCTATCGCGAGCGCCCGGGGTGCGTGCATATCCGGTCCGGAGGCCATCGCGGTGTCGCGGGACGAAGGTAGCGCGAACAGACAAAGGTGTCCAGGCCCAAACTCTGCTGTCCATCGGGGACGCGCCGAGTCCAGACACTATTTGGCTGTGTTTGTTCCTCCCGCCAAAGCCGTTGCCACATCTGATCCACTCAATAAATCTCATCTCCAAAAGGTGGCCTTGTCCGCCGCAGGAGCTTGCCAGGTCGTCGGAAATTGTTTCGCTAGAGTCAATAACCCCTTCCCAATTTCTCCCGATTTTTTTCGCTGTCGCTTCAACCATAACTCGTTAAACACCATATTTCTTACTGTGTCGCCTGGCCGTGTGTGGTGAAGCCATTTCGCTAGTTCAAGACGCAATATTCTGAAGGATATGTTTCCTCCAGGTCTCTCAGTCCTCAAGGATGGCCGCTGAACCCGTAGTCATCGCGGACATTGAAGAGGTAACGCGACCCTGCTCATTCAAGGCCATATTGCTGAGTCTCAGCACCAGTCAGAACTCACGGGCGAGAATGGTGAAATGTACCTCTTTCAATGGCTTTCATCAACGGAGAAGAGCATTGCTGACGCAACAGTGGTGCGTCGTACACATCTTTTCGCTTTGCACGCGCCTGACAGGACATAGGACCATCTGAAATCGAAGCAAGCCGAGCTAGAGACCACGCTCGTGAAGGTTGTCGTTGCGCAAGAGCCATATCCGATACCTGGTCGCGCATTGCGGAATTGCGTAGCAAGATGCCTCGTCGCGTTATATACTCGTGGCGAAACGCGGACGTTATTCGATACACTGCAGGCATTTATAAAGGTTATCATAGATTTCAAAACTCCAGATCGCGACTCGCATAAGATGTGCGTCGATATTCCTCACATTGAGGGTTTCATTCGATGCTCATTCACTATGCAGCGCAGCCTTTTCAGTCATCGGTGATTTGATGAAGGTGTTTGGGTCTCAGGTGCGTTCATACGGCATGCATTTTTTCCACGGGTCGTTGACAATTCGATAGTTTATGTCCTTCATGGCGGAAATCACAACGGTCGCGGTGAAAACTATGAAAGCCTCCAATGTGCGTAGTTCCGTCTAACACTCCAAAAATCCATTAATATGTCGTAGTCCCCTCTTTTGCGCTATCACGCCCTCGTTGCGTTGCAGAAATCTCTCCTTACGGCTTCCCGCGCCGTCACTGAAGCCTCATTCAAAGATGTCTTCAAACAGATGCGCGCAGCCCTGACAGACAAATGCCTCCCGGTCCAGCGAGGAGCTGCTGAGGTGACTAGTTAACATTCCGACCTGAACAACCCTGAATTTTTTCCCAGGTCATTATTGCCATGTACTCCGGCGCTGACGGCCATCCTCCCCCTTCGGCTGCAGATGTTGACGCTATCTTATCGCAATGCGTCAAATCTCTAGAGACTGCCGACCAGATTACTCGCAGCGCACATGCCCTCCTTGTTGGGCATATGCTTGCTTCTACTCAGACTGCCCGCCCGGCCACCGCAAGCGAACCGAAAGCGACCAAGAAAGATAAGAAGCAGGGGGAAGGAGACGACGACGAGGATGACTCGCCGGCTGCTGCACATGCCAATGCCGAGGCCGCAAAACCCACCTTGACGCCAGCGGAGATGTTTTCCTGCCTCTCGATCCACTTCAACAAGTCGGCCCTTTCGCGCAAGTCTCGCATCGGCATCTTTGACTTTTACGCAGCGTTACTCACCAAACTCGGCCCGTCTTTCGTGGAATCGCAGTACGCCCTCATCGTCTCGCATCTTACAGCCGAGGTCGTCGTCGGACCACCCGGGCGAGCTGCTCGCACACGATACGAAGCTTTACTGGTACGGGCACTGGTTGGGGTGCTGCTGCGCGACCTGGTGGGCGAACGAATGCTGAGCGAGCAGGGGCAAATTGGGGCCATTCGAGAGTTGGCAAATGTTTACCTGAAGCGCTGGCCAGCGATGATGCCTGGCTCCATAGCACCAGGAGAAGCGGTGCTGGTCGTCGTATTGAGGGAGGTCGCGGGACTCTTACGGCAGCTTGGAAATGCTCCGCCGCCCGTGCAAGACGCCGTCGCCGAGCCGCTCGTCACCCTCCTTGCACATCCGAGCCACACTGTCCGCGTAAACACTGCGTGGGCATTGCGCTGCTTCTGCTACTCCACACCGCTCCGCCTCCCCAAGACCATTATCGTCGTCATGGAGCTGCTCCAGCGCGACCTTGCAGCACTGCTCACGCCGACCGCATCGCCGGAGGTCCCTTTGCGCACGTTGGGGCATGCTTACGGGCTGGCTGCCCTTGTATCTGCGATCCCCGCACGTCCGCTCTACGTTTCATATGATGCCTCCGCCAAGGTACTCGATATGGCGATTACGCTGCTCAAGCGCGCAGGCGAACACGACGTACGCATCGCTGGGACGGAGGTGGAGGTCGCGTGGACAACACTTGCCGCGCTCATGGCCCTGGGCCCTAACTTCGTGCGCCCGCATCTTCCCCAGCTGCTCGTATTGTGGCGAAACGCCCTGCCAAAACCAACGAGTAAGGACGCAGGAGCTGCGGCAGGCAGGGGACACGCCGAGTGGGGCTTCTTACTCCATGTGAGGGAGAGCGCCCTTGGGGCGGTACTGTGCTTTTTGAGGCACAACTCGGGCACGCTGGTCACGCTGGATGTAGCACGGCGTATCGCGTCTGTCTTGAGCAACGCGCTGCTCTTCGCCAATAACTTCATCAGCCCAGCAGTACAGGACGCGCTAGGCCTTTCTGATCCTGCTTCGCAACAGGCGCAGCAAAATTCTATGAATTCCGGGACCTCTCAGAAAGGACTTCCGCTTCCGGCTCGCGAGGCACTTTTAAGACGACGGGTCCATCAGTGTTTCGCGGCCCTGGGGTTCAGCGGAATCACTGACGCGACGCAGGCGACTCTCCTCCAGTCGTGCGTCACACTCTTCGCCAGTCCCGATGGATATGCCGGGGCCGGAAGTGCGGTGCAAGCGGCAATTGCTGCTTCATCAGGAACATTTGCGGGTATATGGGCAAGTGGAGACGGGTACGCACACGGTGTTACGTTCATTGAGATCGGGGATGAGCTGGAAGAAGATGGGAAGAAGGGAAAGGAAAAAGATCAGTTAAATCGGGATTCAGTCGAGGTCGCGATTGATAGCCTGGTATGGAATCTACCTCGTTCTTCATATCCCGCTGACCGCTGTTTCTTTAGCTCCGGAAACCGGTTCTCGGCGCATGCGAGCACGACCCTCTCTCATTATGTCAGGCGCGAATATCGAATGCGGAATATCAGTTGGAAGAACCCCCGCCATCAACAACATCCGTGGTCGATACCGCCATTGACCTGTTCGCCCAGCTGCTCCCTCTGCAGGATCTCACGTCCACAGTCAAGATCGTCACATTACTTCTCGAATCTGTGCGATCGCCGAAGCTGGAGAAAAATGCGGGCAGGAAGGCGGCAGTCTTCATCAATGCTGCCGTTGCAGTGGTCCTCGCGTTGCGTCAGGCTATGACGACCACACAGTCCCGTCGTGCAAAAGACACGTTTGGCAGTTCGCAGGTTACTACATTATTATCGCCCTTCCTCAAGGTGTGTGTCATTATATATTCCTTACATCAGCTGATCTATCCCCAAGGACGCGCTCGTCGACGGAGATCTAGTTCTGCGTTCCGCCAGCAGCGAGTCCATCGGCCGTTTGGCGAATCTCGCAGGGACTAATTTCCTTACCGGTCAAATCAAGCTACTCGTCGACCAAGTCGTGAATAACCGCGATCCGCATGGACGAGCGGGTTGTGCACTTGCCTTTGGCGCGATCTACAGCCATGTTGGCGGGCTAGCAGCAGGTCCTCTCTTGAAAACGACTGTAAACGTCTTGATGTCACTCAGCAATGACCCACATCCTGTCGTCCATTTCTGGGCCCTCAATGCGTTGGGGCGAGTCATGCACGCTGCCAGTCTCGCCTATGCGCCATTCGTCTCGAGCACATTGGGTATGCTCCTCAAGGTGTATTTGATGGAATCCCATGAACGCGAAGGTGGAACCCTGTTGAATGCAAATCTGAGCGGGGATTGCCCCGCCTATCCTGTAGTTTGTCAGATAACGGACGCTGTTATCACGATCCTTGGGCCGGATATGCAGGAGTCATCGAGGACCCGCACGCTCGTTTTGAATTTGGTCCACGAATTCTCGCTGGAGAACGACGAGGGGATATGTGTTGAAGCCATCAAGTGCATGCAGCACTTTTTAATGTTCGCGCCGGAGCATGTTAACATACCCGACCTGGTGAACCAATTCAGGACCCACTTGGCTTCATCCCGCCGACCCCTCAAACTCGCTTCCATCAACGCGCTGTACCAACTTGTGCAGAAGGACGCGCTTTCAATGTCTCGCTTAGGTGGCGACCGTCTCGTGGAAGATCTGTTTGGAATGCTCGACGATGACTCATCGGTACAGGGTGTCCGAGACGTCATCACGAGCTGGCTACAACAGACTGTCGTTCACAATCCATCGGCATGGATTGATCTCTGCCAACGAATTATGTCGCGTACGACTGCATCACAACAGGTTGCGGACGCTGCTTCGGGCCAGGGCTTGCGCGATGACGAGGGAGAGTCACTCAATTTTGCTATGTCGCAAGACGGGGCCGCCGGTGGACGGAAGCTGTCTACTTCGCGATGGAGGACTCAACTCTTCGCCCTTGAGTGCCTACACAAAATCTGTACCATCGTAGCCAGCAGCGGGAGGAAGGAGCATCTTGATATCAAGTATGCGAGGAGCTTGGGCATTACGTCGTCATCGGGTCTCTTGTTTTCCCGCGTACCGGATCTCATCAAGATGGCGTTTACTGCGTCGACCGCATATGTTACTGAAATTCGACTCGAGGGGCTAGTTGTATTGCGGGACGTTATCGAGGTGAGCAAGTTCTCTGTGTCCTACAACAGTCCTTCTCATCGTGCACGCAGATCTTTGCCACAGCACCTGATCCAGCATACGATGATGCTCTCCTCCTCGAGCAACATCAAGCGCCCATTACTGCCGCTCTCACCCCTGCATTCTCATCGGATTCGACACCAGAAATCCTGGCATCCGCTGTACATGCATGTGCCGTTTTCGTGGGCTGCGGTGTGGTCAAGGACGTCGGCCGAATGGGCCGTATTTTAAAGCTTCTCACCGTCGCCTTAGATCAATCTAAAGGTGAGTGGTAGTTTCCTTTTTTTCGTCGAAACAGTCTAATACGAGAAACAGACTCAGGCATGTTGTCATTGGGCGACACGGGCGAGCTGAGCCCCAACGCATCGGCCATGCTCAGGATCTCGACATTATCGGCTTGGGCGCAGCTCGAGATCGCCAGCACCCAGCAAGCGTACCTAACGGATGTCCTCAAACCTTATCGGGCCACTCTCGCGTCATTGTGGCTAGCGTCCCTTCGTGACTATGCGAGTATCCGGATCGACTCGGAATTCCTCCACGACACGTCTTCGGTGGCCCTTGACTCGTCCTATTCGAGTCTGGGTAAAGAAGTCTTGCTCCCGGTACTTTCTTTTTTTCACGTCGTGTCCTCGCTAAGAACTATTGCAGTACTACGCCAATTCCTGGTCTGTGATCCTGCAGGCAGTAGCCGCTGCCATGCAAGCCAATGATCCGCATATCCTTGCCGCCATGGATGGGCAAGAAGTCGGCAAAGATGCGACGGCTCTTGTAAAGGAGGCCCGTCGGGAAGAACCATCCATGTTCTTCTTCATCGTCTTCGGCCTGGTGTACGAGGCATTGGCCACTGCGTCCGCCGAATCGAGCTCGTCAACGGTGTCTCGCCAATCGACGGTTATTGCGGCGCTCCAAACCCTCAAATGTCTTGTGCGGCCGGAATATGCTGGCAAGGCAATGATGGAGCCGGCTATCTTCGATGAATTCATTAGTCTCTGCTATCGGATGGCGATGACAGAAACCGCGAGGATCCAAATCCACCTTGTCGAAGTGTTAGCGATCATGGCCGCAACGCAGGACAATACGACGGACGGGTTAGTCGTTTCCGCTGATTTGCCATGGATATTTGCTGATATGCTTGCTTTCTACAGCTCCGACCCACTCTCACATACCTCGCCCAGAGCGCATTGTCTGAGGATATGTTCACACATCCTGCGACATTCAACGTCGGTATCACGAGGATCTCTCATTCGTTCGTGCCTTGTTTTGTCGCTGTTTTCATACCTCAGCAGTTTTCTCAGAGGGTGATGTCCCCGATCGCATTAAAATGATCACGGCTACTTTCGCTGCCTTTGTTTCTGTCGCTACATCGATAAAATCCCTTCAAAGGGAGGATGTAAGGGCAGTGGGAATTCTTCTCTACAGCGGTAAGTCTATTACTACACTTTCCGGGATTGCAAATTCTAAAATACACTCTAGAGCTCCTGAAAGATGAATCGTCCGAGATTGATTTGGCAGGACCGACGTTGCCCGCGTTGAAGTCATTGCTTGACCTCCCCACAGCCTCCCCGGATGCCAGCGATCGTTACAGCCGTCTCGTCCACGGCCTAATCTCATCCTGTCTACTGAACGTCGATGAAATGGGGTAAGTTCCTGCACACTTCCTCGATATCGTCGTTACTCACAGCATTGTAAGAGGTCGTCAAGGGGCAATTTCGTCCAAGAAAATCAAGAACAATCTTCTGGCCGCAGTCCTCATTTTGACTGTCATACCGACGTCCATCAAGGTCGGAGAGGCGGTGATTGAGCATTGTTGTTTCTTGATTACTCAGAAACTTCTCGATGTCGGCGAGGTGAGCTGAGCTCCATCGAGCAGCCGAACGTCATTCATTCGTGCCGTCCAGATGTCCTTACCCGCTGCGCACTGCGCTAAAACGTTGATCGTGGCGTCGACCTCGGGTAACCACCTGTTGCAGCAATGTGCCAAGATGCTCATCCCGGGGCTCATCGAATATATTGCCAAAATGGCCCCACTCGTCAGCGACGGTTCTATCACCGAGCCCCACGCCGCTGCTATCGGTGAGGTCTGGAAAGCATTCTCGGCCTTCTTTACGTCTGTATCAGAGGATTATAGTGCGTATCATCGACCATGTCTCATCCCCTAGCTGATCGTGACATTCACTAGGAACTCGGTTGTTGGGTGTATTGCTTCCGACTATAACGCTTCTCCTTTCGAACCCCCAGGCCGCAGCGACATCAGTTATCTCTCAGAGCGTCAGAGAGCTTCTAATGTATGCGACTTCTTCGCCTGCGGCTTTCAAGGAGGCTGCTGGGAAACTTGATCCACCCACAAGGGAGCTGTTGGAGCAGTCAGTAAGACGTGCCGTCGGTGGAGGGAGCGCGTCCACGGCGGCGCAAAATGCAGCAAAGCCTCAAATCTCTCTGCGATCCTTCTAATCGATCATTTGTTTATGTAATCGTTGTACCAAGTCTCAAATTCAAAAATGTAATCCTCCAATGTGCCCCAAATGAATTCAATCTACACATTGAACAACTGAATCAACACTACACGCCCTGCTCCGATTTCATGACGGTAGCGGAGGTGCAAAGGGACCACCTCGGCCCCGAGCACGGAAACCTCTTCCCCCGCCGCGTCCGCGATCAGGGAAATTGGGGGCGAATCCTCTACCACGGAAGCCAGGCGTAGGAGCGAAAACCCCGCCGCGCCCTCGGCCAAATGCAGGACCGCCACGGACGGCATTAGCATTAACATGGGCTGTAACGTGCGGAACAGCCAGTGGAACGGGAACGGCCGCTGCAGGAACCACAACGGGTGGGCGCGGATGTACGAACCCTCCGCGACCAGGGACGAATCCACGGCCACCGCCGCGGTTCGGATTAGCCATGATCGCGACCGGAGAATGACTGAATGAAAAGCATGAGCGACGATACTTGGGAATGGGGAAGTAGTTACTTGGCTGGAGGTGGTCGGAACCCAGGCGCGGGTAGCTGTGCAGGGCCGGGGGGTGGACCGAATCGTTGACGAGGGGGTGGGCCCGGCCTATTGTTGACGGCCTTGGGGTTGGTGGATGTAACAAATTGGGGATTTGTCAAGTTAAGGCACGTGTTAAATTCCACAGTCGATCCACGGTACTGGGAGCACCTACTTTGCGTCAGGGAACGGGAGGAACGACGACATTAAATCTTGACGTACCGGTCTCCCAAGGTTATGCCCGACATGAACGGTACGTCCCATACCACATCCATCGACTTGGCATTCAAGCCAATAACGACACCCTTGACTGAAAGCGGCACACCGCCCGAGTCTTGGACCATCGTCACCCGATCACCCAAGGAGAAGTGCTGTGTTTGCAACCTATAAACAGCATGTGCGGGCTTAAGAACAGCCTGCCGCGGGATCCCTTTGACGATCGCCTTCTTAATGGCTGAAGTCGACTTGTTAGCAGTGAAACTATCCGCAAGTTTCTCGATATCAGTGACAGTTCCCTGCAAATTTTGTTAGGCGTTGCAGATGTAGATCAGCTAGCGCAATACCTTGGTCAGCTGGTCGCAAAAGAGAGAGACCGGTTCGAAGTCCCGCACTCCCTTCGACTTTAGCCAAGCTTTGGCCTCTTTGACGCGGGCGTCAGGATCAGGTACCCGCAATATTTCGGACGCTTTGGCCATTGCTAATCACAATTTCAATAGTTGCACATCAGTGGGAAATGCGTCGACCTACCGTCTCCACTAACATCAAGTGACTGGAAGATTTCAGGGAACTTGGTCTACGAAAGAAACCATTAGGAGGGATGAGCGAGGGAAGGTTTCTTTACCTTATACTCGCGGATGAGGTCGATCGCCTTCTCGCTAAACTCCCAATGACGCTGGTCCTTGCGGGAGTAGTCGATGACTTTCAAGGCCTTGGCTTCGAACTTAAGACTGAGACCAAGATTGGTCTTTTGGCCGTCGGAAGTGATGACCAAGAAACTCGAGGTGATCTTGGACAGCGCGCGACCCGATAATCCGACCATGTCGGCCGCCTTGAAAGAAGGGTAATATCGCCCGGATTGCCGCGTGTCGACGATGGCTTTGAATTTATCGTTCTCGGCCTTATCTGATGGGAAGAACTGAAAACCCTTTGAGTATGGGGACCAGTCGTTCAGCATGAGACACTTACAGCGAGAATGACCGAAAGAGTAGTATCCGTCGTGGCCGATACCTGGGCAGCAACGCCGTATGCATGCTCACCCAAGAAGAATATTTTGCTGCCTTCCGGGAACTCTTCAGACAAGGGCGGCGCTTCCCGCTCCAGGAAGCGAGGGTCTTCAGACGAAACCTCGGACAGGGTCATTTGGACCGCGTGCTCTTGCTCCTTATCGGGGCCCTCGTAGTCCTTGACAAATGCTCCCGTCTCCAGACGCTTCAGTCCTGCCGAGGGAATGAGGCTTGGAAGATACAGAACGAGAAAAGTTAGCACAGACCTTTGAGCGGACGAACGTGGAGGAGGATGTCGACGGCCCCCGTGATAACACCCGACCGTTTCGAGTACGTCTGCTCGGTCCTTTCCGCCTTCATCTTCCAATGCCCGAGCCCATGCGGTGCATGAGGATTCGAGATCACCTTCTCTGGGCTACCGGGAACGACCGTCATCTTCTCGTACTTGAAAAGAGAGTCCGACACCGCGACCACTAATCCCTCCTGCAGGAACGGCCACCCCATGAATGTCCGCTTCCCAACCATTTCCCGCGCCACGTCCTCCGTCTTCCGGTTCTCGTGCGGGTTGTCGATATGGACAACCATAGACTTGTTGCGACTCTCCGTGCCATGGACATTGACGCCGTGGAAGCCCAAGACGGCGGTGTGCGGGAGGGTCTTGAGCGATGGGAATCCAGCAAGCGCTTCGGCGCCCAAGAACACGCCGTCGCAGAGCCCGTCGATCAAATGCAAGCCGTCGAGCGTGGGGAGGTCGAAAGGCTCCATGATGCATGTGCATCGATACAGGGGCGGGAAAAAGCCGGGGAGCGACGATGGATAATGTGTCGGCTCGCCTTGGTTGTATATAAATTTAGTACTTGTGCCGTAGCTGTTTCTGCGCTTCTCTTCGTCCGTTAGACGATGCTCTCGCGCTGAAGGCAGGTTAGTACTGTTTCAGCCCAGAAGATTACGACCTTACATTGCATCGCCGATAACAGTCGGACTTCTTCAATGAATGGGATCTTCACGATCGCCTCCCAATCCTGTTTCTTCCCGTTGAGGTCTTGCTCAAACTCCAGGGGATAGAAATCGAGGATCGAGGAATTTGCACTGTACATTAGATCCTGCATGGGTGCGGTCAGCATTGCCTCCCGACGAACATGGGACTTCAAAGTACCTGATACGCGAGTGGAATATGCTCTTTGCTGGCTACCGGTAGCACGCCCATGAGCTGCTCAAATGGTCTGAAGGGTTTCCCCAAGTCAAATTTAAACTGCATCTTGTCAACACCTCGTAAATCTTCAAAGAAGTCGTCAACGGAAGTTCTCCAGGTAAAACGAGACGCTCACCAGATATTCTTGGAGCATAATGATAATTGTAGAACCACCCCCACGAAGCGACACCACTGTAGTAGTAGTGCATCACCCACTGCAGCCCCTCAACATACCGGAATGCTAGATCCCCCATCTCCTTCGGGTCGTCAAAGGAGATCTCCAATTTCCCCTAGGCGCGACTCAGTATGTCGTACGTCTGCAGCAGACAACCGACGAACCTTGTAATACCCCCGCTTCCACTCGTCCATCTTCTCATTGACGGAGCGTTCGTGCCGCGCGTCGAACCCGCCATCCTCGTCGTCATCAGCAACGTGCGCCTTCTCGTACTTTCTCAAAACACGCTGGACAGCCGCCCAGCCCTCTGCGTCTTCCTCGTCGTCCCCGTCGTTGTCCACGTCCTCCCAGTCCGCTTCATCGCCCTCCCCTTGATGGCCATTTTGCTTCCCGCCATCTATGTCCCCTTCCTCCAAAAGCGCCCCAGGGAACCGCCACGTAACAAGACTCCGGTCCTCTTCATCGAATTCGTCCCACCGCAGCCCGAGGTGTAGATCCTCCGCCAGGGTACTAATAAACTTCCGCTCTCGCGCGGGGAAGTCGTTCCGCATCGCCAGCATCGCCGTGCTGCGCTCCCCTCTATTCTCCGTTACAAACGCCTTCACCTTGTCGAATATCTCCCGTTGCGGTCGGGTGAGCACTGGCGACACGTCAGGATACGAAGAAAAGGAAACAGAGTGCACGCACCCAGCTTAGACCGCTTCCTCCCCAACTCCATCTCCTTCACATGCTTCACCTGCTTCCCCTTGTACCAGTTGAGGTCCGCATATTCCTTCTCGAAAACCTCCTGCTCCCACAGCGCCATCTCGTCGAGCACCACCTGCAGCCGCTGCGTATTTATCGACCCGCTCTCGTTCATGTAACCGTCCAACCCGGGCAGCACCTTCTTGTATACGTCAAACAGTTTCTCCAGCCCGTTCTCATGGATATGCAGGTCGGGAAGATTGGGTAGAAAGTCGTTGCCGACGAAGACGGCGAGAAGAATGAAGTCGTCGATGACGCGCTCCAGGCTATAGTCGAAACCGAGCACCGGCTCGATGTCGCGGAACTCGAGGTCGAGGTACTCGCGCATGAGGGAGAGGTGCAGAAGATAGAAATTGATCGCCTCCAGACTGGAGCTCCCCTTCTTGCGCGACGCCGGGCCGAACTTGACTTCCTCACGCAGCAGACAAAAGTGCGGGTCGTGGCTGAGGAGGCCGAGCATGATAAGGTCTGCGTCCAGGCCGTAGAGGCAGTGTCGAACGTTGGGGTTGTAGTCTGGCTGGGCGCGCGAGAGGCGGATGTACTCCATGATCTTGTGCTCCCCCTCGCCGGGCACCTCGTGGCCAGACAACACGACCTCGACGTCCCGCCAATTTGAGTCCTCGCTTATCTTCTTGTTGATGAAGTACCGCAGCTGGTCGGAGAGGCGGGCCATGAACGGCGTACCGGGGGTGATGCAGTTACTGTCGAAGGCCTTCTCCTCCGGCAGCGTCTCGCCCTTCTGCTCCGCTTTCTCGCGAATCTCCTTTGCCTCCTTTGCGGTCCTGAACCGTCGGCTCCGTTGCTGATTCATCTTCGCCCGTGGAGCAACACCGTCGACAGCCATGAAAAAGAGTTTCTTGGGCTTGATCTTGCCGAAGAGGTGGTCCACGTACGCGAATATTGAGGTGAATATTTGTTCCTCGGATAGCCGGAAATGGGCGTCCTCGTCATTGGGATGCGAGCCTGCGACACATGAGCATTTCACTTCAGACAAAGGTGGAAAATCATACAGTTGTGGATGATTCCATTGAAGTCCAGGTACAAGTTGTCTGTGAACGTTGAGCATCTGAGTGACGAGCAAGTCAAATGCACCCACCGAACTCGGGGATCTTGTTCTCTTGTATTAATTGAGAGGTCAAGGGGTAACGCTCGCTATAAAGATGGTTAGGAAGTGTAATGCTTCCCTGAACAAGAATTCTACGCACGAAATGTAACGAAAGAACTTAGCACAAACACGGAATTAAGATGACGTTCAGGCTCGATATGAATTAGTGTGCAAACCTTGGGGATACCTAAGCACTATCGTTAGAGGTTACTACCGAATTAACCGTTGACTGACCCATTGTAAAGCGTCAAGCAAGTGTTCAGCGGTGGAGGTGTACTGTAGGTCGGCAAGCCGTGGACGGGAGAAATAAACAGAGGCAAATAACTACACTTTCGAGTCCTCCCCTCGATAAGTTTGTCAAGAGATGCCTTGAAGCTTGCCCCTGCCTATTGGTATAAGGAATCTGAAGGCTATATTCGGAGTCCTTCGCCAAATCATCCCCAAATTCAGGAATCCAGACCCACTCGCCTTGGCTTCGACTCTCGAGTGGACTCATCATTCCTCCTGCGGCCAGTTCTCCCGAAAACAGTTTGTCCCCCAAGGCTATGGATCGAACCGTTCTCGACGCCGTCTGGGTCTTCTCCTCTCCATCTCGCGGATGTAAAACTAATTTCACGAAGTCTCACTTGCCTTGCACAACCGGAAGCTTCAAGCAAGGAACAAAGAGGACTCGGAGTCGTGCTTGACATCGTTCGCTCTTACCGCAAGAAACTGGAATGGATTTTTGTGGGCCTGGATCTTGTTCCTCTGTCGTGTGGGCCGGGTGCTGATTTTTGGGGACTCCCGTCTCCATCCTCCAAAACCATGACTTGGTCTTCCGCGGGCCTCGATACGCTCTACGCTGTTCTGGGCCCAAAATTTCCGTCGGAAAACCCGCGCGGATGTATGAGCAGCTCCACCGGACGATGTCTCGCCGAGTCCTGTCTCACCCTTGGAAAGGGGCTTCCTCGAGGTATAAAATTCCCCACTAATTCTCCCCCTTCCTCACAACGTCTTCATCGAACAACACCTCACCAAAACATCTATCTTAACACCCAACACCACTCCTCATCATGCTCCTCGAATGCACCGAGTGCCAGCTCCCTTATTACAACTGGGACGATCTGGAGGATCATTACGAGGTGACGCACCCCAAAATTCACCGCGAAAATAACGGACTTGGTGTGCGAATTGTGAAGGTACGTCTTTTATTTCATCCTCTCTTTATCATCCAACTGACCGCCCATTCTCTTTAGCGCATCCTCAATAAGCACCAGAAGACCTACCGGTGTCATCTCTGTTTCATGCCTTTTCCCCACCCCGATCTCCGGGATTCGGTACGTGCAATCGCCCTCTATTCCACACCATTGCTTACTTTCATCTTTAGCACGTCGAACTGAGCGAATGCGATCCCGAAGACGACTCCGACTGCGAGAGAGAGGAGGGCCAATATGGTCGGCTGCGGCGGGGCAGTGTCGACAGCATCGTCTCCAAAATATCGAAGAGTTGCAGGCGGCGACGGGGATCGTCCGCCTCCCGAAAATCATTATGACCCACTGTACCATATTTTCGCTTTTTACTGTATCATTGATATTCACTTTCCAGCAATGTATAACATATCCACAGTGTCTCCTTATCGTTGACGATTCCCATAATTTTTAGGAGGTGTCACGCTCGCGTCGGGTCACGGCATGATCACAGATCATTGGTCACCAGCGCGACTTTAACTTCCACGAGCTTTTTACGCGACGGGTGGACCCTATTCGCTTCCGACGCGCAGCTATGGGAAAATTCCACCGCCACTGCCTTGAGCTGGTACCTGAGACCTGATTGCCTACCCGTCTTCGACTAGCAGCCTTTAGGCTGCGCCAGTGTGGCCTCATTATCCTTTGAAAGCGCGGGTCTAGCGCGCGGTTAACGAGAGATACTAGTAACCTCAACTCATTCTCAACCTGCTAGGTTTGGCCTTCTATCTAGTTGCGTGTCCAGGTCCGGTAACCTGCGGGCTTGTTGCCCGCCCCCCGCCCCCGCCGTCGACTATTCCAGTGATTTAAGTTGACAATAGGGTCATTCACAGTAGCCATTTTTCAGCTCATTTTTCGTTTCATTTTGTTCCCATTCTTCAGTAAAGGGGAAAAGAAGTGGATTCAAAAATGGGATGTGAAAATGGCCATCAAAAAATGAGCTACCCCCCCCTCATTCTTCAAAAATGGTCATTTTTGTCTTCATTTTAGTTTCCATTCTCCAGACTGTCTTAGAACTGCAACTCTCTTCTACCGGTAATAGATAGTGACCATGCACTTTCGTACACTGGTGATAGACTCTGTGTGCCCTTAATGAAGCGGAATATGCTATGAATTTATTCTTCTGACTTGAGCCCCCTTTTTACTGTCATTTTCTTAAGTCTGCATGACTACCCGTTCACAGTAGCCATTTTTGATCTCATTTTCAGCCCATTTTTCTTCCATTATTTCCAAAATGGCAGAGAAAAGCGAAAATGGGAGAAAAATGAGCTGAAAAATGCACCGAAAAATGGCTACTGTGAACGACCCTAATGTGAGTAATAACACGCATGGGATATCAAACGTCATGCCGTGCGACAAAACTGATGCATACTACTCGCAGACAGCATGGAGGCTCAGGTTGTGACTCACCTCCATCAATATTCAAACACCTCCTGGTCCGTGCGCCTGTTATTTGTTTGATTCCTGAACATACTCTTCCATGGTCCGTGCGCCGACTTCCGATATAAAATGCGCACGCGCGCTGTCTAACTGCATAAAAATTCGAGCCGGTGACCTCTCCCTCCTGCCGCGACAGAGAGGTTCCCGGGCTTGGGGCACCTCCACTTCACATTGCACGGCGTTTCCATAGGTTCGTGAGGGTGTTCTGGGCTTGTGCATTGCATGCGGTAGCTCCGTGTCGATGTCCATCTCAAAAATCTTTTCCTGTCCCACTTCAACCACTTGAGGGGTTGAATGTGGGCCTTATTTTTTGTTCTTACGCTCCCCTAACCCTAACCCGAGAAACAAATTAAGCAGTCGTGTCTTCAGTCTCAGACTCGGAGAAGCATGAACCGCTAGGCGTGATTGAGCGAGCGAATATGAGGAACCGATTTTTTTGCTCCACGCATTCTGTCAGAATCCTCGGGCGCTCGACGCCCGTAGTGGTCAAACGACAGATAAATATTAATGCTAACCAACTATGCTGTTGATAATAATTCATCATCCCGATATTTCTGCTAATTCAAAGTGAATCTTCTCTCTTGTTTTCTAACCTCGCTGAAAACCACAATCGACTGGCTCACGTCATCCCAGTTCAGGTTGCTCCGAAGGCAAGCTGTTGAGATACCGCAGCTGGGGAAACAAGTCAGACAGAAATGCCGCCACACGCATCGCATTGGCGGCGATCGGCGAGTGGCCGCTGCATGGGGGAAGAGTACCGGCCCGGAGGGCGGTTCAGGCAGTCTTCGTCCAGGGTCGTGACGTCGAAGAGCAGAGCGCACGCCACGAGCTCCGTGCAGTGTGTCGCAAGGGGAATAAGGCCCCCGAGTGTAATTTTAGGGGGACTATCATGCCGTCATCGTGTATGAGCTCGAGCGACTGTATCCTCGGCCAGGCGTTCACCATCTTCAGCAGCGCGTCGTCGACATCGACAGGTCGATGGAAGCAGAGCCTCAGTTGCGTCAGGCTGGGGAGCGAAAGGAGGGGGGTTATCGTTTCTGCGGGCATGGGGATGCCGTCTTCCACCTCGTCAGTGTCAATGAGGAGATTCTCAATTTCCACCTGGGCTGTCGGGGCCTGTCGCACGCGGTCCCGGATCGTGGCAAAGACGTTTTGCACCTGCGAAGCGGCGGGATCGAACATCTGATCCCTGACAACGTAGTGGATGTCACAAGGCCGAACAGCGCTATAAAGTCGTCCAGGCGCGAACCGGTGAGACCCAAGTGCAGGAACGAATCGAAACAGAAATCAAGGGTGTCGGTTTTGAACGGACGGGGATTTTCAGGGTAGGAAAGGAAGATATTCTCGAGGCCCGGGGAACAAGAGAGGTGGACAAGGGCATCTTCTGGGCAATTGCGGGACCACTGTACTTACTTCTGCGCCGTACATCGACGAAGCATTTTGGACCGTGCGACCGTTTCTTTATGAAAAAGGAAGCAATCTGCGACAATGAAGCACTCGAGAGAAGTGCACTGGCTCTCGGTTTGGCCAAAAGAGTCCGACATCGAGCGACGAACTTCCGGCGGCGAATCCCGCCTGAGTGTGCTTATACACAGTCTTGAGCCTGTCTCCGACCAGGAAACCCAAAATATCAAGGATATCTTGTTTGTAAACATGGAGGTCAACAAGGTTGGGAAAGATTTTTGAGAAGGGATGGGCGAGTGTGATATCGGAGAAATCTCAGCACTATTCGTCTGGAGGGAAGCGATAAATGAAAACGGAGCGAAGCCAAATCATCGGACACGCGGTGCGTAATAGTTGAATCTATCAATTGGATGCCTGAACTAGGTTAGTGCCTGAACAAAAAGCCGATCAAGAAAGTCTGAAACTGACCGCTTTGCCGCGCTGAGGTAGACAGTTTTTGAACGAGTCAACAGACGGGATTTGGTACCAAACAAGGTCCAATCCGTACGACAAGTCAGAGCCAACGACAGGATCTTTTGAACTAACCGCAAATCCGCATAGTAACCATCGTCCGGCTCTGGATTATCGAGCGAGGAACGAGCTGGTATCGATAAAGCGTCTGTCAAGAGAGACTACTCTGGATTTGTGAACTGGAAAATGTGGGACAACAACTCTGGAACACGGAGACATGGATGCATGTCAGGTCTAAAATAGCCTCGGCAGCAACACCGAACGGCAATCGAACGTCGAAGGAAGGTGACGGAAAAGAAAAGAAAAAGATGGTGTCGAAAGGCGTTAACACTTGGATCGAGAGCGCGGGCCCAACTGATGGAAAGAATCGGACCGATAATCCGACGTTTACGCTCTTCCCGCCATCTAGGTGTCCTCTCGCGGCGCGAACGCAGTGGGAGCTGGACAATGGTCGGACATCGAACACTAGAGGAATCGTCAAGATCATAAATCTATTGTGGATTGTAGCAAATCTATGCATCATCTAGGGGTCACTCGTCACAGCAAAAATACACAGAGGATTAGTGTACAAGCCATACCGGTAGCAGGCGCGACGCATTCTGTCCACGACTCTACTCAAGCACCCCCAAAGGCCTCTACGTGCAAACTGACCGACGGGCCTCCTCGGAAAGCGTCCGATCCGCTCGTCGCCGCCCGCAATGCTCTCCGTACATGCTTCGCCAGACCGCCGGTTCCGCAGACTGCAAGTATTTCGGCGACAGTCAGTTTATCATGCTCACACTGAATGTCACCAGTGCAGAGACATACCATTAATGGACATGGCGTCCGTCGCGGCCCCCACTTTGGAGCGCACGATCGCGTCGACGTCTGGGCGCCCCTCACAGACACGGATGAAGGGGAAGGCTAGCAGCTTCATATCCCCCGCTCTGCCCCCCCTCTCTTTCTCCACATTGGTCTCTGCGCTCTCCTCATCGCCATCAGTATCTTCGACAGAAGCAGTGACGTGAATTTTTATGTCGATCTCGAGGGATTGGAGATCTATGTCCTCGAGCGCCCGGTAAACAGCGTCTGAGATGGCTTCGATTTGCTCTGACGGAATGTAAAATATTAGCTGCAGAACAAGCCGGAATCGTATGGCATACCCGTCTCGCGAATGGCCCACACGAACACCACTCTGCCGCATGCTGGATTAGTCCCCGTCTTGTACCCCCTACTCAAGATCGCGGGTGAGCGTCGAATCGAAAGCTAAGGTTGCAGAAACCGACCGTATGAGATCCAGTAACAACGGAAGCGTAAACGACACTCCGGAACCGCCTAGGCACATTTCAGTTTTGCGCAGGCGGGAAATCACAGGTGACGCACCAGAAAACAGAAGCACAGTTCCGAAACCTCTGACAGTCGGCGGAGCGCAATATGGGCCATCCACATATGCCCCGAAAGTGGGTGTACTGCCGTCGGCGGTGGCGGCGGCGTCGAGAAGCCGCTTGGTAAACCCGCCGCGCACGCGCAGGAGGAACATCAACTCCTTGCTGTAGCCCGGCGTGGGTATCACCAGCGACTTCACCGTCTCGGCCGATTCTTGCTTTTCGTCCCGTGAAGAGGTGCCCGACCCGTCCGGGCTTCCCTTCCCCTCGGCGTGAACACCGGTGTCGATGCTGGCGATAGAGAACGGATGGGCTTCCCACGGCGTCCTGCTCACGCTCGGCACAGATAGATACGCGATCTGCCCCGGGGCCCAGGAAAACCGGTCAGGAAGATATAAGGTCACGCGCAGGAGGTGCGCGGACAAAACATCCACACGCGCTTCGAGCGGACTGGCTTGCGCCTTTTTTTTCCCGAGCAGGTTGATGTACCCGCCGTTAACGACGAAGACGCGCAAAAATCGCAAGAGGCGGTCGAGACCCCAGATGATGAAGGACGGCCAGACGTACTGCGAAGAGCTAACAGAGGTTATTGCTGTCGGTCATCACTTATCGTGTACGAGCAGCCTCACGAACCTCTGTTCCTTCGTGTGGATGTACGAGCCGACGAGCAAAATCCTGAAATCCTTCTGGTCAGTGTCTGAGTGCGGCCGAATTTTGGGAACGCGACTAACACTGCGACGAAGAAATGCGCTACGAGGAACATCTCGTAACCGCGGTTGCGCAGGGGTCGCATAGATAAGAAACACAACATCGTCAGGCCTGTAGCGGAAACGAATCCCCAGCGGAACCATCCTTCGCCAAAGTACTCCATGTTCTCGACTATACCGCTGAAAACAAATTCAGTCCCAACAAAGTAACGGTAAACGTGTCACGCACTCTTGTTGTAGCTGCCCGGGATAAAAGGTGAGTCAATGTATGTGATAAACTGAAAGACTTACGCGACCACCGGCATGGATCCAAAGCATAACACACAGCACGCGCGCGACGACGCGATGCAGGAGATTGAGCTGAACGAAGCAGGTGAGTGGTGAATATATATTTCACGATGTGAATGTGGCTTGCTCACCTTGTCGAAACTGATTCCCGTGAGGACTGGGACAGCAGGCACCGTCAGTGTCTGGACATGTCGTAAAGAAATATCACTCACACGTTATAATGTTGTTCTTCATTCCAAGTGCAATCAAAAGTGGGAACTGCGTCGCCGCGATAAAGCCAGCTCGATTGGCATAATACCTCGTCGCGACGCGCTCGCCCTCCAGGTTCGTGGCTGATTTGCGCTTCGTCAATCATGGCAAGAAACCGATGGAAGGCTGCTCACTGTTGACGAATTCCCAGGTGAAGATGACCGCAATGTATGCACACCCCAAGAAAAACTCTGCGACGTTTAGCGTGTACCCGCCGAACGACAACGTGATGCGGAACGCGACGGTGCGAAAGATGTGCAGCGCCGCCAAGGGCAACCGCCGAAGAGCGAAAGGACTCCGTTCCCCTGCTGAGAATGGTTTCTGGGCGTGCAGACGAGCAGAGAGTCGTGTCGCGAAGTGGCATATGGAGACGAGCGCAATGAAACTCGCAAGCAAGTACCAAATTTGCAGCGGGTACTCGTAGTTGCGTTTTAC
The DNA here is from genome assembly GCA_029281465.1 of Mycena epipterygia. Lineage (NCBI taxonomy): Eukaryota > Fungi > Basidiomycota > Agaricomycetes > Agaricales > Mycenaceae > Mycena > Mycena epipterygia. The sequence goes on along the minus strand of JARJCQ010000042.1, from coordinate 471,076 downwards.
GCTCAGAGGCTTGTCTGGGTTGACCTTATCGAGCTGCGCATCGACGGCGGCTAGAGCCTGGGTGAAGTTTGCGCGGACAGAGATCTCCATGGTGCGGGAAATGAGGCAATCGAAGCAAACCCGCAATATATGTATGCCGTGGATGCGGACGGTTGCTTCGGGAAGCGGTAAATTCAAATGCTGATGAGATGACCCTGCGATCGGACGTGCGCTGCTTCGTGTCTCTCCACCAGGCCCGGCGAAATTGAACTTGGCACATTGCGGTATTTCCTTTGAGGTCTGGACCGGGGGCAGTACCCTCTCGCCAAGCTTACGTATATATGCATTCATTAAAAAAAGACGTCGATATCGGTGTTGCGACGAATTCTGGATTCGCTAACGAGATTGTCGGGTCTGGAAAGGTCTTGAACAGGCAGGACGCGACTTTATCAGATTTGATAAGATGGCCGATAAGATCACAGAAGCACCGATAATTTCACATTCAGGCTTATCGGTTATCAGATATCCGATTACAGGACTATTACGGGTGCATTCAGGCTATCCTCATGTTTGGGAGGTGGATCCATATGGCCATAAAGGTTCTGGCCTGCGCTGCAATTGCCACCGCGACAGGCACCCTGAAAATCCAATGCGGACAGTTTGGCGGGTATTTTCCTAATTCTTCTCCCCACGGTTCTTAAGAGAAGCAGTGAATTGAAAATACCGGGTTCTTGCGATAAAAAAATGTATTTAAGTCTTGCCGCGTCCGCAGCGTCGTCTCGGAGGTTGCGGCACGTCGGTGAGCTATTTCTCCGTTCAGCCATGTCGATGTATCTAACAAAATGTTCCAAGGCGCTTCACCTATTTTGTCAAGCCGGCAAGAATTTCTTGGGTGGTACGACATTAAACGGAACGCTCAGTCATATTGCTGCACCTTAATGATAACAAGGCTCTTTGTCTATTTCTTCAAGCCAGCGAGAATCTCTTCGGTGGTAACGATTGTCGCGAACTCCTCGTGCAGCTCAGCCAAAGCCACCTCATGCATTGTCTCAGCATCAAACTGCTTCTGATTCCCCGGGGCCGCGGCGCGTTCGAACATCGCCGTACCGTCTCGCGGCAAAAAACACCGGCCAGCCCAGGTTCCCCGCCATCCGTGTTGTGGTGCTCACACAGTGTGACGTTGTCAGGCCGAGGATTACCAGCGTGTCGATCTGTGCCGAGCGCAGGTGCGCCTCGAGTCCCGTCCCGATGAAGCCCGAGTTTACGTTCTTGACGAACACGGCCTCGCCGCCGACTGGCGCGGCTTCTGGGAGGACCGCGAACCCGGCGGGGCAAAGCGTGGCGTGGAGGGTGGAGTCGGACTCGAGGGAGTCGTGGTGAACGTGGATCACTGGGAGGGACGCTGCGCGGAACGCCTCGATGACAGAGGCGATGTTTCCAACAACCGTATGGAGGTCCGGAAAAAATTGCATATGCGAGTAGGGCGCTAATTTAAATCCTGTCGATGGGGTGAGTGTGAGTTGAGAAATGAATGGTTTGCAAACTAGCCATTCTGAACATCAATGACGATTAGAGCCGTTTTGGGAGTGAATGTTATGGCCATGGGTAAAGTGCGGGACGTTGACGGGTTTTTATGGCCCAGCTTTATACTGCGAGCAGACATGAGTCATGGTATTAGTAAGGATTGGATTGCGATCAATCACGTTCAAGTTGTGAAGTGGTTCTGAGTCACCGCAATGAGATACGCAGAACTTGCACGGCGATCTTCGATAAACGAACGGAGGTTGAACTTGAACATATTTAGCACGTGGCACAATTCGAAAAACTGTGGTTCGTGTTTTCATGCATGAGGAATTTTAACTACAGAGTTATTTTGTGGACCGTAACCTGAAATGGACATCATCTCCTAATCCTCGTAGAAATCGAGGGGGAAACCCAAGACGTTGCATTGCTCTTGTTCGATCCAACCGCTTCCCCTGCTCGGCCACGCCAACAATCTCACCGGCACCCGACTTGTCACGTCCTCCCAGAGTCCCCACTGCTTGAGCGCCGCCGCCGTGGTCGCGAAACCACGCGCCTCCAAAAATGCCGGATCGGGGTTCGGGTTATACGTGCGCGCAAACGCAGTCCAACTATCAGCTATTACTTCGGAAAATGGTAGGTCGTGTTCGTCCCGGAAGGGCAAACTCCCTTGCCCCAGGTTGCCGAAGTTGAAGTTGAGCTCGCCCGAGTGACATCTATAAAGGGATGAATAATGGAAAGTCGCTCGTCAAAAATATCGGACTAGGAAACGCACTGGAAATAAGGGAGGGAAGGATCGCCGAACGGGTGCGTGGCCGTCACTGGCGGGTCACAAAGGCCGGGAATAGGTTCAAAGCCCCCGTAGCTTCGCTCGAACTGATATGTCCACGCGGACTTAAATACATTATGAATGGCGGCTGAATGAGCGGTAGCCTGATCCAAGCAGCTGTGGAATGCAAGGTGAATCAATGTTTGCAGAAAGACAAGGGTCATAATATCGCGTACGCAAATTCACCGTCGGTCGCAACCCGACCTGTCACATTGAACGTATCCAATGTCGTATTGCCAGTGGACGGACGGGGGAATAATCCCGAGTTTAGGATTGCCGTTGTGAGATTGGCGGCGATTCTATAATATACGTCAATGTAATGTGTAGATATATGCGAAACAAGACGACCTACCCAATTCCTTCAATTGACACGCTTTGCGTCGTGGTACTTTGCGGGTAACTACCCGCGAAATCCACACCGTCGCCCGCCATCCAGCCGAATATAGCATGCGCATTAGTGGCAGCTGGTCCCTTGCCGTCAACTGAAAGTCGGTCTCTTGTAATAAACTTCCCGTCTACAACAACATATCTGGCAATAACGAAATTCGAGTGTTAGCTTAGTTTTCACAGATGAAATACGCACGCACCGGGGCGCGTCTGGTGCGTTTTGAAGTGTCTGCCACGGAGCCGCCCGCAGGCAGTCGAGGACCTCCGCCGACGTGCCATTCCCGCACCCGACCTCGACGACAAACTTGCTCGCGGCAAGTGCGACTTCCTGCTCGATCGTGAAGTATTCTGAATAGGTGCTGGCGTAGCCGAACCCCGCGAGGTTGCTCTGTGCGATGGCGCCTGTAAAGAGCCCGAACGCAGGAGGAGACCCGAGCAACGCGCGGACGGAGCCTGCGCCCGCGGACTGTCCGAAGATCGTGACGCGGGACGGGTCTCCGCCGAACGACGCGATGTGCGCGTGGACCCAATTAAGCGCGGTGATCTACGTTTGCGCTCACTAATCTGGCTACGAACTGGTAGTAATAAATGCCATGCGCACCTGGTCCGCGAGGCCGAAATTCCCATTCGTCACACCATCATCCAGTGCGAGGAACCCAAGGGCCCCGAGTCTGGTGCGCGAGTCCAGCTAGTAATCAACAGAGTTTGAAAACGCTTACCGATAGTTGATAGTGACCACCACAACATCACCTCTGCTTGCCAGATTTCCGCCGTCGTAAACTGCATCGGAGCCTTCCCCGCCCGTAAAAGCGCCGCCATGGATCCAAAACATAACCGGCTTCAATTTGCTAGACGAGGTCGATTGTCCAGGTAGGAATGGGGTGAAAATGTTGAGGAAGAGACAGTTCTCCATTCCGCTGCCGCCCACTTGCGCACAAGGAGATCCGAAAGTGAGCGCCGAAAGGTTGGACGGCCCAGTGTACAGGGAAGAATAGGTCCATCGAGCTGGTTCATTAGCGTACGGAATACCAAGGAACCGGAAAGACAGGTGATCACGCGTTCTACACGGCATTTTTAAAAAAAACAGGAGAGGAAGTCGTGATGGACGCACCCCGTTATAGAGAGCCTTCCAGATTCGACCTGGACTTGCCAGGTCGAACTGAGATCTGTCTGGCCCGATACTTTGTTGGGTGCGGAGTTGGCACAGAGGGCAGGAAAATTCTCTGCACATGCGGCTGTGGAAAGGCCGGACGCGCTCACGGCGGGGCATAATTCGCTGTGAGCTGAAGTCGAGCCACCGACCCAATATTTTTGAGTCCGAGAAGTGCCGGTTTCCAAGGCCACATAATCCAAAATTGTTGCGATGTCAGAATCGAAAAAAGTCCCGTTCGTAGGCGCAAGGTCTTCGTTCAGCTTCGCACAAGCCGAGAGGGCGTCCGAATGAGAACGTGCGCTGACGAGGATGGAGCTGGTATGTTCTGCCGTTGTGTGCCCTGCGCATCTTAGTTCGCCAATCTTTCTGCAAATGCTATTTGGGAAACACTTACAGTCAAGGTCGTTCTGGAACAACATCCACAAGTCTGAGCCCAGACTTGAAGTGGATGGGACAGAGGCCCTGGCCCCGCAGACACATACACACAAGAAAATGAGTTTTTTGGAAAGCATGGCGCTGGCACCATTCGACGCCAAAGTTGGCCGCACATTTATAAGTAGTGCGGAGAATTGCCGGCCCATTGGTCTGCTGACTCCAGTGAGGTATAATCGGTAAAAAAGCCCGAGAGAAGACGGCGAGAAGCTGTCAAGAGAAGCCTGAGGACACCATGTGAACCACAGCTCTCCAAGAATAATATGTCAAAAATAGCGTCAGCTCGAGACTGCTGAGTCTTGGTCGAGATGAGTTGCATGCAATCAAGACCAGATATAAGTTACCAATCCCAGAGATTCTAGGAGCCGGTTAGAGAAAGGTGTTGACGGTAAGAAAGAGCTTGTTGTTTTGAATTGCTTTGAGCTGTTTTCTGTTGCCTGCAATCAAAACCTTTTTCCTTCGCGTTCATGACTCTGATGCGCAGGCTCTGTCGTCAGGCTCATCAGGCGAACCTCCAACCTGCATAGATCAAGATTGTTCTCGCACCAATTTCTGTTGATTGCCACCGTCGTCGAAAACCAAGAAATAATTTGTGCCAGATTCCACTGCCCATGGTCCATCTCGAAATCTTCACGGTCTCTGCTGTTTCAATCTGGACTGCGCAGGGAATCCTCCTCAACCTCCTCCTCCTGGGTCCGATATACCCGAACGTGATCCGTGATTTGGAACCTCTCGTTCGTTCCGCTACAGGAGAAACGCGTCGTCCCTGAGACCGATCACCATGAAACCCGGTTGATTCCGCGCTGCTTCCGCCGCCATGGAATGCAGAGACAGGAGAAACGACGAAGGTTAAATATTAGGGCGATGTAAGCTACACCTTCCCCTTCCACCATGAATAATATGTCTTCGTCCACGGAACACTATTCTCTTTTCCCCACCCCCGGCCTCCAATTCTTAAGTTCCTGCATTCACTTCATTGGTAATTTGTATAACCCTTGTCTCCACATTTCACATGAGTTAACTTGTTCTAGGGGTAACCGTCCTCGCGTCTTTCTTCGCCTGTCGATTGAGGGTGGAGAATCTGACATCCCGGCAAGGGTGGTCACGCTTAACATGGCCCCGCCTGTGTATTCTCCTCATCCTCCTCGATTCTTATCTGTTCATTTTATCAAGTAAGGTCTCGCTCTGCCCAAATTTAGGCCGTACTGATGCGTAGATCCAGCTGGCATTTTAATTTTTGGTGTGGGACTTCAAACAAACCGAATCGCATGCGAGGCTGGAATCTACCTCTGCGTCATATTCTACACCTCATCTAAGATTCTTATATACGCCTTTTTGAGTGATTCTTATTTCGCCTTCATCACCTCACCCATTCTAATTTTCATCTAGCGGAAAAGGTGTACATCGTCTGGGACCACGGTGTCAGACGTCTGCGATCGCCGGTGTATCTCATTTGTTTGGGGACAATTATCCTCTACGTCGGCGTGATAGTGACTGTGTTCTTGGGTATGTCGTGTGGTTCTTCACGTTACATCGCCGACCATTTCTCCAGGACATATTGCCAATTTCCGTGGCGACGATGGGGCCTGTGAGATAATTTCGTGAACGGCTGGTTCCTGAACTTATTTTTTATCCAGGCGTCCTTGGTCTGAAACCAACAGCGTCACTTCCATTGGTGGCCTACGACTTGTATGTCATTGCACCCTGACGCGAAGATACTGCTAAAGAAACACTCAGATACATCAACATCCTTCTAACGTCCTTATTCATGTGGCGGATCTTTCGGTTTTCAAACGCCAACCCAAAATTGAAGCGCGTCGCTGTCCGGACCTTGATGTGAGGAACATATTATTTCGAGGCACAGATCATTTATTTTTCTCCTTCAGAGCATCGATTGCCGCTCTCACCACGTCGACGGTAGGTTTTCAGTTGAATTGTACCCGCTGCGATAGGATTCTGAAAAAAATCTCTCAGGTCAACATCGCAATCTTGACGGTCCTGAAGGGCCGTGAGGCCGGGTGGCTTTGTCTTGGAAGCTGTGGCACTGATGTGCGTCGTGCAATCCGCTTATTTTCCTCCATTGACTAATATATTACTCCACCAGGTCATCTTCAATGCGGCCGCGCTGTTCTGGGTTACCACCTCAGCGGCGGCGCCACAGCCCACCACACACACACAGACTAGGACCACCCCTGATCGCCTGACCAATCAGGGAACTGCCCCCATGTCGGAACCCCAGATGTCTCAGCGCGCAGAGTTCAAACCATTCCATATGCTGCGTCACAAGTCCACTCCCTGTCTACCCACGGGGTTCCAAGTACGCGTTACTCCCAACAATTGTTTATTCGAGGCTTATTCTGTACACAGATTCACGTCACTACCACGTCGGACGTCGCAACCAGCCCATCTGGTCGGCAAGCTGACCTCGAGTCTACGGACGGCGACGTGCCGTACGAAACGAAGCGTAATTCTGATCTGGACTCCGAGAAAACTGTGGATGTCTGAGTTTGGGATTTTCCCCATCGGAGTCATCTGAGAATAAGTACGCTTTTCTAGCGTTGTGGCCGTTGTAACAAGCCAAGAGTGTCATTTGTATGTATGTAGCTTCAATCAATCTGTCGAAATTGAGATTTACCCTCGAGCAAAAAAAAAAAACTTTGCGAACAGCGCGTAGTGGCTTCTTGGCTCATATGACCTTTCAACTTCGTGCAGCAGAATTTGAACAAGTTTGTTTCTCCTGGAAAGCTGGAACTCGGCCTTTTGATCCGAGTCGGATTACGTTGCTCGGCACGAGTTAGCACTGCCTTGTCACCTTGTCAAGACCTGCGTGCACCGTCCTGACTCTTTCGCCCAGGTGTAAACAGCACGGTGAGGTACTACCCCGAGGTGTCTTTCGACATCCACGCAGGACCATGACTAGTACCCGCGAGATACTTTCCAACGTGAATATCGACAGCTGGCGAACTTTCAGTGCCACTCACAGCTCTTGTTAAGCTTCTGCGACACGGCCAAAAGTTCCTTGTCTACCCATCTGCGTTTGAAAAGAGGCCCAGAGGTACCTTGGTTTCATGAAAGAAACATAAGCTGAGCAGACACAGAGGTCACCCGTCCCTCGGAATTGGGATTGGCGTATTCTAACTTGCCACTCACGACATCCGACGGTGCCACCCTCCATTGCTACATCTTATACCAAGCGCGTCAATCATCCTCTCGAATACAACAGAAAGCGCAGAATGATTTCCCGAATATAGACGCCGACTTTGTGGAACCTACGAGCTACGTGCGTCTTTCTTTCACCTCCTTTCTCTCTCTCTTGCAATGGTTAATGTCTCAACAGAATTCCCCGGCCGTCGCCACTGTAGTTATGTTTCACGGGAATGGAATGAATTATGGAGATTGTACTTATGCTGCCAAACGATTTGTGATGCGGCGCTGCAACGTATTGATTCTTTCATATCGTGGGTAATTAAACGTTCATCCGCGACGCAGAATTCATGCTCACAACTCATCAGATACGGCGACTCTGAAGGCTTTCCTTCAGAAAAAGGTTGGTTACATCTGGTGCGGGTATTCAACATTAAACCTTTTCGCAGGTCTTCGTCTTGACGCTCAAGCGGCACTTGACCATGTAAAGGCTGACCCCGAGCTCTCGGCGACTCCCGTTGTAAGTAGTGCCATGTCGTTTAGGCCAATCTCATGCCCCAGATTTCACCAGGTCTTGCATGGCACCTCTCTCGGCGGTGCAGTGGCGATCGACCTCGCCAGCCGCAATCCATCTGCGGTGAGTCTTCCCTGGTCCATCCGTTCTCGACATTTATATTCAACACCCCAAAGATCACCGCGCTCATCGTCGAAAACACCTTTGAATCTCTGCCGCGCGTAGTGCGCGACTGGCCCGTCATCGGCCCCTTCTCCTTCCTGTGCTTCCAGAAGTGGAATTCGGCGGCGAAGATTCCGCTCATCCCACCAACGACGCCGATCCTCATGCTCAGCGGCGCGCAGGACGAAGTCGTCCGCAAGAAGCACATGACAGCGCTCTGGGAGATCGCACGGAAACGCGGCAAGGAGTGCGTTCCGGAGAAGGACCGGTTCGAGACGTTTCCGGAGGGGTTCCACGGTACATTCTTTCTTTAATTCGTTTTCTGACTTGTTTTTGATCAAACTTAGCCAACACATTCACCTGTCCCGGGTATTGGGATCATGTTGGCGAGTTTTTGGCTTCGGTGACCGCCAATGACAACGCATGATGCAATTTGTACCCAGGCGCATCGCCCCAAAAATTAGTGCGCTTGGCTCATATTTTTTGTTATATTATGCTAGCCTCGTTGACGTTTTGTTAGATATTGTAAATGGTATATGTAAATGGTGTATACAAAAAGTAACTATTGGACATTCGCCGGTGAGAAGTGGCCAACAGAATATGAGGCCGAACCAATGCCATGCAGGGAACGGCTCTGATTCTGGACTCCAGCATGTGTGGTTCCGAAGTGGGTCTGTACCAATGGTAGTACTAGTAAACTTGAAGCTTGAACAAGCTTGAAACTCTAAGTTCAAAGGCATGGTGGCGGTGCCGCCCACGACGTGACCTGATGCTCCACAAAGTCTTGCCTCTGCCCACTATCTGTCTCCGGCCACGTCGTTTGGTTGAACCACACTTTGCATCTCTTTTGCCAGAGGTTTCTCGGTGCGTCTCGCTGGGCTCCGATTCACGTGTCCGCTGGACCACAGGCGCAAATGAGGCCGCCGAATCGGATGTCAACCATTGGCTTCAATTCCAGCTCTCAGTGCGTACCTCTCAGGCTCTGTGAATCCATCATTTCCGAAAATTCATCATGTTTGCTGCCAACTGCGCCCACATCGAATGTTCTCAACATGTTCTGAATTTTTTGACGCGGCTGCGACCATTCACCTAACCGTCATGGACCCACTTCGGGACAAGTTTGCTTTGGCCATAGAGTTGTGGACATTTCGTCCTCCCGGTTTCCTTCTGGCGTCCACTACCTTCCTTATGTCTGATAGAACGCGTCAAGTTTTCACTCTACTAGTATCCACTCGAACTTCCGGGTCATAAGCTGATATGCAAGGGGAAATGACTTGTTCCGTGGAGTCTTAATAGAGTTGGCTCCGAGTTCTTCCTTTCAAGTGAGTATGCCGCTCGCCATTTTTATTGCAGGACTGTCATGCTGACGCAGCAAATCTCCATGGCGCAATTTTGCCGCACGGTTTCCTCGCCTTCGCGTCCTACCCCCGCATCATCTGATCAGGGTATCCCGTCTAGTTTTTTAATCTATCCGAGCCGCCATGTCTAACAATTTGTGCACTGTCAAGTTATCTTTGGACCACTCCACATCTTGCATCCCGTGCAACATTGCGGCTGATCCACGAGCTGATCAGTTCACTTGAGTAAAAAAAAAAAGTTAAACTAACACATCCTTGGCACTTGCCGCAACTACCCCCGTGGCGGTTGTCCTCGCAATGTGCGACATGACAGATGGGATAAGTCCGAGCCCGCGGCTCGCGGGACTGACTATACATTATACTGGGTTCATCCGAGTGGTGCGCGCCAGGTCGTCGCCCTCAGATGCCAGTTGAGGATATTGAATTTGGCTCCGAGAGGGTGAACGCCATCCATGAGGGCCTGAACGGCGTCCCCGAATTCATGGTACGGATCAATTAATGAAGGGGCGCTCCAGAGATCACCGCTGCCGTCCCAAAGATCCCCGGCCAGGTAAAACTCGACGGCGGAGATGGGTATATGTTCGGCAGAATCTGCTCCCTCCAAACTTCGATTCCAGGGTCGTATCATAATCAATTAAGGGATATGAGTATGTTCAACTTCCGATGGCTTTCGTGAAGGTATATTGACGCCTCGGAGATTCTGCAGGACTGCACCAGTTTGCGCTGCGTATTCAACGGTAACCACCCGCGTCGGCGGCCTCGTTGTTGCTCCCTACCGTAAATCTGAATGGAGATAGAATTCAATCATGTTCGCCAATTGAGATGACGACCTTCACACTTCTTAACATGTTCGTCCTTCAATTAATCGCAAATGCCAGGCCGAACAACTCAGTTTCCATGATGCCTACCGCGAAGCATATAATTTTGCCAGTCGTCCTTCACTCGCTGATCTTATGTACTGGCAGTGGCACTGTGGCGAATCGAAATCAACATCATGATTAACGCATATCCCCTTTGGGTCGCGACTCCTGATTTGATCACCGTGCCTGGAACGCGCATATACACATATGATTGGAGCCTCAAGGCTTGTCTCTTCGCCCCCACCGACCTCTACATGGCTTCAGCCTCATCCCCCGCGACGCCCTTGGTGAGGACGCAAACGAAAACGTCCGCGGTCTCGTCTCGTCGCCTTAGGCCACGGTCTCCTCTGTCGATGTATGTCGCCTGCGAGACGGCATCGCCCAAGCCACCCAAACCACTTCTTAAACTCGATAAGAAACAAAAAAACAAACAGCCAAAAGAGCCGGATCCGCCCAATCCATTCCCAGCCCGGTCGAACTCTTTTTATTCCGCTCCCCCAACTCCAGAACCTCACCGGCGCCCTTCCATTTCGTCCTTCCTCACTCTGCGACGGAAAAAGACCGCGGACCCCCCGTTTATTCCACCACCCATTCCATCATCATCGCCATTTGCCGGCCCATCGACTCCCTCATACCCATCGCGTCTGCACGAGACCAATGTCCACCCCGTCGAAGATGTCGAGCCAATGCCGTTGCGTTTGGACAAGGCAAGCCGCCTCTTGGGTAGAGCATTGCCGCCGCAACGGCAGCGTTCCGAACCGCACACCTTCCCCGACCGCAACGATGACCTCGCGTCAGACTTTTCAGACACATTCAGAACCTCTCCTCGTTCCTCTTCGGACGGGGCTTCTTCGTGGGGCGAGGACTCATTCGAGGGCGAGTGCTTCACCGACGACGCCCAAATCCGGCGCGAATCCGCGCTTCTCAGTCCAATCGAATTTACGTCGCGACCACCTTCGTTAGCGGTATTCAAGCCGCTGGACGAGCCGGACACCCGGTCGGAATGGGGATTCGAGGACGAGCCTGCCACGTCTCTCGGGCCGTTACCCTCTCAGGATGCGCTGGTCTCCCATGCGCGAAGTGAATCGTACTCGTCCGTGCACGACCACTTTTCCTATTCGCACGCCCGCGTGCCGTCGCAACAACACCGTCCCGATACGCCATTTATGGATGCGATCGTCGCTGTGAACACGCAGATCGTCGGTGGCAACTCGCAGGTCCTTGTCGCGCGGGGCCATGCGAGGGAATCGTCGGTTATACGGACCGAGACGAAAGATGGGTGGATGGGAGAGTGGAACCAAGGCGACATGAAGGATGTTATCCACAAATTACGCACACTAAAGTAATCCCTTTACTCGACTACTTGCTTACTTTTTTCCCCTCTAAACCTCAGTATAATATTCTGCTCTCCTACCTGTACCATTAGTATCCAAGATCGTCATTGTGCGACCTAGCGCATTCGGCTACGTAAGATCTACGGCCATTAAGCACTTACAATTACAGTTTAGAAGGAAAGAAGGTTGATACACAGATGCAACACAGATGCAACACAGATGGCATCAACGACTCTGTTTTCATTGTGTTTCAGACCCGAATAGGCAGATAAAATTATACGCTAACTACTTCCATATGCTGCACGCCCGTAAAGGTTTCTCCCGGTTTCAACGTGGCGAGGTTAGTTATAACGCCAGGCTCCCAGCAGATAAACTCGTCCCTGCCGGGTATTCAGCACACAGACGATATCAATATTGGTTGAACCACATACCATCCCCCCATCGACATGTCTGGGACTTTGCTACCGACGATTTCGCGGGGGTTCCAAAACCTGGGTGCAAGTCGGTGATTTGAGCGCGTCATACGAAAGTCGCTTACACGGCGTCCGGGAAGCCTTTGGATACGATCTTCAGCGCGTCCTTCGCACCTTCGCCGTATGACAGCAGCACCTCAAATTCGTCTTTCTTTACGGATAAATCGTACGCGCTCGCAGTTTCAACTAGCATAAAGGCCTTCTCGCTCTCTTGGACTTTGCGCTTCATGCCATCGAGCCGGTCGACGTATGGGATGCCTTTGAGGGGTGAGACGCTCGCTTTCAAAGATTCCGGGACTTTATAATCTAGGCGGCGTAAGAAGGCGCTCCACCAGTAGGAAAATGAACGCATACAGGTATGGAAAACGGTGTTGAATTTCCAGGGCTCCGATTTGGCGGACGACGGGTTGATTATGTGCAGCACAGTGGTGAACGAGCTCGCGGTCAAAGTCACTTCGTAGACAAGTTCAAAAGGATGGGGGAAGAGTTTCGATATCGATTCGTTAGGTGCGAGTCCTACAAGATATTGAACGTTTCGAGGGACAACTCTGGAACGAAACTTACGAAACGTCGCTTTAATTTCTGTTTCCGTCTCGTGAACTGCATCGTCCAGACTCCAAACGTTTATTCTAGCTGAATCGACGTCAGTTGGCTCGCCTTTTTTTCAGATATCCTCCGCATACCAAAACCATGTGCGCCGCCCTGCGAATAATTCAAATACAATTACGAAAAGTACAATTCCCGACTTACAAGCTCGGCAAACTCGGGATGAACATCTGTCGCAAAAATGGGCTGTGGTGGATTATTCTCCTTGGAAAATGGATAAAGGGAAGGACATACAAATCCAATTGGAATTCCGCCGCGGATCTGTATGAAAGTGAGATGATATCCCGAGAATCATGACCAGAAAGCGTACAGGAGCTGACCCATCGAGAACAGCAGCTGTTGGGGAAAAGTTGATTTTGGCCGCACAAGCAAGCCAGACAACTGACCTCCGGACATCCAGAACCGCTCTACACCGCCAGATTTCCAGCTGGAGACTGTTGCGCCATAAAGACTGTAAGGCGGTTAGTGTGACGAGAAGAATAGGAGCGTCATTGCTTGCTAGATTTCAGCCGAGGCTCCCTGATTTCAGGTGAGGGACCGCGTTGAGAAAGCACAAAGTACGGGCGTACGTTTTTCTCAATCACGATGGTTTTTTCGCCTTTCTGGATGGGCATGTTGGACTCAGTTGTGAAGGACGGCTGGTTCGAGCGGTTATATACAGGCGGTCCGGGTATACGGGCCGACGGAGTCTCGGACCGTGTCGCGGGCCGGAGCACTGAATATTGCAAATTCTAGTTGCACCTGAGGGCAGGCAGGCCAAGAGGAGGCTACCAATTGACGAGAGAACTGGTGCACAGGCCTGCGCAAAAAGTGGGCTGGGACGAAAGGATAGACGGCAAATGGATGCTAACTTGAACTTGGGCGACGGGCGTGTTGAGAGTGGTGAACTTGGGGAGAATATTCAGATAGGAATAATGAATGCATGCAGTTGGATTTATATACAGTCTCTGGACGTGCAGTTGGGAAATACTTTACGGTCCTGCTGCAATGCAATATTTTGCGCTGAAATTCACGTGGAGCTGACACGGGGAAACTCGGTTAAGATACGGCGAACGTGGTGGATATAGAAACGCTAGGGGCGGTGATGTACCATGGGAAAGTGGAAGAACAGCATGTAAAGATAGAGCTCAAAACGTAAGTCATCCAGCTTGGATAAAGCGTAGTTGCATCGTTTGTTGATCGTTTGACTGGCCCAGTAAAGTGATGCAACTAACAAATAATTCATATTCGCTTTCCAGTCCTCTTCCTGGCACTTTGATAAGAATCATAACGTTAGGAGACGATAAGCCTTCCCTTATTTTCTCAGAATTGGATACGCCGAGCGCTGGTGGGTTGGAGGTCCTGGAAAACTGATCGGTAAGGGTTTAGAACTATCGATGGGAGAAATCAGAGGTCCTCAGGCTAGCTGAGCAATGTTATTATCGTGGGTTGCCTCAGCGATAAGGTTTGTGTTCTGCTAACATTTGCCTACAAGATCATTCCAGCTCAGATAAATTATTACTTACTGTTGATACCCGCCGAGTATGGGATTAAAATGATTCAACCATCATAATGGCTTCCGCAGTTCAACTCAACTTCCGCCGCAAAATTTGATGGCAAATAACTACATAGAAGAAGAAAATGCTGGCCACTGTCGGAACTTGAATGTTGACATTTTATCACGATCAATTGCTTTTAAACTCCGCCGCCAACGAGCTTCATCCTTCACGATTCGTCCTACGCAGCATAAGTATAGATGCTCAAGGTCAACCTCAAGCCGTCCTTACTTGTCTCGCATTCATCTCAGAGTCCTTGCTTGAACTCTTCATACGAGCCATCGGAGGTCTACTATTGAATAGTATTCCGGGCGCCGACATCGGTGTCGCATCCTGTTTCCGCGTCCCCACACCCGCATCTGCGCACGTCTCGCTGGCCCTGCCGGATCGACTGTTCCAAGCTGCGGCTCGCCACAGTGAATGCGACTGCGAACTCTGAGTGCTCGGACCTTCTCCCGAAATTCCAAGCGATTTGGTCATCCATCTGCCTCGTTGCGCGCCATCTTGCCGGTTGACCCGTTATCTGCCCTTGATTTTCGGAAGATTGCAATAGCTCCACATTCACCGGTGTCCGTCCTGTCGCGGGATTTCGTTTTCCATTGCTGATCAGTTAATGCAACCTTTAGCTTCATTCAATTGCTCACAGAACTATCGCGCAGGCCGAGTATATTTGAAACACTTTCTCTCTCCGCTGGCGCGACGGTGTCCCCAGCTTCTGTCCCAAAGGCATCGCAAAACCTGCCGTCTCCCTACGCTCGGACTCGGAGCCGAAGACGTGGGAGAGCCAGATAAACCGCGTGGCCATCTTATCCTATCTTATCCAATCTTATCCAATCTGATAACGGGATCCAATCTGATAACAGAAGATTGCTTCCAGATTGCTCCGCAAATGATTGCGATATTGTCTGCCTCTGGTCCTCCTCCCGCACGCATTGGATATTTATTACATCTGGGCATTTCATTTAAAATTCTCACTCTCCTGCTTGGACACACTCTACCCCTCCGCCCGACATGGCTCTTTTTTGGATTAGTGAATGCCAGCATTGCGAACGAGAAATGGAGCCCGCGCTGTCACCACGGTGCGTCGGTAATCTGATAAGGAGTCGTATGACAGGTTATATATGCGCATTCGGGTTCGCGTTCCCTCGCCTCACCGTGGGCAACTATCCCACTGGGTCTTTCGCGGGATTTCTGTGTCTTGGCGACTTATAAGACGATTCTCGGCCAGCATGGCCATGCAGGCCCCACTTCCCTGTCTGAATGGAGCCCACATTCTCCTCTGATATCGTTGCGCAAAGCGTCGACCCCGACCGTATCCCGCGCATTGCCCTCGCCAATTTATACCCGAAGCAAGTGTGGTACTTCCTGGCCACCTTCATCGCCCTCATTTCGGCATGCCACGCCATCTCCGTCATTTATGCCCGTTTCACTCGCCATTACCCATCGTCCAGGACGGACGCCCCGTTGAGGCACGAAGTCTCGTTGCGCCGCCTGCCGCTGGCAGCCCTAAACCTTTTCCGCACGATCTCATTTCGGTGGTCGATCACCGTAGCGGGCGCGTACACACTCAACGTTGCGGACTTTCTCCTCGCCACGATGTATTTCACTGTCGTCTTTACGTGGACTTTCATCAACTGTATGTCCCGCGCTGTAATAATCTGGACATGCGATGCTTACTCGCGGCCAGCAAAAAACCACTTTGGTCAGAAATATGATCCAAAGTACTGGGCGAACCGATGTGCGCACATTGCGGGCTCACAGTTGCCGCTGATGACCGCGTTTGGAATGAAGAACAATTTTATTTCGTGTGCGTTTTGCAAGGCTAACCTGTAACTTTTACCTGAATGGTTACCTACAGTCCTCACCGGCGTTAGTTTCGACAAGGTGCGTTGGCTACCCTTTCGAGAAACCCCTTCTCACATTTTTTGTTTCAGCTTGAGCATTTACACCGCGTGATGGCGCGCGTCATCTGCGTCCTGTTTTGGGTGCATGCCTTTGGCCGCGTCAGTAAACTTTTTTTGTTGGATACTCATTTATTCATCCACCTTTTCTTAATCAACTCTCAGGTCGCTCTCGAGTACGCCTTTCGCTTGATTATTTGCCGAGGAACTCTGCATTGACGGATGTTCCCACTAGTCTCGCCGACGATCCAACACAATATTGGTTCAAATGCGGTGTTATGGGGGCCTCTGCCCTTACGCTTTTGTGCCTGTTATCCATCCGTCCCATCCGCTCGCGCAACTACGAGGTGTTCTTGTATATCCATTTGGTGCTTGGCGTAATTACGCTCGCCGGCGCGTACATGCACTCAGCCGAATTCGGGTGAGTCGCAACGTAGTTCTGCTCTGCCATTTTCGTAGCGCTAAGTGATTATGCAGGTACGGCGTCTACATTTGGCCTGCCCTTTTCCTTTGGGGGCTCGACCGCACCCTGCGCTTCGTGCGCATCGTCCTCGTCAACTCTCAACTCTTCAAAAAGAACGAATCAAAAGTTACCTCGGACGCCACCGTCTCCATCCTCTCGCCTCACTTCCTCCGCATCTCCGTCGACGCGCCGCGGTTCTTCCGCTGGAGCGCGGGGCAGAGCGCGTACATCACTATCTGCGGGGCGTACCCGACGTCAGTGACGGAGGCACACCCATTTACGATCGCGAACGCGCCCCAAGACGACGGGTGGGCGAGGAGCGACGAAACGACTGTTTCTTCCGGGGATCAGTCAAAGGCGGTCGAGCCCAGCCAGGAAAAGATTCCTAGCGTCGGCAAAGAGGAGTCCAGCGAAGGCGGGTATGGATCCAGCGAGGGCCGTCGTCAACTGATGTTCATCCTCCGTGTTCGCGAGGGATTCACCAAGCGACTCCTTGACTCGGTCCTGGCAAGTTCTGAGGATGACGGCGTTAGAAAAACGTTCAAGGCGTTTGTCGATGGACCGTATAGTTCACCGCCCGTCTTGAGGGGTTTCGAGACGGTCGTATTTATCTGTGGTCAGTCATTTGCGAAGTTCAATCGACGGAAATATTAAAGCAGAGTCGCTTAGGTGGTTCAGGTGTTTCCTTTGCGCTTCCGTTGTTCCTCGACCTCGTACAGTGCGTCCTTCCTAGATTATCAGCACATCTTCTGAATTGAGTTGTGATTCCGCAGGGCGGCACGGGCCAAGGCGAACCCTCGCTGTACTCGAGTCGTCTTCGTATGGGCGATCCGGGATCCCGGTTAGTAGTATCAGTGTGTTTATGACATTCTCGATTTATATTGTTCATCTACAGACCAAATCAGCTGGATCGCGGACGCGGTGACGAACGCGCTGCTCGGGGGCGATATTGCGCATACCGTCGCAGTCGACATCCGCGTGCACATCACCTCTGCGCCCGAGGACACACAATCGTTCGACGGCGAGGACCGGTCATCCGTGCCTACTGACCCTGAGCTCGCCGAGGGCACCACAGGTAGTGACTCGGACCCTGCTATAGCGTCTATCGAAAAAAACGACTCTCTGAAGAAAAACCGGCTACTCGCACTTCCAAACGTGCAACTTGTCCAGGGCCGCCCAGATATTAAAGCGATCTTGACGTCGGAGATCGAGGGGACGAGCGGAGCAATTAGCATCAATGGTGCGCCGACTGGTGTTCAATGCACCCATTTTTAACTCGATTTTTCACAGTATGCGGAACAACAGAGCTTGCACAGAGCGTGCGCCATTCCCTTAGAGGTGGACTTGCGCGGTTTATGGACGTGATGCGCGGGGGGCCCAGTGTACTGCTGCATGTTGAGGGCTTTGGCAGCGGGTGATGGAGTCGAGACATGTTCAAACAAACAAGGTCTGAGATAGCACCGTACTACAACTAAAAAAAAAACACTGTACACGATCTGAGGAAGCTGCGACCATTTAAACATCAGCTTGTAAATTTAGCAGGTCGGACTTTAGCATTTTTACTGTGGTACCCTTTGTTGCCGAACATACTAATGCATTAATCTTTCGGCAGGTTGTCCGAAAAGCTCCAGAAGACCTTGGGCAACGGCCCCGACATGCTTGAACCCTAGGGCAAGAAAATAAACGTGTCGATAATGTAATTTAAACTCCGCCGCCGCCATCAAAACTGACAAATCCCATCATCCTGCCGATCGTCGTTCAAAAACGTCGGGATTTCAACTTCTAAACGTATTCCATGTAGCACTTGCACGCTGTATGCAACTTAGTAATATTACAATACAACGGCTGTACTCTCAAGGGGTGACTGACACAATTTGTAAATAAAAAATTCAACCCAAATTCAAACTTCACGCGTATTTCACGACTGCCTATCTACTATCCTCTTTCTCCGCCTTCAAATATCTCCGAATTGGTGTAGGGGTCAGCATATTGCCGCCTTCCCCTAATATAGGGACGAGTGACCTTGGAAATTGACGAACTAACTTTGAAATCAAATTTCAACCAAAATTCAACCTTTCATGTTTTCGCGTGGATTTCACGACTTCCTATCTAGTTCCTCTTCCTGGGCATCTTTATATCTCCGAATTGGTGTAGGGGTTAACATTGCCGCCTCTCATTTACGCTTACGTAAGCCCGAGCTTGTGTAATTTGGTCGCGGCAGCCCGGGGTTCGATTCCCCGATTCGGAATGCCTCAAGAGGCAGCCTTTTTTTCTTGACTTCCATTCCCATTTTTTCCGCCTCTCACCACGCAGTCGTACAGGTTATTATTCCGTCCGTTCCAGATAATTCCATGAAACGCCTACCATGTGAAAAGGGTTCGGCATCTCATGGAATATCAACGATACTGCGAAATCGATGGTGATAATATTGGGACACAGCCACCGACAGTTCGTTGCAGACGTGTCTCGAGGTTGGGAAGATGTGGTCTTCAGTTCAAAGCTCCATCCATTGCGAAGGGATCTGTTGGACGCTCGATCTGAACTTTCCACTTTTCATTTTTACAGTAATATAAAGATGACATCGCACGACTCGAAGCCCCCGACCGTCACTTCACTTGTCACCTGTATTCCCGTTGATGGGCGGTTTTCTTTCTTCTTGCCTTCTCGTTAGTATAGCACATCTTGAAGTACATGTTTCGCAGAAATAAAAATTTGGCGTAACCAGTCGCATAGGGATTTTGCGATTTGTCAATCTCTTTTTGCACACAGTCGAATCCAGATGCGTGAAAAACAAGTACGTTTTTGTGATGATTTGAACGGTCGATAGCAACAATTTAAATTCCAATAGTTTACCACTAGATTCCACCACAATTGCTCTCAGAAGCAGCGCGCACACATTTAGTTCAAGCTTTGACGTGTCCAAAGCGCGTTTCATAAAGGGCGCGGGAAGACTCGATAGCATCGTATTCGAGGATGCGAGCCTGTATCTCTTGTGCTGCAACAAGAAGTTGAGAGCCAGCAAATTGGCAAAGACAGGTGCTCACAGTTGAAATACCGGCCCCGCTTGGCCGGCTCAATCATCTGCTCCAGGGATTCTGTTCTCACAAAATCGCCCCGCGGTTTACAGAGCGACTGGTATGCTTCGAGTCTGGCGGGGATATCTTCTGTGGTCGTCCCGAGCGGAAGCAGGCCACCAAGCACGCCGGCCTCTTCGATGGCCATGGCGGCACCCTGGCCGAGGGAAGGGAACGTCGCGTGCGCGGCATCCCCAACCAGCGCAACGCGACCGCGGGTCCACGTCGGGAGCTCGGGCAGCGCCAGCAGTTTCCACCGGATGAAAGAGCCATCGGCTTCCACGGGGAGGTCCAACAGGCGAAGAAAATTCGGGTGGAAGTGTTTGAACCGCTGTATCACCTCTTCGTGCGTAGCGGCTTGGCTCCATTCTGCATTTTTTGTCTCGTATATATAATACACATAGGGTCTTCACTCACTTGGATCATCCTGCGTCGGATCCATGTGGATGGCAACGAGGTTGATGAGCTTTCCACCCTCACAGAGATTCACAAACAGCGCGCAGAACGGCTCTTCTTTGGAGGCGACGAACCGGGCACCCGAGATGCCGTCAGTTATCCAAGACAGCTCCGGAATACCGTCCAGCTTTGAGGCATCGAACAGCGCGCGAAAGCAGGACATTCCGGAGGACGGCGCCTTCTGTACATTTCCGAGGATACTGGTGCGTATAATGGACTGCGTGAATGTAATTATTTAATTGCGAAGGGAGAAAAAAGAAGCATACCCCAATTCCATCACACCCGAGTATGAGATCAGCGTGTATTATTTCCCCGCCATCGAGTGTTAGGGTGGCATCGTCTGGGTTGCATGCAACGACCCTGGCTCCAACGCGAATATTTACTGGCCGCCCTACACCGTCTTCTGTAAGTGCAAGGCGTCGAATTTCGGCGCACACATCCTTGCGATTGCAGAATAGTCCCTGGCATATTTTAGAGATTTGGAACCAGGAGGGTGGATACGGAATAGGCTACCGGATCATCCACCGCTTCAGGGACCAGCCACCGCTGGGTTGAACCTTGTGTGCTGTCAGAATGAAAGACGATAATCTGGGATCTCATAATAAGCCATCACGGTCAACGTGAAAGAAAAGCAGGAACCCAAAACACACCCCTTCGAAGTTAACACCGTTAAAGTTTTCCCTGACCGCCCCGAGGTGTTGTACAACGCGCATTGCATTGATCTGTATGCTGATTGAACCTATCTCTGTCTGGTCTTTCAATGCTTCGAGTATCTACGCGGATGAAATCAGCTTGATTCGATTCCACATAAGTTCGAGCCCTGCCTCGACGTGGTGGCCTTGCCGTCTGAGGGATACCGCCGCCGTAAGACCACCGATACCCCCACCGACGATGAATACGTTCAGTGGTTGAGGAGGGTGTGCCATTTGAGTTTTCGTGATTGCGACTCGGAGTTCACTGGTCGCTTTAATACTATCGACGGACAGGGACACCGGAATGCTTATCATTCCAGTGCCGCAGTCGTAGTAAGTGAAAGAGGTTTATTTCCCAGCTCGGCAAAACGGCGTGTCGAGTAAGACAAGTTGAGTCGGATAAACGGCGCTGTTGTTCAATCATCCGTGACAAAGACCGCAATGAACGGTGAGAACATCAGACTACTGACATATATTTGGTTCCAGGTTCGTGAGTACAGGCTGAGGTTAATGTTGGTATGTAATCTCAGTTTGCGATCCAGGGACTCGGAGGAAATATCCGAAATTTAACAAAGCGAAATTTACTCCCCAGGAGGAGGAGGGATTTATCGACAAGAGCCTGGTTGAAAATTAGACTGGGAGTAGGATTGATTCGGATCCCTACGACTGTGTTTGCAGATTGTCACTATCTAAAACTTGAAAAAAAAAAGTAGCCACTCATTCTATTTTTGTTTCAGATTTGAGCGCTCAGCTTATAAAGTGCAGTGCAAAGTCGTCCATAAGTTAGAGCCGCTTCCAAAGAAACATCATCCTGTGCATTCAAAGCACCGGACAGCGACGCGGATACTTTCTGCGCCGAGTTCGCTTTGGTGGTCGGCGTCGACGTTGGTGCCGAGCTGCTGGAAGCGGCGCTTGGGGTGGACGACCCGCTCCGAGCAGCGGTTGTGGTGGAACCACTCGGTACAGCGGTTCGGGTGGTGCCTGCGGTCGAGACGAGGTCGAGGACCCATGGCCCCAGCGACGACAGCGTCGTCGTCTCTACGTGCGGGTCGCCGTCTCCAGTCTTGTCGTCTAGGTCAGTGCAGATGGCGTTCCCGACACTCAGCGTGCATTCCAACGGGCCGACGTCGATCGTCATGGATGCGCTCGGTCGTGAGAAGGCATACGAGATGTAGTCGGAGCCCTCGACGAGCGTTCCTAATGAGCCGTGCTTGTTCAGCGAGACTGAGGATGATTTCAATTCCAGAGACCCATACCTGTTACCACATTTTGGTCGATGGCGTATGTGGTCCGCCCTAGCGAATCAACACCAAGGACTGCGGCGGTCAAGGTACTGGGATCCCCTTTGAAGGGAGCCACGACAGTGATGAGCGCGGGCGACGCGGCCACTACCTGCTTGTCAGATTCATTGTCTCGCAAGCAGAACTAAAGCGAACTAACATTGTGGGGCTACGGCGGTCAATACCAGAAGTTGAATAACAGCCGTAAGCATTGTGTGCGATGGAATTTGAGCGGTGAGCGGGGTATACATAGGAGTCCACTTTGCATTTCTTTTATGTATCCCGGAAGTGCCAAGGGTTGATTTAGACTTCTATGTTTCTGCATCGTAAGTGACAAGGGCAAAAAGGCTAGCTCAGCGTGGCGGAGGAACGACCCTAAGGTCACTAGCTTGGTACCAAGTCCAGGCGTCGTGCGGGCGATCATTGGCTACGAATGTGACGACTCCGAGTCGTACTAGGCATTAGGGTCGTTCACAGTAGCCATTTTTCGGTGCATTTTTCAGCTCATTTTTCTCCCATTTTCGCTTTTCTCTGCCATTTTGGAAATAATGGAAGAAAAATGGGCTGAAAATGAGATCAAAAATGGCTACTGTGAACGGGTAGTCATGCAGACTTAAGAAAATGACAGTAAAAAGGGGGCTCAAGTCAGAAGAATAAATTCATAGCATATTCCGCTTCATTAAGGGCACACAGAGTCTATCACCAGTGTACGAAAGTGCATGGTCACTATCTATTACCGGTAGAAGAGAGTTGCAGTTCTAAGACAGTCTGGAGAATGGAAACTAAAATGAAGACAAAAATGACCATTTTTGAAGAATGAGGGGGGGGTAGCTCATTTTTTGATGGCCATTTTCACATCCCATTTTTGAATCCACTTCTTTTCCCCTTTACTGAAGAATGGGAACAAAATGAAACGAAAAATGAGCTGAAAAATGGCTACTGTGAATGACCCTATTGACGATTTACAGGAGGCGTTTAATGCCTTCCCGGATAAACGAAATACCGACCCTGCCGCCCCTCAGCACTATGCCTCAGCGCTGAGCGCTGAACGACGAAGGGCACCTTGCCGTATTCGTGTACGAACTACGACCGGAGTTGGGTTAAGAGAATTGAGCGCTTGGGCGGCCCGGAAGGACGAATAATGTGACGTCAGGCTTTCGGACCGCATCGTCCTCCTTTTTTTACCACCACAGCAAACGCTCCGTAGATTCAAAGAGAGGCTCGCCGTTGACCTTCCTCGTTTATCGTCCCCAAAACACCCCTCAGACCTGGGTCGATTTCAGCTTGAGTTGAGACGGCTGGGAGGTCGCTTCTTAACTCGATTGCCTCTTTCTAGGACATTAGTCGTTCCCGGACTCCAGCCCCAGAATCGCGGCAATACCTGGACTCGTATGGAAGTGTTCGTCTCGTCAAACATCCCAAAAGCAGCCGTGACTTGCACTTGTGCGTGCGCCTTTATGGGCTGGGCTCGTTGATCGCGCGGTGTGCCACCGCCTCATCGACATCGCCTGGGCCTGGATCAAGACGACAAACTCCAATTCCAACTGCCCGTGAACTTGAAGCAAGACCCGTGGTATCAAACCCGAGGGTTGCGTGTATATTCTTCTGTTTTCTCTATTTTAGCAAGCACCACTGTTTTCATTCAATATACGTTACACTCTTTCGGTGTTGATTTTTCGGTTACAGTTCGCCTCGAGTCCCCAAGCCCTGGAGCCTGGTCCGTTCTGCAATGGATACTCTAAAAATGTCCCTCGATGCTCTTTTGCTCCAGTAATTATTCTTCAAGTTGAACATCCTCCGACAACGAAAAAAAAGCGCCAGTGGTTTCCTAAGCATTACAGAACTAACCCATCGTATAGCTCATCGAAATTGATCTAAACAACCCGGGGTTTGTTCTTTTTTTTTTTTTTTTTTAATTCAGTTTTATTTCCCCTCTGCCGCGTACGGTATAATAGGGACCTCGCGTGATCGTATGTGAAAGTAAACTAGAAGGTATAGTACGAAAGTTTGGTATTCAAGCGGCATCACTCAGGGCGCGCATAGCGCGTCCTCAGCAGGGAATTCCTGCGGTCTAAAGTGGGAGGAACCCGAATGTAAAGTAGAGTAAGATGTTAATAAGTGAGATGAAAAATGTTGCTACTTGGGTGGCGCCCAAGTCAGGTCTGCTCCTCGCGGGACATGTACCGGTGCGTATGGCGCGTCTGCGGCCTTGCTGTCCGCGATCGCTTTCGCGAGGCGTTCGCGCGGCGTGGGGCCATCAAGAGGCTCGAGCGTGGGGAGCTCCCCGAACACGGTGCGGAAACGGCCCGAGCGAGCGATGAACTGGAATAGAATGGGGAGGAGCTTCTCTTGGGTAAGCAGCTTCTCAATGACTCTGGCGTCACGTCCTCCGAGGCGCTGAAGTTCCGCCCGAGCGGTGGCGTGCGCTGGACAGTGCATAAGGTAATGAAAAACCGTCTCGTCTTCCCTATTGCAGCACGGGCAGACAGGAGACTCGGCACGCTTGATCTTGTGCAGGTGTTTGCCGAGGATGGTATGGCCCACTCGCAATTGTAGGAGGATCACCGCAAGTTTTCGTGGCATAAGATCAGCGAGTCGCAGGTATTTTGAGGAGGGGAAGGATGGATCGTAATGCTTGATACGATGATATCGCGAGGACTTCCTCCATTCTTCTGCAACACGTCGTTTGAGCTGCGCATTGTAGTGCTGTTTGCGCGCGGAACGGCTCCATGGGAGAACTCGGTCGCGGTATGCCATAGGGATTGAGGTGCTCTCAGAGGAACCCTCCTGAGCTGCCCTTTTCGCCTCGACATCCGCCCGTTCATTCCCTGCGATGTCGCGATGTCCCGGCGCCCAGCGCAGTGTGAGCCGTATGCGAGGGTGTTTGCGCTGCACGGACTTGACGTGCTTGTGTATCGTATCCCAGATGTAGTGGGACGAGTTGGGGTACGGGCTCCCCGTGGCCTGGATGGCCGGCTTGCTGTCAATGATCATCGAGGCGTCACCCTCCACTTCCGGTTGCGCCCAGAGCAAGCCCAAGCCCAGGCTGCCGCCCACACCCTCACTCTCATAGACCGTATGGTCTGGGGGTTTGTTCTTAACATTGTCATAACAGAGGTTGTTAGCTTATAGATTCATTTAGGGGACGGCGACAAGGATAAAAATAAAGTTCTCACATTACTGTCGGCTACTTTGGGCTATTTTAGTTCACTTTCGGCTACCCGTTACTTTGGCGGCTTTGAATAACTTTGGAGCTTGGAGTGATCCTGGATAACTTTGGAGCACTTTGGGAGTATCCAGAGCGGACCCGGTTTTGCTGATGCGATCTCGCTTACAAATTAAAAGGACAAAGAATCCGGCGTCCAAAATGCGCTTCACGCCCTACATTCATCCTTCCAGTCGAGCACACGATGGCCTACGAGGCAGGAGCTATCAGGACGACGAAAACCGACGACCGGATCCCAGCTGTTGAATAGCCGAATATGCAGGGCTTGTTACGGACGGTGAAGAGGCGCAGAAGAGTTGCTGGCCGTAGATGGTCCCCGAGTATACGTATGGTATGTCCATGGACTTCATTGGTGCGCCCCTCATTCAAGTCGGTCAGCCATTCTTGACAGCTTATGTTGTGCTTTTTTTGCAGTGGACTCACTCACGCCTCTCGAATGGAACAATCTTCGAATGGACTCTGGCCGCCCGTGCTGCTCTCATGAATCAAGACCAACATGGATGATATTTTATTCAGAGAAGGGAGTATGGTCAACCAGGCCACCTTTGTCTCCCGTTAGGCAATATCATCACCTATTATGTCTCGTGTCGTGCGAGAGGTGGCGGGCCTCGTATCCAAATTCAAGTCCTACTCAATCCACGCGCGCGGAGGATAACGCGTAAACCGCACGCGCGCCGCAGAGTACATCTTCTGGAGGAGCTACCCCGCGTAGGTAGGGAAGCGCGCCGACATCTCAGTCGAGAAGTCAGAATCTGGCGGATTTTGGTCCGTTAACTCCGATGCCCAGGAATTATCCCGAGGAAGACCCTGCAAATCGCCGCGCCTGTGTCTTCTCACCCTCTTCGCCTGTCATTCTTGGTGCTCGACTTGTTTCCCATGCTCGCGCTTGCCTCGTCAAGTCTCCCGTCCAATCTTCCGCCATCGTCGTCAACCCATAAACCATAATGTCTTCTACGGTTCTATCTTCATTACCCCCCAGGCCGCCGGACGTTCTGCGCTCACTAGGCAGAAGTGAGGCTGGAGGGTGGAGATGGCGCCAGAGACGAAGCAAGAGCGCCGTCGATCAACGGAGCGGACGAGAGGTGCGCGCTGTTCGGACACCCGCGCTCCATCCTCCATCGACACTCGACCTATGATCGGAAGCCCACTCTACTTGCTCCTCGTTGTACCAGCATTTCTCTACGTTATCCACGCACGACCGCTGGTCGCAGGGAGGATGCCTCATGTGCGCAAGATGCCTCCATTGACAGGTATGGCTGTAAACTGCCACCGCTGCTGGCGGGGAGGACCTAGAACGAACGTGTTGTGCCGGACACGCGCAGCTGGATCACTGGCGACTGCTGGCCTTCGAATCGGTGGGCGCCGCGCGCCCTGGAAGCACAGCTAAGGACTTCAACAGGTATACACGTAACGAGCGCGGTGTCCTGGATACGCGCGGAGCTGAATCTCTTGCGATTACTGGCATTCCTTCGAATCGGTATGCCCTGGAAGCATCTAATGGGCTGCAGGGAAGGTTCCGCGACTGACGCGACTGACGCCAACAAGCATGGCTGTAGGCTGGCACCGCCGCTGCGGGGAGGACTAGGAACGAGCGCCGTGTGCTGCTGAATTACTTGCGGCTACTGGCCATCGAATCGGTGGGGTGGGGCGCGCCCCAGAAGCACAGCTAAAGGGCTACAGAGCGCGGACTGCGTGACGCGTCGAGACATAGATAGACTGCTCAGGCTTTGCTCTTCCTCGGGCACTTCTTCCTGCGCTTCACGTCTGTCCTGGCCCACTGCACTATGTTCTCCCTAGTAAGCCGGGAAGGCTTTTGACATGTTGCTGGTAGAACGCGCGGGGAGGAGAAGGGTGCTGTGGCTCACAAAGAGGAAGATCGTCGCCCAGCCTGTGGCCCCACCCCGACCGCTGCGTCTTTGAACGTCTCGCCATCACAGGCGGTGCGGTGGATATAGAGATGGGTCCGCGCTTCAGCACGTTGCACGGACTAGGAGGGGTAAGGTTGCGCTCTTCTCCTGCATTTGGCGACACGTCGCGGAGGCCTTGTCAGTTCCCAGCCGCAAATGAGCTTCATCCACACGCACGAAGACGTCAGGGGACCATTATTCGCCATGGATTGTTAGAATATCCTATACATTAAAACACAATTAGCCGAGTCACATGAAAAGTCACATGAAAAATCACGGGACGCTGTCGAGATGTTGCTGCCGGCTGTTGAGATGTTGCCGCCGGGTCCCACGACTCGGAATTAGCCGTGTGCGGGCGAACCCCCCGACTCTGTATCCGCCGTGTGTGGGTGAGCTCTGTATCCACTGTGTGCGGGCGTCACCGTGGCGAAGGCACGGGTCCGAATAAACTGGTTAGATATTATAGTTACTCGGTAGAATACACGTGCTCGCGGTATTATATAGTCCCTGCGGCCGAACGTAAGTCCTATCGACTTACACTCGACCGCAGGTGAGTAAAACAGAGTTTACCTATTTAATCCTATCGACTTACGCTCGACCGCAGTATTTGTCCAGTCGACGGCCTGCGCTTCACAGGTTATGGGCCTCCGCTACTGATCGTAACCCTGAAAATACAATTTTCACCTCAATCCATTTGTCGACTAGACTCACACCTCTACATCATGTCCGAGTCAACACACAACAAACTCACCTTCCCTCGTCTGAACGAGAAGAACTACGGGACCTGGAGTGGAGACGAGCGAGCCGAGCTTCAAAGACTCAGAGTTTGGCTTATCGTCAAAGGGAGCCAAGTCGCACCCACCAGCAACGATGCCGACACAAACTTCAAGTGGCTCGTGGACTCCGGAAAGGCCGCCGGGTCCATTTATGCCTCCCTTGATCCATCGCAGAGAGTACACGTCAAGGGGATGGAAGAGAATCCAGTGGCAATGTGGAAAGCGTTGGAAAAAGTCCACAGGCAGAAGAAGCCCAGGACACGGTTCACTGCGTACAACACGCTGTTCTCCATCCGAAAGGAGCCCGACGAGACACTCACGAAGCTCATGGGAAGGGTCGAGGATGCTGTCAGCCTCATCAAGGATCTTCGCCCTGCGGCTCACACCTTGGATGATTTGGATGGAGAACTCGCATCGATGGCCATGATCCGGGCACTCCCTGAGGAGTTCAAAGCCTTCCAATCATCACTCTTCCTTCTACCGCAGCTTGATAAAGCCACCATCACCGAGGCCTTCATTCTCGAAGAGGCGGATCGACAGGAAAAAGCAGCCAAGGCAGCTGAATTAGCACTCGCGCTCCAAGCCAATGCGGCGGCACTAGCTACGGCAGCGCCGAGTGTCCCAGCAGAGGAGTACTGTGACTGGTGTAGACGCAATGGGCATTCTACCAAGGACTGCCGCAGCATGGCGAGGATACGCACCTCAGAGCAAGACAAGCGACGTGCAGGGGGGAAGGTGAATCAAGCAAAGACAGCACAAGGCGAAGAATCGGCCGGTGCCGCTGTCACGGAGTTCGTCGGAAATGCAAGTTCCGCCTCCGACTCATCGCCCCTTCTTATCGAAGCTGGTGCTGACTGGAACACAGATACAGGTGCCACTTCGCATATGACGCCGCATTGTCACTGGTTTTCCACTTACAAGCCTTACGTGGTACCAATCCGACTCGCCGACCATCAGATCATCTATTCAGCGGGCGTCGGCAGCGTGAAGTTTCAGCCGGAAATCAGTGGGAAAGCAGGCCGTCTGGTGGAATTCGAGAGAGTGTTGCATGTCCCTGCTCTACGAAGTAATCTCCTTTCTGTCCTCTACCTCACGCGACAAAAACAATTTATTGTCACCATCCATTCCGACAAGCTTGTCTTCCGCCGAAACCAAGAAACACTCTTCACGGCAACTATAAATGATCACAACGCTGCTTACCTCGATGGGCAGACAGTCCCAGTCACAGAGTATGCTAAGCTCGCCACAACATTGCCGCTCACACTGTCACTTTGGCACCGACGACTTGGTCATATTGGCATAGACTACGTCAAGGCCCTACATCAAAAGCAACTGGTAACCGGGATGAAAATCAATTCAAATGAGACGCCCGACCCCATATGCGAGCCATGCATTGCAGGCAAGCAGCACCGTGGACCAATTCCTAAAAAGGCCATGTTTCGAGCCACAAAGCCACTCGAACTCGTACATGTTGACCTCAAGGGACCGCTTCCGGTGCGAACACCAGAGGGTTACCAATACTGGGCGACGTTCATCGATGATTACCGCCGAGTGTGGGTGACATTCAAGCTGAAATACAAGAGTGATTTCTACGATGCGCTGAAGGTGTATAAAACCTTCGCAGAGACACTCACTGGATACAAGATGATGTGTCTGCGTGAGGACGAGGGCGGGGAATTCATGTCGAAAGAGCTGGACCGTTTCTGCAAGGAACATGGCATCCGTCGCGAGCACTCGGTACGCAATGAACCCCACCAAAACGGCGTGGCAGAGATTGGGAATCGCATAATGGCCGACCACGTAACGGCTATGCTGGCCAAAGCTAAGTTCCCGGCGTCATTTTGGGGATGGGCAGTGGACTGCTACACACACCTACGCAACAGAGTACCGACATCTGCCAATCCAGATGATAGCCTCCCATACTCGTCATGGCATAATGGCAGAAAGCCGGACGTGTCGAATTTGCGGGTATTCGGGTGTACGGCATATGTGCACATACAAAAGGACAAGCGATACGGCCTATCCTCCCACACCAAGAAGTGTGTGTTCCTGGGATATCCCCAGGAATATAAGGGATGGCTCTTCTGGCACCCTGAAACGAAGAAAACAGTTGTTAGCGATCGCGCCGATTTCGACGAGAGGTACTTCCCCGGAAACACCACTAAAATCCCCGACACAGTGCCTACGACAGCACCCGTTCCATCGCTCTACACTCCACTGGATCTTGTACAGGATCAGGGGGGAGTACAGACACATAATCCTCCTCAGGATCCACTCACCGTTCCGCGCGCAGAGTCGCCGTCATACAGCTCATCTCAATCATCTCCTCTCACATCTCCTCCAGCATCCCTTCCTCCAGCATCGCCTCCACCGCATTCACAGCCTGCAGAGCAGCGTCGGCATCGTACAGAGGCAGAACGATTGGTCGATGAGGTCCCTTCGTTCTTGAGACTTGATGCGGACCCGAGACAGCTGCAGTCATACGAGATGCCCAGCGGAGGTGCAGACGCAGCAGACGTTGAGGAAGCACATGTTGTGTATGAAGTGGCACTGCAGGCAGGCCTTGAACATGTCTACGCTGCAGGACAAGCAGAAACACTCACCTTGTCCGAAACCTTCGAGTTCGTGCATGCAGCTTCCACTGAGCAGCCAGCACAGGAGCCGAGGTCCTATCGCGAGGCAATGCAACGCCCCGATTGGCAAAGATACCATGATGCAGCTTGCGAGGAGATCCAAGCGTTGCTGGAGAACAGGACGTTCGAGCTGGTACAACTCCCTCTGGGCCAGAGAGTCATTGGGAGCCGCTGGGTCTTCAAGGTCAAGCGAAATGCTGACGGGTCCATCGAGCGGTACAAGGGACGAGTCGTGGCAATGGGAAACCACCAGCGACCCGGATATGACTTCACTGACGTCTTCGCTCCCACGCCGAAATGGGCAGCACTTCGCACGATCTTGGCTATCAGCGCACTCGAGGACTTGGAACTAGAAAGCATCGACATATCGTCAGCCTTCTTGAATGGAGAGATTGATGCTGAGGTTTACATGCGCCAACCAGAGGGTTTCATTGAGAGAGACTC
The DNA here is from genome assembly GCA_029281465.1 of Mycena epipterygia. Lineage (NCBI taxonomy): Eukaryota > Fungi > Basidiomycota > Agaricomycetes > Agaricales > Mycenaceae > Mycena > Mycena epipterygia. The sequence continues at coordinate 439,937 of JARJCQ010000042.1, read as the reverse complement.
GTCTTGGGTCTGGAAGCTGATCAAGTCAATCTACGGGCTCCGGCAGGCATCCCGCATCTGGCATAAGAAACTAGATGCGACACTGCGCAACCTGGGTTTCGAGCAGATCAAGTGTGAGCACAGCGTGTGGGTGTGGAAGCGAGACGAAGACCGGATCATTGTACCCGTCTTCGTCGACGACATCACAATCGCGTCCAAAAGTAAAGCCGGAATACAGCAACTTAAGGACGATCTCCAAAAGTCCTTCAAGCTTCGCGATCTCGGTCCTACCTCTTTCCTGCTCGGCGTCGAAATTATCCGGGATAGACCAGCACACTCCATTTCCCTATCTCAGCGACAGTATGCCCTCGACGTGCTCCACCGTTTCGACATGGGAAATTGCAATCCCGTAACAACACCGATGGATAACAGTATTCGGTTATCAAGCACTATGTCTCCTCAATCTGCCGCGGACACTGCTTACATGAAGGACAAACCATATGCTAATGCTACGGGTGCACTGTCTTACCTCGCGAACGTAACTCGGCCAGACATTGCTTATGCGGTGGGAGTTCTCTGTCGGTACAACTCGAATCCTGGACCTCAGCACTGGAAGGCAGTGAAACACCTATTCCGTTATATCAAGGGGACACTCGACATGAAGCTCACCTACGCTCCACACGATACCCCATCAGATGAACTGTTTACCACCTATTCCGACGCTGACCACGGCGGAAATCCAGACAACGGCCGTTCCACTTCAGGGATGATCGTAAAAATAGGCACCGGCGCTGTCAGCTGGCACAGTCGCCTCCAATCTATGGTCACATTGTCCACGACGGAAGCAGAATACGTCGCTGCTTGCACAGCGGGGATGGAAATCATTTTTCTCCGCAATCTTTTCACAGAGTTTGGGTACAAAATCCCAGGTGCATCGACACTTTACGTCGACAATCAATCGGCGATATCTGTCGCGAGGAATCCAGAACACCACGGGCGCATGAAGCACCTTGATCTGCGGTTCTACTGGCTTCGCGAAGCGGTAGACCGCGACATTATCCAAGTTGTACACTTGCCTGGGATTCAAATGCCCGCAGATCTTCTCACGAAGCCTCTGGGACGTGTTAAAGTTGAAGAATTTCGTTTGATGATTGGAGTTTATTAACGTGTATGTTCTATCTCGTTAGGGGGGAGTGTTAGAATATTAGATATTATAGTTACTCGGTAGAATACACGTGCTCGCGGTATTATATAGTCCCTGCGGCCGAACGTAAGTCCTATCGACTTACGCTCGACCGCAGTATTTGTCCAGTCGACGGCCTGCGCTTCACATGGATATCACCGGAGATCTACTGCTCTCCGCTGCCGGATCGTCTTAGGTGGCCCGCGCTGTGCGACGCCCCGAGTGTATGGACTAATTGGAGGGGGACGCGGCCGAAGGGAATCCAGCCCTCGTCTTCTCAGCTTCAGCGACACGCACGTAGACGTTGGAGGAACTCACGAGGTTTCTTGTGCGCCACGCGCCCAAGATCAGACCATTCGCACAGAGTCCCTGCGCGGTGCGGGGTGAGACGATTATCTATGGACGAGTGCATTGTTCGGACGGCGCTTCCAGAAGTATGTTTTTCCATTGGTTCCAGGCATCTGGTGGCGCATCATGTATGTGCCTGTCTATGTTGGAAGCTTAATCTGGGTCGAGCCTGGAGTTTCTTCGATGGGCACTGTGCTGTCACCATGTCCGTGACATCCTTATATTTCGTTGGACCTGAAAACTAGACTGCTTAGCGTTGGTTCTTTGGTAGATGCATACCCCTACCTGTGCTGCCCAGGCGTTCCCAGACATGGTTGAACGAAAGTTTGTTGTCGTGTAGGCAGGCCATTCGCAGAAGTGCGGTAGTTTTGCCGGGAATCATTTCGAACGGAGGGATGCGCACTGATGGCGCTTACTCCCGACCACAACGTCCTGTCGCCTTTCCTCAAACCTGCCGGGCGCCATGAGCATTGTTTTACGAGATCCTCCTTTGCGGCGAGTTCGTTGGAGGTGACCATTTTTTCTAACAGCTCTCTCCTCCCTTTTACAGCTTCTGCCTCGTGTGCATGGCACATAAAAGCCCCTTCTCACTTAATCAATCTCTTTCTCAGACCACCGCCATCCCACTCAATTGAGTCCCATCGTCCATGCGGGTAAGCCGCTGTTGCTCTTTCTTTATTTCGTGCACTAATTTGGGATTCTGGAGGTCTCTCGCATTACAGATCCACCATCTTATTCAATTGAGGACCCCTCGCCGACGCCGCCTGCGTACGCCGCGGCGCAGACATCCTCGCATCCCTTGATGGATACCCCGGTTCCGCCGGTAAGCTATACTGATATATGTGATCATGTTTTAACCTTCGTCCTCAGCGCCACAAAAAGTGGAGTCTATCCCGTTTGTTTCGGCGTGTCGTCGCACTCTTCGGCGGCCACGCTGCTCACGAAGAAGGCCGCGAAAGGAACGCGACTCAGTTGGGGTGAATGATAGCGAAGGAAATGAATCATTTGCCTCGAGACCCTCAGCTACATTGACCATCGTTGCGAATGGGTCATTCTTCTCAGAGGCAGCATATTGTCTTTTCTGTGCGCATAGTGTATATGACTACTCCAGTCTTCTAGATCTTTCTCTGTCGTGTCTCACATTGCCTTCCCATTTCCTATTTTACGTCATGCCAATCTGTCGTCTCGCATCGCTGGAATTGTCTACGCATTCCTCACTACGATAATCATGCATTGTTGATGCATTGAGAACAAAACTCAACTACTCTTATTGTAGTTGTAGTTAATCAACATTCTTAGTGTAATGTTTCTCTCTCGAAATCCACCGAATCGTCCCGACAATGTCGAGGCATTCATTTATCCAGATCCGTCCGAGAAACATCATGCACTTATGGTATAATGCAATGGCTCTATGTGCGTCGTCTATGTTGTCTAAGTGACTGCGGTGGTATATAACACGTACATTCTATATCTGCAAGGTCATGCAGACGATGTCGCCGTCGCCATACCAGCGCTCACCATAGAACTCGTGGTCTTGGTCTTGGTCTTAGTCTTCGCCGTCGCCGTCGCATACAGCCCCGAGCTGACATGGTCGATCACGCCGTCGGGGAGGTAGTTCCGAGATCCTCGGTCTAGGCCCTTTTCCATTCCAAATATTCTGGCGGCTCCAAAACATTTAATTCCTCGTGCGGGTAGTTTCAAGGCCCACCAGTCGCTGAATCATTAATTTAAAGCTTTCCGCATTTCTTCGTCCATAATAAGTACAGGGGTTGAACATCACAACCAGTGAATTGTGCTCACTATACTTACAGTGAATCAGAACTCCCTCCACAAGTTGAACACCTATAAATTATTGGCACTCTGATATAACCTGATATGTATTATGTATCCTTAAACACCTAATTCCTATATCGTACTGCGAGCGAGCGAGGGGAGTCGGCCGGCCGAGACTCGTGAGCGAGCCATCCTGCGTCTGGATTTTAAAACGATAGAAGACAACATTATATAGATTGGGACATAGGATGTGCAGAAAAAGAGCACTGTACAGGGAGGTGCTAGGGATGCCCGGAGGGCCCTATAAATTTAACATAGAAAAAGGGGGTGGCGGTGTTTGTTACGTAGCTCGGCGCCTGCAGATCTAATGCTTCTTTTTGCTCACTGTCATATAGAAACCACTAGTCGATCGCACGTCGGAGGCACGACCTCAAATCAAGAACGAGCTCCTAGCTGGTCGGCCTGACACCGTGTCTGGAACCCCGAGTGCGTGCATGGACTCTGCGACTCGGAATCGCACCTATCACCTGTCGTATGTGCAGCGCAATAAGGAACGGAGAACCTCTGCAGCTCGTAATTCTCTCTTTTAGCATCGGTCAAGTTGGCTAGCAGATGGAGTTTCAAAACGAGGGCCGAATACGCGGACATGGACGAGGAGAAGAAGGGATCGCCATTGCTGACAAAGTAACGCAGCGCAGCCCAATGAGCGACTCGGAGCGACTCTCGAGTCGCTTCAGTGTCTCCAGCAGACTTCACAATCACCGTGTTGCGCGTCGTTCATTTTTTCCCTGCATACGGCAGTCCCACTTACCAAATTCAATTAATTTGGTGCGTGATTCAAAACGTTAAAGAGATAGGTGTAAAAACGCACGCGTGTACATAACTAGCTGAAAATCCCTTCTGCTTCGTCTCTTGGGTGGTATATTGCGCCAACTCAAGCCGGCGACATCTTGGTGCCCTGCAAAATGGCGTTACTGCCAGTGATATGACTTCGATCGCGGATAAGAGGGCCGGGATCAGACAAAAAAAATCACGTAACTCTGCGATCCCTTGGTGCAAAAGTGGAAACTCGGTGCCAATGGAAACACGACTTACACCTCTAAATTTGTATTCTCTGATGCTTCTTGGCGGAGGCCTGTTTGTTTAACGCTCTTTTTCTCATCGGCGGCTATGCAACCAGCGCTGCTTCGCCCTTAATATTAATGTGCCTGGCAACTTGAATGCAATTTCCTCCCATGATGCGTATGTAAGTGTAATCGTGTATGCAAATCGTATGTAGGGCGGGTAACGAGAAAAAATAATTACACTCTGGCAAGGCGGTGAGATACAACCTAGAAAATTCAAGGCTCGACAACGACGCACCTGGCAAGGCAGTGAGATAAGCCAAAGAGGTATATCACCGCTTGCTAGGTTCTATAAGTGGTTCGGACTCCTCGTGTTGTGTGTGGCGTCGGTCTCTGTGTGAACACATGCTTGAAACACCGGGGTAAGTGGGAGGAAATTGGGAATGTACTCACTGCTACGACTCTCGCTTCGGACCCGTACTAGTAGGGTGCAGAGGAGCGAACTCTTTTACGACCATAGAGGGTTTATTAGAAAGAGCGTGAGAGGAAGTCGTAAAAGGCAATCGGAGTGATCTTGCGTACTCGACGATTAGCCTTGTGTAGACTTCACTTTAAACTCGAATAGCCTGTTCGTTCTGTTTAGATTCGTATACCGAGGAACCAAACTCTTGGCGCGGATGCAATTTAATTAGCTTCTTATCTCGCTTTATCCCGAGAAGTCACCATACCTTTGGGCACATAATGCCGACTCCCTCTTCGTCCTCTCGCTGCCTCGTCGATGGTCTCATGGATGAATGCTGCCTATTCACGCCGCTGCAACTTGAAGACTCACGAGGACGTATAGATCTAGGAGGATGCTCGATGCCTTCTCCATGCTGCGAAAGGGTGGATCGCGCGATCTGTGGTCAAAGCGAAGGGGGAGAGATGGAAAGATGCTAGGGATCGGATAGCACTCGTGCGTGCATGTATGGACTGGACGCATCGCCGCGCAATATCAAATTCGTCTGAGATGGTGTCATTGGTTGCCTTTGGTATGTGCATAGGTCGTCGGATCCCGGGCATAGCTCATGAAGGAGAGATAGGGTCCCGGGGCACTGGTGGCTTGTAAGGACAGATGGGAGGAAGGAACAAGGGCAGAGCGCATTCAATATTCCAGGAACTAGAGAGAGATGTAATCCAGAAGGAACTTCCGAAAGCGGAGTCGGGGCCAGATGATACTGAGCACATCAAGTACAGAGGCGCTATTCACGGTGCAGGTGAAATCCACCTGGAAAATACAGCGTCTAGTCTCTGGCAGATGAGGTTGGAGGTTCGAGATGAGCGACGATCTCGCTGACAAAGGAAAGGTAAAGACACAGAACGCCGTCCGAAACGCGCTTCACCTACATCCTTCCCACGACGGCCGACGAGGCGGAAGCTGCCAGGACGACCAACGACCGAATCCCCAAGCCTTGTCAATTAAATAACTTGGAGCTACGGAGGGGTGGAGGAGGCGCAGGAGAGCTGCTAGCTAGAGATGGTCGAAGGATGGTCGAAGTATAGTAGGCGGTATGCCCATGGTTTTATTGGTGCGCCAGTTCACGTTTCAGCAACCGAGGTCGTTTGGCTTGACAGCTTACGTCTTGCTTTTTTTGCAGCGGATTCGCTCACGCCTCTCGAACGGAACGATCTTCGAGCGGATGGGCGCCCGCCGTGCTACTCTCAAGGCCAACATGTCGATGATACCAGAAATTTCATTCAGAGAAGGAAGTACGGTCGACCAGGCCACATTTGTCTCCGTTAGGCATGTCGCCGCCCCTCATCTCGTATTCAAATCCAAGATGATGGTCGATGCGCGCTCGCGGAGGACGACACGCTGCTCGTGCACTGCACGCATACCGCAGAGAATCCACATCTGCCGGAGGAGCATAGACCGAAACACAGCGGCGTCTACCCCGCGAGGAAAACAGCCGAAGTGTCGCATCGTTGGCAACTCCTGCCCTCGAAAGGCCCTGAAGCCTGTATCTTCTCACCCTTTCCTTCACTTGTCATTGGCGCTCCGTGTTCGCCTCGTCAAGTCTATCTTCCGTCGTCAACTCTACTCGCAATCTCTTCCCCTAAAGCCCCCCAAGTCGCCGGACGTCCTTCGGTTCACGAGGCAAAAGTGGGGCTTGAGGGGGGCGATGGCGATGGCAATGGCAATGGATGGAGTGAGATGCACCAACGGGCCGCTGCAGGAGCAGCGGGCGGTGGATGCTATAACGCTGGATTTACGACCCCTCCGTCTTGAGTTTCGACTCTCGGCTCGCCGCTCCTACTCGCTCCTCCTCCTCGCTCCCCGCACTTGCCCAGATCCTCCTCCTTTCCTTTCTACCAGCACTTCCCCACTTTATCCACATGCGCCCGAGACGCTGCCTCATCGACAAGTAGACTGAGCCGGCGAGGACGTGGCAAGAGGGCGGTATTCTGGATACGCGCGCAGTTGAATCCCAGGCGACTACTGGGCCTTCAACGTGCGCTCCGGAAACACAGCTGATGGTTGCAGGGAGGGTTCCGCTTATGGGCTGCAAGGAGGGTTCCTTCTGCCTTTATCGACAGGTTTGGCTGTAAACTGCCACCGCTGCTGGCGGGAGGACGCGGAACGAGCGGGGTGTGCTGGGTACGCGCGGCAGAATCACTTGCGGCTACTGGCCCTCGAATTGGTGCGGCGCGCGCCCTGGAAGCACGGAAAGTTCCGCTTATGGGCGAGGGTCCGCATGTGCGCCAGATGCTGCCTATCGATAGGTATACGCGGAACGAGCGCGGTGTCCTGGATACACGTGGAGCCGAATCCGTTGCGGCTACTGGCCTTCCTTCGAATCGGTGGGGGCGGCGCGCGCCCTGGAAGCACAGCTGATGTGCTGCAGGGAAGATACCATACCACGTATGACGCGGCATGCTTGTCGATGACTACAGGCTGGCACTGCCGCTGGCGAGGAGGACTAGGAACGAGCGTCGTGTACTGGCCATCGAATCGGTGGGGCGGCGCACCCTGGAAGCTGAAGGGCTGCAGGGCGCGGACTGCGTGACGCGTCGAGACTGCTCGGGCTCCGCTACCATGCACTCCTTCCTCTGCTTCACCTCCCTTCTGGCCCACTGCGCTGTGTTCTCCCCAGCAAGCCGGGAGGGCTTTTGACACGTTGCTGGTAGAACGCACGGGGAGGAAAGGGGTGCTGTGGCTCATGAAGAGGAAGAGCGTCCCCCTCGCATCCCCAGCCTGTGCCCCCACCCGATCGCTGCGTTTTTGAACGTCTCGTCATCACAGGCGGCGCAGTGGACACAGAGATGGGCCCGCGCTTCGACGCATTGCCCGGACGAGGAGGGAGAAGGTCGCGCTCGTCTCCTGCGTTCGCCGACACGTCGCGGAGGCCTTGTCAGTTCCCAGTCGTAAACGAGCTTCATCCATACGCACGAAGACGTCGGGGGGCCCTTATTTGCCGTAGATATCACCGGGGATCCACTGCTCTCCGCCACCGGATCGTCTCAGGTGGCCCGCACCGTGCGACGCCCCGAATGTAAGGACTGATTGAAGGGGGACGCGGCCGAAGGGAATCTGGCCCTCCTCTTCTCAGCTTCCGCGACACACATGTAGACGTTGGAGGGACTCCTGTACGCCGCACGCCCCAGACCAGCCCATTCGTACACAGTCCTGCGCGGTGTGGGGTGAGACAGATTATCCATGACAGGTGTAGAATGGTTCGGGTGCATTACTTGGACGCGCTTCCAGAAGTATATGTTCTCCCATTGGTTCCAGACGTCCGGTGGCGTCATGTAGATGTCTGTCGGTGCTGGAAGCTAAATCTGGGTTGGGTCTGGCGTTTCTTCGATGGACATCGCGCTGCACCATGTCCGTGACGTCCTTATATTTCGTGGGGCCTGAAACCAGATTGCTTAGCGTTGGTACTTTCGTACATGCATACCCCTACCTGTGCTGCCCAGGCGTTCCCAGACATGGTTGACTGAAAGTGTCGTGGAGGCGGGCCATTCACAGAGTGTGGTAGTTTCGCTAGGAATCACTTCGAAGACAGGTGCGCACTAGGTGATGGCGCTTGCTCCCGACTACAACGTTTTGTTTCTCTCTGCCTTTCCTCAAACGTGCCGGGCGCCATGGGCATCGTTTCACGACGTCATCCTTTGCAGCGAGTTCGTTGGAGGCGACCATTTTTTAACAGCTTTCTCGTCCCTTCTACAGCTTCTGCCTCGTGCGCATGGCACATAAAGCTGCGTTCTCACCTTCAGCATCTCTTCCTCAAACCACCACCTTCCATCGTCCATGCGAGTAAGCTGTCGCTCTCTCTTTATTTCGTGCACTGACTTGAGATTCTGGAGGTCTCTCGAATCACAGATCCACCAGCTTATTCAATTGAGGGTCCCTCGCGCACGCCGCCTGCGTACGCGGAGGTGCAGACGACGTCCTCGCATCCCTCGATGAATGCCCCGGTTCCGCCGGTAAGCTATACTGCTGATATAGATAATGATGTTCTAACTTTCGTCCTCAGCGCCGCAAAAAGTGGAGTCTATCCCGTTTATTTCGACGTGTTGTCGCACTCTTCGGTGGCCACGAAAGGAACGCGACTGAAATGGCGTGAATCATAATGAATCATTTGCCTTGATACCCTCAGCTACATTAATCATCGTGGCGAATGGTCATTAATCGTCTTTTCCATGCTCTTATTAACCATTGCCGGATGGTACCATATACTCTAGTCTTCTCTGTGTCTCATATACATGCCTTCCCGTTTTACCTGTCGTCTTGCATCGCTGGAATTGTCTACGCATACCTTACTATAATAATCATACCATGCATTGATCATGAAGCAGAACTGAGAGATGGCCATATATCTATTCTTATTGTAGTTGTAGCTAATCAACGGTCTTAGTAGTGTTAATTCTATTCCGAAATCCTCCGAATCGTCCCAATGTCGACGCAGGTCGGCACAGGTCGGCACAGGTCGGCACAACAGCAAATCCGGATTTCGCACCTTTCGTACTATCAACCACGAATTTCACCAGCGTAAAACATTGCTACAGATTTGACACACAATAACATGTTGCTTCTTCAACTTCCTCTCCGGATAGTGGGTCACACGTCATTAAGCAAAACTATGGAGAAATCCGTCCGAGGAAACATCATGCATTCGTGGTATATAATACAATGGCTGGCTCTATGTGCGTCGTCTATGTTGTCCAAGCGACTGCGGTGGTATATAACAAGTACACTCTATATCTGCACTGGACTCCGAGGATGAGGAGGAGTTAAGGAGGCGCGGACGCGCGAGACGAGGAGGAAGGCGCCATCGCGCGCAAGGAGAGGAGCGCCATCGCGCAAGGAGGAGAGGCGTCGTCGCGCGAAGTGAGAAGGAGGAGCGTTGTCGTGCAGAAGGGAGAGGCACGTTGTAGTGTGGAAGAGGCAGAGGAGCGCTGTCGCGCTGGACTCCGAGGAAGAGGAGGGCGCCGTCGCGCGAGGAGGTAAGGAGGCGCCGATGCGCGAGATGAGGAGGAAGGCGTCATCGCGCGCAAGGAGAGGGGCGCCATCGCGCAAGGAGGAGGCGAAGAGAAGTGCCGTCGCACGAAGTGAGGAGGAGGGCGCTGTCGCGCGTGAGGAGAGGGCGCCGTCGCGCATGAGGAGAGGACGCTGTCGCGCGAGGAGTTAAGGAAGAGGAGCGCCGTCGCGCGGGGAGGTAAGGAGGAGGCGTCGATGCGCGAGATGAAGAGGAAGGCGCGCGCGCGAGGAGGAGGTGAGGAAGAGCGCCGGCGCTAGGTGAGGGCCTTTCACACCCACAAAGAGTGCGGACAGGAAGGGCTGCAAGCCTCCGTATCCGTGCCACCGAGTACAAAAGGCGCCGTTTCGCAGAGGGGGGGGGGGGGGGGGGGGCGACGTTGCGTCGGAGGACGAGGTATCCACGTCCACCCAAGGACACGGACGGGAAGAGCTAGAGGCCTGTGCATTCGCGCCACCGAATACAGAGGGCGCCGTCGCGCATGAGGATGAGGAGCGACGTGGGACCGCGGGCGACGGCGCGTGCCAAAAGAGAAATTGGTGAGGGAAAAGGTTATGGAAGACAAGAAGACGCACCACGATCCAATAGCGCAGCGCGCTCCGTACGATATCGAGCAACTCGAGGTAGGTCTTGTATTGCTGGCAACTGATCCGCAGCCGGGAGAGGATGACGTGCAGTGTGCGGATGGTAGCGGAGGTCCATATAACGGTGCAAGGAGCGCTAACGCGTCGCCGAGGTCGAGTCAAGAGGCAAAAAGATTTGAAGCTTGAAGCTTTGAAGGACGAGCTTGAGGGGCGCCGTCGCGTGAAAAAGACAGGTACGCCATCGCGCGAGGAGAGGGTCGGAACGAAAAAGAAAGCGTGCTTGAGGACGAGGAAGGACTTTGGAGGACGATGAGGACTAGACAGTGGCAACACCGTAGGAGTCTGTGACAGGTGGCAGTGTAGATTAGATTCATGCAATCTAATCTATAGGCCCAGGCGCATCCACTTTCATCTTGCCCTTCCACTCAGCTCAGCTCGCAAGCTCGCCGATCTGAAGTCGCAACATGGTCGTTCTACGCTGCGAACGTCGCCGACGGCCATGCCACCAGTTGCGTCTTGTAATGCACGTCCGCCTGCCCGGTGATGACACCGTCGGGCAGGATGTTCGGGATGTCCGTCGCGGACGCGGGCTGCGCCTGCGTGTGCACGATGCCGGTGTCCGGCTCGATGAGCCCGACCGTTGGAGTTGCCGATGAAGAAATCGCGAAGCTGCGCGCGGGGTTGATCACGGGCGTCTGGTGCCCCGCGCCGTATAGAAGCCCATACGTCCACCCGCGCTCCTGGCGCACGACGCCGGCGTACAGGCCTGCGTCGTCGAACCAGGAGGTGTTGGGCTTGACGGTGAAGCTTTGGATGCCGCCGAAGGTGGTGTTCTGGCATCATGTTAGTCGGGATTGATCAAGAAGGTACGGATGTGACCAACCTGGATTACTACCTCCGTGGACCAATGCGTGGTAAGTGCGTCGTCGTTGCCTGAGTACCAAACCATGCTGATGCCCTCTTTGGTAGCGTTAGTTGCCAACTCGTCCAAGAAGGACGTAGACCTGGTGCGATATAAAATCGGAAAGATATGAACGTAAATCAAGACTCACGGAGGGCTGGGGTCTGTCCCCACCTCGACGTTCCTCCACCTTTACGCGTCAAATCTTGTTTTTCGGCGCGTGCAGAGCCGCACGAGTGGTATTATCTACACAATGTTAACGAGACGGCCAAAACGAAAACAGCACACGTACGATTCATCCAGTGGTGCGGGAGCATGTTCTCCGAGATAGGGTTGACGGCGTACGGAATGTCGAGGTAGTCGAACTTGTAAGCGAGTTGATCTGCAATCCACGACGTCAGAACGCTGCCCACAATACTTCAAGAGATAAAATACGCACTCCAAGGATAGGTGAAATTCAGCGCGTACAACAACGCGGTATCGCGCAGATCGCATCCGAAGAACGGGTTCATCTTGCCTGTGAGTGCGGTGTTGAACGGGGGGAGACCGGGTATCCAAGCAGTGGAGGTGGCCGTGGTCGAGGCCTTGCTGGTCTTGCTGGTCTTCGACTTGTTCTTCGACGAAGACGCACTCGACACGGCCGCCACGTCCTCATCCACGCCGATGTTCTCCCGGACCCATTCCCGTCTCCGCAGCTCGCGCTCCTCCTCCGGCAGCGCTCATGCAGTTCGCGCATAAGTCCTCCGGATCGCCAAGGTTGCGGCGGGTGGGCTGCGGCAGGCGGTGGCCCAGCTGGTCCTTTTTGATACGGGGCAGCTTCTCCGTCTGCGGGTACGTCAGGTTGAGGTCGAACTTGCAGATGATCTGCGGGTACGTCTCGACGACGCACACGATGGGATGTTCTCGAAGAGGTTGGACCAAGGTTGGACTCGCTGTAACGAGCTGGCAGTAACGAGCAATAATTTAAGGATGAGTGACGTGATGCTGCGGTTCGTACGAGATAAATCTTCTCGGCGTAAGTATGACTCGCCGACTAGATGCAATGGTCGCTTCTGGAGGCCGGGGAGATGCACGAATCGTACCTATCAACTGTCGTATGTGCAGCGCGCTCTTCTTTAGCGTATGGGTCATCTCTCCTCTGAGGGCCCTCGCCGTCGATGGCCGATCATAGAAGTTTGACATCTATTCCCCACACGGTGACCGCAGCCGAACGAGCACCTGGCCTTAAACGGTACCCGCTCCGGTAGCTCCATTCGCCAGAGATACGCACGATCGGCAACAGTCGGCAACGCGGTGTTGACGGAGCAGTACCTAGGTACGGAGTAGGAGCCGGGACTCGTCGTCCTCCGCCTGTGCTCGTCCATGACATTGCGCTCCGTACATGTACCTCCTTTTCCTTTCCCCGTTTTCGTCCGGTATGTACCTTCTCCTTCTCATTGGTTTCTGATTCGGCTTTCAGACTACCATTATTTCTGCTCGTCAAGCTGCCCCTCGCCGCGCTTCCTCGTTCTCTGCTCGCCTGTCGTCCTCCTCCAGGCCCCACCGCTTTCATACCCTGGAGGAATGTTCCGTATCACGCCGAGCCCACACCGCGACTTTCTTCCCGTCTTTATTTTTTCGGCGCAAAATATTTGAGCGCTCTGAGTGCGCTGCGGCAAAGTAGCCGAAGAGCACGCTGTTTTATTTTTTTGTGATGCCCGGCGAACTCCTTTCTGAGATCAATCTGTTGTATCAACTAACATTTAACATGAAGTATCTCTTGATTTCTGCTAATATGCCTGTGTGCACTTTGAACAACTCGAAGTGCTACAGGTACCCACTGAGGGTGGTTTGTTGACATAGTGGCCGTCGTCAACGGCTCAAAGGTAAGAACATAGCCAAGTGACGTACTGTATAATATTATCACTATCACTATTATCACTATCACATCTGCCAATCGGGTCCAAATCGGTTCCGCATCACAACCCGCCTATTACTGCTGTACACATTCCTTGTCCGCCACCGTCATGAGCTGGTTCCACGGACTCAAAGAAAAGGCCAAAGAAAAGGTCCACCGACATCTAGATACCACAAAGGGTGCTCCTCCGAACACAACCACCACTCCTGTGGACTCTCAACAGTCATCACCTATCATTGGTGCTTCTGTCCAGCACGATTCTCAGCAATCGACGAGCATCCTGCCCGTTGTTCGGGTCAAAGCATCTAAAAGCACAGGCTCCATAAACATTGTTGATAACCTTGCGCTCATGGCCGATGTTCTGGAGAAGGTTGGCAATGTAGTCAACAGGGTGCCTCTCATTGCACCTGTTGCTTCCCTTCTGAGCGAGATTGTAAAAACATACAAGGTATGGTGAATCATCTGTCAGAGTCCCACAGTTCAATTTTGTGTTCCAGGAAGTCAATGATATGCATGAGAATCGTAACAAACTCCTCACCCAAGTTACAAATCTAAGGAGTGATCTCCATGGCACCATCCTGCGGATGGAGACTGTCAATTATGTTGAGTCAAGTGGAAGACTGAAGGCAGACATTGAGGCATATTCCGAGTTGGTTTTTACCCATTCAGCTGTGGATGGCCCTAACAATGAATTGTCGCAGACTAATTGATAAGACAGTGGCACTCATTTCCTATTTTGATGGTGAAAGGAGAGTTATGACGACCGTAGCCTACAAGCAATGGACAAGCAAATTTACCACTCTCAGTGGTGAACTCAGTTCCTTTGCAGACCGGTTTACTGTGAGTACCTTAGCTGAGCACAAGTGTTGTGGTACTTGTGTCTATTTTTTAGTCCCAGCGTGCAGTTGATATCCAAATTCAGCTAGCCAGGATGGAAAACACACTGAAGGAAAGTCAAGTCTCCAGGTCAGTTGATTTGTGTGCTTGATATACATCGACACTCATTGAAACTAGCTTGGAAGAAAAACTTCAGAAGTGGCTGAAATTCCCCCCTGACATGTCTGAAAAGCAACACGAAACACAGAAACTGCATCATGAAGGCACTGGAAGTTGGTTCCTTGATGGTCCCCAGTTCAGTGAATGGAAATATAATTCTGGATGTCTATGGATTAAGGGACAATGTAAGCCACTCCATATCTTCCAGTGAGGTATCTCAATTAGCAACAGCTGGTACTGGGAAGACTGTGCTGAGGTAATATTGAATTATCCTAATACTGTGTATGGCTTCCCACTGATAACAATTGAACAGCTCCACTGTGATCAGGACACTATTGAATGAACAGGAGACAGTTGAGACTTCTGCTGTTGCATATTTTTACTTTGACTTCAGGGATGAGAAGAAGCAGCTTGTGGAAATTATGCTCCGGTCTCTTGTTTTGCAGCTGTCTGCCCAATCTCCCCATTCTTATGCAGCTCTTGGCCAGCAGTATGAATTATCAAAGAAGGGCCAAATCCTTCCAACATATAAAAATCTTGTGGATGTTATCGAAAAATTGCTTCTGGGATTCCCAGATACCTTCCTTGTCATTGATGCACTTGATGAGTGCAAAGACACTGATCTTCTTGTCAAGCTCATCTCAAGGCTTCAGGGTTGGACAAAAAGCTCACTTCACCTCCTCATCACTAGCCAACCTCGTGAAATATTTAACAAGACTTTCAAGGATGTGGAATATCTTGTTGCTCTTGAGTTCGAGACAACCCAGGATGATATTAATAGCTTTGTTGCCAATGAGCTTGAGTCCAAGTCATACTTGGAGCATTTGGCAAATCGTGCAGAAGAGATCACTACAAAAGTTGTGAACAAGAGCAATGGGATGTGAGTCTCTTTATCACAGATTCTGTCAATTTTCAAGCTTACCTGTTTATCTTCTAGGTTTCGATTGGCTGCATGTCTGCTTGTTGAATTATCCCGTAGTAAATTGAACCCTGATTTGGATGAAATATTGGCAGATCTCCCTGATGACCTGTTTGGGATTTATGCTCGCTTCCTTGAGCCAATTGGAAGGAAGGATTTTGTCTATGTCACAAGAGTCCTTTATTGGCTAGTCTTTTCTGGCAGACCAATAGGCTTGCTCGAACTTGAAGATGCTCTTTCTTTTGATTTTTCTGACCCGCACCAATATGTATATAACCCAACTAAACGAGGCAACATTGCAATGGGGGTGTGCAAGTTGTTAGAAGGACTGGTTCTTGTGGGTGGGATTCCCTGGGTGGATGACCTGTTCTGCTCTGCTCATCACCGAACTACTCAACGGGGTAAATTGGTAAGCATGGCACACGCATCAGTCACAGATTACATTCTCTCCGAGGAATTCAGCCAAAAACACCACCTTAGAGAGGATCTTGCTCATACATTCCTTGCACAAACATGTATCAGCTATCTTCTCCACTTTGAAGAAAATCCTCTCAATAATGAAACCTTCCCAAGCTATCCACTTTCCTCATATGCAGCACATTATTGGAGTTATCACCTGACATACTCCCAGGACCACCCCCTTCTATTAATGTCAACAATGCATCTCTTAGAGAGGGGAAGCCGGCAGAATCTAGCTTTAACCCAGATACAACAATCAGAAGCCCAGGAGCTGGGGGATCTCAGTGATCATAGGATTCCCTTGTCTCTGTGTGTATGTTCTAGAATTGGATACACTGAGGGAGTGGAGTTTCTTCTCAATAAAGGTGATGATATCAATGCCATAGACTGGGAACACAGCACTGCATTGCAGCATGCATCTGCAGCTGGCTACATAGATGTTGTTCAACTTCTAATCAAGAGTGGTGCTGATGTCAACAAAGCAGAGCTGTCTCCCACTGCATTGCAGCGTGCATCAGCAGAAGGCTACACAGATGTTGTGCAACTCCTAATCAAGAGTGGTGCTGATGTAAACAAAGCAGGGGGATATTGCAGTGCCTTGCGAGATGCATCTGCAGCAGGCCACACAGACATTGTGTGTCTTCTTCTCCAGAGTGGTGCTGATGTCAATGAAGCAAAGGAGTCCTCCACTGCATTGCAGGCTGCATCACTAGCAGGCTACACAGACATTGTGAATATCCTAATCAAGAGTGGTGCTGATGTCAACAGATCAGGGGACTATCCCAGTGCATTGCAGAATGCATCAGCAGCAGGCTACACAGACATTGTGGATCTCCTAATTAAGAGTGGTGCTGATGTCAACAATACAGGGGAGTATCCCAGAGCATTGCACCCTGCCTCGCAGCATGCATCTGCAGCAGGTCACACAAATATCATATGTCTTTGGCTTGAGAATGTTGCTAATGCCAACGAACCAAAAGAGTATCCCAGTGCATTGCAGCGGGCATCTACAAATGGTCACACTGATATTGTGCATCTCCTTATCAAGAGTGGTGCTGATGTCAACAAAATGGGGGGCTATTTCAGTCCATTGCAGGAAGCATCTGC
The DNA here is from genome assembly GCA_029281465.1 of Mycena epipterygia. Taxonomy (NCBI): domain Eukaryota; kingdom Fungi; phylum Basidiomycota; class Agaricomycetes; order Agaricales; family Mycenaceae; genus Mycena; species Mycena epipterygia. The sequence continues at coordinate 423,208 of JARJCQ010000042.1, read as the reverse complement.
AGCAGGCTACACAGACATTGTATGTCTTCTTCTCAAAGGTGGTGCTCATGTCAATGAAGCAAAAGAATCTCCCAGTGCATTACAGCTCGCATCAGCAGCAGGCCACATCAACATTGTGGATCTCCTAATCAAGAGTGGTGCTGATGTCAACAGAGCTGGGGTGGATCTCAGTGCATTGCAGCAGGCATCTGCACAGGGCCATGCTGATATTGTGCAGCTCCTAATCAAAAGCAGTCGCCTTGATCCCAACAAAATTGAGGTGTCTGGAAGTGCATTGTGGTGTGCATTTATAGCAGGTCACATAGAGATTGTACACCTGTTGCTCCAGGGTGGTGCTGATGTCAATTCAGCTGGTGGATATGCCAGTCTATTGCAGGCAACATCCTATCAAGGTCACATAGACATGGTTCACCTGCTACTTGAGAAAGGGGCTGATATCAATGCAGTCGGTGGAGAATATGGAAGTGCTTTGCAGGCTGCATGCCAAGGAGACCATATAAATATTGTTCATCTGTTACTCGAGAAAGGGACTGAGGTCAATGGGATGGATGGAAAATATGGAAGTGCATTGCAGACTGCATCACAAGGAAATCACAAAGACATTGTCTGTCTTCTGCTTGATCATGGTGCCAATGTCAATGCAAGGGGTGTAAAATATGGCAGTGCATTGCAGGCTGCATCTGCAGCAGGCCACATAGCTATTGTGTATATCCTGCTTGACAAAGGTGCTGACGTCAACACAACTGGAGGAAAGTATGGCAATGCATTGCAGGCTGCATCTGTGAATGGATATACAGACATTGTAAATATACTCCTTGAGCATGGTGCTGTTGGTATGTCCACATCATATAACTATCTACCCTTGCTAATACTTGTGTTCAGACATAGAAGGAACCACTATTGATAGACCAGCAGTGGTGACTATTGTCTTACCAAACTCTGACACAGAAAGTCTCTTAGCCAGAAGCAATGGAAGCAATACATATGACCCAGATCTGTGGTCACTACATACAGACATGGGGAGCTCTGATCTAGAGAGTTTCTCAGTGAATAGTGACAGGAACAGTCTGTATGGAAATCTAGATTTGGAACTTGATTAAGTAGCTACTAGCAGTTACCTGTGCTGTGCTACAGAACAAACTGATTCTATTCACAGACTACTTAACCCTAGGCTATAAATTCTGTTTGTCATCAACCTTTGGTTGACTCCTTGCAGCCTCATGAACAATTACAGAAGAAAGTCATATACTTTGGTTGGTATAGGTAACAGATTGCATTAATTCTATTACATTTTGATAGAGTGGTTAGAAGTGCAATATATTCTTCATATCACTTTTTGAATAATTCTATTGAGAAACCCCGGTTGCAGAGACTTTTTTTTTAGCTTTTGTAAACACCCTACTGAGTTTGGCTCCTGCAGTATTGAGTGGAAAAATAGTTTCCCTTAAAGACCTTGGAATAGACTTTTTATTTGAAGAATCCTTGAGTGTTCATTTCCCAAATAGAATTTCCTTTCTAAGGATTCAGCAGAGTTCTTACTAAATTTGGTATGGTGGTCTTGATACGGTTCAGATAAAATAAACTTAGAGATACTGATAATTGGCAGTGCTCCAAGTCTCGGTAACAATCTGTAAGGTGGGCACAAAGATATCCTCTCCTATGTAGTGGGTTGCTTCATATAAGGTTCTGAGTAGACTTAGAAGCTCGAGCGCTCTGATGAGTAAGTGTAAGAAATTTATTTTAAACTCTCAGGCTACAAGTGTGGATGGTAATTAGGTGTCTTTTCTGTTCTAAACATTGCTCTTTTATACTATTTAGAGACTGACTTACTCCCAGGGAGTCAGTCCTGAATAACTCATTTCAACTCAGTATGACTCTTCATTTTATTATTCTTTTTCTAAACTGATGACTCCTGGCCAACTCAGCATGACTGATACTGACTCCTTCCACTTTCTTGATAATTTAGTAAGCTGTACCAATTTATTTCAATTTCGCATTTATGGGAAACATATTTCTGGCAGAACAGTGAGCAGTATTTCCCACATAACAGAATTAGGAATCTAAGCTGCCTTAATTTCTGATGCTGCATTGAAAGTACAGGGAAGTTACCAAAGCTGAACCTCTTCCTAATGGAGGCTTTTACATGGAAGTCTGCAAAAGTGCAAGATGGGTGAGATGCGACCAGTACTTTTTGTTTTTTGCCACTGGGCTTACATCCTCTGTAGAGGGTGAAACTAATTACTATGTGAGTACTATTGAAACTCAGGACCATTCTCTCCTTTTAAAAACAGGCAAAGGGATGAATCATGACTCCAGCCTTCATGAGAATTGTTATGTAAAATGATCTCAACAACTTCACCTGGAGGAACCAAGGCTATGTGGAGACTTATGAAGGCACCAATCAATTAACCACCTTCACCTGTGTTGTAGAACTCCATCCATTCTGTCATACCAGTTCAACAACAACATAAGTTGACATCTGAACAATTATAAATAGAAACTGAACATATCCCAGATATCTATTCTTATTGTAATTGTAGTTAATCAATGTTCTTAGTGATGTTATTTCTGTCCTGAAATCCTCTGAATCATCCTGACAATTGTTGACGCAGGTTGGCACATATGGTGTTCTGCCAGAAATATGTTTCCCATAAACGCAAATTTGAAATAAATTAGTACTGCTTATCATATTACCAAGAAAGAGGAAGGAGTCAGTACAAGTCATGCTGAGTCGGCCAGGAGTCATTAGTTTAGAAAAAGAGGAATAAAATAAAGAGTCGTACTGAGTCGAAGTGAGTCATTTAGGACTGACTCCCTGTGAATGAGTCAGTCTCAAAAGAGTATAAAAGAGCAGTGTTTAGAACAGAAAGGACACCTAATTACCAGCCCCCACTTGTAGCCTGAGAGTTAAAAATAAATTTCTTATGCTTACTTATCAGAGCGCTTGAGTGTCATGATTCGGTTCAGTTGCCCGGATTAACCCATGGTGAACCCAGTCACGTGGCACTCCATCAACTATTGCAAACCCGATCGAGACACACGATCATGGAAGTTCCGGCGCACCCCTACGCGTCGCAACTACCCCTCTATGCTCTTGGCGCGTCACTACACCCCTGCATTCCTTAATTTCCCCTCAGTGTCGCATTTATCACATAGATACGCTCCTGACTATCAAATAGTATATAAGTAGAGTAGAATCTCCCTGTACAGTAGATTCTATCTCGTCTATTCTCTGGCCTTATCTTGGCCTGTTACTCTGGACTTGTACTTGCTTGAAGGCTCCTTCACTTCTGCTATCTCATTGACTCGGGTTCTCCCTTGCTCCACTCGTCATAACCCTTGTCTCCTATTCTCGGCCCCTATTCTGAACTCCTACTCTGACTCCTGTCTTCAGTCTCAGTACGGGCTCAGTCTATGACGTCCTCGGTGGTGGTTATCCGGTTGCACCCAGGCCTCTAGCAGACCCCTGCAGAGTACCATTGTTGGGTCCGACTCTGCGGGCTTGATGCACGCTAGTCCTGGATGGTTCGGGTTCTTGTTACGAGACAACCACCAACCTTCACCACCCATCTCTCCTATGTCTCTCGATCTATGGAGCGTAGAGTTCGAAGAAACATCTGTCGAACATCTGGAGATCCATCATTCACTCACCTGGCAATAATCCGCTCCTGTTCAACTCGCTATGCCCCTTCGGTAAACCCGGATTAATCCCGTTGGGCCACTTGGAACTCTCACGATTACTTGCCATGCCCCTATCCGGACTAGTTGAACCACATTACATGTGCTTGGTTCAACTATCGCTGAATGGATCTTCGGCTGCCGGCCACTCGCTGTGGCAGTTCCTCTCAACACCTGGGCTAAGGCTTGCTGTAATGGTCGCAATCAGACTGACCTAAGCGTCGTCGCTGACATCGAGCTTCTAAGTCTATTCAGAGCCTTATATGAAGCAACCCACTACATAGTGCAGGATATCCTTGTGCCTGCCTTACCGACCGTTACTGAGACTTGGAGTACTATAAATTACCAGTATCTCTAAGCTTATTTTACCCGAACCGCATCAAGACCGCCATACCGAATTTAGTAAGAACTCCGCCAAATCCTTAGAAAGGAAATTCTATTTGGGAAACGAACACTTAAGGATTCTTTGAATAAAAAGCCTATTCCAAGGTCTTTAAGGGAAACTATTTTTCCACTCAACAATGGCAGCCCTTTTGCACATTTAATGTTTACATGTTTTCTTTGTCATTTTGAGGTTTTTCCAGCTGATTTCAATGAACCTTCAATTTTTTTTGGAGCTTCAATTTTTTTTCCCAGAGCAATGTGGATTTTAGATTTGTCCGAAAAAAATATCTCTGGACTGATTTTTTTGCACAGATTTAATTGTCCACGTGACCTTAACGCGACCCAAGTGATCAAAAGCACCACCAAACAGTGCTGCAACATGACTGGTTTGAGCTATTAACTGGTATCCCAGGCTCAGAGCATTCTATGACACTTATATGAGACATCAGTGCCTGTTGTCATTGCAATACAACCTCCTACTAGTGCTAGAAGGTGAAAGCAATAGTCAGATTTACTAGGCATGCACTGGTTGAACATTTCAAGTTTTTCGGTGAAAAAATTGGTGAAAAATGTTTTGAATTTCACAGCAATTTTTCGCAGAGAAAGTAGGTGAAAAATTTAGAAGTTTTTCAGTACTTTTGTATTTTATTTCGAATTTTTCACCTCAAGTTGAGAAAGTGCTGAAAAACTTGTAAAATTTTCACCTATTTTTTTCAGTGAAAAATTGCTGTGAAATTCAAAACATTTTTCACTAATTTTTTCACTGAAAAACTTGAAATGTTCAACAAGTGTGTGTACAAGGGCATTGGAGATCTTACCTCCAATCCTCACTGGACAAACTGAAGTTTCAATCACCCTGGCACACCCTAGAGGCCCAATGTTGCCTGGAAGACACTGTAAAGAGGACGTGCTATGTACAAGTTACATCATTGCCAGCTGAAAGTAATCCCCACACAGTCAGCAAAATTTCAGGTAAGAAGTCAAAGTCGATGGTTCACTATTTTTTTGGTAAATGAAATCATAGGATGCTTGGGATTATTTCTTCTCCATGTTCCAAACTAATGATAATAGTGGTTGCAGAACTTTTCCAACTGTATATTATGGATACAACCTTCAACTGGCCATCTCTAAGTTGACCTGGTGCAGTGTTGAAAGCCGTGTTCACATTTTACTCGCAGCCGATGGCTTGTGCCCCCTTTTTCTTGGCAGTTCATCAGACACATTGGTTTGCAATGTTCTTGAACCACCCCAATACTCAAAAATCATTGATTCCATCTCACTGCACTGGTATCACACCACCTGTTACCACTATCTCTCACATTCTCACTCCCTCTCAATCTCCACATATAGATCTGTGGGAAATCGGCTACTGTTTATTGGGGCCCAAATACAAAAGCTCAATTAAGGTTGCACGTACCCGGATGTCTGTGGTTGAGGATTCCAGTTGATCAGTAACCCAGGAAAGCTGAACCAAGATTACGGAGGATGGCTGGACTCAGTGACTTTAATTTTTTTGTTCTTGTCTGTCAAGTTCTCACTATATTTATGACAGTTTGGATTCCTGCGAGGTTGCAGGTGCAGCCATTTTCTGTATAATTTCCCTCCGGCAGGATGAGGACGACAGATATGCATGCTGGTTGGCACAGGCCAATCATATTTTCAAGTGCCTCATGATGATCCCAACTACGAGAATTATGGTAAGTTATCCTACTATAGCCATACCAGTTCTAGTAACATTTTCAACCAGTTTTCATGGGGGCTCTCAAATATTGGGTGAAAGTGTCAGACACTCGTACCAGAATCCCCCCTGGTTATCTATTTCTCTGTCCTTTGGCAGATCTTCATTCATCAGAATCACCGACACAGTTTCACTGTCCGGATTGCTTAGCATATTGGTCACTTGAACCATCGGGAACCGAACACATGAGCATGCAGGAGGCAGAACAACTTGGATTTCCCTCTCTCAAGGTAGAGGGTACATACTGCGATGGCAGGGTCTATGCTGGACTCTATTGATTCCACTGAGGAAAAGGCCTTGATGCTTACAGCCAGGACGCCGCCTGAGTTCTCAGCTACCTGCTATATCAAATGACATGCAAGCTCGATAGGATTTTTACCCCTGATGTGCTAATATAACTCCTTGTATGTAAATATCCCGACATTGAACTGTCAGAACAAGAGTACAATTTACTCCCCCGTCCTCCACGAGCTTGGAATATTAGGGGCAGTCAGAGTCACCGGTTCTGGGCGGTTATGAGGCGGTTCTGGCAGTCGGTTTTGAAAACGGTTTTGAAAACGGTTTTGATTTAAATTTAATCAAATGTGGAAAATGTATTAAAACCAGCACCACCTCTGAGGGCGGTTCTGAGCAGTTCTGGACTCGGTTTTATAACGATTCCATTTCTGGTTTTCTCTTATCACAAAACTTTTAAAAAGACTACGAGAACCAGAACCAGAATTGTCTTTTAATTGCAGAACCGCCTCCAGAGGCGGCGGTTCTACAAGGTGGTTTTGAAGCGGTTCTGGTTCTGGTTACGGTTCTGACACCATCAAAAGACCGGAACCGTCACAGAACCGACTTTCAAAAAGGGTCGGTCAAAACTGAGGTCGGTTACCACACGGTTTTGATATATATCAATTTCCAGAACTGTCTTCAGAACCGGCTTCAAAACCGCCCAGAACCGCCCTATTTCTTTTTACTCTAACTGCCCCTATTATTATGGGAGTGCAGTTCGTGTTCATGCTTTTCATCAGCAGAGCCTTGTTGTATGGCTACTTACGTGCGGTGTGGTTCTGTACCATAACTTTGAGACATCGTCTGGGCTAGTAATAAAATTGATTCCACTATACTTAATCATCTCCTTAGTTCGAAGTTTGCTGTATGGCATGGATTGTCCGATGTAAGAATTGAAAACTGGTTGGCGAAGGTATGATGGTTTAAACCTATGCACAAGATAAGGGAAAGGCCAACGGTTCGTAGATTGTTCGAATTTAACATGGAAAAAGGGGGTGGCGGTGTTTGTTACGTGGTTCGGCCCTGCGGACCGATTTTTTTATGCTTTTTCTTTCTCACTGCCACATCTCGTCGAGCGCCAGGCTATAGAAGCCCCTCGATCACGCGTCCGAGAGGCTTGACCTCGAGAACGAACTGCTACTCTCCGGTCGCTGGTCGGTCTGACACCGTGTCTGGAACCCCGAGTGCGTGCATGGACTCTGGGACTCGGAATCGCACCTATCAACTGTCGTATGTACAGCGCAATAAGGAGCGGAGAACCTCTGCAACTCATCGCAATTCTCTCGTTTAGCATAGGTCAAGTTAGACACAAAGACGCTATAAAAGGTAAGAAATGTGCACGGCTGCATAGTAATTGTCCTGTACTGGTTCTCGACTGGCCAGCAGATGGAGTTTCAAAACGAGGGCCGAATACGCGGACGTGGACGAGGAGAAGAAGGGATCGCCATTGCTGACAAAGTAACGCAGCGCAGCCCAGTGAGCGACTCGGAGCGACTCTCGAGTCGCTTCACAGTGTTTCCAGCACGGACTCCGCAATCATCGGGTTGTGCGTCGGTTATTTTTTTTTTCCTGCGTACGGCAGTCCCACTTACCAAATTCAATTAATCTGGTGCGTGATTCAAAACGTTAAAGATAGACGTTCGTCTCTTGGGTGGTGGTGGTATATTGCGCTAACCCAAGCCGGCAACATCTTAGTGTGTTGAAAAATGGTGTTCCTGATGCGACTCGCATAAGAGGGCCGGGTGCCTTTCCAGACAAAAAATTCATGCCTCTGGGAATTTTCCGGCAATTTCTTTGACGTAACACCCTGCGAATCCTTGGTGGAAAAGTGGAAACTCGGTGCCAGTGGAAACACGACTTGAACACGACTTACAGCTCTAATTCTGTATTCTCTGGTTTAACGTCCTTTTTTTCATCGGCGACTATGCAAGCGCTGCTTCGCCTTTAATATCAATGTGATTGGCAGCTTGAATGCAGGTTCAACTAAACCATAGAATCGTCCTGACTGCGCCCAGCCATTTAATCTGTCGATAGCCGTTCCGTTTAGATTCGTATGTCTAATTCGAGGAACCAAACTCCCTTCTGGCGCAGGTGCAATTTGATTAGCCTCTTATCTCACTATATCACCATACCTTTGGGCACATCATCTGGGATGGTTGAATGCTGCCTATTCATGCCGCTGCAACTTGAAGACTCACGAGGACATAGATCTAGAGAATCGTATGGTTGCTGCAAATCCTTTTCCAATGCCAATCTTCCTGATGGACTAGTGTTGTGCGACGAGGGATATTCGTGGAACAGAGGATGTACTCGATGCCTTCTCAACGCCGCGAAAAGGTGGATCACGCGATCTGTGGTCAAAGCGAAGGGGGGGAAACGAAAAGACGAGGGAACTGAGGGGAGTCCCGTGGATGACTTGTGAGGACAGAGCTGAGGAACAAGTGTGCGGAGCAAATATAAACTAGAATGTAAGCCGTTGACCACAATTGAAAAGATTACAAGACGACGATAAGTACTGAATACATCCAGTACACGCACTATTCACCGTAAAATTCATGCGGAAGCTGTTCTGTTCCTACGGCAGATGAAGTTGGAGGTTCGAGACGAGGCTGACAAATTGAAATTGTGGGGCAAAGCAAGGACAAAGAACTTGTTGAAGCGGCGTTCGAAATGCTCTTAACCTAGCTTAACCTTCGCCCACGTCCTCAAATCGACCTACGACCGCCACGAGACGGGAGCTGACAGGACGACGGAAGCCAACGACCGAATCCTAAGTCTTCAAGTCTTGTCAATTGAATGACTTGAAGCCGACTACGCAGGGGTGGTGGAGGCGCAGGAGGGCTGCTGGCTGGAAATGGTTCTGAAGATATATATGCCATGCTTTTATTGGTGCGTCCCCATTCACGTCGTTCAGCAACCGAGGTCGTTTGACTTGACAGCTTACGTCGTGCTTTTTTTTTGCAGCGGATTCGCTCACGCCTCTCGAACGGAACGATCTTCGAGTGGACGACCAGCGCTGCTCAGACGAATCAAACGCGACAGCTCGATGATACCAGCAATTTTATTCATAAAAGGGAATACCGTCTCCGTTGAGCAATGCCGCCGCGCATTATTGCCTCGTATGGTGCGATGGGCCTCATCTCGTATTCAAATCCAAGACGATTCGTCTTGCTCCGTACGCGTGCCGCAAAGAATCCGCATAGCACATCTGCCGGCCGCCACGACATCTACCCCGCGGGGAAGACACCCGAGGCGTCGCGTTGGCAAAGTCGCCCCTGAAGTCTGTGTCTTCTCACCCTTTTCTTCACCTGTCATTCTTGGTGCTCGACTCTTTTTTCCATGCTCGCGCTCGCCTCGTCAAATCTCTCCATCCAATCTTCCACATCATCGTCGTCAACTCTCGTAATCTCCCCCCGTGACATCTCTACCTTCATCTCCCCAAGCCGCCAGACGTCCTGCTCACGAGGCAGAAGTGGGACTCGAGGATGGCGATGACAATGGGGTGGAGCTGGACGACTAAGATGCACCGATGAGGCGCTGCAGGAGTAGCATGCCTGAACGGCGCGGATGCTAAAGCGTCAATCGGACGCCCGTGGACTCCCTGGACGTACGACCCCTCCGTCTTGAGTTCGACTCTCCCGGCCAGACGCTTACACCTATTGCCCCGACCAGGATGGCAGTACGGCTTAGTGTTGCCGGCACTTTCCGCCGCTATTTCCTGTGGCCCCCGCTGTCAAAGCCACCAGAGAGGAACGCGAGGGAAGAAGCGCGAGAGCCTTCGATCCAAGGTGAACGCGCGCTGCTCAGACACCTGCGTTCCATGCTCATCGACACCCGGGCGTTGACGTACGATGGGGCGCTCCACTGCCACTGGCTCCCCGTACCTGCCCAGATCCTCGTCCTTTCCATTATGCCAGCACTTCCGCACGTTATTTGCGCATGACAACCGGGGTTTTGCATGTGCTAGTATAACTGGGCTGGTACCGCCGCTGGCGGGGAGGGCGCGAATGAGGGCAGTGTGCTGGATACGCGCGGGGCTGAATCGCTTGCCACTACTGGCCCGCGAATCGGTGAGGGCGGTGTGCACCCTGGAAGCACAGCGCAGCAAGGATTTCCCGTATGACGCGGCATGCTTATCGATGACTGTAGGCTGCCACCGCCGTTGGCGGGAACGAGTGCCGTGTGCTGCTGAATCGCTTGCAGCTACTGGCGCTCCAATCGGTCGCACCTCGGAAGCACAGCTGAAGGGCTGCAGCCGCGTCGAGATGCAGGAAGACTGCTCGGGCTCCGCCCTTCCTCGCTACCCGTGGCACTTCATCCTGCGTTTCACCTCTGTTCTGGTCCCCTGTGCTGTGTTCTCCACAGCAAGCCGGGGGCGTGTAGCCCGTTGCCGGATGGCGGCTCTTCACTCGTGGGCGGGCGAGTGTGTCAAGTCGGCTGCAGGATCCAAGATTCACGCCCGCGCGGCGCATGCTTCCTGCCGCCAATGCTTTGTTTCATCTGGGGCGCTGAGGCGCGCGATGATAACGCGGCTGGTAGAACGCTGACGGGGCGAAGAGAAAGAGGGTCGCCCTTGCATCCTTTCCTCGAGCGGAGGGCGCAGAGATGAGCCCGCGCTTCAGCACGATCACGGACGAGGAGGGACAACGTCGCGCTCTTCTCGGCCACACATCACGGAACCTTGTTCCGTTTCTGCCGCAAGCGACGAGCGTCTTGCACGAAGACGTCGGGGGACCATTCTGTTCTTCGCTGTAGATGATTGCGGGAATCTGCTGTTCTCCGCCGCCGGATCGTCCTAGGGCAGTGGCCCGCGTTGTCGACGCCCCGATTGTAAGAATTGAGTGGAGTGGAGGGGGACGCGGCGCTGAATCTGGCCCTCTTCTTCTCAACTACACCCACATAGACGTCGGAGGGACTCACAATTCCATGACGGAGATTTGACGACGTGGGCATTACTTCACGCCCAGAAAGACCATTCTCCGATTCCATGCGCGGTGCCGGGTGATACTGGAGACCACGAATGAGACGAATTATCCGTAGGCGGGAGCGCACCCCGCCTCAGCTGCGTGAATGCGCCATCCTCGCCAGCGCAGAGTGGCTCGGGTGCATTGCTGGACCGTGTTTCCAGAAATATATGCTCTCCCACTGTGGCGCTGATGCAGATGTCGCCGGGAGCGTATTCTTGGTCTGGGTTGAGTCTCGCGTTTCTTCGTCCTCGGGATGGGCACCGTAGTGCCACCAGGTCCTTAACGTCCTTATATTTCCTTGGGCCTGAAAACCAGATTGTTTAGGTTGCTAAGCGGACGCACTTTGGTGAGTGCACCTACCTGCGCAGCTTAGGCGTTCCCAAACATAGTTGACCGAAAGAGTATTGTCGTGTCGGGCCATACGCAGAGATTGGCGATCATTTCGAAGAAGACGCAGCGAAGCTGGATGCGCTCTCACATAATCGATCAGTCTCTTCTCTTTCTGAAACCACCAGTTCCCATTCAATCGAGTCTCTTTCTCAAACCACTACCATCCCAGTCAATCGAGTCTCATCGTCTATGCCGGTAAGCCCCTGTTGTCCTTTATTTCGTTCGTGTACTGACGCGAGATTCTGGAGTTCATTCGTGAAGGCCCCCCCGAAAGCCCCCCCAAAAGCTCCTCCTTGCCTGCATCCGAGACGCAGACGATTTCTACCCCGGCTCAGCTGGTAAGTTATACTGCCGAAATCGATGATCCTGTGCCAACCTTCGTCCTCAGCCCCACAACAGATGGACTCTATCCCGTTTCATCCAGAGTGTCGTGGCGTTCTTCAGCGGCCACGAGGAAGGCCACGAGAGGAACGCAACATGAGTGGGGCGAATGGCAGCGAAGCAAAAATGCCTTGAAACCCTAGCTATATCGATCATCGTTGTGAACCGGTCATTCTTCTTGAGGCACGATGTATAGTCTTTCCATGCTCCGCCGTCCCGTAGGTCGGGACAACAGTCTAGTAATCGCCCATCGATAATAGATTTCCGCACTTTTCAACGTAAAGCACCGTTAAAGATTAAACACAGTCCCACATCGTATAGCACGAGGTCGTCATCTAGACGGCTTGTTTCAATCGACACTCTAGGACAGTGGGTGGGGAGCCCCAGCGGCGCCCCACGTTGATAATCGATGCGCAGTCCTTTCATTATAATTTATATGGCTTCTACTTTGGCGAGAAAATTCTGACGACCTCAATAGGGCCCCAATTGGCTGGAATAAATTTGGGGGATGGATGTAGGATACGTAGGCTGTACTTTATGTTTCTAGAGCCGACGGGGAGCATTTGAGCCCGGGAAAAAATCGATGGTTGTGGGCAGACGATAACACGGCTCATGCTGATTTTACAAGTTTAATGAGAAATCTTTTATCCAGATTGTTACATATCTCCGTCCGACAAACATCATGCATTCGTGGTATAATACAATGGTTCTATGTAGGTCGTCTATGTTGTCTAAGTGACCGTAATGAGTGGTATATAACAAGTCCATATCTGCATCTGCAGATCAGGCAGACGATGTCGCCGTCGGCGTAGCAGCGCTCTCCGTAGAACTCTTGGTCTTCGTCTTGGTCTTGGTAGTTGTCGCCGTCGCTGTCACATACAGCACCGAGCTGACATGGTCGTTCCACGCCGCGACTGTCGCCGACGGCCACGTCACCAGCTGCGTCTTGTAATGTACGTCCGCCTGCCCGGTGATGACACCGTCGGGCAGGATGTTTGGGATGTCCGTCGCGGACGCGGGCTGCACCTGCGTGTGCACGACGCCGGTGTCCGGCTCGACGAGCCCGACCGTGGAGTTGCCGATGAAGAAGTCGCGGATGAAGGAGAAGCTGCGCGCGGGGTTGATTACGGGCGTCTGGTGCCCCGCGCCGTACAGAAGACCATATGTCCACCCGCGCTCCTGGCGCACGACGCCGGCGTACAGGCCCGCGTCGTCGAACCAGGAAGTGTTGGGCTTGACGGTGAAGCCTTGGATGCCGCCGAAGGTGGTGTTCTGGGGATCATCTTAGCCGGGTACATATGAAGCAAGGCACAGATGCGACAAACCTGGATTACTACCTCCGTGGACCAATGCGTAGTAAGTGCGTCGTCGTTGCCCGAGTACCAAACTATGCTGATACCCTCTTTGGTAGCGTTAGTTGCCAACTCGTCCATGAAGGACGTAGACCTGGTGCGATATAAAAATCGGAAGGATGCAAACGAAAATCAAGACTCACGGAGGGCTGGGGTCTGTCCCCACCTCGACGTTCCCCCACGCGTACGTCGTTGTCGTCACGCGCCAAATCTTGTTTTTCGGCGCGTGCAGAGCCGCACGGGTGTTGTTATCTACACAATGTTAACGAGATGGCCAAAACGAAAACGGCACACGTACGATTCATCCAGTGGTGCGGGTGCATGTTCTCCGAGATAGGGTTGACGGTGTACGGAATGTCGAGGTAGTCGAACTTGTAAGCAAGTTGATCTGCAATCCGCGACGTCAGAACGCTGCCCACAATACTTCAAGAAAAAATACACACTCCAAGGATAGGTGAAATTCAGTGCGTACAACAGCGCGGTATCGCGCAGATCGCATCCGAAGAACGGGTTCATCTTGCCTGTGAGCGTGGTGTTGAACGGGGGGAGACCGGGTATCCCAGCAGTGGAGGTGGCCGTGGCTGAGGCCTTGCTGGTCTTGCTGGTCTTCGACTTGCTCTTCGACGAAGACGCACTCGACACGGCCGCCACCTCGTCCTCGTCCACGCCCATGTTCTCCCGGACCCACTCCCGTCTCCGCAGCTCGCGCTCCTCGGGCGAGCGGCGACGCTCCTCCTCCGGCAGCGCAAGCCAGCGCTCGTGTAGTTCGCGCATAAAGCCCTCCGGATCGCCAAGGTCGCGGCGGGTGGGCTGCGGCAGGCGGTGGCCCAGCTGACCCTTTCTGATGCGGGTGTAGGGCAGCTTCTCCGTCTGCGGGTACGTCAGGTTGAGGTCGAACTTGCAGATATGGTTCTGTTCGCGCAGGTAGTCGTACATGTCCGTGTTGTAGTCGATGATCTGCGGGTACGTCTCGATGACGCGCACGATGGGGATGTTCTCGAACAGGTTAGACTCACTGTAACGACTCGTCAGAATTAATTCAAGGATGAGTGACAGGCGGGACGAACGAGAGGGCAGGGTTGGAGCACCCGATCTTGCCGAAGGTGATGGTGCGGTTCTCCACGGGCATGGCGAAATAGTTCTTCAGGATGTAAGGGATGAATCTCCCGGCGTACGACTCGCCGACCAGATGCAATGGCCGAGTCTTCAGTCCGGGGAAGACCTTGACAAGACTGCCAACAAAACCAAGCTGCGGAGGATCAAAATCAGAATGAAACGCGTCGAAACTGGGATGTTCCGCACAAAGTCAGCTGCGACTTGATCCTGGTCAGCGGGATAACCACCCCTTCCGACCGTGGAGTAACCCGTTCCGACAGGTGAGTCGACGAAGAACTAGGGAAAGTATTAATCGATGAAAAGACACGTTGGATTGGGAACATACAATGTCGGCAATATTGTGCCAGCTGTTGTTATTGGGTCCGAGGGAGTGTTTAGTGACGACGATCGGACCGATGTTCTCGACGAGCATAGAGGCGATGCTGGAGTAGCCGGGTCCACCAGCAAGCCAAATCATCCATGGCTCGTTCGAGTCGGTATCAGCCAGCGAGCCGTTCGATTTCTCGAAGCCCCAGAAGAACGCGGTGTTATTGGGACTCCCGACGGTGTGCGTTGATATGCTGCCCGCCCAGTTACGCGGCAGAGGCCATGTCACATTCTCCAACGGCTCCGTGACTTCAAAGTCTGGAAAATACACGATAAACCACGAGGAATAAAAGAACAGAACCGGGATACGAACAATTTTGCCATTCAGGACTGTAGCCGTCCGTTGGTTTGCCCGGATAGTGAGCGGGCGAGCTCCAGTTTTGTGTTGCTAGCACGTAAGGAAGGACAGTGGCTGCAAGGCCAAAAGAGAGAAACGACCGAGGGACCATGATGCACGACAAGACAACGAAAGTGGTTGAGATGGCCCAAAGGTGCGCGACTCAGCGCATACTCCCTCTAAATAAACTGCTGCTCGAGTCCATCGTCTTGTGGTTTTCACATGGATAAAGCGGTAAGTGGTGCTGAGGCGATGCTGAAGCATGCATGCCCGGTCGAGGATAACAGTTCGTGGTGAAGGAACAACCGGCGGAAGCATACGGTCGCCCAAATAGGCGCCAATGATGGGAAGATCAGCGCAGATCCCAGAGAAAAAGATAACGTCGCAATGATACAAAGAAAAGAACATGTGCTCGCCGACTTCTCTCGCGCAAGAACCCAGAATCCAACGAGGTCTCCAGATGCAAGATGGTTCTCTCAGTGCTTGTAGTCGGCGCTATTTAAGCGAATTCTTTTCTAAACAATTTGTGTGGGGTCTAGATAAGTATGTACTATGTATGCTGAGTGATGATTAGAACGGCGCAAGACCGTTATTCCAAAGTATCCGTCCGTGAACTAGTAGCGAAATATAGTAGTTTCGTCCTCTTGTGCAACCCCAAAAATCAGGTCGTACGTCCTGGTTTCCGCACACCGTTGCCAATCCCCATGCCCACCCGCACCAGCGTCTCGAGCGAGGCGCGCCCGTTGACGAGGAGGTCTTCATCCCACACCACCACATCCTTCTCAAACAGCAGCACAATCGTCGAGCCACCTATCGCCCTCTATCAGCCGTCGTCAAAGAGTACAAAGGAGAGCCACGCACCGAACGCAAAGTACCCAAACTCCTGCCCGCGCTTGACCATCTCCCCCTCCTTGACTGTTGTCTCGATGCTGCCGACCATCATCGCTCCGACACAGACAGCCATCACGCGTCCAAATTGCGGGCTATCGATGGGCACGATCTTGCGCGCGTTCTCGCCGTACACGTCCAACGCCGTCCGGATCGCCTGCGGCTAAAAACCCCTCCCACCATCAACACTCATTGCACAGGTAGGGAAACTCAGCACGTACGTTGACGGTGTAGTATTCACCCGCGATGTAGGTCATGTTTCCGATCTTGCCATCCACTGGCGAGTGGAAGCGGTGGTAGTCCTGTGGCGCGAGACGGAAGATCGCCAGCGCGCCACCCGCGTACCGGTCCGCCTCGTGCTTGTACGCGTCGCCGAGCAACCGCCCGACGGTGAACTCGCGGCCCTTGATCCACAGCCGCGTCGCTTCCGTCACCGACTCGAACGCCATGAAGCGGCAATCGGCGGCGCTGACGAGCCTGTATGGGTCGTCCGGTTGCTCAATGGGCCGAGCGGAGGGCTTGAGTTTCCTGGAAAGGGATCAATACTTTTGTCGAGAGCGGAGAGACGCAGACGTGCCGGTAGAAGAATTGATTGAAAGTTTCTAGAGCGCAAATTAGTTAAGAAACTAAAAGGTGATGATACGGCATACTGAAGGAGTCTAAGGGCTCGAGAATCTCGTCGACTTTGAGCCCGTGGAACTCGATGAAGGTAGGGATGTCACGGACGGACTCGGGCGAGTCGTATTTGACGCCCTGCTTGATGGACAAAGACTTGAGCAGCCGACGAGCTAATGCATTTTATCAGCGGCTGGCGAGAAATAGAGTGGCCAGTACGCACCCCGTCCACCCTCCATGCGACTCTTCATTCCCTGCACAAAATGTAAGGAGGATGGGAGAACCACGTTGGCGGACGCACCTTGTACAGCAACCGGATTCCCAGCCTGACATACACCTGCATCTTCTCCTCCTCGAGCTGTCCCGACATCCGATTCTGGACAATGATATTCGCAGAGTTCTACAGACCCAATCGGCACCGCAGCAGCATAAGGACGAAGAACAACTCACAGCCCCAAGCCTGTAATCCCCACTTGAGATCTTCCCGATGATCTTCGTATACCACTTGCGCTGCGCCTGGCTCGCCGTCACGAAGTTGCCGACGACGATGCGGTCGACGATGTTCCAGTCCTGGCTCGCGCAGACCGCGATGTGCGTGATGATGTCCACCTCCGCCTTGGAGTTAAGACGCGGGCGATGGCACAGCGGGCAGTTCTTCACGTTGATCACACGCTCGAACGACTCCTCACTGGTCGTGCTGCCCGCGGGCGACACGGAGGCGATCTGGGACGCCGTCGTGACCGACGAGGACTGCGTCTTGCGGTAGCGTGGCCGCCGGAAGCGCGTCTTCTTCCCCGTGCTCGGCCGCGCTGTAACGGGCGTTGTCAAGGACGACGTGGGCGGGACAGGTGAGGCGGACGCGGACGCGGACGTGGAGCCCGACTCCTCCTCCTCCAAGTCCGCATCGGACGACGACTCGGACGTCGGGTGACGAGTGTGTGGCTGCGACGCGGGCGGCGTTGACCCGGGGGCCAGGAGGACCATATCCGAGGGCTCGGTGATGTACCCTTTGCCCTCCCCGCTCAGGAAATCCACGTCGAGCGCTGGGCCTGCGAAATCGAGCTCCCCGAGACGCAGCTCCCCCGTGCCGGTCATCGGCGCAGGCGACGGGCTGAGACTCATCCCCGCTCCTGCGCTCGCACTGCCCTCCTCGTCCACGCGCCGGCGCTCGCTTTCCGGTCGCAGCACCTCGGTCTCGAGGCACCGGATCGCCTCCTCCACCGTGAGGTCGTCGCGTTGCGGGTCCTTCCCGAAGCGCGTGAAGAACGAGTCGACCGTGCTTCCAGTGAGCGTTGACCCCAGCGAGTCGAGCATACTCGTGATCTCGACGTGGGACAGAGTCGCCGTGTCGTCCGTATCATACTGCTTCAGATACTGCCGCCAGAAACGTTGCCGCAGCAGCGAGTACGGCTGGTACTTCGCGCTGCACGAGACGCCATCAGTCTAGCAGTCCTGCGGTAAATAGGGAGCCGAACGCACCGGAAGCTTATGACGGGACTGTGCTTGCTCTCCCAGACAACGGGTTCCTTTCCACCACCCGCACCGATCTCGAGCTTGAGCTTGAACTCTGTCATGGGGTGTGCACCGCCCTCCGTCTCCGCGTAAAGCGGGATGCGGGTCCCTCGCTCCCTCGCCGCCGCGTCCGCATCTTTATCGCTCCCGCTCGCCGCGGCCCCGCCCTCCCCGAACGCGGGCATCGACGCTGACGCGGCCACCGACGACATGACGACACCGTCGCCTGTGGGCGGGAGCGGCAGCGGCTGTGGCGCGGCCGCAACAAGCTCGCCCACGTTGAAGGCAACCTCCCCAATGTAGTCGTTCGAACTGAGCTTGTCCCAGTCTAGGACCGTGAGCCGCACCTATGTACAACACGGAGATGAGCGCGCGTCAAAGAAACGACAAGAAAAACAACGCGCCTGGTACCCAATCTCGTACCGCCGCACGTGGAACAGTAGCTTCTCGTCCCACACGGGGTTGAGCGAGTGCCGGATGACGCGCGTGCGGAACACCTTCTTCCCGAACGAGATCACGACGAAGGGGTCCATGTCGAACGAGGTGCGCGTCACTGCGGCGCGGCTCGCTTAGATTGATGGAAGTCGAATGGAAGGGAAAATACATACTGTTCTTCAGGCGCGGAAGATCCACTGCGCCGCCGATCTCTAGCATGACGATCCCGACGATGTCGTTCTCGCGCGACGGGCCCACCTCCGCGCCGAGCGAGTATGCGCGCTGTGGCTTCGGACGCTTGCGCCCCTTGCCCTCCTTCGGCTCCTTTGGTTCTTTCGCTTTCTCTTTCCCCTTGCCGGCCACGGGCGCTGCCTCCTCGAGGGGCGTCACAGCGCCCACAGCGCTCCCCGCCCCGCTCCAGCTACGCCGAAAGCGTTTCCGCCCCTCCTTCTCCTTTGTATCCTTTTCCGTCACCGGCGAGCCGGGCGTCGTCGGCCGCGAGCGCGAGAGGAACTTGCGCGGCAGGGGCAGCGCGATGAAGCTCGGTTTGCTCTTCTTCTCCCCCAAAGGCCGCTCCTCCTCCGTAGCTGTGGCTGCCGCATCCACTGCCCCGGACGACGACGGCGTCGGCGTCGTCAAGGGGCTCGGGCCCGTTGGAGTCTTTCCGCCTGCGCCGACACCTATCTCGGACGAAGGCGACCCTGGGACAACGCTGATCGCTGGCGGAGGCGTGTACAGCGACTGCAGGCGCGATGGCGATGGCGAGATCGTCTCGGGAAGCCCGTCGGCCGGCGTGCCGTCTGCAGCTGTGCGGGGGTCAGTGGAGGCGGAAGCGACCAGTGGGACATACCTTCGTCTTCTTCGACGAACTCGCACTCGGAGTCGCCCTCTTCGTCGTCAGAGTCGGAGTCGGATGAGGACGCGGAAGAGAGGCCGCCGTCGTCCTCAAACGCGGGGTGCGAGAGGTGCGAGCGGAGGGTACCTACACCTTCAGTCTGAAGACGGTTAGTGATGAGACGACGCAGAGGATTGAGAACAAGAGGTGGGACGATCGCAGTAAATAGCAGTCCGGCCCGAGTGATAAAATGAAACGGAAGGGAAGACTAATGGGCGGACGTGCGAAGAAGGCGTGCACAACGGAAGCTACTGCGCTAGCAGAACTGGAGCACGATGCCCTCAAAGGCAGCACGCGAGAATGCGCCCAAAAGGGGGCCCAGAGGTTTCGACGCGCAAGAATGAAATAATACATAAATAAAAACAAGATGTACATACCGGGGGCGCGGAGACGAGCGACTTGCGGCCGGTCTTGACGAGTTTGTGGTAAACGGCGTCGTAATCGACTGCAGCCTGGTTCGGCGCGTGTGCGGTCGGAACCGGGGGCGTGACGAAGCCGAGGCGGAGCTGGATCGTGCCTTGCGCAGGCGTCCCGAGGCGGCTGGACACAACCGGGACGGTGAAGGGCTGCCATAAATGATGTGATTAAGGCGATATGACCGTATGCAAAGCACGTACGACGTTCCCCGCAGCATCCCATCCCTTAGCGCGCTCGCCAAACCACTCTTCGACGGCGATCCCAACTTCGCCGAGGTATTCCTTGCGGAGGACGTCCTTGTCCCACACTACAAGCTCAACGACGCCCAGCTTGTCCGCAACACTGAGGTATATGGGAAAGTCCCATGTGGCGTCCTTGGGGGTGTATACCGGGTTGACCGTCTTCTTGGCCACGGGCGTGTGATGCCGTGTGCGGAGGAGAGATGCCACGACGAATCTGCGAAAAAATGTAGTGCAGCACCACTGCGTTAAAAGACGGCTACATACGGATCGCTGAAGCCATTTCGATCTTTCGCGACAAGATCATTGCACCCAAGAACTTGGACGCGCAGATACACAATGGGCTGCTCCCCCTGCCTCGGTGCAAAGGTGTTACGGCCGACAGCAGTGGTTCCTGTGCGACCGGGAAACGGCAGCTTCAATGCGCGGCGCAGCTTTGGGTGCTTTTTTGCCGCCATCTAGAACAGTATTTCGAAGTGAAAGCACGCTAGAAATTGTCGAGTCTTGAGACAAAGTGGAAAAGCCCCTTGGTTGTGGTTATACCCCTCCCGGGGCCTGCAAGATGAAGTTGGTTGGATATATGACGATGTAGTGGTCTTGAGATGTATGCCCCTCGTCCCGCTGGAGTGAAACGCGTTATCCGCTGATTGTGGAGTTGCTTGGGCGCTGCACGGCAAAAAGCATCACCGATGTCACATGTCACATGCGGTGACCTGCGGCCTCGACATAAATATCTTGAAACTTAAACTCTGATGGAATTGCAAGAATAGTCTAAAGATCTTTTTTGAGCAGCAGTAACCCAAAGGTGCAATTAAATTCAACCAAGGATTTGTTTCAGCTTTCAACCATACGTTTGTGTCTCGTCACAATTCTAAACAACGACACAGAAACGAACTAGCCGTGCCCATTTCATGGGTGGGCTTTGGATTCGGAACGCAGCCGACGAGGAAGCAGCAACGAACAGCGAACCGCGCCGAGGGTGAGCAGTATCAAAATGATGTACACCATATACCCTCCCACGAGGTTATTTTTCACCGAAAGGGAGAACATCGAGGACGCAAATGAAGGCGCGGTGCTGCGGAGCGTCGTGCCGACCATCTGCGCCAACCCGTTCACACTCCCGACGCTCGCCTTGTTCGGCGCGGAATCCATCGTGAAGATCATCGTCGACGCTGTATTTTGTGGGTTACAACCATCATTAATCCGTTCGAAGGTGGACTCACAAAACGCGAAATAGAGCATGAATGAGCAGCTCTGCTGGCAGACGAGCACGGCCAGGACCGCGGCATCGATTCGCCCCGCGCGTCGGGCGAGGAAGGCCAACAGTGGGTACGCCGAAAACGCGAGGATCAGCGCGCAGAACCCGCCGATGAAGATGCGCCGCGGACCGAAGTATCTGATTATCCGCCCGCCAAAGAGGATTTGGACGAAGGCATTGCTTAGTCCACAGATACCCATTATGAGCCCGATGTCGTACGGTCTGGGACAGGTTAATGTTGAATAAAAATGTTTCAATAGATCTTACTTGAGCCCAAGCCCTCCCAACCCGATGGGCGTCGCATATACCTGTTGAGGTATGCCGTAAGTTGTAATTAAGGAAGGAGATGGTGTTGCTTATACCAGGGGCAGCAAGGCTGAATAGCTCATGTCGCAGAAGGCCAACAAACCGTAGTTGAGCAGGGCGATGAAGACGGGCCGCGTCAGGAGATCACGCAGTGGTGGAACAGTATCTGTTGCATCACTCGACACTGAGACAGTATTTCCTACCACCAGAAGGGGATCTGTCTCCGTAGCAAACCGTTTTTTTTTTCTGCTGCTCTCGTGCGACGGCAGACGGTAAAGTCTGGACGTAATTGAGCCGCGGTGGTTGAAAGAATTGTGGATAAAATGCACCTCCTGTAATCCGACGAACGCAAAGGCGAAAGAGGAGAGAGCGATACACGCCGCGACTGCACACGGCAAGAAATACGGGTGTTCGCGCAGAAGTGCTATTTTCCCCAGTGTGTCCGGCCACTTGGCCGCCGGAGTCGCGAGGACACCGCCCATGAATGGACTGCAATGGGCAATCAGTAACGGAGATCTGAGCTCAAGCGGAAAAGCACACCTCATGGTCGCCCCAACGCTCCACATGACAGGGATCAATGAGTACATGTCTGCTGCGTTGGAAGGATCCGATATCTGGAGGACATCAGTTACTTATACATATAAGTGAGTAGAAAGGGGGTTACCTCGTTCATCACTGTCTTTGACACTCCTGTAACTTGGAGTAAAACACTGAAACAACAGGAGAGGATAGGACGAGGTACCAATATTCCCGTTGAACGCGCCCTGCGCACACCGGAAGGAGAAGAGTGTCCAGAAGGTTGTCGAGAGGCCGAACCCGAGCATGGCGATGCCTAGACCGAGGGGAGCAAGCAGCAGGACCGGCCGTCGACCATATATATCAGACAGCCGCCCGAACATGAACACAGTCAGGCTTTCCGCCAGGAAAAAAGAAGATTCCTGAATTAACATTTATGGGTGAGTACATACTATGGTTCGATGACGAGAGATAAAAAAGCGCTTACGAGGAGTCCGGCATAGAACCCTGTCTTTGCCTCGTCGCCGCCTGTGATGCCTGTGTCGCGTACGAATTGAACAACGAAGGGGTATATCACCAGCGCTAGCAATGGCACACTATGAGCTTGCCGGTTCACAAATCTAACAGTCTCAGGCACAAACCCGTTATTGGCTCCGCAAACTGGATAGACAGAAGAATGAAGAGCTGGAATTTTGGGAGTGGTGTGCGTTTTCTAGGACTGGGTGCCTCCTGCTCATCACTGTACTGGGACCTCGTCTCGTCGTCGGGCATGGTGAGGGTCGAAGCTAGAGAAGGTGGCTGAGTAATTTTGCACCGGCGCTCGGAGAACGGGGTTTAGAAGGACCAGGTACAGATGCTGAGGGAAATCAGCCGTAAATAATAGACTCAGCTAGGCAAAGCCCGCGTTTGCCTGTTGACGCGTGAGTGCAGGAAGCAAGCGAGTCAGACTTTTCCGAGCCTTCGCCGCCGGCGATCGGTCGGTCCGATGTCCGCTGATGCCACATTTGCGAAACGCAACTTCGAGACAAAATGTTGAACTCGATTCTGAGAATCGGTGATTGTCAGGTGAGAGGGAAACTCATCTGCTTGTCTGCTCAAATGCCCATATTTCAGTGTGCCCATATTTCCACTCTAAATCTGCTCACAGGCACAGGATTACAGTAATTGGGGGAAAAAATAGTTGAGTTCATCTCAGTGTTCTCCAGCTCACCAGATTTTTTCTTCTCAAGTTAGACATGAACGAAATCGGATGAGTTGGAGTTGAACACTGATCATAAGAGTGTCTAATCATATCTAATCATGTCGAATCAAATCTTATCTCTTTCCGCAATCTTACCGAGTTATCTTTCCGGCTGATGTGAACGTGCTAACGTCATTCAATTCTCTCCTTCGTGTCCACCGCTGTGCGATGCTTCCGTTTCTCTTCGGTGCCTTCTTCTCGAAAATTATGTCTCTCTCAGCTATACTGTCGCCGGCCGGACCCACTTTCATTCCAGAACGAGATATCCCAGATCTTTCCGGCAAGGTTAACTCCACCATGCCTTTCTTGCCGTACCTCGGTATTGAATGCGCGATCCAGATTGTCCTGGTCACCGGCGGAAACTCCGGAATCGGATACCAAACTGTCAAGGAACTGCTCCTCAAAAACGCTACCGTATACCTCGCTGCAAGATCTGCGGAGAAGGGTACCAACGCAATCAGCCAGCTAGAAGTCGATACGATCAAGACAGCAAAATTTCTCGAATTGGATCTGGCAGATCTGCAAAGCGTACGAAGGGCTACGTCGGAGTTTTTGCGCCAAGAGTCCAGGCTGGATATTCTTTTTAACAACGGGTGAGTGCTCTAAAAAGCAAGTGGAATGAACTAATATTGAAGCAGGGGGGTTATGGAGCCGCCGACCCATATGCTGACCGCCCAAAATCTTGACTTGCGTACGCCCAAGTTTCGAAATGACACTCGGTAGTACTTATAGTTTCGTGGAACAGAATTCGGGACGAATGTTGTCGGACATTTCTTTTTGACCGAGCTCTTGGTTCGTTCAAATTTATTATTTCCTTCGAAGGTACTCACTGGCCGCTAGATACCTGCACTCTCAGTGCCCTCCAAGTCCGGAGGGCCTCCCGCCCGAATAATCAACGTGTCCTCGTCCGGACATCGAAATGCGCCACCGGGACCAGGAATAGAATTCGCTTCTCTGAAAGGTGGCAAGGAACGCGACTCGTGGATCGACAGGTGCGGTCCTACGGCCCCGACGTATGCTCTCTTATTCTATTGTTGTCGCCTTCTAATTCCGTACAGCCAACTTTACGGTCAGAGCAAGCTCGGAAACATCCTCGTTTCAAACCACTTTGCCGAAAAATACAAATCGATATTGGTCTCGACCGCATTGCATCCCGGGGGTATCCGTACGGAACTTCGACGGTGAGGCCAATTTTATCTGGCTCTCTCTGCAGGAAACTAATTATCTGTCCAGATACGGCAGCGGATGGATGCATACCATCAAGGACCGACTCCTATACCCGCCCTCGTAAGCCTCCATCTTCTCTGATGTCACGACCCCACCAACGAATGCATTTCCAGGAAGGGTGCACTCACACCACTTTGGGCAGCGACGGCGGCTCCAGCTGCTGAGATCACTGGCCAGGTAAGTAATACACGCTTCTTTTTATATAGAGAGCTTCTATGTTGATTATTTACTATCCGATCGCAGTATCTCGTCCCCTGGGCAGAGATTGCCCCAGTCGGTGTTATGGATGAG
Organism: Mycena epipterygia; assembly: GCA_029281465.1. Classification (NCBI taxonomy): domain Eukaryota; kingdom Fungi; phylum Basidiomycota; class Agaricomycetes; order Agaricales; family Mycenaceae; genus Mycena; species Mycena epipterygia. The sequence goes on along the minus strand of JARJCQ010000042.1, from coordinate 398,384 downwards.
CGGGCCCAGAACGTTGCGCTACAGAGGGATCTAGTGGCGTATTTGGAGAAACAGATTGAAGGGTTCTGACCGTCACGTCAGTGTCTTCTTCCGCTGGTGGAATTGGCGGATATAAAGTCGGAGAGTTTGTCTCGAATCTTTCATTGAGCATGGCAGGTTTTACGATTAGAGTTGATCTCATTTTTTGGCGTGTTCTGGGATCGTACTGGACGCGAATGCTGGTAGATGACAACTGAGAGACATGTCGACATTGATAGATACAAGACGAGGGAGCGCATCGCGCCAAAGACGTTCCTCCCACCGACCGCCAGTAAGAGAGTCACGAAGACGACGTGCGGTGGTGGCGCTGGTTACCTTTCGAGATGACGCTCATTTTTTGCAAGCGTACGGGGTGTTACCTCGACCGCTAATTTCCCTGACAATTCTACACTTGCCTATTCCATGCCTTATACCAGTACAAGAGTTAATCGTACAACGTATGAAAATAACCCCGAGGTTCAGTACTCAGAACCTCACGACTGGAAGCAAATTATGAGCTGTGCATTCAATCATGCAAAGGAAACACACACTCGACGTACTTATCGGTGGCTCTTCCCTTTGCCTTTAACCATGGTGAAGCCGTCTTCATCCACTTCGGGCTCCTCGCGCTGCCGAGGCTCCATCAGTTGTGGGACCTCTTCGTCCTCCTCCATCGCGCTGTCATCTTCGTCGTCCTCTTCGTCTTCCCACTCTTCCGCGTCATTGTGAGCGACCTCCTGCGCAACTGCACGCTTTCCACGAACGCTCTCCGCCTTGGCCTCGAATTTAAGAACCAAGTCGTCGCGTCCGATCCGGGTCTCGTCCCATATCCGCACAATATCCATCGCGACGGGCTCGGCGCTCCCATCTTCGAGATCCGTGTCGAACTCATCCGCGAGGACTTGCACAAGAATTTCCTCGACATACTGGTCGTCGGGTGTGGGCACCGTTTCCTCGAACGCGTCCACGATGACGGACGCAAGCCATGTCCGTTTCTGCAGCGCTGCAGCGCCACCCCAGCCTTCCTGGACAGCGAGTCGAAGGGTGTCCCAGCTTGCGAGGCGCGCTATCACACCGCGCGCGAAGAGCACGGAGGACGGAGGCGGGGCGGCCGGTGCAGTGTCCATCCAAAGTCAGGAAAAATTCAAAGTGATGTTGTGCTTGGTTCGGAGGATATTGGCCTCGGGTAGGCGGAGTTTGGTCGGAGCTTCAAATAACTCTTTCCTTCTGTCACCACAGCTTAGAGGCGCAGTGGAAGTCCGACTCGTGGAATGTGTCCAAGATTGTTCCTTTATATCAATCGCCGCACCCGACTTCCAGTCCAGTTAGCAACCTAGAAAAGTTGGAGTGTTTGGCGGCAAACAGCAGCTCTGGGTGGGCAAGCTCTGGGGTCCTCAACGCGGCCATACTTATTCTGGGTTACGCAGAATACTAAGATGAGCCCGGCTTCTCAATCCACCATATTGCGTTGGACAGCGGGCCTGACGTGATGAGACCGCAAGCGGCAAGTGACCTGCAACGATTCAACTCGGACTCGAAGCAAACCACTCCATTTTGGGGCCCAAAGTCGGGTAGTTCTGGTCTTCAGACAGGCTTCAAGTTACAGGTGTATTCTTCTCCTATGTCCGTTCCTGTCTTAACCTAAGCTGCTTGTGCGATATTCTCCCGAAGATCCACGTTGCGAGTCTTGTGACGGCCTCAGACGCACCAGTTTAGTTGGTTTGCCGTACGATGCAGGCACATTTCTGGAGATCTCATAATACTCTTATTGGTCGACTTCGTTTACACTCTGATCGTAGTTGCTGGGCCTTCAAAGATGCAATAAATCCGCTTCCCGCTCCCTGCTCACGACGCGCCCTCTCACAATCCAGCAAGTCGTAGTGCTCCGCAAAATACCCTCGCATTATCCCAGTTCGTGTGGGAGTAGACAGCATGCTGTTTGTGCTAACCAGAAAGCGTGTACCGGAATTTCCCTCTTGCGGGTCAGTGGGGAGCAGGGAAGACAACATGGAGTCGTCGGGGCTCCAGCTTGCGGGCAACATGGAAGACCATCGGCCGCAAGGCCTCGCGCGCGTCGCAGTGCACGATGAGGTACGCGAGCGCGGCCTCTCGGCTGCACTCCGCGTGCAGGGCTGCAACGTACTGTGGCCCTGGACGATGCAATGTACGCCATTAATGTATTGTGCTTATTCTTAAAAGGAAAAACACGGGAAGCCATACGCGAACGTAGTCCCCAAGGAACGACGGTCAACTTCAACAGTTCAACAGTTCTGGTCGTTCGGAATTGTCACCGAAATGAGAAAGTCTCTGACTTTCTCCCAATATCCTTGCTGGTCACAAGTATCGACTATGCTGGCTTCAACCAATGTACTGTATGAATATCGGGGAAGCACGTACTGTGATGCCCGCTCGGGATCGAGGCGAACCTGTCCTTGTCAGAAACAGGTGTCTTCTTCCCACCGCGCTTCTGCGAAAGTTTCCACAGGTTCTGCATGTGTTTCCGTGGAACGATTTCATCTCTCTCGCCACTCAGCATCAGGATCGGGGTGGTGGCGGGGATGTGCGGGACTTTCGCCGCAGAATTCCACCTCTGGGTGCAGATAAAGGAAAATGGTCCGACAATGGGCCAGTCGCGCACGACACGGGGAATGGATTCGAAGGTGTTCTCGACGATGAGCGCAGATATCTATGAAATTCAATTAGGTACCAGAAAATAGTGAACCGTGGGAAGCGCACTTACGCCGGACGGATTCCGTCGGGCAAGATCAATCGCTACTGCCCCACCAAGAGATAGTCCATACGGAATCTGGTAGCATCGTCAGCGTGGAAAAATAGACTAGCGTCACGTACAATGGGAGTCTTCGCAAGTTCTGCGTCGGCCTTGACATAATCGAGTGCTGCTTGGGCGTCGCGACGAAGACCTAAGATTATGGTTCAACACATAGTATCAAGCGAGAGGACTGCGCGCGGACCTTTCTCAGACGGAATTCCTTCCGAATTTCCGTACCTAACGATTTATGAGCATAGAACCAGCGTACACAACGCAACACTACCCCCGATACGAGACCATTAAGACGTTACAGCCCAAAAACACAAATGACCTCGCGACGGTGAGAAGATCGCTGCAACACATCCCATTACCGTGGAACATTATCACCGTAGCGGTTGGTATATCCTTCCCGCGGCGTTTTAGCGTACGCAGGACGGTCAATGTGGCAGTATACATACAAAACGTGCCTCAGGATGGCTCCTGCGTTTCCACGAAAGGTCCTTTTTTAGGTTGGAGGCACCCTGTTCTTCCCGTCGAATCATCCAGCAGCGCAAGAGGACTTTGTCGGATGTCGTGATTTCGACGTCCGAATATTTCAACGATTGAGGTGGCATATCAGGCGTCCGGAACATCTCTAGACGCAGTCAGCGTGGAGAGAAGCATACTATCAAAGAAAGGCGAGAGTACCGCTTGGTCGGAATGCAGATGGGTATGTCAGCATTCGTTGCCCATACCACATCAGCTGGAGAAGGAGAGTGAGCGAAAACCACAGCTGCTTTGGAAGAATCTCACCGCGAAGGGGCGAAGAAGGCCCATCAGGAAGGGATCGATCCAGCTGGTCATGATGGAAGAGGGAGAGGGAGGGAGATGTGTACACGGGCATCATATATGGCCTGCAATGGCGTGGCCAAACGCATGAACAAGGCATGGTCCAGGGAGATACTAATAGAGAGTTGCTGCACGACAACACGTGGACAAGATAATAATATCAAACCTAACGCTGTAATATTTACAAAAGATGTGTCGAATCCCATAGTCTTCTGCGCGTATCATCGCTCGAGGGGAGCCAGCGACCTCAGCTGACCGACTTTGTCCCAGTATCCTTGACAAGTCAAGGTAGTCGCTAATCTCGATAAGCCGTTACACCTCAGAGCCAACATCCATCAACAACTTACAGTGATAACCCGAAGGGAAGACCTCGAATCTGTCCTTGTGCAAAGCTGGTTCGGAACCCCCGCGCCCCTGGGCAATCATCCAGAGCGTCTCCATGTGCTTCTTGGGGACGACTTTGTCGAGCGAGCCGCTCGGCATGAGGATTGGTGTCGTCGGCGGGATGCGGGGCACCTTCGACGCCGAGTCCCACTTGTGGGCGCACAGGAACGAGATGTTGCCGACGACAGGGATATTATAAACGACGCGCGGGAAAGACTCGAACGTGTTTCCTACCATCAGTGCGTTGATTCTAGTGGGGGCAGTAGTTGCGCAAATTAAGCGCCGAACTGCGAGACGACTGACCGCGGACGGGTTCCGGCTGGCGAGATCGATGGCGACTGCGCCACCGAGCGACGTTCCGTACAGTACCTGAAAGAATGTCCAGTCTCGGGAATGACCTCGAAGCAATACGTACTGTGGGCGCCATGGAAAGCTCGGGATCTGCTTTGACGTAGTCCAAAGCTACTTGTGCGTCGAGGCGAGGCCCTAGGCCGAGTGAATCAACAAACATCGAGCAGGCCGAGGAACCGACCTTCCTCGGACGGAATGCCCTCAGATAGCCCATAACTACGATTTCGTGAGCACCTAGCATATTTCGGGATGCCAGAATCACCCTCGGTACGAAAGCATCAGTACATTGCAGCGCCGCATGGCCAGCAGGCTGGCCGCCCAACTGCCGTCCCCGCAATTCATCCCGTTTCCGTGGAACATGATAACAGTGGTAAGAGCTGTCCCTTGCCGCAGTGGCGCGTCAGACTGTTCTGTATGGCGCAGAAGGTAGCAGCGCAGTACTACGCCATCCGAAGTTCTAAGCTCGAGGTCAGGGTAATCTACACCGATTTTTTTCGGGGTGCTGCTAGCTGTGGGGCTGTTAGTGTTTCGGAGAAGATATCTGACGAGTCGAGCACTTACTTCTTGGTCTGGGTAGAAATGCGGCCGGGTAGAATATGGATGGCTGGTCGTACCAGAGTAGCTGGAGACCTAGAATGAGCGCTAGCAAGCGATGGAATTTAAGTTCACGTTGCCAAGCATTTGAGACAAAGTTACAAGTGGTAGACATGGCCGCTGAATTTGAACTTTGGAGGATATGTAGACTTTTATGCGAGTAGGGAGGATGACGCGTCAGAACGTGGTTCGACGTGGACTCGTCCTCGAAATGAAAGGTCGTGTCGGCGCAGTCTGAGACTCTGACTCTAAGGTCTCTCCGCAAAGTCCGCAGGACCCCAGGCGGTGTAAAAGTTTCTAGTATGGCAGATTGCCTCGCGCATGGTCGTTTTATGGAAAACAGAGCGAATGGAACAGAAACAATAAGTTATCTTGAGTGAATGCAAAGATACAGAGATGGCAGTGGAGGTCTGTGGCAAGGTTTGTGATTTGGGTGTGACCCTGTCACGGGCGCTTCTGCCAGTGGCAGCGTCTCTTTTCTGACCACGACAATCTCTAAACCTCGAGCGCTACTACATCCCAATTCTCTCCGCAATTATCACAAAATCCGTACAAAAGCCGTAGTTGGACACTGCATCGCATCTTAATCCCGTCTTCCTCCTCGACTCGGAATCAACTCGGACTCTCTTCGAATGTCACCCACGCACTTACGACCGTGGGCGTGCGACCGCGGGCGCAGTCAGGCCAGGATGAACATGACTCGACCTGTGCCCCCGCCGCGCACACGGTTTAACGTTCTCAAACGCAAACAATGTCCACGGTAAACAAGGTTCGTCCCGAAACAAAGGAACGTCCGGATCCGGCGAACGCTGTTGATTCCGCGCAAGGTTCTCCGAGTTTGCACAGTGTTTGCGCATGCCACAAGGGTTCTCGCGAGTTTGCAGAAGTTTGCAGGGTTCTCCAAGTTTGCTGTCAAATTTATCCATAGAAGTCAGGCACGGCTACCCGCGAACCGAGCCGGTCAGTTATCGCTCGTTCGCGGGAAAGTGGACCCACCTAGGGCTGCAGTCGCCGTCTTGATCTCGGCAGCGAATTCAAACATCTCCCTAGAGCTCTAGGACGCGTCTAAATATCTACGTTGCAGCCTGGCCTGTGCGACGGATCTTCAAGCGCGCGCTCTCTGTTTAGCGAGATGAAAGCTATCTTAGCGAAATGAAAGAAGAGTCAATATCGGCCACTCCCGAAAGTGCCAACCTTCTTTCAACTTACGCCCGTCCACGCTGTCTATCCACCAAGTCGACCTCGCTGCGCGCCAAATTCTCCTGGAATATCCGTCTATCCGGCCGCGGCCCACCCAGGCGCGCATCTCCCTCCCTGGGTACCGCATGACTCCCGCTTGTCTCCCGCCCCATGACTCCCGTTCGTTCACCGCGGATGTGTTTGTCCAACTGTGTACTTTCCACCTAATGAAGACCAAAGACACCGCAGCAACCATCGCGCAAGATAAAAGGGACCACAGCAACCATCGCACACCACTAAAGGCGCCGCAGCAACCACTGGCATTGGGTACACGTATCCTCACGGTAGCCGAGACTTCTTCGCGATTTTTGTTGGCAGGACGCAAAATAGACGCAAAATACAGCACAAGACGCATACGCGCACAGCGCATGATACAGCACAAGACACATGATGCTCACGCAGCGGTGCACACGACTCGCGACGCACGATCCTTACGCTGCACGATGCACGACCCGGGACAGCACACGATGCCCGTCACCCCACATCTCTGGATCTACAGCTACATAGTCTCCCCCATGGTACCTCCTCGGCGCTCCGAGCCAAACAAACGAATTTCACTCGGAAATAAACATAACTATCTGTGCTGGCTCTCGCTCTCGGCCTGGGGTCTGATTCCAGACGTGTGCGGCTGACAACAGATGTTGTTTCAAAAATCCCTTGTTTCGATTTTCAAAGACGGCTCGGACACTGGCAGCAGGTCTCAGCAGGTGATACGTATCACCTCGAGGCGCGCCGTCCGCGTCATCTCCCGTCATTCATCCACGGCCGCGTGCGTCCTATCTCATTTCTTATCTGACTATGCGATGCTCGCAAGTTGGGGACTCGATGATTTTTTGGGGACTGGAGATCTTTGAACGCGGCAAGCGTGAGGCAGGCATTATCGTCATGAGCCTGGCATATAGGCTATAACTCCGTCCATCCGTTCGGGCCCGGACCTGTGCGTGGGGCTATGCGGGAGGTTACTGGCTCCACGGAGCAGCGCGTGTTATAATAACTTCAGCTGGGTGGAATTACTTTCGGCGCGATCGTTTCTCGCCTGTCATCTGCAAGCACCTTCAGCGCTGGACGATTATCTCTTAGCGTCGCCTCGTCTTCTTTACCTGGCATTTCACTCGGTCCATCTCCTCCCGGGCCCCGGACTCCAACTCCACTCTGACTCTGAGCACAAGGAGGCGGTGCTTTCTGTGATTTTCTGCGCGATTTTTGCGTGCGCTGGTCTTGGATCTCGAGTCTCGGGCAAACGGGGCTTCTGTTTGCCAGGCTTGAAGTGTTGAAGTGCAGGAATGACGGATCAAGATCCGGCGCGCGGCGGGGGAGATGGGAAATACCTGCGACCATTTCAACTTATTTTTCTTTCTTTCACGGGTACCTACTGGCCCGCGGCGAAATTTAAATCCACTCCACCATCAGTGAGTCTTGGAACTTATCGTATGATAGTACATTCACTCATTGAAATTCCGGTGAGGGGCGGGGGAGGTGGGAAGGGTTATACCTGGCATAGATTTCACTGCATCCGGCGGCGGCGAAATTTAAACCATCATCATCAGGGAGCGTTTGGGAAATATATATATATTGCAGTCGGTGATGATTCGAAGAAGCTCGTAACTTCGGAATAGATGAGTGGTAGGACGCGCTCGACATACCCTACTTAAACTCAACCCAATTCCGCGCAATTCGAAGCGTATATGAACTACTGGACGAGCTGGATTCACGACGGACAGTGTGTTTGCATTAATATCATTTCATATTGCGCTCGGGGCGATATCGGATATTCATCAGCTATATATGCACCTCACTTGGCGCGGTTGTTGCTACGTGGTTTTATTGGTGGAAGGCGGAGGGTGCAAGGTATCAATTCATTTTTTTGTCGGTGATTGCAGTGTATCTCCACTCTAGTTAGCCTCGTCCACTGTAAATTAAATTGAACGCTGTAGACCAAGTCGGAGTTGAAGTTTGTTTTTAAAAGAAAAAAAGATGCTGATTCCGGTTAAGGTCTGTTGAGGTCCGGGTTGAATGTGTCCTAATTTTTCCTGGTGGCGATAGCCGAGTGTCTGGGGAAGTTGGGCATGGGCAGTGGACTGTTTGTTTCATTCTCTTCTTTTTATGTAAAAAGAATCAAGGGATTTAAGCTTCAGCGTATCATAATACGTAGTGCGGGGCATAGACTATATTACAGAAGAAATTAATGAGATCCGCCTGATCCGGGTCAGCACTGGAACGTTGCTTGAACCTCGCGCTTCAGTCAACCAAACTCACCTATTTTCTGATTGGAAGCTAGTAGACTACGAGGGCAGGCTTGTAGCTTATTTGAGTTTGTTATCTGTGCAGGAGGGTATTTATCACTGCTCCCGAACCAGTCCAGGCCAGGTCGGGATCAGCGGGGATTGAGAGGGAGATCGATCAGCGCCATTGTATCGGGACACAATAAGCGTGTGAACTGGCTACTGGATCTAATCGCAAGGGCCTTGTACTGACCGTATACCACAGACCCACCAGAAAAGGCTCGCACATTGTCTGCTACACCCCGCTTGGACCAGCGATGCCCCCCATCCGGGACCACACCATCCTCTACACCTTCCTCGCCGACGAGGACGACGACGCGGAGCACGCGCACGACGAGGACGAGGAGGGTGCGTGTGCGAGCCTGGCCTTCTTCACTCGCTTATGCTTTCATGCCCTGTCTTTATATAAAAACGCCACATCCAATTACTTCACTCTGCTCCAGACACGGACATGCCCCCGCTCGTTGATGCCCCCGGGTCCCACACACAGACCCAGGAATCGATGATGTCCTCCTTCGACTTTACCGGCGTCGCGTTCGGCGCGCCCGCCTTTACTCCGACGCTCGTATACGCGCCGGACACCCGCGACGATGACCAGGACGCCCCCCGCGCCCGCGGCAGGACTAAAGCCGGCAAACGCGCGCCGTCCTACATCCCGCGCCCGCCCAACGCGTTCATTCTCTTTCGCTCCAGCTTTATCCGCAGTCAGAACGTCCCCGGCCGCGTTGAGGGCAACCACAGCACCCTCAGCAAGATCATCGGTGCGTTGGTCTATTATTATTGCTACTCCCTTTATTTTTCTTCTTGCCATTCGCGTTTCCTGGTTTCTCGTTTCCCACCTTACCTTTCCCGCCTCTCTCCTTGTCCGTTCTTCACGCTTCGATCGCTCGATCGCGTCTGCCTTTTGAAATTTCTGCCCGCGGAGGCAAATCGCCTCGACGCGTGACTCAGCGCCCGATATATTTTTTCTTCTGCTCCCGACGCGTCCACACCCTCGTCATGATCTCACCCTTCATTGAACACCTTCGTTAAATACCCTCCTGGTCCCACTCGTAACCCTTCCCCCCTTCCTTACTTTCCTCTTTAACCCCGCACCGCCTCCCCCCCCCCTCCCTTCGAAGTTAACCCCTCCCTCAACCACACACTAACCCCCACCCAGGCAAATACTGGCACGCGCTCCCCCCCGCCGAACGCGCGCGCTGGGAAGACAAGGCCCGTGCCGCACAGGCCGAGCACCGTCGCCGCTACCCCGACTGGCGCTTTAGGCCGGGGAACGGGAAGGTGTGTAAAGCTCTTTCTTCTTGTCAATTTAATTTTTTTGCTTTCAATTTCATTTTGGGGGGGCTTGTTTTTTGGGTTGGCGCTTGTGTCCTTTTTTTGGCACTTTTGGCGCTTGTTTCGCTCGCGGGCGTCTTTCCTTTCGAGGAGCGTTTTATGGTCTTGGGTTTTTTGGGCGGTTGACGCTTGTCTCTTTTGGCACATTTGGCGCTTGTTTCCCTTTTTTTGGCACATTGGCGCTTGTTTCCCTCGCGGGCGTCTTTCCTTTCGAGGAGCGCTTTATGGTCTGCGGGTTTCCGTCCTATTTTTATTTTTATTTTTATCATTATGTTGGTTGCGGGATGCACAGCACCTGCTGCTCCTGCTCACGAATGCGGGGGTCGTCGTCTGGCTGTGGGGGCGTGAGGGAGACTACCCTCCGTTTCCTCTGCATGTCTCATTCTGGCTTATTGGCTCTTGGCTCTTAGGGGAAGGTGTCAATGCGATGCTGCTTCTCCCGCCTTTCCTCGCTTCATCGTTTGGACGCGGGGGTAGCGAGCCCTATTCTCGCTTTCTTGCCATGTTGCTCTTCGCTGCACGTCGTGGCTCCGTCTTGGCTCATTGCATTGCATGCATCTTTCCCCTTATTCGCTTATCCACCTTGCGTCGATGCCTCTCGGACCCGAGGCGCGTGTGTCGACGCGAGGCTGCCGTATCCGGGTCGTACTTGCTTGCCGCGTTCCCTCGCTTCATAGCTCGGGTGCGGTAGCCATACCCACGTTTTCACGCGGGTCTCTTTTTATTCACTGCTCGCTGCGGCTTTTATGCGTCATCGTTTCCCTTCTCGCGGTTTCTCGTCATCTTCCTTTCCTCACACCATGCACCTCCTACGTATGCTCACCATCCCCTCAGCAGAATGCCGTCGCCAGTGGCAGTGGGAGCGCGAGACCCAAGGGACGACGTAAGGGGCGGATCAAGGATGGCGGGGGCGGGTCGCCTGAGGCTGCGCCCCCCTTGAAGGAGGAGGTCGATGACGAAAGCGAACGACGCGGGAGGCGCACGCGGAAGGATGATGGGGAGAAGGATGGAGGAAAGGGCAAGGGGAAGGGGAAGGACAAAGAGGAGGAAAAGGACAAGGGCAAGGGGAAGGGGAAGGGGAAGGAGAGGGCGCATGACAGCAGAGATAGGGACGCAGAAGAACAGGAGCGGGAGAGGGAGAAGGAGCGGGAGAAGGAGAAGGAGAAGGAGCGGGAGGCGGAGGACGCGCGGTGTGAGAAGATAACGGATTTGCTCGTTGAGGGGAAGACGGGGCGCGCGCTCGAGGCGGCGGTGGAGGAGTGGGAGTGGGAAGGGCGCGGGCGGGGGCGCGCGAAGGAACCGCAGCGGGAGCCCCAGCGCGCACGCGTGAGGGGGACGGTGCGCCGGGGGAGGGAGCGCAGGGACAGCCGTGTGCGCAGCGCGTCGTCGGACACCGAGCGTGAGCAGGACGCGTTTGAGTCGCCGTTCATGCACCCGCAGCAACAGGAGCCGCCGTCCCCGTTCGCGCAGCCGCCGCCGGCCTCGCCCTTCTCGCCCCGACCGTCCTCGCCGTACGCACAGCACCCGCCCGCGTCGCCGTACTTGCAGCACTCGCCCGCGTCGCCGTACCTCCAGCACTCGCCCGCGCGCTCGCCGTACACGCAGCACCCGCCTGCCTCGCCGTTCGCACAGCACCCGCCCCCCTCACCCTTCCCCCCGTCCCTCTCCGCCTCGCCTGTCTCTGCGTCCGCTACCGCCGCGAGCACAAGCACCGCCACAGGCACAAGCACGCTCATGCTCCCGCCGCTGACGCACATGTACAAGCGCTCGCTCAGCGCGCCGTGCGGCGCGCGCGTCGCGTGCCCGCCTGTGCCCCCACCCGCGCCGCTGTTCTTGTCCCCTGTCCTCTCCCCGATGATAACGGTGGCGATGGGGCCCGCGCGTATGCAGAGCCCCGTGCGCATGCAGGAGGGTGGCCCTACTCAGCCGGCGCACCACTACCCGCCGTCCGCGCCCTACTTTTCGCCCGCGACATACCCCTACCCGCCCCCACATACGCACACGCCCACGCATACACACGTGCGGCGCGACACGATCTCCGCGTTCCCCGTCGTCGCGGGCGGGTACCAGCACCCGGTCGCGCCGCACCGCCGCGAGCGCGGCGCGTACACGTATCCGCCGCCGTATGCGCACACGCCGCTGCCCGACGCGGGGGCTGGGTCGGGGCCTGCGCCGCGCTACGGCGGGGCGGGGCGCGCAAGGCAGTGGTGGGACCGCGCGCGCGGGGGAGATGCGTTCGTCGCTGCCGATGCGGAGGCAGGGACAAGCGCAGGAGCAGGGGAGTCGGACACCGCGGACGAGGGGTGGACGGATACGGGCGTGGCGTCGTTCTCGGTGCGTGCGCCGTCGTGCTTCCCTTTTATCTACTACTGCAGTGCTAACGCTTTCGTGTGTATGCAGGACTACGTCCCAGGGCCTCCATCGCCCTCGCCACCCGCGTCACTCGCGTCGCCGTACGCTGCGCACGCCAAGGCTGCTGCCGACTCAGGAGCAGGTGTCGGTGCAGGGGACCCGTACGCACAGCCGCTGCCGCTGTCGCCTGTGTCCGACGACGGCGCGGGCGGGGGCGATGCGCGGTTTCGTTTCCCGGCCTCGCCGCCCGCGATCTCGAGCTTCTCGACGCTCTCGGGCTGGGCGGGCGACTTTGCCGCGTCGCCGCCTGCGTCTGCGGGCGCGGTGGCTGTTTCGTTTGCCAGCGGAAGTGGGGCCGGGGCCGTGCCTGCTAGTGGGAGTGGGGGCGGGACGCCACCGCCGCGGACGTCGGGGTGGTATCAGCCGCCCGGCTGGGAGAACTCGGTACATGGAGTACCGTCGAGCGGCTCGTGGGCGGGCTCTGGGGACGCGTATACATCGCTCAAGGCTCCATGGTATCCTCAGGAGTGGCCTGCCACTCGCTCGGATGTGGACATGTACAGCTCGGATGCTGGGGTCTGGGGTGCCCGTCGTTGATTCGGTTCTCGGTGTCTTTACCGCACCTCACTCATTCACTTATTCGCCCCGTTCTTTTCCTCTTCGTTTTCCTGCGTCGTTGACGTCCTTTCCTCTCCCTCTTTGTACTCGTGCTCAACCACGATTGACGCTCTTCCAGGATATACACGCTCGCGCACTCCTATTCTTCGATTCCCCACCACGATATATTCCTCCTACGCACCCACACCCACCTCATTCATCTCTCCAGTGTAATCTCGACCTAACACCCGTGTATTTATTAACCTCTTTTGTAGATGTATCGTATATCGTCGTGGATTATTATTTTGACATTTTCCCAGTTCTCCGTGCAGAACGTCAACCGTCAAAGGCAGCCGAACCGAGTCATCATCGGCCGCGGGCGGAAGTATTTTTTGAGCCAGGGCGAACCGAAGGAAGACGAAGCTGGCTGTGCGCGAACTACAAAGGGAAGCCCCGATTAGGCCAGTTCAGCTCCGGGGAATCCCCGGTGGTCGCTGACTTTTAATTATAACGTTCTCCGCCGAGCCGTCGGTGCGTCATTAGAGCGGGTCTAGCTCGCGCACCTCGTGCTCCCAAACCTTTTCGCGGATGTGCACTCGAGGCTGGCGCGGAGCCGACGGGTCGGTGTGAAACCTTGCTCGAATCCGTTAGCTTGGATTATTGCCTCCGCCGTGAGGACACTAGACTGAAAGGCAAATGCGTTCTGGAGTTCTGTGCCCTGCGGAAGCCCGGCGGGTGTCGCTGCTCTTGTGCTGCGTCGAGACGCGTGGGTCCTGCGTTTTGATGACGTTCCTTGACGTGAGTTTTTTCGAGCTTGCTGTCGTGGATCATGATTGTCCTCATAGGTCATACGTTGAGATGAAACGTGTCTTCGGCGAGGCGGGCGAGCTTCATTTTCTCCCGGATATCGCCCAACGCGCGCACTGATATTGAACATGCGCGCAATCTCCGCCGCCGTGGCAACAGCGTACGTGGAATTACACGTCAGTCGGGGGGACACTCTGTGTTTCCCGGTCAGAAACTGTGACTCCCCGGTCAGAAACGGGGAATGGAAACGACAGCCGCCTTTGACCGTGACGCGCGACGGTCGGGCCCAGGAGAAGCGGTTCGATTTCTTCATATCTATTGGCGTTGGCTTTATTGTGGGTGCCTAGCCACTTCATACCGGATGCTCAATATACTTTGCTGCAGGATAAATATAGCCTGGAGCAAACTGGTTCCCAGGACGGGAGGCGCAACGAAATTAAGGATGTTCTGTTCATCTCCGCACTTCTGCGGCGACTGGACGCGATCTACCCCCTCTCAGCTGTGGCGAACTCCATTACCGTGGTCAGACATGGTGTACGGAACACCACTGCGAAAGTTGAACCGTAAAGAAGAGGTCGTGCGGCGCGCCGGGGTTCGATTCCCCGTGTCTGAATGATCTGGGAGCATCCGAACTTTTTGCTCTTTTTTTGGCAGGATAATTTTCTCTCTCTTTTAACAGGCCCGACTGCGCACGAACTCCGGAATTATGGCCAAAATTGAGGTGCGTTCATTTCTTTCTCGATTTAGATGGTGCCCTTGGACCGGTGCGGGACGACATCATCATACTGTGTTTCAATGCCACTATTTTTTTCCAACACCAACGTAAACCGTTCCTGTTTATTTTAGATTCTTTGTTCCCGAGCCAGGCAAGACTATTCGTGCTTCTCAGTGCAACGTCTCATGGCTTGGCAGATCTCATCTGGAATTCATTGGACTATGATTTGGAGCATTTGCCGCCAATCGCCTCGGATCTTTTTTGGTCGGGAGTTGGACTCCTGAACGCCTTACACACGGCTGAGACGGTCATTTGTCCCCTAGGAATTCCCTCTCTGAAATTTTCCACCTCTTTGCTACTGATCCAAATTTTAGTAACACGGAGCGGCAACTTGCTCTGCCAGTGCTACTGAAGTTGAAGGCAGGAATTACCTGAGTTCAAGCCAAGAAGTTTCCTCTCATGCACTAAGGGGAGATAAAATGACGCTGCCTCGTCGCGGGTGAGCGGCGACTCACCCGCGACGTCGCGATTGGACCCTGAAAGCCTGACTCAAAAGTTATATATTCGGCGACTTCAATTTGAACTGTTCTAATTCATCGCATTATATAATGACATCACGCTCATTTGTATCCCTCTTCCATGTCAACCCAATGTCAGCCCCTCACCGCGGCTCAGGCCCAGACCCATCCCCTAACCACTTCCGAGACTGCGGGGTTGAACCATGGCTGTTACAGCCTCGGCAAACCTAGCTCTCAACTGGCACGGTTGCCAGTGTTTGAACAAACCACTCGACCATCACAGTTACACGATCTTTTGGGTCAGCTCTATTTGAACCATCCTACGCAAACTGCGCTTTCGCCCTAACCCCGTCGCTCCATTCCTTCTCTCTGCGGATATAACCTGCTTAGGGGCGATATCGATCGGTGCCTCGGCTAGGAGCTATAAAGATGTGTACGCCTCGAATTCATTGCCCTCCCTCCCTCCGTCATTCATTCCCAATGTCCAATTTTACCATGTTCCCAACGGCCGGGCTGCAAGCCATGAGCGCTTTGCTCTATTTCTTGGGTATTAATCTTCTCTGCGTTGTACTCGATCGATACCTGACTCCTCAACATAGGAGTCACGATCCTTACCTTGTTCTTTTCCCGAAGATTGTTGGGAGAGGATCTCAGTTCAAGGCAGGCATGGTCTCGTTTAACCTGGCCTCGAATCTGTATCCTTCTGGTGTTCCTGGACTCTTACCTCTTTCTCTTTTCAAGTAAGTGATGTTGCATGTCGATTTCTACGGCAACATTGACATCCTTTTCTAGCGGGATTTTTAATTTTCGGTGTGGGCCTACAAACGAATGCCACCGCGTGTGCTGCTGGGATTCTTCTATGTGTTTGCTTCTACACATCGTCCAAAATCCTGATATACGCGTTCTTGAGTAATTCCTTCCTGTACTATCTTGCCTCCGAGCTTACAGATCCTTCAAAGCCGAAAAGGTGTACATCGTTTGGGACACTGGACGTAGTCGCTTGCGCTCTCCCGTCTATCTCATTTGTATGGTGACAGTATGCCTGTACAGCGCTGTCATCCTGCTAGTGTTCATTGGTACGTTTAAATCAACGCATACTTCTTGTACCATATCTGACGCAGTTTCAGGACGAATCAACGAATTCAGAGCAGGCGATGGTGCATGTGAGTTGGTCTATTGTATTGTCCCAGCTGTGCAGGCCTGATTCTGGTTGGTTTAGGTGTTCTTGGCGTCCGACCCACTGCCTCTCTCCCTTTGCTTTCGTACGATTTGTGAGTACAGACGTGCCTTGAGACCCTCCTTTCTGAGGCATATTCAGGTACATCAACGTCCTTTTAACGGCATTATTTTCGTGGCCGCTGCTGCGATCAAAGCATTCAAGTGCACGGCTGCGACGCGTCGCCACTCGGACACTCTTGTATGCTGTTTTCGATTCTGTCGCCCAGCGGCGCTGACCGATTTTCAATTCAGTGCTTCAGCAGTGGCTCTATCTACTTCCACGGTCAGTTCGGCACTCATCGAAACGAGAATTCATCGCTGACACATCATGCCAGGTCAACATCACGGTTCTCACGATAATGAAGGGACATGAACTCGGATGGGTGTGTCTTACAAGTTGCGGGACAGACGTACGCATAGCACTTTTAATATTGATATGGTTGCTAACCAATTTACTTTGGCACAGGTCATCTTCAATGCTGCGGCGCTCTTCTGGGTCACAGGTGGAACGTCGCAGGCTTCGCTCAGCGCTTCTGGTGCCAACCGCCAGCTGAGCGACAGCCACACCAACTCCAACGCCAATGTCGTCACTCTTTCTGTTCCGCCGACTCCAGTGCGGAACTCGTTCAGGCAGGAAATTAAACCGTCCAACATGTTTAGGATGGGGAATCTGTCGCCTACATCAAAAGAATTCCAGGTGTGCATCATTGCTATTAAATCGTCGATTCCTTGGGCTCATTAACCACTTCAAGCTGCCCACGCCACCGATTCCAGCACGGAGCATATTTAGACAGGACGTCAAACCACCTAAAATGTTTAAGATGGGGAATCTGTCACCCACAACGACGGAATTCCAGGTACGCAATCATTGTTATCTTGTCCAGCCCCTGTTCATTTAACTTCAAGATCCATGTCACGACCGAGTCCCAAGTTAGCACCAGCCCCCCGACATCCGATCTTGCCAATTCCCAGCAAGAGACATAGATACGTTACCGAGTACGTCTTATCTTGATACGTTTTATTTGGGATCGCAAAGGGCTTTTCATTCTTTATTGGGTTAAATTACGGTCTTGTACGTTAACTGTGGCGGCCAAGGGAAAATTAAATATTCTGGTGGAGGGTTCTGCCTGGTTTTACGGAACTTACATAGTTCATCAAATCCACGAAGAGCTTCGAGCTTCAAGTTGCGCTCATTGCATAATTGTCATAATTGCATTTGTGTCGGGCGCCAAACTATGGCGGCACAATGTACTGTACATCTATCGTCTATAAACTCGCCCTAAACATATAAGCGCCAGTCAGTCCCATGAACAAAACAAATTTGGACGCCAAGGCCGACGCGATTTTGACGCGACTTGAGTTGGGTCACGAACACGATAGCGTCACATCACGTGACCGTGACGTACAACGCTGTTTTTTCTTTCTGCTGTCTTCCTATTGTCTTCCTGTCTCCGGGACTGCCAGTTCTTGACCAAGCGGCAACCTCAGAATCATATCGTCTTAAACTGGACCACTCAGATATGCCCACGGTCGCGGGCCAGCTTTCCGGTACCCAATATGCAGCTCGTCAAGCAGCGCTTTTAGCCCTAGTGAAGGACATTCGAGCCGTCGGGTGAGCAGCATCCATCCCAATTTATGTCTGCTGAGCGCTATACTAGTGGAGAAGTAGAGTTAGATCTTCCCCGTATCGCTGTCATTGGGAATCAAAGTGCGGGTATGTGATCCAGGTTAAACACTTTCGTTCTGGTTCTGCAGCTCAAATTCTCAGGGAAATCGAGCGTAGTCGAGGCTATATCACAGGTACATATCCCTCTAATCCTCCAAGTTGGGTAGAGTCGTAAGATGTCCTTTTAGATCAGTCTTCCAAGAGACGTCGGAACATGTACGCGCTGCCCCATGGAATGTAGGCTTTCCCCTAGTTCACATGGCTCATGGAGCTGCACGGTTTCCATTCGTTGGATTCTTGACAAGAGCAATAAACCTCTGGATGATATCTCAGAGAGACCTTTCGGGGAACGCATCTCGGACAAGTCACAGGTTGAAGAACGTTTACGGCGCGCTCAATTCGCCATTCTCAATCCGGACATTTCATCGAAGAAGGTTTTAAAGCGGTCAATCACTGAGATTCGACAACAATCGTCTTCCCTCGCATTTTCTCCGAACGTGGTCTGTGTCGATATCGTCGGCCCGGAATTAACCAACATTTCCTTTATCGATCTTCCAGGTATGTATCGGTATCTGCGGCGACTCCCTTGTTTCTGACTTTTCTTTCAGGTATCATTCAGAACGCCGACGATGAAACGGTCAACATGGTAAAGGAGATGGTCATGTCGCATATCACCGGGAATTGTCTCATTCTGGTAGCAATGCCAATGCCCGGTCAGTTGTCGTGAACGTTTCCCCTGATCCCCTCCAATCCTGACATCTGTTAGATGATATCGAGAACCAAATGGCCCTTCAATTGGCGCGCATTGCAGACCCAGAGGGTCGTCGAACCATTGGTATTCCGTTCATCCCTTCTATGCATGCGTCGATTGAAGTGATTTGTTCCTTTTAGGTTTGCTGACGAAACCGGACATGCTCGGCCAGGGTACCAAAAAACGTCAGCTTTGGCTGGACGTCATTGAGGGGCGCCGTGATACTCTCAAACACGGTTATTTCTGTACACTTCAACCAGACGACAATGAAAGAGAAGCTGCAACAGCATCCAGCTCCAGCAAGCGTCGTTTTACGGAAGAACAGTTCTTCTCTAGTACCGCGCCATGGTCGACCTCCTCTGAGAAGTCTCGTTTTGGCATCGATAATCTAGTCGAAACCTTGAGTAAACTATTAGTGCAAATTATTGGTGACGGGTGAGCGAACTCGATGTTTCCGGAGCGGAGCGTTTAATTGATGCAAATAGGCTCCCCGCGCTACAAGCTGAAGCTTCGGCGCGTTTGTCCGCTTGCAAGATTAGCCTGGCTTCCCTCTCATCGCTTCCGGATGCTAAAGTCGACGCCGTAACCCACGTATTAAATATCATCAACCGATTCAACAACGACATAGGCCAAATTGTCCAGGGTGGTATTCAAGCTGGGAATCTGATACAGGCAAATCGATCGGCGTACAAAAAATTCAAAATGCATATCCGCCGGACTGCACCGATTTTTATCCCTTTCCGAAACGCTGAAAGTGTCCCGTCATCAGAGAGAGAAGCCTGCGTCGGGATCGAAACGAGCAAACTGATTCATCTTGAGGATGCGCAAAAGATGATTTCACAGTAGGCACCCGACCGTTGTCGAGCAATCCTTGTTCAAAATGTCTCGACAGGTCCACGGCAAGAGAGCTTCCGGGTCATGTTCCATATGACGTCAATATCATCTTAATTCAGAGATTTCAAGAGAGCTGGACAGACCTAGTGCGCGACTGCCTCGTCGAGGTGAATAATACAACTCGGGACATCGTTGAAAGCAGAATCAAAAAAGCAGCTGGACCATACAAAAGGCTCAGTGCTCTCCTTGAGTACGTTATTTGTCATTAGCCACTCCTTCAATTCTCAGCACGCGATGTAGGGACGTTCTCACCGATATCATAGAGTCCCACTGTGAGCAGTGCTTGTCCCTTCTTCACACTATCATCGAAGCAGAGGCCACTCCGTACACCCAAAATTTGCATTACCTTTCCCATACTCGGGACAACTGGATCGCAGAATACAAAAGTGTTCAGTCCGGGCGAAAGGCGTTGATGGGTTTATTCACTAAGCCAGGTAGCTCGATCGGAGGGCATCCCATCGCGACGAAGGCGGACATCGGCAGCGACTCGGAAGACGATGTAGGTGACTCGGACGACACTGAAGGTGACTCGGACGACAGCGATTCAGACGATTCAGACGATTCAGACGATTCAGACGATTCAGACGATGACTCGGACGTTGCCGAAGTTCGGGTGATTGCGAAGAAACCGCAAGTAACCCCCGGTATGAAGAAGTCTTTGGTGGACATTGATGGGGGGTTCCCGAAGAAATCCCAAGTAAACCCCGCCACGAAGCAGAACTTGGGGGATAAGGGCAGCATAGGCGCTGCATTGGCTATGCTTACGAAGATCGGATACACGGGGCTAAATGCGAAGGACCTGGAACGGCTCAACCCTAGTGACGAATTCGAGACCGAGCTGCGGGTCTTCGGGGAAACGCGCGCATATTTCCAAGTTTCCTACAAGGTTCGTTCAATCGTATTATATGCTTTTATCAGTGGCTCATGTTATACGCAGCGTGTGATCGATACGATCCCGGCGCTCATAGATCTTAAATTCATCAAGGCCATTCACAAAGACCTTCAACCGGCGCTGATCGCGAAACTTGACCTTGGCGGTCCCGATGGGTCCAAGCGGTGCATGCAGTTGCTGGAACAGGATCCCGCCTTGATGGCCCAGAAACTCGCTCTCGCCTCGCAGAAGGAGAGGTTGGAGAGTGTGCAGCGAAAATTAAGGAATTTCATGGCTTGATATTGTCGTCCAATGATCATTGCTTCTGGCTAAGAGTTCGAGATACATTTAATATAGCAGCGCAACGCTTGGTCACTTGCAGCTCCAAAGTTTAATCTGGTGTTTTACGCGAATATAACATGTTTAGGGTTGACCGTGGAAAATCTGCCATGTTCAACTCGTGTTGAACTGGAAGTTATCACGTCTCGCGCTCTATTGTTGCATGAAAATTCAGCCGTGTAAATGTCGGTTCTGGGATTACCGCTTCATTCAGTCTGAGGACCGACGAGCCCAGAGACACCAGGCGACTTGCCAGGCGTACAAAATTCAACCACAGTCCAACAAGGCTGAACTATGATAAAATAGCTGATTGGAGGAACGGACGGACGATGAACTCAACAAGCATTATTCTTCTGTGAGCTCGGAATAAAGGCGCCGGTGTATCGGCGTGCACGGTGCGAACACAGGTCGTCGAATTCACTCGCACTACAATTAAATCGGGGTCCTTTAATTTTGTCCTTTGATCGCGAAAGACTCAGCACTGACAGTTGACGTTAGTGGTTAGGATGGTCGCGGCGCCAATTGCTTGCCAATTTCTGACAACAGTACTAGTTACTCCTCCGCTGCAGAATTAAAATGGCTCTGTCCTTGTGGTGCAAAAGCAAACACGAGATCAGAGGTCGGTGAGTCTGGTTCTGCGAAGGGTAAAGTTTCACATCACTAGATCTATCTCTTAGTATAATCCTGACCGCCTGGTGCTGATCTCGTTACCATCAAATTCGAGACCGAGACTTATGGCCGTCGCTGCGCCGATGTCAGACGATGGACGAAGAGGGGCCGTTCAGTCTGGTGTTCACCATATTTTGAAGTTCAAGTTCGCGTGTGTGTTGAAGCAATGACACAATAGTACGACAATATGTGGTAATTTAACTAACTGACTGGGCGCGTACTTTAGGAGGAACTTTGTGAGCTCCGACGAGAAGACGGGCTCGGCTACACTGAGACCGAGGGTACCTTCCACATATCCCGCGAAGCTCGCCATGCTTGTAGCTTGCCCTAATAATCTCGGGTGGTTGTGGAATTCGACCTGCATCGCGATGAGTGAGTTCTGCATGCCTATACCGTGCCGATGCCGGCGAGGATCTAGAAACCAGTTTGACTGATGCCGTGTTCGTGCTGAGCGTGTACAGGAGACCGGAACCAAGGCCGAGGAACAGGGGGGGGCCGGCAAGGAACGGCCAGCTGGAGAAGATGAGAATAGCGGGCGAGACAGGAAGAGCCAAACTTGCCGACAAAGTGGCCGGAGCCGATGACGGTCAAGACGATGCTGAACACGAACGGGAGGAGGTCGATGCCGGAGGCGGTGGCGCTGCGGTGCCGCCTGGTAGAAGATGGGGATGTAGAACGAGAACAGGAGGAGCGAGAACCGCGTAAGGAGGCAGTACGCGACGATGCCAGCGTATCATTGTGCAGATATTGGATTCAGCAAATTATGTGTACAAGGGGAGCTCACACTGAACGCGATTTGAAGATCTTCATCGGCGTCATAGCCCTATCGCCCAAGTAGATCTCCCAAAGAATCCACGCGACCGCGAGAACAACGGAGAAAATGAAGCACTGGAGGTATTGGTTGGTCTGGAGCGGGTAGTGCAGTGGATAAAACTTACGATGATGACAGCCTTGTCCTACCATGTTCCCGCCCCACTGGAGAGAAAGGGACAGGCACGTCACTGCTTGCAACGAGGATCATCCCGAGGAAATCAAGGCGTCGGACTTGCTCAAGAGTACGAGCGCTTGGAAGGATCTGAACCGAGAGGAGGCGACGCTTTGAGGAGAAACAACACCATCTGGCCGGAGTCTTGTCTTGACAGGGAGAGTCGGCTTTGCGCAAGGGGGTACTGATCTGTGATTGCCGGACCGGGGGGCGGTTGGTTGGTTCCCCCGCCAGCCCTTAAATTTTTTTCTGGGAGCCATTGGTTTTAGGGTCCCAAATGGTGCCCCGAGCCATCTGCTATGTGGCAAGAGCCTCTAGAAAGTCTCATAATGGAGTGTGGCTCTCTATCTAGCCTAGATCAGCAAAGATGCCCCTATTTGGTATGGTCCTGACATCGTTGATTTCTATCTCAGTAGGGTCGTTCACGGTAGCCAATTTTCGGCCCATTTTTCGTTTCATTTTGTTCCCCATTTTTCAGTAAAGGGGAAAAGAAGTGGATTCAAAATGGGATGTGAAAATGGCCATCGAAAAATGAGCTAACCCCCCTCATTCTTCAAAAATGGTCATTTTTGTCTTCATTTTAGTTTCCATTCTCCAGACTGTCTTAGAACTGCAGCTCACTTCTACCGGCAATAGATAGTGACCATACACTTTAATACACTGGTGATAGACTCTGTCTGTCCTTAATGAAGTGGAATATGCTATGAATTTATTCTTCTGATTTGAGTCCCCTTTTTACTGTCATTTTCTTAAATCTGCATGACTACCCGTTCACAGTAGCCATTTTTCATCTCATTTTCGGCCCATTTTTCTTCCATTCTTGCTGAAAAATGGATCAAAAAATGGCTACTGTGAACAACCCTAGTATCATCTTGCTTGTCTCGAGCAAGGAAGGGTTCCGGAAAATTGGGTCTGCGAGGCTTGTCTTTCAACTGAGGCCGGACGTTCTGGCAAGCGCCGTCGGGGCGGAAAGTAGATGCGAACTTACAATAGAAGATTGATTTGGTGCTTGTTCTGACTTGTGGTCGTAGTTTGCTGGTATGGAGAGTAAACATTGTTTCTACGCACAGTATGTCTGTTCAAGGTCCAGGATCTAGCGTGCATGGGGTGAAATGGAGCTGGTGTCCCCAGAGCGGTCAAAACACGTGCTCAATTACCGTATTTGAACGTCACGTGGTTGGTTGGGTCAAAAGCGAAGGTCTTAAAAACAAAAACCGGCCCCGGTTCCATTATTCACAGAAAAGTACCCCCTTGGCTTTGCGTCTTGGTGATTCAAAGACGATATAATTATGTAAGTAAGGCATTTGAAATTTGGGCCACATCTGTCACTCCAAGTTATTCCTCAGCAGAGTTGACCCTGGTGAGATGTCATTGTTTCGGGCGGTAAATATTTGTACAAGGATGCGCTTGAGATGCGCGCGTCCCATGATGGGTTTCGCATCGCATCAACCCTCCTTCAAACTCGTCGGGAGCCCATCAGTATGGGCGGGGTCACGTTTGAAAAACTTTTTGGCCTCACACGCGGACGTCGTCTGGACTCGGTACTGGCTTGGCACTTAACCAGACTGCTGACTGGACCGTATCACCGACCCACAGCCGCATCTTTCGCTGCAGGCTGCAATAATTAGAGCCGCACTCGCGGTTCGTTCTCTCTGTGTTAGCCGCTGGACGGCAAGTTCGGCCCTGAGCGATCAATGATTTCATGCCAAGCCCCGTACAGCCAAGTACAGCCGAACGAAGCGATGCAGAAACCTGCAGAAACATTTGCAACATGAAGTGATCTGAAGCGATGCAGAAACATTTACAGCCCCATCCGAGTCAAATTCCCGGAAGTGGTCCGTCATGGGATACATAAAAGGCATGGACGCGCGCTCCTGTCCATAACTTTGTTTTCACCCCTCATCTTTCCTCGTTCACCGACCATTTCCTCTTCGAACACGATGTTTACGACTGTTCTTCAACTTCTGGCATTGACCGCTGTAGCCCCACAGTGTTAGTCCTCCTCACTTCTGGCCCCGAGACAGATCTAACAAGCAGTCATTAATTTAGTTGTTGCCGCTTCGCCCGCGCTCCTCACCGTCGTGGCTCCCTTCGGCGGGGACGATCCCACAACCTTGACCGCCGCAGTTCTCGGTGTTGATTCTCTAGGGCGGACCACTTACGCCCTCGCCCAAAATGAGATGCAGGGGGACAGCACGCTCGCTGACATAACAGGTATGGTCACACGAAATCAGCCTCATCTACAGATTCGCTGACCACGCACGGCCCACCAGCTACCCTCGTCGAGGGCTCCGACTACCTTTCGTACGCCTTCTCACACACGAGCGCGGGCGAGACCATCGTCATCGGCCCCGTCGATTGCGCGCTGACTGCCGGGAACGCCGTTTGCTCCGACTTGGACGACAGCGGGAAGCCGGAGACGGCGACAATACCACTGCCGTCGATGGGGTCGTGGGTTATCGACGTCGTCTCGACCGCTGGAGCCACCCCAACTGCTTCTCCAAGCAAGTCCACCCCAAGCGCCGCTCCGAGCGGCTCGGCGCCAACGTCGTCGCCGACCAGCAAACCTAACTCGGCGCACAAAGTATCCGTGTCGTTGTTCGGCGCTTTGATGGGCGTGTTAATGATATCTCAGTTGGTTTAATGTTTGTTCAAGTACTATATATTCTACTCAGTGAGACTTTGTTTTGAAGCGGCTGTAATTAATGGATATGTTGCGCTAGAGCAACCATATAGTTCATAAGCTGTGCTGCAAGTTTTTAACTTTCTGCGGGACGAGCCGTAATAAATAAAGTGTAACCAACCTTGTTCTCATTTCGGGTTCCGAAACAACTGTTAGAGTATATTGGGTGTTAGAGTATATTGGGGGAGGTTCGCAACATCTCCTGCTTGAATCACAGGCTCCTAGGCTTATGAACATTTTCAACCCTGATGTTCTCACGGTTCGGATGGTCACTCGCTTAGTGTCTTCTAGTGAAACGTTTCAACTTTGAGTTGGCTCGGTATATATGTATCTTTATATATGTGTAACCCCACTTCGATAACCACGAATGTCGATGTGATATTTTGACGATGATAAAACCATAATAGATTCACTAGTAGCTGCTTCTTGGAAAGAACCCTATAACGTCCACTTGTACTGTACGTATAACCGTTCATAAAAGGTCGTCGAACGCCGGCCTAGTCTACATAACCATTGGAAGACATGCACCGACCGCGACTGCTAGGATCGTCCTGGTCCAATAATTATCGATGTATCGGCCAACACCTGCGTTCTGACTAGCAGTCGGAGGCGGAGGGGACCCGTCTGAAGAGGTGCGCGATGGATTCACCGACGATATGGTGGTTCCTGCGGATACCGTGGACCCTGCAGATGCAGAGCGAGAGGCGGAGGAGCTCGCGGAAGTACTTGTCGACGTCGGTGGATCGGTAGAAAGAGTGACTGTCACGTAAGCTACGATAGCTTGACTGGCGGTTATCGAACCCTGCCCGTTGTTCTCGAGCACACAAGCCCCAAGTTCTCCACCCGCAGTGAAGGTGCACAGGTCTGCAATCGTAGTTCCTTGAAGTGTATGCAGGAAAGTATACCCGTCCGCCCCTTCGATCAAGGTCGCTACAGAGGCGCACGGTATTTTATGTGAGAAATCGCACATTCCCGATAGAATATAGACTTACCTGACAAGTCAAACGGTAAGCCCAAGGCCGAGGTATCCGCAACAATCTGGTACGTTGTTACGTCGTCTGCAGTCCCCAAAGCTGTAATTGAGGCCACGCCGGGCGGGAAATCCCCGTCATCGAAGAAGGGTGCAGCGGAAAGGGTGACGGTGTCATCTGGGGATGGAAGTGCATTCACTGTGGATAGTGGAGTCAAAGATCATACGTCCGACCGCGGATTGGCCGCGGATACTTGCCCAAAACTGGCGCCGACTTGAAAAGGAGGCCGAGTACAGCGAACTTTCTCATGTTGAACATCGAGGTAGTTGGTGGGTGAACGAAGAGCAAATGAAAAAACTTGGGGAGTGTTTCCTTTTCAACTAATTATGCCTGGACGCACAGCATCAGGTCCGTTCGCCGCCCATTGAAATATATGTAGGCGGAGGCCGCTGTCTGTTCCGTCAAGCTGTGTTGATTCTCCGGCGTGTGGCCTAGATAACCGTTTTCATGTAGCGCACCAGTTTCGGAGGTGTTGGGTCGAGAAAGCCACGGCACTTTTGTGGTCCCTGTATTCAGAATATAGTGGATAACGAGTTTGAAAAGCGTCGGGTTTCCTGCTGCGCTAGACCGCTTCAACGTTCGATGCTGGCAACGGACGGACCCCGGGTTTTCGAGGGCGCGGATACGCCCAAGCTGTGCAGATTCTCCATGCGGGCGGAAGTCGACAGTTATAGTATTGTAGGAACCAGACTACTGGGGACTTGTATCTTGCGGTGCCTCTCAACACAATTTCTTTTCCCATGCCTTGCTACGGTCTTTCGAAGGCGCGGATACGCCCAGGCTAGATTCTCCGTGCGGAAACCAACAGTTATAGTATTCTTGGAGCCAGACTACCGGGGACTTGTATCTTGCAGTGCCAGTTGACAAAATTTCCTTTCCCGTGCCCTGCGGTAGAACTTGCTTTGATACGAACGCAGAAGGAATAAACTCAACTCTCCTCGAAATAAGCCGGGAAAACAAAGGATGGACTGAGTGAGTGCTATTGATTCGGGAGCGAAGTTTAATTGTTATCCGAGCCTGAGGACGAGGGTAGAGAGGGTCACAGTGCAAATTACCAGTCGTCCTCGCCAACATCATCCCTGTCAGCCAGCGTCCCTTTTCTCGCACATCATTAAAAGGCGGCACAATTCAATGTGGAACCAGCGAAGTATATCGCATAAAGACCCGGGCGAAAATGTAATTTATTGCGATGGTTCATCAGAAACCCAGAGCGCCGTCCGCATTGGCTAAGAGCAAGTCATTAGCAAGGGCGATGATTCAAGTAAAGGCGACAGGTACCTAGCCTATTGTTGGACTCCTCGATCACGTTCGCAAGCTGACTTTTAAAATCCATGAGATCGATGTCCGCCCTGCCCAAACATGCATGGCACTCGATTGACTCGCGTTCCTCAGGCGTAAGCTTGAGCACCTGCAGTTCGACCGTACGTCGCGTAGGCAGGGATCGAAGCTGATCCGCCACCTGTGTGATGCGGTTTCTGAACCAGAGCACGGGCAATCTGTACAAATCCCCGCCGTCGGATGTCTCGTCCTGGGCCCCGCACCCTATGTTGTGGATCTCAGTGTCCCACCAAACAAACATGTCTCCACCGGGTTCCAAACATTGAGTTATACGGTTAGGATCGTCAAAGTCGTCGAGGAGATTCACATAGGTTGCAGTTCTATCGGCGATGCTTTGCGCCTGTATACCACACGAGCGGTGGAAGTCGTATAATTTCTGGATACTCGCTGCCGTAAGGAGCTCCATTTCGGGGAACTGGAGACCGGGGGGGCACAAGGGGTGTTTCAATGTGCAGAGGGCCGCTTTTCGAGCAAGAGTGGGGATCCCGCGGAGTCGTGCGATGGCGAATAGCCGGTGTGGATGAGCGTCGAGCAGGTTTGGGTTCTCCAGTGTGCTCTCCAATAGCCTTTGGACGTCCGTAAACAAATATTTGTTCGCAGCTTCATGCACGGCCCAGACACCATCCAGATTCTGCCCTACGAGCGAGTAATGTTCTACCGAATGTCCCGGGTATGCGAAGCAGAGGAGTCTGTGCAGCACATCGCCAGACTCGGGAAGGACCGCGACTGGTTTTCCGTCTCTCTGCTGCTCGGTTTCATCACCAGCGCTGCCAAACATATTCCTGAAAAAGACAGAGACGTGTCGCAGTATGTCCTTGTGGACGTGAAGGTCGATCCCATCACCAGATCGGAGGATGAAATCGGAGGGAGGGACGTTATCCTCTGGATCAGGAGCACCGGAGAAAGGCTCTGGAGCGTCTTTGATGTCGTTCGACATGAGTAGCGGAAGAGAGTTTCTAAAAGCGGTGTGGCAGTGTTGATGCGGATCAATTCATTCTGATCCCTGGATCAATTTTCTTGTAAAAAGAAAGATTGGGGTCCCGGGAGACTCAATAGTATAAAGAAGTGGCGATCGAGGGTTTACACTTTTGGGCCAAAAAGATGTGATTTTGGCCTCCCTCCACAAAGTTGGAATTGTCCAAAAATATCATAAAGCACTCAAGCCAGCATGTATTCGTACAACAAAGATAAAGCCAGGAAAATAATTAGCATGGACTTGGTAAACATTATTAAATTCCAAGGCCGTGGGAGCGCGGGAGAGTCAGCCTGAAGAGTACAGATCTCGGTGGCTTCCAGTGTTTGAGACTCGTGAACTGGAACAGGATCGTAGTTAGTAGGCAGTTCAACTCAGCTTCAAGTGTACGTCTAGGTCTCCTACTCACGAGATTTCTCCACAAATTCACGTCTTTCATTAGACTTCGGGATTAGTGGAAGACCACATTTATCGGCTTCTAGACCAGAAAGGTTGTCTTTGTCTGTGAAATATCAGGATTCAAATAACGAACTCGATGCAGATCTAAGTTGCCTCACTGTGCGGGCACGGCGCTTCCTCGTTGAACTGATAAAGTGAATACTCAAGATGTCGGGCGACGTCTTGGGTGTCTGGATCGAAGCCTTTCGCTTGGTAGAATTTACGGAGGCCTGCATAAAAGGTAGTGTCCCATGATCTCCCATATATCTTCATATCGAACTCTATACGTGGGAATCCTAGGCGTCTTGCTTCCTCCGAGCCGAGCCGTTCACCACCCGAGGCATCGAGGGACCAATATGCTGGGCAGTTCGGCCAGCGGAGTGAACATGGTCCTGTTTGAAGCTCCTCCATTGGACATAGGAATAGGTAGCCTTCAGGAGTGTTGTAGACGAACGATATTGTGAGCGAATAAATAAGTTGAGATATGAAGACTGTTATGGACGCAGCTTAGTAGGCAAACCAGCCTAAAGTCACCCGAGACGTACCATAATTCTCGTAGTTGGAGGTGATATTGAGACAACCGAATATATAATGTGCCTGGCTGAACCATACCTCCACTGGACTGTGCCGTTCCAGTGTTATGTGGCTGGAACAGCCATTGCCACGTAATTCGCAGGAAGTGTACCTTCGCGAGTAAATATGATTAGATTCAAATCATATTCATACGAAAGATCATACCGGGTCC
The DNA here is from genome assembly GCA_029281465.1 of Mycena epipterygia. Classification (NCBI taxonomy): domain Eukaryota; kingdom Fungi; phylum Basidiomycota; class Agaricomycetes; order Agaricales; family Mycenaceae; genus Mycena; species Mycena epipterygia. The sequence continues at coordinate 368,993 of JARJCQ010000042.1, read as the reverse complement.
AGCCCTGCTCCACTATTTTTCCTACTGCTTTGCCCCCAATGTTCCACCCGCTGTAGCAAAAGTCTAGATTGGGTAAGGATGCAATCTCAACCGAGTCCTCGAGTCGGCAACTCGAAGAACAAGAGATTATCGCCCCCAAGTTGACAGTTGCCTGCGCCGTACATGAAATGTAGCGATATCCTGATAGACGGCAGGAACAAAGTTCATGATACCGTTTAAGCGTCAGAGAAGAGAAGGCTATGGTTTCCTGATTTCGAGGATTCAAGGACATTATATTGTCAGGCATCGATATCCTTCGACCCCGCGGTGGACAGTAAAAATGAGGAAGATAGTCGTTTGAGTCATAGAAAGGGCTGGAGGTGAGGTCCGCGCAAAGTCGACCGGTTGAGCGACGGATCCAAAATACGCAATTGACGGAGAACTAGCACCGTTTAGATTCGACAAGCTGGCTGGGTCTCTGAATCTAATCGGTTACTCACCAGTGGTTTTTGACACATCAGTCGAAAATGATCGTTCGCATCCTACAATAGGGTCAAAGACACGTCTAATAGTGTTAAAATGTCTTACCCGAAAGTCGAAGCTCTCTTTGCAACTCAATATCTGGACAATACCACCTGAAAATTGTACTCACATAATGACCATACATATAGACGATAAAGATGGGCGAGTGACGATAGAGGTTAACAAAGTGTTGAAAAGGTATCAGATCTAATCCCAAAGTCAGTGACTCGTGCAGAATGAATAAAAGAGTTAAACCATCATGCAAAACTGCAGCGTGTAGCCCTGGAGTGGCCGCTACTCCATATAGTTGAACAAAATTAGGATGCCTGGAGGCAAAAATAATTCCTTTATTGGACAGAGATTTATGCGGAACTCACCGAAGCCATGTATATCTCGACATATCCTCCCGCCATTCCTACGAGCGCCAATGAAAAAAAAAGATATCGAGACAGCCGGAAATTTTACCTCCTCCGCATTGCCCCCTTGATACAAGGCCACAGTCACGTCTGACCTTCCACCCTCGATTCGGGCAGAGTACATCCGTTTAACACAGGCCCGTCCACCACACCGACGACTGACAAGAGCGGATTCATTGTCCACTCGTATTTCTGCCCTGAGGTCGATGTCTCCCAACGCTATTATTCGAAAGTCTATAGTTGTGCATGTGTCAATTCAAGGTTGATTCAAGCATGCCTTTGATGTGCAAAATGGAAGTTATTTACCGTAGGGGAGAGTTGGAGCGTTCGCGTTCTGATGGACATTCGTGACATTGCTCGTGAATATGCCACCGGAGACCATGAAATGCTGCGCGCTCAGAAAAAAGGCGCCGGGGGATCTGAAAGAACCGTGATATGCGACCTGCCTTAGACTAGGGCAATAGACTTACGATGCAGGGTCGTTCACGGTGGATTCGGAGGTGATTTCAGCGTTGGGGGGCTCCTGCATGAGGGAAGGTGATACGTGGCTGTTTGACGGTTATACTTATAAGTAACTTGTCAGAACTGATTTTGATGTGCACTGCCGGAAACCACCGCAAAAAGGCTGAGCTCACGAATTAACGCTCACTCACCAATACGCCGGAGTGATTGGAGGGATGCGATGATCTCAACAATAAGTATTCATCTGTGATCTCAGGAAAAAGGCGCCGGTTTATCGAAGGGCGCGCACGGTGCGCACTTGCTTCGTCGAGGTGGATTCGGAGCTGAATTCAGTCGCACTGCAATCACACCGGGTCCCTTTAATTTTATCCTTTAATCACAAAAGAACACTTGCAGGACAGTTGATCATGGTAGGATGGCCGACGATTGACCAGCGGCGATCGCTGGCCAATCGCTGGCAGCAGTTGCTACTCCGCTGCAGAATTACAACGGTTGAAAATTACTGGGTAATTGTGGTGCAAAAAGCATTTACGACGAAATGATGAACTGATTTGGAGATCAGAGGTCGGTGAGACTCGTTCTGCGAAGGGTAAATTTTCACACAACTCGATCTATCTAGACAACAAGTATAACCCTGACCACCTGGTGCTGGTTTCGTTACAGTCGATGTGCCGATGGACGAAGAGGGGTCGTTCAGTCTGGTGTATGCACCATGTTCTGAAGTTAGATGTCTTTCGCGTGTTTGTTTAATGACACACAATGTCTATGTTGAAACAAACGATTCCGCTTCCTCCCCCAGCTCATGCCGCGAGGGCCTTCTCCGCGTCGGGCGTGGCCGCGGAAGGAGCAGTGGTCTTCACGATGCGTATGTTCTGGATGAACACCGCCGATAGGATCGCGAGGCCCGCGACGGGCACACCGAGCACGAACACGATCCGGAGCGCCTCCGTGTAACTCTTCACGACGCCCGGGATCATGGCCGCGGGCAGCACTGTGTATATCGCGGTTGGGCTCTCGCGCACGATCTCCGCGGGCGCTTCCGGGGCGTACTTTAGGAGGAACTTGGTGAGCTCCGACGAGAAGACGGGCTCGGCCACGCCGAGACCGAGAGTCCCTCCCAAAAATTGTCCGAAGCTCGCCATGCTAGTAGCTTGCCCTAATAATTTCGGGTGGTTGCGGAATTCGACCTGCATCGCGATGAGGGAGTTCTGCATACCCATACCTGTGCCGACACCAGCGAGGATCTGGAAACCGATGAGTTTGGCGGATGCCGTGTTCGTGTTGAGCGTGTACAGTAGACCGGAACCAAGGCCGAGGAATAGGGGGGCGCCGGCAAGGAACGGCCAGCTAGACAATAATTGGTTAGTGCCGCAGGCAGGGGAGGTCGGATTAGTGAGACGCACTAGTAGCCGAACTTGCCAACGAGCTGGCCGGCGGTGATAAGGGTCAAGATGAGGCCGAGCATGAAAGGGAGGAGGTCGATGCCGGAGCTGGTGGCACTGTGATGCCTGACAGCTTGGTAGAAGATAGGAATGTAAAACGAGAACAGCAGGAGCGAAAACCGCGCGAGGAAACAGTAGGCGACGAGAGCGTATCTGTATGCAGAGATTGTATTGACAAAAGATGCATGCTAGGGCGAGGGAAAAAACTTACACTGAACGCGATTTGAAGATCGCTGTCGGCGTCATGGCCCTGTCGCCCAAGTAGTTTTCCCAAAGAATCCACGCAACCGTGAGAATGGGGGACAAAACGAAGCACTGGATGGAAAGTCAATTGGCCTAGAGCGGGTGGCGGGGCGAATGAACCTACGATGATGACAGCCTTGTCGCCCCAGGGCTTGGTGTTCCCGCCCCATTGCAGAGCAAGCGACAAGGACGTCACGGCGCCTGCAACGAGGATCAGACCGAGAAAATCAAGACGGAGGGCTTGATGGAGAATATCCTTGCGCGAGCGCTTGGTGGGGTCTGAACCAAGAGGGGGCGATGCCTTGAGAAGGAACAACACTGCGGCAAGGGAGATACCGCCGATGGGTAGGTTGATAAAGAAGCACCAGCGCCAAGTGACCTTCAACACAATCAGAGTCACTTCAGAGAGACGGAGGGGAATCGTACATGGTCGGTGAGCGCACCGCCGATGAGGGGCCCAGTTACGGATGCGAGACCGAAGACGACACCGAACAGGCCGAAGAGACGAGGCCTATCGGAGAGATGGGTCACCCGGATTTTATTAAATGTATGAGTCGCAGCCGGAGGAGCAGTTGATTGGTAAATACTCACTTCCGCAATGATTTGAAACAAAGCGACGACTGCAAGTGCGCGTCAGCTGTGGACGTAAAGAATGGGTCGAAATTGGACACTGCTCACAAATTCCCGCAGCTCCTAAACCCGATACCGTGCGCCCGGCAATCAGCTGGTTGACCCCTTGAGCTAGCCCGCATACCAAGGAGCCAATCTCGAATATGGTGACAGATGAGAAGAGAACCCACTTGGCGGGAAATATCCGAAGGACTTGACCATAAAATAAGAGGAATACCGTCTGAGCGAGAATGTAAGACGATGACACCCATCCTTGGAGGGAGAACGCGTTGAAGTCCTGAGGGGATGGCTAAGACTCAGCCTCATGGAAAAAGGAGGACTCTACTGAGGCTATGCGAGGCAGGGCAGTGGACAGAATTGTTTGGTCCAAAGCAGTGAGCGAAGTCGTGAGCAACCTTTTTCAGGTTTGTCAAGAGATTTTCTCTGGAACGAAGAGCACCACTCACATTGCAGTGAAGACTATCATCAACTTTTTGCCTGTCAGAATGGTACTCGGTTCTGGGGCTGGCGTCCCTGGCAGTACTTTCTCGCTCTCAGTGAGTGAGCCGATGCTCGGTGCTTCCAGGGTGTGGTCGGAGGAGCCGGGTACCATGTCTGTTTTGACTTCAGCAGACATGGAGAAAGGAGGCCGTCGCAAGACAAGGCAAGGATGTGACCTGGATTGAAGGACGCTCACTCAGCATGCGGCGCGTAGTGGATCCATTATCGGTTTGTCATGGGAGGTTGGTTTGTCATGGCGAGTCGGGTAAGTGTTCGCCGGGAAGCTTTTTGAACGGGGATCAAAAAAGAAGCAATCCTCCCAACTTCGAGTTCCAACTGGAAAAAACCACTCACGTATCTTAGTTTCAAACTGCTGGCCGAAGATACAGAATTTTCAAGATGAGTCTTGAGATGAGTCGAGAAGTTGGGATGAAGTTGGGATCACCAGTGTCGGAAATCTTCACATCCCGCGCTTAAGTTGCGCGGGAGAGCAGGTATTAGTAGGTTTGAATTTGTGACATCCAACAAATAAGTTACCGGCTTCGAGCTTATCAAATTGAACATCATAATCCGCTGGGTTCAAATAAATAGCTTCCCGGTCAGAATTGACCATTTTTCACCCATTAATGACAAGAAAGCAAGCAAATCCTTACAACGGATTCATCTAGTATCCTAGGGACCGCCATGATTTAGAGAAGGGTACAGATGCGAAGTAGATCTCTTTGCAAACGTTCTATGAAGGTGGCCGTCTAAAATATTAAGACCTAAGGAACCCCATTATAGTTAGACGCTGGTCCTTTCTCCGACCTGTTGCCCCGGATTATGGACGGCGCCGCGGGAAAAACCCGCTGACGAAAATAAGATACACTGCAGGACGTGAATGTAGGGAATACAGGGGCCCTAAAACCTTACCGAAGGGTAGCGGGAGTCCCGCAAAAGTCTTGTGGGTCTAGATTGTTCTCTTCCACTGTTCATTGGGGGCAGTCCAACGTTTAGCCTACATCGGTGTCTTTCCGGAATGTTGAAAGTCACTGAGGTAAAGATATAAAAAATCCGTGCATTCCAAGTGCGAGCAGCGTCAGATGTGCCGCCGGACCTGCGCTGAGGTTTATAAATAGGGTTCTGACTAACGACGTTGAAATCAGTGGGCACCTCCACAGTCGAGTCTTTCACACGCTATTTACACCCTATAAAGTGCTGCAGTTTTTTTTTTCCATTAGCATCCACCTCATTCGAATATAGCTACTTTCTTGTATCGCAAACATCGCCAAGATTGTTCTTCTGAACTTCCTGAAAAAGGTCAGTTTCGACAACACTATGTAATGATTAAAACTGAGGTTCAATTCATTTTGCAGAAATCATGGCAATGCCTCTCCCCATCGTCTCGTCATCCACGACCGCTGATGAGGTCCCCACGGTCTTTTCTGAAGTAATTCAAGGCAAGAATGGTTAGTTCAACTTGTCGGTGTTGGTGGACAACGGTTCTCACGGTTTAAAGTCTTGATCGCCGGCACATCACAAGATATAACCCAGAGAGGTAGACAACCTTTTTTCCTTCTTTTATTTTTTGTTTGTTCACTAAGCCTTTATTCGTAGATTAAAGCTCTCAGGCAGCCATCAAGAATGATGTGCCGTCGGCCAACTTACTCGTTCTCGATGGAGATTCACAAAGCCGCGGCGGAAATCAATGCATATCCGGAACCGCTCCATGTATGTGGACCCCGTTCAGTTTAAATCCAACCTTTCTGACACAGCTACAAGGTCCTTATACACAACGCAGCGGCGGCCATGGGGAACTTCAAGTTCACCGTGGACAATCTCGAGATGCAAATGGCCACAGACCACATTAGCCCGTTTCTCCTTACGAAGTTATTTGTACCCAAACTGCTGGCTGCTGGGACGACGAGCTACACCCCCCACGTGGTGTTCATCTCGAGTGGCGCTGGCGCTGTCGGTGCTGGCATCAACTTCAACACGATTGGCAACCCGACGCAGAGAAGTATGATTTGCACGATGCATACTCCCAAGCAAAGAGTGTGAACATCCTCACCGTTATCGAGCTGTCCAAGCGATCAAAGGAAGAGTAATGCGTACAGTTACTCTCCACCCAGGAAGTACGTCCAACGCATCGGGTATCGGTGAAGCTGCCATTAATATTACATATCACAGTCATCTTCACGAATATGTGTCGAAAGGAGGAGCCGATGACTTTCATGAAACAATTTGGTACGTTGGGTTCCTTAAAATAAAATAAGTTTGTCTTGTTCGTAATATCCACAGGTATCCTCGGTCCCAACGGTTTGCCCAACACGAAGCAACACGAGTGGAAGACAATTCCGCAGGGAGCGGCTACGTGCGGCCCTCGATTCTGCGTCCATCCATCCTAATACTCACCTTCTCTGTCCAGCACTTTAGCAGCCGCGTTTGACACCAGGTTCGACGGTCAGTGGCACAGTTTTCCAGAATTCCGGACTCCGCCTAGTGATATATGGGCTGACAGACAAACCCAGTACATACCTCTCCGACTCGTCCGATGTGAATGAAGTCGTTGCGCCACAGAACTCCGATCCTGTCAGCTTGAGGTCGTTTTCGTCGCGCTTTGAACCAATTTGAATGATTCCGGATTATAAGGTTAACGCGGAGAAGGTGATCATAGGGGAATCGTTCACGTTCTGATACAGAACATTAAATTAATTGGCTGAATATGCCATTTGTATAACAATTTTATTTAAAGCCGCGGTACCAAGTGCCATATAATATCTCTACATAGACCAAAGTACACGGCCCAAAAAATTGGCATGAACAGTGGGAAATGTGATAAATAAATACACCACACAGATTCGTGCTCAGAAAGTCACATCGCGGACTTCTGCACATGTTGCATCCCCGTCAGCTTGTTCTGTACTATCGTGCCCTGCCCCACCGATTTAGCTGCCGACGCGAACGCTGGCGCGGTCCCCGTTCGGCGCCACTTCGACTCGGATGTTCCTAGAACCGAGCGCAGGTTTGGGCGCGAGGTGAGCCTAGATGTGAGTGTGAGTTGGAGTGTGACCGGTAGTCCCGATTTCAATCTTACGTCGCGAGGAGCGCGTTCGTGCACATGCTGTCTAGAGAATGGAAGACCCAACAATTTCCGAGGTGGTTGATGAGCGTATGCAGGTCGGACAGCTAATACCACAGACAAGAGGTATGGAGGATTTTGATCCAAGCTTCGAGCTCAAGTAGGCTGCCAAAGAAATCGAGATGGGTGTTGCAGAATGACGCGACCCGGCCCGAGTGGCCGGGCACCGCCACCCCTTTTCTAACCATAATATTTTCTTCTGCATTCTACTTTCCACACAATAAGATCATTGAATCTATGTCAACCTCACAGATCATCTTAAATTTGCCTACTCTGGTCGAACTTTACAAAGTGGTACAACGAGGACAAAGTCAGAGAAAGGATGAGCGTGAACTTCACAGCCATCAACATGTGCCAGCTGCGCGATATCAGAGGATCTCCAGCATTCAGACTGGAAAGCTCGGGAAGCTTTCTATCGCCAATTTTAAGGTCGTTCGCTGCGTTTTCTGAGATGGCAGTTAGATTCCTTTGCGGCGTCTGTATTTGCTCCACTCGAGATATCTCAGCAGTTGATTCAGTTATTTCATGTGTAGACCCGTCGTGCGCGGCTGAAGGATGATATTCATCATCTTCCGAGCCAGAAAACTGGTCCTCGACTGTAAACTCTCAGATTAAGCGAAATCGACTAGGTTTCTGTCTCACCGTATGCAGAGGTGACTTCGAGCTCACTAGATAACTGATACATTGGGTAGTTTAGATCTCGGGCAACGTCTTGATTCTCCGGATCGAAGCCCTTATTGACGCAGGCCGGCGTATAAAACACTACCATCCCACGATTTCCCCTCAATCTCCGGAGAGAGGGAAATCCGAGTTGTGTTGCCTCCTCCATGGCGAGACGTTCAACACCCGAGGGATCGAGAGACCAGTAAGCCGGGCAAACCGGCCATCGGAATGAACATGGGTCCATTTGAAGATCCTTCGACGGACAGATAAATAGATAGCCTCCGGCACGAGGGTTTTGCGAAGTCGCTGAAATTGCAAGGCGTAAATCAATTTCCTCCACGAACACCATTGCCACAGGTTACTGGAAAAATGTGATAATCGATTGGTTTGACGCGCACCATATTTCTCATAATTTGATGTGATCTGGAGACGACTGAAGATATGATTTGCTTGACTGAGCCAGGCCTTTCCGGATCCGTCTTCAGACCATACACGTTTGGAAAAATAAAATTTGACCTCAAATACGTCACAGGAATTGTAACTTTAAAAAGGAAAAATCAGTATTAACTCGTCATCTGGATATAAAGAAAAGATACCGAGTCCAGCCACTCTCCATGGTTTGTTGTACAAGGTCTCCACTGGTTTTTCAATTGTTTCCCAAAAAGTCGTCATCAGGTAAAGTGGCAACTTTTTCGACGGAATCTTCGAATTGGGAATTAAACCAACAGTAAATGATTCCTCCCAGATTCACCGTTGCCTGTGTGGAGGTTGAAATGTGGCGATATTTTGATAGATGCCAGTAAGAGATTTCATGATACGGCTCAACTGGTAGAGCAGAAATTGCCGCGGTTTCCCCATCTTTTTCGTTGAAAGAGATTATGTTATGAGGGCGTGGTATCCCGTCTGGAATTATGTAAAATGGTAAGGGGCTAGAAAGACCGCTGGGCACGAGGTCTGCGCATAGCCGGCGGGTTGAGCGACGAATCCAAATGGTGCAATCGGTAGACGGCTAAGATCCGTGATCAAAGCACAAAGGATCTCAAGGCAGTGACCCACCAGCGATATTTGACAGGTGAGTCGACAATAATCGCTCACATCCTGCAGCAGAATGAGTGACACCTTTAAGAATGTTCAATTTTCATACTCTGAAGTCAGTTTCCTCTAAGCAACTCAGTAACGAGGAAATAAGAACCAGCAATTGTACTGAAACAAGCATAAATATAGACAGCTAAATGGCTTGAATGCCGATAGAGGTGCAGAAACTCGGGAAAAGGTATCAGATCTAATTCAGGCGCGAACCATCAGTGATTATTCATCTGAAATGTAAGAGGCCCACCGTCATGGAAAACTGCAACATGTAGCTCCGGAGTACTCGCTACACCGTACAATTGAACGAAATTAGGATGACTGAATAAATCTGCATCACACAAAATGCCGTGATGAGGAGAGGGCCAATGTGCAACTCACCGAAGCCACGAATATCTTGAGATCGCTTCTAACCATTCCTACGAGTAGATGGCGAACCTATTTCAAAAGGAAGAACATAAACGACCTACCTCCTCTGTATCATCCCCCTGGTACAAAGCAACAGTCATATTTGACGTCCGGCCATCGATTTTGGCCGAGTACATCCGCCGAACAGTCCCTGTTCTATGCGGACGGCAAACATTGACAACGCCAAATGCGTCAAATCGTATTTCTTTCCTCAGGTCTATGTCCCCCAGCGGGATCCTTCAAAAGTCTATCGGCGTGAATAAGTATATACCGAATTTTGGAGACCAGTGGATGTACCCGAAGGAAGATTGGGAGCGGCCTGGTTGATATTATCCGCGACCTTGCTCTTGAAAATGCCGCCAGTCACAACGAAGTGCTGTGAATTTGGGAAAAAGGCGCCCACGTATCTGCATTAAGTGCCATGAGATGCGAACTACCGCAAAGGAGTGTGTAGGCCTCACTGAGCAGAGCCGGAGTCGATGCTCGTGGATTCAGAGCTGGGTTCCGCGTCGAAGAGGGGCTCATCGTCCATTCCCAATGGTGAGGGCAGGAGGAGAGGGTTAGACGCCGGACGTGACGCTTATATAAGGTCTGAATTAAACCTCAGGTCAGCTGTTGAGCTTCTCTACTTCTCATTGCACTGCAATCGCTACAGCCTGCTACAGCCTCGAGGGACAAATAGTTCCAGCCTGAATGTACGGCGAGGGGTCCGAAGTCGAGAGGGGATTCAATATAGAAAACAAACAACATACTTTCACGTTGTTCCGCTGATATAACAATCGTATTTTCGACCATATATTTTGGGCAGAAGATATACTCCGGGCAGACACTCCGCCCTGATTCGCCGACCATTCCCTGCAGCTCGATGTCACCCATCCCAGGAAGGATTCGAAAGTCTGACGCTGCAGCCTGATTCGGGAAACATGAGGGACCTACCAGCGATGAAGCGAGTAGGTGTTGCGAACTTGGAAAAATTCAAAAGGCGCCAGCATATCTGGAATAAGCGCCATGAAGTGCAGGTTTAGCGAGCACATTCTTGCGGCTTTTCGCCCGAGAAGAGAGTTTAGACGCCGGACTTTGACGCCCGGGCCGGCATTCGAAACGGTCCGGGTTCCGTACACGTAATCTTCCTCCCTTTAAGTGGACCACGACGACAAAAAACGAGTACGCCTATGCCACCGCTGGAGACCCGTTTCTGCATGTTGAACTCTACGCAGACGAACTCATCAACTTACCGCGAATTTCACGAGCGGTACAACGATCCCGGCCGCCATATTTATATCCTGAGGACAAATGGCATCCGAGTCACTACAAGCAGCATCTTCCGAGACCAAGAGCGACGCTCTTACGGTCCTCCCCTCGCCAATTCTCCGAATCCCATCCGAGCTGCTCGTCGAGATATTTTCATTATGCTGGTTTTCATTCACGCCTGCCTTCGACGTCGTCATTCGCACGAAGGCATCCTTCGAAGTCGAAATCCAGCGTCTTGCACATCTTCTCCTCCTTACGCTGTCCCAGGTCTGCTCGCGATGGCACGCCATCGCCATGGGTACGCCGTCACTGTGGGCCACGATTGAACTCGACAATGTGCTCTGGGATGTCCCGGTCCACGCTGAAAAAGTTGTGCGATTGCTCCGATGTTCTCTCGACCGCGGGAGCAATTGTCTGATCGATTTATCGATCGCAAACCAGGTTAACAAACCCGCTTTTCAACCGGTTATCGACCTCCTGGCCTCGAACTCGGAGCGATGGCGGAGCTTAGAGCTACATGCATCTGTCTCCTTTATCGAGGCTTTTTCCGGCATCCGGGGTAGGCTGCCCCGCTTGGCATCTCTCAACATAGACATCTTCGACCAGGAATCGGATGTGGTCGACCTTTTTTCCGTTGCGCCCAATTTGGAGCGCGTCACATTCAGTGGGCCACCGACCGCCATTCCCGAATTGCCTCAGGACAGCTGGATTTTTTCTCTTGGTGCTCCGTGCTGATGGATGATGCACCAACGCTCGCGACTGTGTTGTTGCTTTTAACGCACGGCGCGGAGTTCGAGTTTGCATTGGACATCCTGGCGGACGATGCATCTCAAATTCCCACTCTCAACATCCCACCGATTACCTCCCAGCTCTCCACCCTCTCCATCATCTTCACTGAGGATTTTCACCGACCGCATGCCCACCAGGTTCTAGGCGAAATCTTCGACAGGTTGACCCTCCCCACTCTTGAGGGTTTGAGCCTGCAGTCGGAGCTGTACCCGAACCCTGACCTGTCTTGGCCGCACACCCAATTCCTCGACTTCTCCACGCGTTGCTCGTTAAACGACCATCTGCAGTACCTCTCGCTATATCATGTCATCATCCCAGAGGTGGAATTGCTCGCCTGCTTGTCCGCCTTGCCCTCTTTAGAGCGGCTGGAGATCTCCGACCACCAGGCCGTCCCAACCAGCGGCGAGGATAACCACCATCTCATCACCGACTCCCTCCTCACGGCACTCACCCGCATCCCTGACTCCCCGTGTCTCGTCCCCGCGCTCCACAGCCTCGGCGTCCAATCCCTCCTCGCGTTCAACGAGTCCCTGTATCTCGTATTCCTGCTGTCGCGGCTGGATCCCGACTGGTGCTTCGAAAGCAGCATTTTCTGGATCCCGGGCCATCACCGTGAGCTCGATGCAAATGTTGTCGTGCTCATGGACGAGCTCTATCGGCAAGGGGTCCTGTCTTGCGAGTTTCTGTCCGCAGAACCACCAACGGAAACATGAGGTACCTATATGTCTATGTAGCACGGCCTCTTTTAAACTTGATCCTCTAGTGTTTCGTATCCGATATAAAAATTATATCATCAACGCAGGATATTGCGTATCCTGGTTTTTGGATGCTTCTGGAACTATGTTCTCAATCCATTGTATCCAACGTCGACTGCAACTAACATCCAAGTCTCAATCTCACGTCGAACATATCTGAATGAGGTACAGTTGAATACCAACACCGAAGGCCGATATCGGTGTGCATGGAAGCCGGGACAGACAGTACCCATTCGAATCAAACTCACCATGAGTGCACGGGTGTTCCTTGACCGCTGGAGTCCGCCTATGTCTCTGGTTGTGCTATTTAATCGTTCTTGGATAAACTTGCGTCTATGTTTAGCTCTGGAAATCAAATATTAAACCTTGCCGTACTACATGTATTCGTACATAGAAGATAGGACCACGAAAATAATCAGCGTGAACTCCACGACCGTCAATAAGTAGTAGCTCTGCGAGACCGGATAACTATCAGCATCATAACAACAATGTTCGAAAGTTTCATCGGCAGGTGAGAAGTCTTGTGCGTCAGGTTCTAAATCGAGGTTAGAAGCTAAACACGAGTTTCGTTTCCACTCACGATTGCACTCGACAGCTGTTGATTCCGGTACGTTCTCGTCGTTCACGGGACATTCTTGTTCACTTCCATCATTATCTTCCGCACCAGAAGGGTCGTCTTCCACTGTCCAACATCAATATGAATCAACCGAATCAATTGCAATCATGGCTCACCATGAGCAAGCAGTGCTTCTGCCTCATTGGACAACTGATAAAGTGGATATCCGAAATGTTGGGCGACGTCCTGGCTCTCTGGATCGAAACCCTTGGTCTGATGGAATTGACGCAGGCCGGCGTAAACATTAGCGTCCCAATGGACTCCATAAATCTCCATAGTCCACCAGATAGAGGGGAATCCAAGTTGTGTTGAATCCTCCATGCCAAGACGATCTCCACCCGAGGGGTCGAAGGACCAATAAGCTGGGCAGTCCTCCCATCGGAATGGGGTTGAACCAGTTTGCGAGCCTGTGGACGGGCAGATAAATAGATAGCCTTCGGGAGGATTTAGCGTAGTTGCAGAAATTGCAAGGCGAAAATCAATCCTAGTCACGAACACTATTGCCACAGATTACTGCAAATAGGATCATCGACTGGCGTGCCACGCACCATAATTCTCGTAGCTCGACGTGATTTGGAGACGGCTGAAGATATGATTTGCCTGACTAATCCAGATCTTTTTATCCCACCACTGTACACATTGCTGATCGTAGAACTCGACACCAAATACGTCGGAGGAATTGTAGCTTCAGGGAAATCAATGCCAAGACATCATCTGAACGCAAAAAGAAATACCGGGTCCAGCCACTCTCCATGGTTTGTCCTACAACCTCAACGCTGGTTTCCCAACAACCGCCCCATATGTTGTCCAGATAAAGTACAGATGCAATTTCCACTGGATTATGGACTTGAGAGTTTGAAGAACAGAAAAGAATCGCTCCCAGCTTCAGCGATGCCTGTGTGGAAGTTGAAAAGTGGCGAGATTTTGATAGATGCCAGATACAAATTCCATGATAGTCGTCTGTGGTTAGAGAAGAAATTGCTACGTCTTTCTGAACCTGAGGGTATATCCCGTCCGGAATAGTAGGTAACCGTAAAACGGTGAGGCCTCGGAAAGTCCGCTGGGCATGAGGTCTGCGCAGAGCCGGCCGGTTGAGCGACGAATCCAACATGTGTAATCGGCAGACCACTAAAATCCATGATGAAAACACGGATGGTCTCAAGACGGCGACTGACCAGCGATATTTGAGAGACCAAAAAACAATACTTGTTCGCATCCTGCACAGAATGAGTGACACCCCTTGAAGAACAACTTACATACTCTGAATTCATTTGCCTCGAAGGAGCTCAGGATTGGGGAAATATGACCTAGCAATTATGCTCACCCAGTAGAGAAGAGCGGAGATGGTCAAAATGGGTGAACGCCGATATAGCTTAAGAAAATCCTTATAAGGTACCAGATCTAATCCAGGCATAAACCCACAGTGCTTCTTCATCCGAAATGTAATGAGCTAACCGTCATGGAAAATGGCCGCTTTTATCCCCGAAGTGCTCGCTATTCCATACAGTTGAACGAAATTGGGATGGCTTGTTGCATATTTTTATTAATGATCGTCGCGAGAGCTTTATGTTTATGCCAACTCACCGCAGCCACGAATATTTCGAGATGGCTTCTCGCCATTCCTAGGAGCAGATTGTAAACCTATTTCAAGAAAGAGCACGAACAACGCACATCCTCTGTGTTGTGCCCAAGTTACAAAGCAACAGTCATATTTGACTCTCGGCCATCGATTTTGGCGGCGTACACCCGTCGAATAGACGTACGACCACGTCGCCGCCCAACGACACCGAATTCATTCTCCTGTCGGATTTCACGCTGCAGGTCAATATCACCCATCGGGATTCTTCGAAAGTCTAGCGCTGGTACATTAGCAGTTGTATTACAGCCGTTTGCAAAATGGATGACAGTCGGCATAAAAATGAAATAATAACAATTTTTGATCGGGCCCTTTGCCGAGGGCGCAGCGCGAGCAATCCAGCCCCGATCTGCTCGTTTTTGGAACCGTTCGAGAGGGATTAAGCAGGGCTTTCGATTAGTACCCTGCATGGCATGTAATTTACGAAATTTGAGGTTGTCAAACTTTGCTTCCAGTGATTCCAAACCAAACTTGTTTCTCTCATTATTCAATGAAATCGAAACCAAATCTCTTGAGGTCGGGTGCACCGGGAAGGGTATCTGGTGGCATATGCTCGCACCAGGAGAGAAAATGGTTTAGCTCCGAAATGACCGTAGTACGTATAATTACTCAAATAAACCAGTGATTGGCTTGACGGAGAGAATGAAGACCACTGCGACAAAATTTGGTTGGCCGAGGATGGATGCCAGGCTTACAGCTCTCGACCCCGCCCATAAACTACCAGATCCTATGAAAACTGACGGAGTATTGAGCAGAACAAGATTTGGTTGGAAACGCTGGACGCAAATTTTGAGCACCCCAATTTTGGAAATTACATGCTGCGCTGGGTACGAATCGGAAGCCCTGGTTACGCCCTCTAAAACGGTGTCCAAACTAAATGAATCAGTTGAGAATTGGATGAGATATGCGGTCAGAAAAAGGTCCCATCAAAAGTTGTTCTTTTATTTATTTTGGGCCGACTGTCATCAATTGTGCAAACGGCTGTAAATTTTGGCTGGAACCCAGGGAATTTACCGGAAGGTAATGGCGCCGCGACCTGATGAATATAATTTGTGACCTTGCTCTTGAACACGCCGCCAGCCACGACGAAATTTTGCGAGCACGGGAAAAAGGCGCCCGCGTATCTGGATTAAGCCTGTTTTCCCAGCCGCGATGGATCATGCGAGATGAATGGCTCACGTTGTAGAGTCATGGTCGTCGATGGTGGAGTCGGAGCTGAATTCCGTTTCGGAGTGAGGTTCGTCCTCCATTACCGGTGGGGGGAGGAAGGAACGGAGGTATTAGACGCCGGGCGAGGCTGTGGCCGCTTATATGGGAGTTCTGAAATAAGCAAAACAGCTGTCGAGCTTTGGTCGAACTTCGAATTCTGCACTGCTCTTGGCACCGCAATAGCTATTATCCCCGGCTTCCGGGCGCCAAAATTTTACGCGCCAAATTTTCAAGCGAGCCATTCGAGTAGCTTTGGAATCGATGCGTCGCTGATCCAAAGTTGACAAAAAAATCGACTTTGACACCAATTTGTTGCCAATTTGATTGGTTAGTTTGCCGAGTCGCGGGATTGCTAGAAAGACCGATCTGCTCCATTAATTCCATGCATGGGACAAGACAGCCATTGCCATGGATCCTAATTCCGAGCAGCCTTTGCGCGTAAGTGCTTCGGGTCCGTGTACGAACACCGCCACCCCCTTTTTGCGCCGATATCTTACACATGCTTCACAAAAACACTTGTCGAGTTTCCGCCTCAGATCATTCTTCCCGATATAGTAACCTTTTTTGGCAGCTTCGGCAGGCCTAAGCTTTAGCGCACCGAGTGTCAAGGTCGACTTTTACAGTGAGGCATTCATGCTGGACCATAGATAATGATAAAAAGAGTAGATTATGCATGTCAAGTTATGGCTAGCTAAGAATATTGTACAATTCCTTGCTTCGCGCGTTTCTACTGATCCTCACCCTAACGCTAACCGGTCGTGGCGGGACGGCATTGCTGATACCCGGAGTTAGAACGCGCTGCGCTTGCCCTAACTCCTCGACAGCGGGCATCGGTGTCTGCAATGGCAAGCGAAATCTCAGGAGCGGCGGGGTGGGTGGGACGGAGGGCATACGGGGCGTGGCCGATGTGGCGGGCAGTGAGGGTGGTGGGAGGAAGGGAGAAAGGAATTGCGGCTGACAGCGCGTGGGTTGTTTGTCATGAGCGGAGCTTGAAAATGCGACCCGTATGCCGCGCTGCCGAAAGTAGTTACTATATCGGGTAGATTGATCTGAGGCGGAAACTCAAAAGTGCACAAAAACATCAAATCGGTATAATGAAATAGCTGAGACGTTCTAAATTCAAAGTGACGCTAGGTATACATGTCCCAGCCGCAGCCACACAAATGAACTGGTCAAAATTTTGTTCTGCAAATCAAACCCACGAGCTATCTTGTCAGTTCAAATTGCGCACATCGTACAAAGAAGATACAGCTAGGAAAAGAATCAGCGTGAACTCCACAGTCATCACTATCTGAAAGGTGCGCGAAACCGAGAAATCTACAGCATCAAGGCTGAAAGGCTCGAAGGGTTTTTGCACGGCAGGGTCTGTGATTGCAGTTAACAACCATGCGTAACTTTTTGTCCTTCCTGCTCACGAGGATCCTCGATACGTGTTCGGTGTATCTCTTCGTGATGAACTGCTGAAGCCGTGGTTAGGAGTCAAGTATAAGACTTTCTTTCTACTCACGATTGCACTCAACGGTTATTGATTCCTGTACGTTCTCGTCGTCTACGGGAAAATCTTGTTCACTTTCATCATCATCTATCGCACTAGAAGGGTGGTCTTCCACTGTCCCGAATCAAAATGAATCAACCAAATAAATTACAATCACAGCTCACCATGTGCGAACGACCCTTCGACCACATTGGACAACTGATAAAGTGGATATCCGAGATGTCGGGCAATTTCCTGGCTGTCCGGATTGAAGCCCTTGGCCTGGTGGAATTCCCGCAGGCCGGTGTAAACACTGGCATCCCATGATTTTCCATAACCGTTGATATCGAAGTCCATAAATGGGAATCCGAGGCGCGTTGCCTCGTCCCGGCTAAGATGTTCAACACCCGAGGGATCGAGGGACCAGTAAGCTGGGCAGTCTGGCCGCCGGAATGAACATGGACCGATTTGAAAGTCCTCCGGGGGGCAAAGAAATAGGTAGCCATCAGGAAGGGTTGGCCGAGCTGCGGAAATTGTAAGATGAAGACCAATGTGTTCTATTAACACTGGTGCCACGGATTACTGAACGTTATGGATCATTGATCATTTTTGACGCACTATAATTCTCGTAGTTCGACGTGATTTGCAGGCGATCGAAAATATGATTGGCCTGACTGAGCCAGGCCTTGTCGGATTTGGAGGGAGACAGCCATATTTGTTTCCCGAACCGGAAACCGATATCACATACGTCGCAGGAATTGTAGCTTGAGAAAAATCAGTACATCATCCTCTAAAGATGAAAAAAAGATACCGGGTCCATCCATTGCCCATGTCTTTTTGTACAAGCTCTCCGCTGTTTTCCCAACCACTGTCCCAAAATTCGAGGTCAGGTAAACATGCTATCTCGACCGAATCTTCGAATTGATAGTCCAAGGAACACCAAATGATTGTCCCCAGATTCACTGTCACCTGTGTCGGAGTTGAAATGCGGTGACGTTGTCCTAGATACCTCCAAGAGATTTCGTGATACTGCTGGAGTGTTAAAGAAGAAATGGCCAGGGCATCCTGGACAGGTCCCTCGAGGGAGATAATATTATGAGAGCGCAGTCTCCAAGCCGATGTTGGAACGTCAAACGGTACGTGAGCGATAAGACCGCTCGGCATGAGGTCTGCACAGAGCCGTCCGGTTGAGCGACGGATCCAAAATGTGCAATCGATAGGCCGCTGAACATTCATCATCAAAGCAGCAAGAGGTCTCAGGGCGGTGACCTACCAGCGGTATTTGACACACCAACCAACAATGATAGTACGCATCCTACACCAGACTCAGGGATATTTTGAGGAATATCCAATAATTTTCATACTCTGAATTCGTTTTGCTAAGCAACTCAGAATGGGAGGAAATACGATCTGGCAGTTGTACTCACGCAGGAAGCCCAAATGTAGACGGTCAAAATGGGTGAATGCCGATATAGGTCCAGAAACTCGTCATAAGGTATCAGATCTAATCCACAGCACGAATGCTCAGTCATCCAGCAGATTTGATCGAAATGAACGGCGAACCATCGTGGATAATTGCAGCATATAACCCTGGAGTGCTCGTTACTCCATACAATTGAACGAAATTGGGATGGCTGAAGAATCCTGCAGTAAATTATTGTGGCCAGAGCGAAAGACTACCTGCAACTCACCGAAGCCAGGAATATTTTGAGATGGCCTCTCGCCATTCCTATGGGCCGAATAAGAATATATTTCCTGATAGGAAGAAGGTAAACGACATACCTCCTCCGCGTTATCCCCTTGGTACACAGCAACAGTCATCTTTGACTTTCGACCATCGATTTTGGCTGAGTACATCCGCCTGAAGCATGCCCGCCCACGCGAACGGTCCACAACACCAGATTCATAGTCGAGTAGTATTTCATGGTGCAGATCGATGTCCCCCAGCGGGATCCTTCGAAAGTCTATCGGCGTGAATGAGTATACCGAAATTTGGAAAACAATGGATGTACCAGAAGGAGAAGAAGGAACGGGCTGGTGGATATTATTCGTCACCTTGCTCTTGAAGACGCCTCCAGCCACGACAAAATTCTGAGCGCGCGGGAAAAAGGCGCCCGCGTTTCTACATTAAGCGCCGTGAGGACCAGTCGCAATGGGGTCAGATGAATCGCTCACGGGGCGGAGTCAGCGTCTTTGATGCTGGATTCGAAGGTGGGTTGCGTATCGGAGTGAGGTTCACTGTCCATTGCTGGTGAGGGACGAAAGGAAGATTAGACGCCAACCAGGCTGTTGACGCCGCCTATATGATGAGTTCTAAAATAAACCCATCGGCTGTTGAGCTTCTCTCCACTGCTCTTTGCACCGCAATCATCACAGCCCCCGGGGGAGAAGTGGAACCGCTTCTGCGGTTCATTTGCTAGGAGTTTGCGAATCGACGGTCAAGTGCAGCAACTTTGATGAAGAAGTCTAGCAGTGTGTGTCCCTCACATGCATCCGGCTGTACGCAATTCTCCGACAAAGGCCTTGGCCGGGAAACGCACTTACTGTTCCGGAAGTTCGAAAACCAGGGTTCGGAGAACTAAATTGAAAGAAATTGAAGCAGTGGTCGCCAGTGGTCGCCACGAGAACAATTGCAATTGGCAGCCCCATCTTCACCCGCAAATATAAGCCGTGAGTCAACGTCCACTTTGAATTTGAAGCATGAATAAAGCATAGGTTGGCTGAGCTACGATGCTGTGGATCCCGATTCCCAGAAAATGGGCGTCTGGCAAAAGGAGTGTTCGGGTCCGACCCCCCCAATCCGATCCGAGTGCCTCCGAGCACCGCCACCCCCTTTTCAGACTGACAACCCTCTGCAAGATTATAGAATCACAAGTGTTCTTTTCTTTTCTTTTTCCGAGCCACAGATCTTCATATTGCGACGGATTCTCCAAATCCAAATCTAAAATCCAAAATTCCAATCGGAACTCTTCACTTCTTGACACTTCTCTCACTCTCGCCGCTGTCCCGGTTGTGTTTTTATCATAATGTTAAAATGACAGTGGCTTCAACGCCACGCGGAAATTGTAGCAGAAGACCCTTGTAAACGTAGAGGGGATGGATTCAATGAGTAACTACGACTAAAATACAACAAGAGTGGTAGCTAATTAGTACGAATAAGGACGAATTAAATGTACGGGAGGTACAGCCATAGGAAAGAGGGTAAGGGACGAGGGGAAAGGCCCAGGAACGGTGTAGAGTGTGGTTAAATAAGTAATGCGGCCGTATTCGGTTCCACGGGATTATGCGAGCGCGGACTCGTAATTCCAACAGTGTGTTCATAGTACTCTTCTCTTTTATCTTTGTGTCACTATTTATTAATCAGGCCTTGTATCCATGGCTCCGGCCTGAAGGGTCCCTCGGAATCCCTCACCCGACAGGTTTCGATTTTGTGTCAATTTTGAACTAGGAAAACTCTTTCTTAAAGCTAGACCTCGCTCACAATAAGATCGCCACCGACTTGCTTGCACGTACTTGTATGTTGACACGGAATACAGAGTATAATCGTACCACCATGATATCGCGTTTTTCGGGCAAGTCCAAGGTAAGCTGCGGTCGCATTATCGTTTGCATATGAACTGACATTCTCCCATTTTTTTTAGCTCTTGCGCTATTACCCCAGTTCTCGGTCACGTATATGTTTCACTCAACGTAAATGCCGCAATTCATTCTTCGAATTAGGAGCCTGAGGTGGGTTTCACTTCACGTACGACGATTAATTTCCCAACGCCCATGCTCTGTTCATTCAGACTTGGTTCGTTGTCCTGTAGATGCCGAGTGCGATTTTAACCCGGCCGGATTGAGTGGGTGGTACATGGCAGCACGCACGCGAGAGGAGAATACGCCATAATCGACGTTTAAAATCCTCGTTGCGAACGAAGGAGGTACCAGTGTCGAGTTAAATTTAAGCTAGTAAGTTCGCAAATAGAGATGGCCAGTAAGACAGGGCTCACCGGGCGGACTGCGGAAAGAACGGATCCGCCCTTGTCATATTTCGTAGGACGGTCCCGAAAATTCCGGCGAATCAAGGCTTTGATAAGACAGCGATTGTATTGAATAACAAATACCGTGTGTGAATATCGTATCCGCTTGTATGCATGGGAGATGCAAGGGTATGGTCGGTGCAAACTCCGTCTGGTCGGCGCGAGCTCCGTTCCAAGCTACAGTTACAACACCGCCAAGCACAGTGCTCACAAGAGCGCGGCCCAGGCAGGCCCAGGCCCGCGAGCAAGCTGTCTGTCAGATCTGTTGCAGGATCGACAGGCGGAATGAAGCTTAAGACGTCTATTGTTCGTGAGAACGGCATCCGATTGCGGGGTCCGGGTTAGGAGTCGCAAAGTGATGCAAAGTGATGTGATATGATAATGACCGCAGGTCGCCGCATCGGTTCCTGGAAAGGGAACGGAGTTCGAACCTGTCATTCGACTGAGAGCACTCAGCTCCTGTACTTAGTAGATAGACCTAGCCGCAGATATTCGGGATCCACAAGAACCAACGTGGGCTGCCAAGTATAAGCATATGATATGAGTGGTATTTACGCTGGCGCGGGGCTGGCGCTCTCAGTGCGGGCTTCCCTCTTGGTCTTGAGTTTCCAGTCGGAGACAGTACTGTGAGGCACAATTAGCTGGCACTAGCCGACGTTAGCCGAACATTCCCACGAACGCCGCTTCTCCTTTCTGTCCTTGACCAATCTGTCTACGAGAAACTGTCCGGTAGACTGGTAGCGAATCTGTCTATTTTGTGCTCTGTGCGTTTCTACGGCATAACATACTCGGAGTACCTTAAAATTCAGTGTACGCTTCGAATTCACCACCCTCCTTCCCTCGTCCAATGGCCAATTTTACCATGTTCCCAACGGCGGGGCTGCAGGTCATGAGCGCTTTGCTCTACTTCTTGGGTATGAATCTTCCATCCGTTTCGGTCGATCGATAACTGATTCCACAACACAGGAGTCACGATCCTTACCTTTTTCTTTTCCCGAAGATTGCTCGGAGAGGATCTCAGTTTAAGGCAGGCATGGGCTCGTCTAACCTGGCCCCGAATCTGCATCCTTCTGGTGTTCCTGGACTCTTACCTTTTTCTCTTTTCAAGTAAGCGATGTGGCATGTCAATCTCTACGGCAATATTGACAGACTTGTCCAGCGGGAATTTTAATTTTCGGTGTGGGACTACAAACTAATGCCACCGCATGTGCTGCTGGGATTCTTCTATGTGTTTGCTTTTACACATCGTCCAAAATCCTGATATACGCGTTCTTGAGTAATTCCTTCCTGTGCTATCTTGCCTCCGAGCTTACAGATCCTTCAAAGCCGAAAAGGTGTACATCGTTTGGGACACTGGACGTAGTCGCTTGCGCTCTCCCGTCTATCTCATTTGTATGGTGACAGTATGCCTGTACAGCGCTGTCATCCTGTTAGTGTTCATTGGTACGTTTAAATCAACTCATATTTCTTGTACTATATCTGACGCAGTTTCAGGACGAATCAACGAATTCAGAGCAGGCGATGGTGCATGTGAGTTGGTCTATTGTATTGTCCCAGCTGTGCAGGGCTGATTCTGGTTCGTTTAGGTATTCTTGGCCTCCGACCGACTGCCTCTCTCCCTCTGCTCTCATACGATTTGTAAGTAAAGACGTGCTTTGATACCCTCCTTCTAAGGCAAATTCAGGTACATCAACGTCCTTTTAACGGCATTATTTTTGTGGCCGCTGCTGCGATCGACGAGTGCACGGCTGCGACGCGTCGCCACTCGAACACTCTTGTATGCTGTTTTCGATTCTGTCGCCCAGCGGCGCTGACCGATTTTCAATTCAGTGCTTCAATAGTGGCGCTAACCACTTCCACGGTCAGTTCCGCTTTCATCGTACAAAATGAAATTCATTGACGACCCGTCATGCCAGGTTAACATCACGGTTCTCACGATACTGAAAGGACATGAACTTGGATGGGTGTGTCTTGCAAGCTGCGGAACAGACGTACGCCCAGTACTTTTAATATTGATGTGGTTGCTAACCAATGTACTTTGGCACAGGTCATCTTTAACGCTGCGGCGCTCTTCTGGGTCACAGGTGGAACTTCGCAGGCTTCGCTCAGCACCTCTGGTGCCAACCGCCAGCCGAACGACAACCGCATCAGCTCTAACCCCAATGTCCTCACTTTTTCCGGTCCGCCAACTCCAGGGCGGAATACGTTCACGCCAGAAATTAAATCGTCCAACGTGTTTAAGATGGGGAATATGTCGCGCACATCACAAGAATTCCAGGTACGCATCATTGTTATCTCGTCCGGCCCTGCTCATTTAACTTCAAGATACATGTCACGACCGAGACCGAAATTAGCGCTTAGCCCAGAATCGTAACCAACTAGCTCTCTGTGTGGAGTAACAAGACCTAGAAGTAATATTTAATTTAATTTAATTTTTGAAGTCAATCCGACCAAAATTGAGGAAGCAAAAAAAAAAACACGCTAGGTGTTACTCGAACATTAGACTTGGTGCCAGTCTGTCTCTTGTCTCTCCGTTGAGCAACAAGACAGCAGAGTGCAGTAGACAAAGCACTGATGTCGCTTTGCTCTAGGGAGCAGCGCAATTTCGCCGCAGGGTGCATGATTTCGCTGCGGCAGAGTCTGTGGTTACACTGTTGCGCTTTCCCTCTGTGATTAATTTGGGGGTACTCGTACAAAGAAGCTACACCCAGGAAAACCATCAGAGTGAACTTCACAACCATCAATAAGTGATAGTTCTGCGAGACCGCAAGGTTCGATTATTTCATTTGCAAATGGAAAGTCTTCTACGGCAGGTTTTGATATATCAGGATAAGACTCAGGATAAAATTATGAGAAGTCAGGTCTAAATCTGGGTTCACCAGATTCATCCATGGTTACTCGGCGGATCTCTTCATCGTGCACCGCAAATTTACGATTACGCTCGACAGTCGTTGATTCCGCTGTGTTCTCGTCGTTGACGGTACACTCTTGTTCACTTTCATCATCATCCCGGTTCCGCACCAAAAGGATCGTCATCCACTGTCCAACATCAGTACAAATTAACTGGATTAACTGCAATCATAGCTCACTGTGCGCAAACGGCGTTGATAAAGTGGATACCCGAGATGTAGGGCGACATCTTGACTCTTTGGCAAAGCCTTTTTGCCTGGTGGAATTGTCGAGGCCAGCATATACACTCGCATCCTAATATCTTCCATCAATCTTTGTAGTCTACTAGATAGAGGGGAATCCAAGTTGTCTTATTTCCTCTGGGCTGAGACATTTAATATCTGAGGGATCGAGGGACCAACAGGCCGGGCAGTGGGGCCTTCGGAATGTGGATGGGCAGCGTTGATTGTCCTCCAATGGAGAAAGGAATACTACATTATTTCGACTGTAGGTTCAGTTGACGGGTGACAGAGGGTCAGGAACTGAACCTATTTGGTACCGTTGACGAACGGCGAATTTTTGTGGCCTAGATAGGCGTTAATTTAAAAAAAAATCTTTTCCGGCACTTGCCGGATTACCATTTATAGCAATTTTGATGTGATTGCCGGAAATGAACACCTTGCTGTAAAATGAACATGTTAGGTTATGAGTGACATGACGTGAACCTAAGGTCGAAATAGTACAGTACGTCATTACGTAAACGACGGTCTCAAAGGTGTTGACTCATCAGCGATATTTGACAGACCGCCGCCGGCCAACAATAATCTTCGGCAGAAGGAGTGCCAGTGCTCGTGTCCAATTTTCTTACTCTTAATTCGGCATCCTGTGAACAGCTCACTATCGGGGAAATACAACTTGGCAATGGTTCTCACATAGAAGGCAGTGATGTAGATGGTCACAATGGGCCCAGAATGTCGATGTAGGTTGGATGTAGGTGCAAAAAATCACGATACGGTATCAGATCTATTCCAAGCGTGAATCCTCAGTGGTTCTGCGAATTTGATCGAAACCACTGATGGCGAACCATCCTGGAGAATTCCAGCGTGTATTCCAAGAAGAAAACAGATAACATACCTTCTCCGCGTTATCTCCCTGCTACGTAGAAACCGTTACATTCGACTTCCGGCCTCGATTTTGGCGTAATATATCCGCCTGACACACGCCTGCCCAGTCGTATTTCACGTTGCAGGTCAACATCGCCCATCTGGATTCCCCGAAAGTTTATCAGGAGTGGGCGCAACGTAGTGGATGTTATTCGTGACCTTGCTCTTGAACATGCCTCCGGCCACGACGAAATTTTGCGACGCCGGGAAAAAGGCGCCGGCATAATTGTATTAAGCGCTTTAAGATACGGCGGACAGCTGCTGGATGTCAGATGAAACACTTACGGCGCAAAGTCAGGATCGTTGATGGCGGATTCGAAGTTGAATTCCGCGTCGGAGCCTGAGTGGGGTTCACCGTCCATTGCTGGTGAGGGGAAGAAGAGAAAGATTGGACGGCGGTCGCGGCTGTTGACACATATATATCAGAAATTCTAGAATAAACCCGCTGGCAGCTGTCGAGCCTTTCCACTTCTCATCGTACCGCAATGGATTAATCTATTTAACAACCCCGCTTGTTGAAAATAACCCGGGTTGCTGGAAGTCTTCCTTTAATGTTCGTCAAATTAAATCAAAGGGATTAATCTATCTTCTTGAGAACAACCCCGGGTTGTTGGATCATTTTTCTATTTAACAACCCTATGATTTGTAAGTCGAAATTTGATGGTGGGGTGGCGGGATGGGGCGGGATGCTTTTAATGTGTTCCTAATGCTGCTGAAAGTCCATGGAAAATTTGCCTGGAGTGATAGGCTATCTGAACGAGCTACCTGCCATTTTTCTCCGTGTTCAGCTGGCCAAAATTCATCAACAATTGCCTTCAACGCTGCTTGTTGCAAAGATTTGCCGAAAAGTCTCCCAAAATTGCTGGAACAATTCAGGGGAAAATCCAGACGACACTGGAATGCATTTAGTACGTATTCACCATTGTGCGCCCAGATTTAAACAATTTCTGACTTCGGAATCGGGCATTAGGCCTGTGGCTGGTATTATTTCTGTGAGAAAGTTATAAATAGCCGGGGTTGTTTCTTTATAAGATCTATTGCGTGTGTCCCAAGCCATTTAAGCTCCGACTCTCCGCTTCGGAGTTTTCCATTTGAAAGTGGAGAGACGTGGTGCCACGACAGCCTCCGAGGCGAAGTGCCGGGGGCGCGGCGCGTTTTGGTTAGATAGAAAAATGTTCCAACAACCCGAGGGGTTGTTAAATAGATTAATCCAAATCAAAGCAAAGATTAAAAAGAAAACGACCGTGCGGGTATCCCGGGTCAACTACATACGCTGTATGTGTGCTGTATGTAGGTATATATGCTATCGACGAGTGCGTATGAGAGTATGAGAGCGATAATGAGGGTATGAGAGAGAGTATGAGAATAAAGTGAGAGTCTATGCTGCGCCCCCCGTCCCCCCGGGCTAGTATCCGTTCCCGCGCTCTCCCCCCTCCCCCCCCCGCCATTCGCTCTTCCCCGACTCTATTCTGCTCCTTCTCCCTTTGTCCCGGCTCTCGAAGGACCCCCATTAAGCCCAGCTCAACCCCCCCTGCCCGCCTCCTCCGGCTACGACAACACTCCCGCCTACATAACAGTATCAACCCTGCTCCCGACCGAATCGTACTTCGCGTGGCTCCCGCCGCCCGAGCCGCCGGTGCCCGCGTAGGGCATGGCGGCGAGGCTGATCTCGGATGGAGGCGCGGTGGCGAAGGGGTTACGTGCGCTGTAAAGAGGGAAGAGAGAGGAGGGGCGTTAGTAAAGGATGGAGGAGACAGGAGAGAGGAAGGAAGTCGAACAAATAAAAACCGCAAACAGGCAATTCGAACTAAGAGGTAAAAGCGGAGCGAGGACGCATATGCACGTCAAGAAAGAAGTGAGGACGATACAAACCGTCGCGCCAGTGCAACCCGCCCGCCGCAACGCACAAACTGCGCGAGCAACAGCATCCCGCTCCTACGCGCAGCGAAATGCCGAGATTCCCCCGCAGCAACGCAGACTTCCTTGCGTATCAAGGAATCCTGACGCATCAGCAACCGCCGACGGCAGACTGCAGCAACCCCCGGCGATGAAACCACCAACGGAGCTAGCTGGCATCGCCGCAAGTACAGATTTCCCACCGTAGCCGCGACCAGCCGACGGCACACTGCAGCAACCAGCCGACGGAATTCGCCCGGCGGAACTCTACAACCCCCCGAAGGAGCTAGCGCGCATCTCCGCGACCCCGATTCCAACTGAACCCACCCGCACCCCAACTTCGCCCGTCCAACAAGATTGTGGTTGGGTTTGAAATCCCCCCAGCCACGAAAAACCTAGCCAACCACGGAAAGAGAAAACACCAACGAATAGGAAAAATAAAAATAAAAAAAGAATAAGCAAGGGCACTTACTACCCATTCCCACCCCCGGGCGAGTTCGTGCGCGATGAAGACGCGGAGGCGAGGATCTGCGCGGCGGCGTCGGAGCCGTATTGCTCTGCTAGTTGGCTGTGGAACGACAGGAGATTAGAACGGATGAAGAAGACGGAAATAAGGGGTGGGACGAGAATGAAGATTGGGAGAAAAAAGAGCGCTGCACGCGTAATAAAGGGCCAGTAAAGAAAAAACCGTGATTCCCATCAAGGAAAAGAACGCGCGCAAACTCGAAGGAAAGAATGAGCAAGCCAGGCTCGAAGTAACGAACGAGCCAGACTTGACGCAACGAGCACGCCGGACTCGGTGCAAAGACCGCAGAAGAAGAGAGAAGGGATGGGAAACAAAGAACAAAGAACACTCACGCAGCGTATTTTTCCATAATAACCGCCATACTCTCCTTGCTAAGACGATACGCCTTTGGCATCATACCCTTTCCAAAGCGATACGTGACGTGGTTCGAGCAGAGCAGGCCGGCAACAATGACCGCTACCGCCGTGCGTTAGTAAGCGTTAGAAAATAAACAGGGAAGAGGCGTACCAATATTCACCGGCACCAGCGCAAAGCTAATCGTATACCACCGCTCCAATGCGTCCCTCTCAAAGTCCAAAAACGCCTTCTTGCACCCCGGCAGCACGCTCCGCGAATAACAGGTGCTGCTTACCGTCGCCTCGACGAACGGGTTGAAGTACCCACAGCACCCCAGTATGTTCTGCACGGTAAGCCGCCCCTGGGCGCCGAGCTCCTGCGACCACTGCTGGTTCACCTTGCCTTCGAGGTTGAGGGAGCGCCGCTTGTAGGTGATGTACCCTGGCACGACGAGCAGGCCGAAGCACACCCAGAGCATGAAGGTGTACGTCGCCAGGAACGGGCGGTTATTCAGCAATATTCCGGGGAAGCCGATGAGCGAGGTGAGGAGGGCGACGGTGGCGGCGGCGGCGGAGAAGCCCAGCTCGGTGGTGTTGGCGACGAGTAGGATCGGTGCCTTGTCGAGGGTGCGGAAGTACACCAGCAAGACGAAGATGAGGGCGGTGAGGGCATAGGTCACCAAGACGGTGTTGGCGATGAACAAGATGACCTTGAAGCGCGTCCAACGCAGCCCGCGCCCCCCGCGGCCCCCTGCACCCGTGAAGAATCCAAAGATGCCACCCCGCCGGACGTCTACACCGTCGTAGTCCTCGTCCCCTGCGCCCGGTATGCGCGTGGCCCCGCTGCGGAAGGCCTCGACGCCGCCGCCGCGCGGCATCATGCCCGACACGGCATCCCCTTTGCCCCCACGTCGCCGCGCGAGGAGGGAGTTGGAGAACTTGGAGGGGAGGTAGTTGACGGTGAGTGAGTGGGTGCTGCCCGTGGGTGAGGTGGCGCGGAAGGGGGCCGTAGGAGGCTCGAGGTTGTGCCTCGGTGTCGGGGCAAGGATGGGGCGCGTGGAGGGTGTCTGCGAGATGGTGCTCATCGCGTGTGAGGCAGAAGAGTCCCGCCGGGATTCACCGAATGCAGGCCTGCGTAGGGTGAGTGGTTTGGTAAAGAAAAAAAAGGACAGCGGCGGCGTACGAGTCGGTGGAGCGGAACATTGGGCGGACTAGACGACGAAAAAGACGCTCTGTCACAGTGTTTGGCCATGTTGGAATCAGAGGCTGATGGTGTCATGGCTTGGCGCACAAACAACGGCCAGGCCACGTTGGTCCTTGTGGGTCCCGAATATCTACTGCGTCTAGGCTGAGCGCTGCTGAGAGCTCAGGTGTGAGTCGAACATGAGGAACTTCCTGCGGCGATACACCTTCAACCACTGACCCCGCCGTCCTACCCTCGCCAAGCTCTACCGCATACGATACAAACCACATGGACGGGTAACTGCATGGATACTACGGCGGTGACTCTCAAACTCCATTCCTCTTGTTGACCCTGCAACATATCTGACGGATAGCTTGCCCGCGAACCTCGGCGTTGTCAGGGTTCTAACTTTAATTTGGAAATGGGGTCCGCGCCGAAAATACCCTTACATCTCCATGCATAAAAGCGGATAGGATATCCGCACACAGGTCTCATCAAAAACTTGATGAATTGCCAGATTTTTGCCGGTCCCGTCCTGCCCGATTCAATCTGGCGCCGCTATGGGCACGAAAGATGTGCGCCAGTCCTTCTCATGGTGGACCCATTCCTTCAGTCCACCCGGTGAGCCCCACCAGCTCTACTCGACACCTCTCCTCCCCTCCTGGCCTCCAAATCTAACAATCCCCGTCTAACTACGTACATGGATCTCCGTCGGAATTCGCGCCCCTGTCCTGCGCAAATAGGAGGCAGCTCGAACCCGTTGCAAACGGTCCATCCAAAACTGCTTCCTTGACCTGACAAGAATATTTCCATTCTCACTCCCTGTACCCTGAGGTTTACCAAACGAAAACGCCAACGGGAACCCTCGGATCACGACCTGATTCACTGTCTTCGATTGCCGCAAAGACGCGCCCCGATGCACTGCCGGCGCAATTTTTCCTCATCGTGAATGATCTCTTCATACACGCCTGTTTAATACGACAAATTTCAGATTGGTGCTCCCGGCCTCACACTCACCGAATCACCACAACATCTTATATCCAATTTTGCGACCTCGTCACGCTGATTCCACCACGGGAAAGGTTTTGATCCACGTCGTGAGCTCGAAGCCCCAAGCCCCGTGTGCACCGTGAAGACTTGAACTTGGATCCTAATCTCAACTTCAGAAATTCCCGCGCATCTCTCAAGTGGTCTCCATGGAGCAATAAAATCTTGAGGGGTTTCGCCAAGGAATCGTAAACCTGGCTCCTGACTGCAATCTCAGAAACTTTCCCAAACCACCTTACAATTGCGATTTTCCCGTTTCACTGAGCTGGCACATATAGATACTGTGCAGTGTCCACGTGCATCCATTTCCTGGCTCGCTGATCACGAAAAAGGCTTTGAAGTGCTAGTCCTTTACTACGGCGGATCCAGGATATCCTACCGCAATAGTGGAATAGTCAAAGACCACTACTGAACAACAAAGACGAACCTCTCTTCACGCGATGTTGTAGGGAATAGAAGCTCAACAGCAGATAGACTTAATTTAGACCGTCTTAAATAGGCGTCAACAGCCACGCCCGGCGTCTAATAACTCTCCTCTTCCCCCCACTAGCAATGGACGACGAAGCTGACTCCGGCGCAGAATTCAACTTCGAATCCAGGACCGACTTGAATGACCCCGGCTCTGCGCCGTAAGTCTCTCACACCACCTTCTCTGCCGTATTCACGGCGCTTAATGCAGATACGCGGGCGCCTTTTTCCCGAGATCGCAGCACTTCGTCGTGGCCGGAGGCGTATTCAAGAGCAAGGTCACAAACCATATTCATGAGGCTCCGACTCTTCCTTCCGGTAAATTCATTGTTTTCTCAAGTACCACATGCTTATCTATGGTGATAGACTTTCGAAGAATCCCGATCGGCGACATCGATCTGCAGCGTGAAATACACCTCGACGCCCAAACCGGTGTGGTGGAACGCTCGCGTGGGCGGGTGTGCGTCAGGAGGATGTATTCTGCCAAAATCGAGGGTCGGAAATCAAACATGACTGTTGCCTTGTACCAGGGGGATAACGCGGAGGAGGTATGTCGTTTACTTTCGTTCTTAAATAGGTTCATAATTTGCTCGTAGGAATGGCGAGAGGCCATCTCGAAATATTCCTGGCTCCGGTGAGTTGCCAATAAGCCCCCTCTCCCTCCTCATGTGGGTCTATTTAATCAGGATTTTTCCAGACATCCCAATTTCGTTCAATTGTACGGAGTAGCGAGTACTCCCGGGGTACACGCTGCAATTCTCCAGGATGGTTCGCCATTGGTTTCGATCGAATCCGCAGAACCACTGAGGATTCACTTGGAATAGATCTGATACCATATACCAATTTTCTGGACTTCTATCGCAACTCACCCATACTGACTGTCTACATATGGGCTTATTGCGTAAGTACAATTGCCAGGTCCTATTTCCCCCATACTGAGTTGCTTAGAGGATGCCGAATTCAGAGTATGAAAGCTGAACATCATTCAATTGCGTTGCTGACTCTGCTGCAGGATGCCACCGATTATTTTCAGCTGGTCTGTCAGATGTGGCTGGTGAGTGACCGCCTTGAGACCGTTAATATTTTGACGAGGGATCTTAGCGGCCTATCAATTGTACTTTCTGGATCCGTTGCTCCACCGGCCGGCTCTGCGCAGACCCTTTTCCCAGCGGTCTTGACGGCCCCACACCAGTGTTTTTCCTACCGACCGGGACATTCCTTCCTCACGACATAATCTCTCTCAATGAACAAAATCAGGAAGCCGCAGCAATTTCTTCTCTAACACTAGAAGTATATCATGAAATCTCTAACTGGCATCGATCACACCCTCGAATTTCAACTTCCATGCGGGCAACAGCAAATTTGGGGGGGATCATGTACTATTCCTTGGACTCTCAATTTGATGACTGGGTCGAAATTGCACATTTACCTGATGCCGGATTTTTTGACTCTCCTTGGGCTACTAGGGAAGAAGTTGGAGGACAAGCCATGGATAATGGTTGGACCCGGTAACCTTTTTTTGCGGTCTGGATGATGCATTCATACTGATCATAATCCTTTTTAAAAAGTTACAATTCTGGCGATGTATTCGGTCTCGAATTTCAGAAGGAAGTATGGATTAAGGGCGGCTCCGGAGGGACCTGGCTCAGTCAAGCGAATTACATTTTCAGCCGTCTCCAGATCACGTCGAATTACGAGAATTACGGTGCGTGTTAAACCGATCCATTATCCCATTATCCCAGTAACCTGTGGCAATAGTGTTCATCCAGGGTATTGATTCCCATCTGGTGATTTCAGAGACTACGCAAACCCCTCCTGAAGGCTATCTATTCCTGTGTCGACAGGAGGACTTTCGAACCGGCCCGTGCTCATTCCGGGGCCTAATTGCCCAGCTTATTGGTCCCTCGATCCATCGGGTGTTGGACGACTCAGCATGGCGGAGGCGACGCAACTAGGGTTTCCCTGGATCCAGTTGACTACGGGAATATACGGGGCTTCCTGGGATGCAAGTGTTTACGCCGGTCTGCGTCAATTCCACCAGGCCAAGGGCTTCGATCCGGAGAGCCAAGATGTTGCCCGACATCTCAAGTGTCGACTTTTTCAGTTGTCCAATGTGCTTGAAGTGGTTGAAGAGCGGTTTGCACATAGTGAACTGCAATCGTAATTGCTCTGGTTGATTCGTACTGATGTTGGACAGTGCATGCCAACCCTTCTGGTGCGGAAAATGATCATGAAAGTGCACAAGTAGTCCCAGTAAACGACGAGAACATACAGGAATTAACAACTGTCGGGTGCAATCGTGAGTGGAAACGAAACTCGCGTTTAGCTTCTAACCTCGATTTAGAATCTGACGCACAAGACTTACCACTCGCCGATGAAACTTTCGAACATTGTTGTCATGATACTGATAATTATTCGGTCTCGCAGAGCTACTACTTATTGACGGTCGTGGAGTTCACGCTGATTATTTTCGTGGTCCTATCTTCTATGTACGAATACATGTAGTACGGAACTTGATCATGAATGAACAAGGAGAATATATATATTTAATTTCCAGAGCTAAACATAGACGCAAGTTTATCGAAGAACGTTCAAGTAGCACAACCAGAAACCTAGGCGAACTCCAGCGGTCAAGCAACTCCTGTGCACCCATGGTGAGTTTGATTCGAATGGGTACTCTCTATCCCGGCTTCCATGCACACCGGAATATCGGCCTGTGTTGATATTCAGCTGTAACTCCCTCGGATACATTTGACGTGTGATTGAGAGCTGGACATTAGTTTCAGGCGGCGTTGAACACAATGGATTCAGGATATGGTCCCAGAGACCACGATACTGAATATCCCGCCTGCAAGCTGAAGCAGTAGGTCGGAGAATCAAATGATATAATTTTTATATAGGATACGAAACACTAGAGGATCAAGGTTAAAAGAGGCCGCGCGACATAGACATTTAGGACGTATCTCATGTTTCCGTTGGCGGTTCTGCGGACAGAAACTCGTGAGACAGGACCCCTTGCCGGCAGAGCTCGCGGTGATGGCCCGGGATCCAAAAAATGCTGCTTTCGAAGCACCAGTCGGGATCCAACCGCGACAGCAGGAAAAACAGATAGAGAGACTCGTTGAACACGAGGAGGGATTACCGTGAAGCGCGGGGACGAGACACGGGGAGTCGGGGATGCGAGTGAGCGCTGTGAGGAGGGAGTCGGTAACGAGATGGTGGTTGTCCTCGCCCCTGGTTGGGACGACCTGATGGTCGGAGATTTCCAGCCGCTCTAACGAGGGCAAGGCGGACAAGCAGGCGAGCAGTTCTGTCTCTGGGATGACGACATGGTATAGCGAGAGGTGCTGCAGATGATCGTTTAACGAGCAACGCGTGGAGAAGTCGAGGAATTGGATGTGCGGTCAAGACAGATCTAGGTTCGGGTACAGCTCCGACTGCAGGCTCAAACCCACAAGAGTGGGTAGGGTCAAGCTGTCGAAGATTTCGCCTAGGATCTGGTGGGCATGCGGTCGGGGGAAATCCTCAATGAAGATGATGGAGAGGGTGGAGATCTGCGAGGTAATCGGCGGGAGATTGAGAGTGGGAATTTGAGAAGGATCGTCCGTCAGGATGTCCTATGCAAGCTTGAACTCCGCGCCGTGTGTTAAATGCAGCAACACAGACATGAGCGTTGGCGCATCATCCATCAAAACGGCGGACCATGAGA
The DNA here is from genome assembly GCA_029281465.1 of Mycena epipterygia. NCBI lineage: Eukaryota > Fungi > Basidiomycota > Agaricomycetes > Agaricales > Mycenaceae > Mycena > Mycena epipterygia. The sequence goes on along the minus strand of JARJCQ010000042.1, from coordinate 334,573 downwards.
AAAAATCTAGCTGTCCGAGAGGTAATTCGGGAATGGCGGCGGATGGCCCACTGAAAGTGATACGCTTCAAGTTGGGCGCAACGGAAAAAAGGTCGAACGCATCCGATTCCTGGTCGAAGATGTCTAGGTTGAGAGACGCCAAGCGGGGCAGCCTACCCCGGATGCCGGAAAAGGCGCCGATAAAGGAGACAGATGCATGTAGCTCTAAGCTCCGCCATCGCTCCGAGTTCGAGGCCAGGAGGTCGATAACCGGCTGAAAAGCGGGTTTGTGGCCATGGTTTGCGATAGATAAATCGAGCAGGGAACTTCTCCCGCGGTCTAGAGAACCTCGGAGCAATCGCACAACTTTTTCAGCATAGATCGGGAGATCCCAGAGCACACTGTCGAGCTCGATCGTGGCCCACAGTGACGGCGTACCCACGGCGATGGCGTGCCATCGCGAGCAGACCTGGGACAGCGTGAGGAGGGGAAGATGTGCAAGACGCTGGATTTCGACTTCGAAGGACGCCTGCGTGCGAAACACGACGTCGAAGGCCGGTGTGAATGAAAACCAGCATAATGCAAATATCTCGACGAGCAGCTCGGATTGGAGTCGGCGAATTGGCGTGGGGACGGTAAGAGCGTCGCTTTTGGTCTCGGAAGATGCTGCTTCAGATGCCGTTTGTGCTCAAGATACAGTATAAATCTCCTGTGATTCCGAGGAGGAGCCGTTAGTAGATCGTAGTACCGCTCATTGACTAGTTCAAAGTAGTTCGTCTGTGTAAAGTTCAACATGGAGAAATGGGTCTCTCAGTGGCTGAGGCGTACTGGTTTTTTGTCGTCGTGGTCCACTTGAAGGGAGGAAGATTACGTGTACGGAACCTGCCAAACCGTTTCGAATGCCGAGGTGTCAAAAGCCGGCTTCTAAGTAGGTCTCTTCCTTCCCTCGTCCATGGACGAAGAGCTGTAAGATTCTGCTGCCAGATCTGCAGCGTAGGTCATTCATTTCACTCCAATTCCACTGTCTCCGAGTCGTATTTGCGGCGCTTCTTCTAGATACGCCGGCGCCTTTTTCCCAAGTTCGCAACACTTACAGCTCGGAGGATATCTTCTGGCCAAAATATGACTGTTATATCAGCGGAACAACGTGAAGGAGGTATGTTGCTTGTTTTTTATATTGAATCCCTCTCGACTTCGAACCCCTCGCCGTACATTAAGGCTGGAACTATTTGTCCCTCGAGGCTGTAGCAGGCTGTAGCGATTGCAGTGCAATGAGAAGTAGAGAAGCTCAACAGCTGACAGGTTTAATTTAGACCTTATATAGGCATTAAGAACCACGTCCGGCGTCTAACCCTCTTTTCCTGCTCTCACCATTGGGAATGGACGACGAATCCCGCTTCGATGCGGAACTCAGCTCCGAATCCAGGAGCATCCATTCCGGCTCTGCTCAGTGAGGCCTAAACACTCCTTTTCGGCAGTTTGCATCTAATGGCGCTTAATGCAGATACGTGGGCCCCTTTTTCCCAAATTCACAGCACTTTGTCGTGGCTGGGGGAGTCTTCACGAATATTACGAATAATATTCCGCAAATCCCTCCAACACTACCTTCTGGTAAATGCCTTACGTTTTGGAAGGATTCTAAGGTAGACTCCATCCACCCTCGACGAACGTCACGTGAGACTTCTATATTGGGTCGCACGGACGAACAATTGGAATATTAGCAGAACAACTGAGACAAGGGCAAATCTCTTCGACCAGATCAAAGAAATGCATGCAAAGAACTTGAAAATGAAAACTTATGGCTTCCCGGTCCTTGTGGACGACTGAATTTCGCGAACACTGACACGGCTGCGGGGCATCAATCGGCCCCGTCAATCAGTGCTAATTTAGGACCTTCGGACAAAGTGGCTAATTCCCGGTGTAAATGGGTGACTTCCCGTAAGGAAAATCTATTCTGGGGGAATATTTCGGCGAGATGCCGAGACACCTGTCAGGACCCCATCACTTCGGTCTCCCCAAAGCGGACACATTTTATTCTGCATCACTCGAATAGACGAAAATCTGGAGGGGGGGTAGGTACCCCCCGTCTAGAATTTCATAAACCTTTTTGGACGATATTGATTGATCATCACTTCTATCAAGAGTGTCCGTCGGATTGCACTCTTTGAATTCACAGTTTCGACGCGCCCATCGGAATTGCACCTCCTCAGTCTCCAAGACGGGTGCCTCAGCCAAATCCAGAAAGGTTTTTCTCCCAAGTTAAAGTGCTGTTGCAGTTTTACAGACCCTGGGATCAATGTTTTTCACCAGCCGCGTCTTCTGAATTGCGCCCTTCAAAGTGCTTCCAACAAGGCCGCACTTTTAGCACCAAATGTTCTCTGAAGCCACAGAATTGGGGCACATTCAGGAGGGGTTTCACTGTGTGCATGAGCGGCCCCATCAATACATTACATTATATTCTGGCTTGCGGGAAACCTGAGCAGCGCGAATATCCTTGCAGTGATCCCATCACTGGCACCTTCAAACAAGCTCGGAAATTGCACCAGAATAGATTTTCCTTACGGGAAGTCACCCAATGTGGGGGTTTCACCTAGTTTCTTTGTCCCAAACACAATATAAGGACAATATAATGAATCAGGTCGAAGGATTTGTCTCAATTATACCGATAGATTATTTAACAGAATTTTTTAGTTCACGGTTCCGCAAAAAGAAAATCACGTGACGTTCGTCGAGGGTGGATGGGGTCTACCTTAACTGCTAATGTTGCAGCGGTAGACTTTCGAAGAATCCCCGTGGGCGACATCGATCTACAGCGAGAAATATGTTCGGAGGATGGAAGCTATGTCGTCGGTCCTCTGCGTGGTCGTAAATCTGTTCGGCGGATGTATTCCGCCAAAATCGAGGGCCGGAAGTCGAATATGGCTGTTGCCTTGTACCAAGGAGATAACGCGGAAGAGGTACTTGTGAGATTTGCTTGCTTTCTTCGAAACATGTTGCTAATTTCCGTTTGTAAGGATTGGTTAGAAGCCATCTCAAAATACTCGTGGCTCCGGTGAGTTGCGGATAGGCTTTCCCTCTGGATCTACTGAACTCTCCAGTCATCCCAATTTCGTTCAACTCTATGGAGTAGCGAGTACTCCAGGGCTATACGCTGCAGTTCTCCACGACGGTTCCGCCTTTCCTCTCATCGAATTTGGGTGATCACTAAACATTCATTCCTCAAGATCTGATACCTGTAGACGATTTTCTGGACCTCTATCGACATTCACCCATATTGACCGTCTACTTACTTGGTTACTGCGTGAGTAAAATTGGTATGTTGTATCGGTTAAATACTGAGTTGCCTAGAGGACACCGAATTCAGAGTATGAATGTGGGACACTGTTCGATGCGTCGCTGACTTTTATGCAGCATGCGTCTAATCATTGTCGCGTCGTGTGTCAAAGATCACTGGTGAGCTTCCGCCTTAACCCGAGCCTCTCCATTTCCCGATGACAACCTAGGACTTCCTCGATTGCACATTTTGGATCCGTCGCTCCACCGGTCGGCTCTGCGTAGATCTCATGTCTCACGGTCTTTCCGGCCTCGTAATATTTTACGCCCTATCGGTGTTCTTGGCACCAGACGCTCACAGCGTAGTGTCCATGCATGGACGAGATGAGGAAACTGCTGCAATTGCTTCCCTAACACTTGAACAGTATCACGAAATCTCTTACTGGCATTTATCACAAGTTCAACCTATCTCAACTTCCACGCAGGCAACAGTGAATCTGGGGGCAGTAATTTTCTGTTCCTTGGACTCTCAATTCGAAAATTGGGTCGAAATTGCATCTTTACCTGATAGTGACTTTCTGGATATTGGTTGGAATTGTTGGGGAAACAGTGCACCCATAAGCCTCAGGGATGGCTGGACCCGGTATCCTTCATTCGTCACTAGCTGGTGAATTTATACTGACTTTCCGTAAGCTATAATTGTTGCGATGTAATTGGTGGCGATTTCCAGTTGTTGAAATATGCAAGGGTCAAGGAAAGAATTGCTTGGCTCAGTCAGGCGAACCACATTTTCAGTCGTCTCCAAATCACGTCGAACTATGGGAATTATGGTGTGTGCCAAACCGTGATCGTCAAATTTTTCCATTAATCTGTAGCAATAGCGTTCGTAGAGGAAATTTATTTCGACCTTGTCCACGGGAGGACTTTCAAACCGGTCCAGTCTCATTCTGTTGGCCGGATTGTCCAGCCTACTGGTCTCTCGATCCCTCGGGTGTTGAACGCCTCAGCACGGAGGAGGCCACACGACTTGGATTTCCCGCTATCAATTGGACAACGCATATTTCGGGAATGTATTGGGATGCGAGCGTTTACGCCGGCCTGCGTCAATTCCACCGGGCGAAAGGTTTCGATCCTGAAAGCCAGGATGTGGCCCGACTTCTCGGGCATCCACTTTTTCAGATATCTAGTAAATTCGAACCACCCTTTGCGCACGGTTAGACAAAAACTAGTTCAATTCATGTAGACTGATGATGTTTTTACAGTCGAGGGCGAGTTTTCTGGTGCGGAACATGATGAATCAACTGTTGACCAACCGCGTGAGTAGAGCAGAATAAAGAGCTGGTCATTTTATTTACATTGATGTTACATATTTCACAGCCGAGGACGTGGAGTACGCATATGCAACTGCTGGAATATTTCGTGGGTGGAACGAAATACGCCCCGATGAGACCTAACTGCAATGTCAGAACCCACCGCCATCGATCTTCCAATTGACTATGAAAAGAGCTCTGAGGATGGATATCTTCTAATTTCGCGAAGCTTTCAATTGTTGATGCTTGTGAAGTTCACGCTCATTATTTTCTTGTCTTCATCCTCGTTGTACGAATACGCGTGGTAGTCGATCGTGGATGCTGGAGACTTTCATATCTCGCGGAGGTTTTACTTTGCCCTCATACTTTACCTGGTTGTATCCTTGTTGTACGAACACCTGTGGTACGAGACCTGATTAACCACACTCCTGCGTTATCGTAACCAATACATGTCATTACTTGCTTTTAAGTTCCTATTTTACATTGAGTAGAGAGGTGTTATCATTCCATGAGAAAAAAACATTGCGAAATCAAGCCGGTGGCGGAGCCATCGTCGGCGTGAGTAGCGGCACGAGCATCACGAGGGCGGTGAGCCACCACGCGCGGAAGAGCACGCGCCAGCCTTCCTCGGCGACCATCGTGCGCCCGCAGTCGAGGAGGGAGGTGTACGGCGGCGCCTGCGTGCGGAAGTCCATCACCGCCTCCGTGTCAGGCGTGGGCTCGATTTCAAAGTCGAGCCCGCGGCGCTGCAGCGTGAGGCGCGCGACCATGACCTCCAGCGGTGTGACGAGCACTGTCGCGAGCGCGAGCACGGGCAGCCCCACGGCGAGGGCGGGAATGGGAGCGAGGTGCGGTTCAGCAACATAGCGGAGGAGGCTGAGCACGGGGGTGACGAACGCCTCGAGGACGAGGGCGAGGGCGACACCTGGTGCGAGGTAGAGGCGAAGCGGTTGCGCGCGCTCGGCGGGGGAGAGGAGGACGCGCAGCGCGGCCTTGGGGGCGAAGGCGGCAAGCTTGTGCGGGGTGGTGAATGCGCTGTGCGGAAATCCGTTAACTAACATGCATAAATTCGGATTGGATGGTAGACGTACCGGTTGGTGATGATGGTCAGGGGGACGAGCAGCAGGACGGGGATGGTGGAGAGCGCAAATGTGATTGCTGTGGGTGTATGGTTAGCTTGCGGCGAGTAGCGTATAGGCGGAGAAAGCGTACACCACATGACTGACTGTGCAGGTAGATAGACACGCCCATGGGGCATGGTCCTGTGTCCGGAGGCCAAAACGACGCTGACGGGGACGAGCATAACGATGGCAATTAGACTCGCGATGATGGATGGCACTGGAAAAAAAGTGAGTTTGGATTGACGGAGACCATTACGAACCACGTACTGATTCCCTTGTACAGGCCAGCCCATCCCTCGATCCGGTAGACGCGCTTCATCATCCCGAAATACGAGATGGAGTCGGAGCTCGGAGCCGCAGCCAGCCCATCCTCGCCATCCAGGCGAACTGCTCCAGCTTTGGGAGTGTAGTTCGCTCGGTAACGGACCAGGACACCCACGAAGGGGATCGTGATCCCGAAAATGAGACCGAGGGATCTAGTTTGTATTAGGGACGCTCTCGACAGCTGCATTCAACTCACAAGATCGTAGCAAACACGCCTAGGACAGCGGTAATGAGGACCTTAAAGATATCCAGCATGTTGGGGAGTGAAGCAAACGTGGAACAGCTGCGGCGGCCTTTATATATACTACGGGCGCTTATCGGTACCGCCGTTGACGAGTCACCTCGGCACGTTCCAAAAGAAGACCTCCTTGTTTGAAACGTCCAGTTGACATCCAATACAGTTTTGACCTGATTCTTATCCTCAGGTCTGCGGAGAGCAGGAGAGAAGAACGCTTTTGACCGTATTTGGAATTGGTGCGTGGCTATGCACCCTCTTTCTTTTGGATGATAATAAAATAACTGTCCACTCCGACTTTCCAGATCTTCTTGTGTTCGAGATGGATGAGCATAAACGGCAGGTTACTACCTTTTCCCGTTCTCACCGGGTTAGCGCTGAGCATCGGCAGATATAGAGGAAAATACTGGTGGGTATTGAAACACTTTCAGGATATTGTGCAAGTACATTAAGCCTCACAGGATAGCTTCGAGATATTTGGATCCAGGATTTTGCAGACGACGTCGGCTCGTCCCGCGTCGACGTGCTCATTGGGTTGACTATGGATGTCATCGGAGAAGCGGGTTAGTATTTTGCTCATACTGGCCTTCAAGTTGAACCGCTTACAATTTGTCGCAGGATTCAGCTATCAATTCAATGCAATAGACCCCAACGGCCAACCGAACGAACTCGAGCAAGCGCTCGTTCATTTGTTCCCTTCTGCCCAATCCCAACGGGAGGCGGTTCCGGTTTGCACAGGCATCGATATGTATTCCGAGCACCTTCGTATCCATAATCTATCCATCCCTCTTCGAGATCTGATTTTAAGCTATTCTAGCCAATGCCTGGGGGAAACTAATCAAGCAAGCGCGAAGAAACATGGTGAAGATCGCAAAACAGCTTCTGGTCGATAGCAAAGCCGCAATTCAGGCTAGTGGAGAAAAAACTACGACGAGACGGGATCTGCTTTCCATTCTGGTTATATGCCAACATGTCTGACGAGATCCCCGAGGACCAGAAGCTCAGCGACGCGGACGTTATTGCGCGTAAGTTCTTGAATTGTATACACTGTCTTGAATATTGAAGAAATGACCTCAGAGATCCCAACCTTCTTTGTGGCGGGAAACGAGACGACGAGGTTAGTTTACGGCTGGGAATGGGCGATGCATTGTTCTGGCTGACTCGAATCCAAGTACTGCGACAGCTTGGCCCTGCATGCCCTCTCGATTAATATCTTGGTGCAGACGAAGCTTCGGGAGGAACTCCTTAGCTTGCCGACCAATGATCCACCAATGGACGAGTTGAATTCACTCCCGTACCTCTAATAAATACATTGATTTCATCAACTCCCGTACCTCGACTGGGTATGAGTTATTTATTACTATCCTTGTTACTGTCCTTGTTAATGTTCGAGATGCAGGTAGTCAGAGTCACTGCGTCTCTATTCGCCCGTAGCCTTTACGCTTCGAGTGGCCATAGAGGACGATATCCTGCCCCTCAGCAAGCCGTATGTCGACGGACGGGGCAGATTATATGACACCATCCCGTTTGCATTTTTCTGGATTGTGTCCAACCATTTTTGACGTTGGTGCAGGATACGCAAAGAGACGATTGTACGCATCCCAATCGCCGCCATCCATTGTGACAAGGGAAGGATGCGGCTGAGTTCAGGTATATATTCTACATCTGACCCAGAGCCCGATAGCTCTGACACGAAACTACCAGGCCCGACAGGTGGTAAAACATCCCTGAGAAGACCAACACCATTCCTAGCACGCGGGGAAATATCTTAACCTTCTTCGCAGGTTAGTTGATTGGAACCTGAACCAGCAATGTCGTTTAGTATAATAACCCGAACCTCACAGGTCCGCACATTGCATCGGATTTCGGTTCTCCATCGTCGAGTGAGCACTACGACGGTGACCTCTGCTTTTCTTGGCTGATCTGAAAATGAAGAATGAAAGCACTTCTATTTGCCCTCATCTGCGCGTTGGAATTCGAGACGGCCGTGTCGGAGAGTGGTATCAGATCCATCGCGACGCCCGTCCTGTGGCCGGCCGTACGCGACGAACCGGAGAAGGGAATACAACTCCCGCTGATTGTGCGCCCATATGTCCCCTCCTGAAATCGGCCCCAGTAATGGGCTCCACTCGCTTAGTATATATATTCCTACATTTTGCTAAGGTGAATGTGATTTTTTTCTGATTAGGTTATGTATCCGGTTGACTGGCATTCAGCTCGTCCCGAAATGCGGCACGTCTTCAGTTTGTTATTTCTACGTGCAATGATCGTTATTTTCTATGCATTTAATACCGGGCAGCGTCCTGGATTGTCTGACTCGCATGAATTTCAAGTCCAAGGATAAGCAGAGAATACTTGTATGAAACGGTGGGTGGCAGTGCCTATTATTGACGCGTTGTTGACGCGCATAGTGTCACGTGCTATACCAGCGGCTCTCTACGGCCGACTCAGAAGCACACGAACTTGGTCCGCCGACAAGGCACAGGCGAACCGTATGACCTGAAGTGATTATTAGTCGCCGCCAATCGCTGTCATTCTCTTGTCAGACACAAATTCTGACTGAACACATGTTGCCCTGAGACCGCGACAGACGTAATTTTCCCAGACCGCAGACAAGGGTTCCCTCCGCCATGACTTCCCAATTCCTCATCTCCATTTCCGGGACCATTGTGTGCTACGTCTCGTTCCAATTGGCCAAGGCCCTCTATACAGAACTTACTTCTCCCTTGCGCGATCTTCCGGGACCAACTTGGAAAGTCGCGAATTTCGCACTTGGTCACTTCAGGGAGACGCAGGTCTGTGGTTAGACACTTCTCATTGTTCACGATGATACCGACGGAGCTCCGGGTAGAATGACTCCACTCTCACATGTAAATGGCGTGAAGAGTTTGGAACGAATTATCAGTATAGGGGATTTTTCAATGTTTGCGATAACACTGTGGCTCGGGGAACATGCTAATGCCTCTTAGAAACGAGATCTGTATACTACAGACACCAAGGCATTGAATCACATCCTGGTGAATGACTCCCTCTATCAGAAAGGCCCCGTCGTCGCAAAGGTCCTCAGCCACTTCCTCGGGAACGGTACGCGCGATAGAGGTGTAAGGCTACAACTGATTGGAATAATTAGGTCTTCTTGTGGTCGAGATGGACGAACACAAGCGGCAGGTAAGCGTCTAGCCCCCTTCACGGTCCCCTGTTGAGTGCGTGCAATAGAGGAAAATCCTGGTGGGTATTTACTGCCGTCAATGCTATTCATCCTATTGACCTTGACAGAATCAGGCATTCAGCGTAGCACAAATCCGCGCGCTTACAGAAATCTTCGTCCACAAAGCAGGCGAGGTCGTGTACCTTCAAATTCCCCGGCCAAGGTGCTTACATCTAAACAGCTGCGAGATCTTTGGACTCGCCAGATCACAGAGGACATCGGATCTTCTCCAATCGATGTCTCTATCGGGTTGAGAAAAATGACTTTGGATGTCATCGGAGAGGCGGGTAAGTCTTACTGTTATAATGCTGTTAAACTTGTCCAATTACGTTTAGGGTTCAATTACCAATTTAATGCTATGAAGCCCAAGGATCAACCAGACGAACTCGAACAGGCGTTCACTCATCTCTTTCATTCTCCTCAATCACAAAGAGAGGAGGTTCTCCGTTTTTTGCAGGCCGCAGTCCCGATCCTGAACATTTTGGTGCCCGTCCATTCATCGTTGTTTAGAGACCTCCTCTGATTTTGCTGCAGCCGATGCCTGGTTGGAGTGTGGTCACTGAAGCGCGAAGCAATATGGTCAACATTGCAAGAAAAATTTTAGCAGATAGTAAAGCTGCAATCAAGGCTGGTGGAGGAGAAAAGACAGCGACAGGACGTGACTTGCTGTCCGTCATGGTCCGGGCGAACATGTCCACTGAGATCAACGATTCTCAGAAGCTCAGCGATGCCGATGTTATTGCGCGTAAGTTCATTTATTCCTCAGTTTGTTAATATCATTCGAATGAACTCAGAGATACCAACCTTCTTCGTGGCGGGTAACGAGACAACAAGGTTCTTTTGCCTCTGGAATCATGACCGGTTTGATTCTGACCTACTTGGATCAAGTGTTGCGACAACTTGGGCTCTGCATGCTCTGTCGGTCAATCAGGTGGTTCAAAAAAAACTTCGGGAGGAACTTCTTAGCATTCCGACCGATAATCCAACAATGGACGAGCTGAATTCACTCCCGTATCTGGACAGAGTACGAGTCATTTATTCACCATTCCTGTTGAGAATTGACCATGAAAATCCAGGTGGTCCGAGAGACTATGCGTGTCCATCCGCCCGTGGCATTTACAGTTCGCATGGCCATGGATGATGATATCCTGCCCCTTAGCAAGCAGTATGTGGACAGGCGGGGCAAAGTATATGATACCATCCGGTATACATTTTTGACGATCATCCTGGATTGTTTTTTCTTAACGTTGACGCAGGATACAAAAAGGGACGGTTGTGCGGATCTCAATCTTAGGTGTTCACTCTGACAAGGAAATTTGGGGAGACGATGCGGCAGAATTCAGGCATGTCTATCCAGGCCTTTTTCGCCAGAGTTGTTAATTCTGGCACAGGCCTGATCGGTGGGAACGTATCCCCGAGGCAGCTAATACCATCCCCGGTATCTGGGGAAACCTTTTAACTTTCCTCGCAGGTGAGTCCAGTCCAACGAACAAGAAATTCCGTCGAAGCTTGATATTTTGAACCATAGGCCAGCACAATTGCATTGGATTTCGGTTTTCCATCGTCGAGTGAGTGCTGTGCACAAAGTCGCGTGGTTCACTGTGAACTGGCTGACCTGGGTGTTAGAATGAAGGCTCTGATCTTTACTCTGATCCGCGCATTCGAATTTGAAGCGGCCGTACCGGCGGGTGGGATCGGAAGCACCTCCATTTCCATCGCGCGGCCAATCGTACTCAACGAACGGGAGAAGGGCATCCAGCTGCCGCTATTCGTGCGGCCGTATCTTCCCTCCTCCAATTAACGCAGGCAGTTTTCCCATTGGTTTATTCTCGACTCTATGTTGTGTTCTTTCTCGGATTTGGCTAAAACAGGATTTTAAAACGAATTTTATATGGTTCACTGTGGACGAATATCAGTATCCGCCTTGACCTATATCGCACATTGATTATTGTCCTACACCGGGTTCAGCAAGCACCAGCGTAAGTACATAATTCGAAAAACACCAGGGATTTTACCAGGCGGCGGAGCCAGAGCGACATGAATGTTGCTCGTTTTCTTGCTCGAGAACCTTCCCCGGATATGACGGACGTACGCGAGCGCCGAAGATTTTCCAAAATGAATCGCATACTCTCGATCTGCATTTTGTAGTACCGCATAAAAGTGCTTGGAGGCAATGCTTTCGAAACTTGGAACTAGATTAGGTTGGAAAGACCGCAAGCTCGACCGACATATCTTGGCTACCGATGATCCTAGAGCTTCTAAGACAGCACTTTGAAGATAGGGAGGAATCGTGGAGTCGTACGTGGACCAACCATGGACCGTGACGCACTGGCAGAGTCGTATGTGTGTGCTTCCATGAACGGCGCAAACTTAAAGCTGATGCCACAGCATCTGCGAGGATTATAAAAATAGTCTAACAGCCGCGAAAGAAATGCTCGGTGGTAGAAAGTGGGCTCAACTTCAAGTTGAAGCCTTTCTTCGTGAATCGTAGTCCAATTTCCAGCTCCCCGAGAGAAACTCGAGCTTAGGTATCTCGTGCAAGTAAAACGACGGGAAATATACTAGTTAGAGTTGGCGTTGGTTGATGAATGGCGGAGACGCGAGACGAACCTGTTTACCATTACTTGACGATGTTGTGGCCACTTTGTCCAGCGCCCCTTTCTTTCTTTCACTTCCGATTTTTGCAACTACGAGGTCCCAGACATGCCTCCTCCACCCGTGGACCTCAAGAAAGTGGGGGAACTTTTTGAAGAGACACTCGCTGCTATTCGAGATGGCACTCCGGACAACGAAGCGCTGGAACCACAGGCCCTCGCGTGGCTGAAAGACGCCCGCTACAAGATCATGCGTCAAGTTGAAGCCAGGTGCGCGTAACTTGTTTCCTGAGTGTTATATGCAGTAACACTCCTTCTCGAATCAGCTATTACAAGCTTGCGCGGTCGCGCGATGCACCTTTGTCGCAGCCCATCTGGGTCAACCCGTCCCGTTCACTCTACCTTCGCACGGACCCAATTCCTACCATCTTGATCCCATACGTCCACCTCTTTAGTGCCAACCTGGTCACCTTGATGAAAGACTGCGGCTTCCAAGATTGTTCCCCGGTTGACAGCATGAATCAGCTCAGTTTGGTCATCCGCTTTCCGATTCGCCCGCGAGTGGCGCAGGATCCACCCGTTCTCCCCGAAATTCTACATGTCGAGGACGAGTTTTCCGGGATGGCCGAAGGAGGCTGTAAGCCCATCAACGGGGGATTTTCTGCCACCGATTTCGGCCGGCTTCTTATCAGCGCGCGCGGAGAGGGCACGGACGGTAACGGCGACGAAGACGGGGTGGGTAACCCATCCAACCCCAGCCCCAACTCTTAAAGAGCTCAAAATGCAGGCTGATTCGCAGAACGTCCTTGGTTAAAAAGGTTGAGGCACCGGCGCTGTTCACTCGTAAAGTCTTGAATTTGGACAAATAGAGTCCTTGCCATCACTGTATTATCTTGCAATGTATACTGCGGCGAATAATCTTACTGCAGCTTTCTTCAATGAGTCTACTATGTAATTAGCAACGGAAGAGGATCATTTATGAAGCTATGTACGGGCTCAGGACTTGCGACTCGTTTTTGCTCCACTATTATCCGGTTCAACCAACCGATACGCGGGCGCACTTGAAAGCAAATGGCGTGGTTGAAAAACAAGTTGCTTTCTGCTGTTCAAACCGAATACCAGATTCTGCCTCAGCCGAATCATACACCGAAGATCCTCTGCACTGCCACTGTGATGCGCCAATGCCTTTTGATGCGCCAGCCTGTTTACTACTGAATCATGATTGACTTTGTCCAGCGCCCCTTTCTTTCAAACTTGTTTCAAACGACCTCGGAACCACCTTATCGTCTCCCCCTCCTCCGCCCGTGGACCTCAGTAGAGTGGGGGAATTTTCGAAGAGACACTCGCTGCTATTCGGGATGGCACTCCCGACAACGAGGCGCTGGAACCGCAGGCCTTCGCATGGCTGAAAGACGCCCGCTACAAGATCATGCGACAACTCGAATCCAGGTACACGTATTTTGTTCTTCCTCGTTCGATGTTTTTTATAACTCCTCATCGTACCAGCTACTACGAGCTTGCGCGGTCGCGCGATGCACCTTTGTTGCAGCCCACCTGGGTCAACCCGTCCCAATCACTGTTCCTCCAAACGCAGGCAATTCCTACCATCTTGATCCCCCATCGCCACCTATTCGCTGCCAACCTAATCACCTTGATGAAGTCCTGCGGATTCCAGATGTGCAAGGAGTTGACCTTCGGGCCTCCTATCGCTCTGACCATCCAGTTTCCGATTCGCTCGCGAGTGGCGCAGGATCCACCTGCCCTACCCGAAATTCTGAACGTGGATGACGAGTTCTCGGGGACGGCCGAAGGAAACCGCGAGCCTGGTCGCGGATTTTCCGCCACCCATTTTGGACGGCTTCTTATCGGTGCGGGCGGAGAGGGTTCAGACGGTGATGGCGACGACGTGATCTAAGACGGTTCATCCAGCCCCACCCTCGAGTCTAACACAAGGCCGGGAAAGCAATGGAAACATGAGTTCAGAGTGCACAGACAACATCCCCGTTTACAGTAAAAGGGACGCGCAAAGAATTCGGATCGAATCACCCTAAGTACTTATTACTTATTACTGTACTCAGAACGGACTGCGACGATCAATCCCCCAACTTTCTTTGAATCCACTGATTTAATTACCCAAACAGTCTGACCACCTGCATAATATTCTGAAAGCGTGTCAAACCCACCAGAATTTTCCTCTGTATAGATCAGTGCTCAGCGTGACGCCTGCGATGACGGGAAAAAGTAGGAGTTACCTGCCGTTTATGCTCATCCATCTCGACCGTAAGGACCCCTGGAAAGTTGGAGTAGACGTGTACATAAGCATCCAGCGACGAAACGTATACCATTTCCCCAGAAAGTGGGTCAAAATCTTCATCGAAGCCGGTCCTTTCTGATATATGGAGTCATTTACCAAGATGTGGTTCAACGCCTTGTGTCTGCCGTAGACAGATCGCGTTTCTACGATTTCTCAGTAGATACACTAAGATAATTGATTGTTGTCACAAACACTGAAGAGGCCCCAGAACTGGTAATAGCACACCCGGGAACAGGACGGATGTAAAGTCCTAGCTCCTCCTGCTGAACTCCCTCCTCCGTATATAGCCGAGGACAAGCGAGGGCAATTAATGACGACAGGTGGAGCAAGATGGAGCGGAAGCAAAAATCGAGCATCAACGCTTTACGAAACCCCTCTATAGTTTCCAAAACGGCTGTACTTATCTTGTCTGAGAATGCGTTATTTCCAACCTAATCTCCTCCCAAGTTTCGGAAGCGCTGCCTCTATGCACTTTTGTGTCGATGCATGCTGCTACAAAATGCAAGATCGAGGGTATGCGCCTTCATTTTGAACATGTTCGGCGCTCACAGACGTCGGTCATATGCGGGGAGGTTTTCCCGAGCAAGGTCCTTACAAGGAGTTGATAAGGAACAGTTATAAGGAACAACGCTTCATCGGGTCACTCTGTCGCCCAAAAAGTTGGTGTTTTTCGAATTATGTACTTACGCTGGTGCTTGCTGAACCCGGTGCAGGACAATAATCAATGTGCGATATAGGTCAAGGCGGATACTGATATTCGTTCACAGTGAACCATATAAAATTCATTTTAAAACCTGCTTTAGCCAAATCCGAGAAAGAACACAACATAGAGTCGAGAATAAACCAATGGGAAAACTGCCTGCGTTAATTGGAGGAGGGAAGATACGGTCGCACGAATAGCGGCAGCTGGATGCCCTTCTCCCGTTCGTTGAGTACGATTGGCCGCGCGATGGAAATGGAGGTGCTTCCGATCCCACCCGCCGGTACGGCCGCTTCAAATTCGAATGCGCGGATCAGAGTAAAGATCAGAGCCTTCATTCTGATACCCAGGTCAGCCAGCTCACAGTGAAACGACGCGACTTCGTGCACTCACTCGACGATGGCAAAGCGAAATCCAATGCAATTGTGCTGACCTATGGTTCAAAATATCAAGCTTCGACAAAGTTTCTTGTTCGTTGGACTGGACTCACCTGCGAGGAAAGTTAAAAGGTTTCCCCAGATACCGGGGATGGTATTAGCTGCCTCGGGGATACGTTCCCACCGATCAGGCCTGTGCCAGAATTAACAACTCTGGCGAAAAAGGCCTGGATAGACATGCCTGAATTCTGCCGCATCGTCTCCCCAAATTTCCTTGTCAGAGTGAACACCTAAGATTGAGATCCGCACAACCGTCCCTTTTTGTATCCTGCGTCAACGTTAAGAAAAAACAATCCAGGATGATCGTCAAAAATGTATACCGGATGGTATCATATACTTTGCCCCGCCTGTCCACATACTGCTTGCTAAGGGGCAGGATATCATCATCCATGGCCATGCGAACTGTAAATGCCACGGGCGGATGGACACGCATAGTCTCTCGGACCACCTGGATTTTCATGGTCAATTCTCAACAGGAATGGTGAATAAATGACTCGTACTCTGTCCAGATACGGGAGTGAATTCAGCTCGTCCATTGTTGGATTATCGGTCGGAATGCTAAGAAGTTCCTCCCGAAGTTTTTTTTGAACCACCTGATTGACCGACAGAGCATGCAGAGCCCAAGCTGTCGCAACACTTGATCCAAGTAGGTCAGAATCAAACCGGTCATGATTCCAGAGGCAAAAGAACCTCGTTGTCTCGTTGCCCGCCACGAAGAAGGTTGGTATCTCTGAGTTCATTCGAATGATATTACGACTGAGGAATAAATGAACTTACGCGCAATGACATCGGCATCACTGAGCTTCTGAGAATCGTTGATCTCAGTGGACATGTTCGCCCGGACCATGACGGACAGCAGGTCACGTCTTGTCGCTGTCTTTTCTCCTCCACCAGCCTTGATTGCAGCTTTACTATCCGCTAAAAGTTTTCTTGCAATATTGACCATATTGCTTCGCGCCTCAGTGACCACACTCCAACCAGGCATTGGCTGCAGAAAAATCAGAGGAGGTCTCTAAAGAACGATGAATAGACGGGCACCAAAATGTTCAGGATCGGGACTGCGGCCTGCAAGAAACGGAGAACCTCCTTTCTTTGTGATTGGGGAGAATAAAAGAGATGAATGAACGCCTGTTCGAGTTCATCTGGTTGATCCTTGGGCTTCATAGCATTAAATTGGTAATTGAATCCTGAGCGTGATTGGACAAGTTTAACAGCATTATAACAGTAAGACTTACCCGCCTCTCCGATGACATCCAAAGTCATTTTTCTCAACCCGATAGAGACATCGATTGGAGAAGATCCGATGTCCTCTGTGATCTGGCGAGTCCAAAGATCTCGCAGCTGCTTAGATGTAAGCACCTTGGCCGGGGAATTTGAAGGTACACGACCTCGCCTGCTTTGTGGACGAAGATTTCTGTAAGCGCGCGGATTTGTGCTACGCTGAATGCCGGATTCTGTCAAGGTCAATAGGATGGATAGCATTGACGGCAGTAAATACCCACCAGGATTTTCCTCTATTGCACGCACTCAACAGGGGACCGTGAAGGGGGCTAGACGCTTACCTGCCGCTTGTGTTCATCCATCTCGACCACAAGAAGACCTATTTGTTCCAATCAGTTGTAGCCTTATACCTCTATCGCGCGTACCGTTCCCGAGGAAGTCGCTGAGGATCTTTGCGGCGACGAGGCCTTTCTGATAGAGGGAGTCATTCGCCAGGATGTGATTCAATGCCTTGGTGTCTGTAGTATACAGATCTCGTTTCTAAGAGGCATTAGCATGTTCCCCGAGCCACAGTGTTATCACAAACATTGAAAAATCCCCTATACTGATAATTCGTTCCAAACTCTTCACGCCATTTACATGTGAGAGTGGAATCGTTCTGCCCGAAGCTCTGTCGCATCACCGTGAACAATGAGAAGTGTCTGAGGACAGACCTGGGTCTCTCTGAAGTGTCCAAGTGCGAAATTCGCGACCTTCCAAGTTGGTCCCGGAAGATCGCGCAGGGAAGAAGTAAGTTCTGTATATAGGGCCTTGGTCAATTGAAATGAGACGTAGCACACAAGCGCCCCGGCGATGGAGATGAGGAACTGGGAAGTCATGGTGGAGGGAACCCTTATCGGCGGACCAAGTTCGAGTGCTTCCGAGTCGGCCGTAGTCTTAGAGCCGCTGGTAGACCACGTGTCATTGTGCGCGTCAACAACGCGTCAATAATAGGCACTGCCACCCATCGTTTCATAAGCTCTGCTTATCCTAGGACTTGAAATTTGTGCGAGGCATGCAAATCCAGGACGCTGCTCTGGCAGCAATCAGGTATTAAATGCATGGAAAATAATGATTGTCGCACGTACAAATAAAAAAACTGAAGACGTGCCGCATTTCGGGACCAGTCGTCTTATTCCTTTGTCGATTCTCGATAACTGGATACGTAGCCTAGTCAGAAAAAAATTACATTGGTCTGAGCAACATGTATGTTTATACACTAAACGAGTGGAGCCCATTACTGGAGCCGATTTCAGGAGGGAGTATATAGGCGCACAATCAGCGGGAGTTGTATTCCCTTCTCCGGTTCGCCGCGTACGCTCGGCCGCAGGACGGGCGTCGCGATGGATCTGATTCCACCCTCCGGCACGGCCGTCTCGAATTCCAATGCGCGGATGAGGGCAAATAGCAGTGCCTTCATTTTTCATTTTCAGATCAGCCAAGAAAAGCAGAGGTCAAGGTTATAATGCTCACTCGACGATGGAGAAACGGAATCCGATACAATTGTGCGGGCCTGTGAGGTTCGTGTTATTATTATACTCAACGACATTAATATTGATGGTTCAGCTTCCTCTCGACTAACCTGTGAGGAAGGTTAAGAGATTCCTCCATATGCTGGGAATGGTACTAGTCTCCTCAGGGATATTTTCCCACTGGTCGGGCTTGGTAGTTTTGTCTGGGTTATCGGGCTCTGGGGACGTAGGATATATACCTGAACTTAACCACATCATTCCCCCAAATTTCCTTGTCACAATGGATGGCGGCGATTGGAATGCGTACGGTCGTTCCTTTGCGTATCCTGCACCAACGTCAAAAATGGTTGGACACAATCTAGAAAATTTGATACGGGATGGTGTCATATACTCTGCCCCGGCTGTTGACATACGGCTTGCTGAGGGGCAGGACATCACCACTCGAAGCGTAAAGGCTACAGGTGAATAGAGACGCAGTGACTCTCTGACTACCTGCATCTCGGACATTAACAATGGCAGTAACAAGGATAGTAAACAACTCGTACCCAGTCGAGGTACGGGAGTGAATTCAACTCGTCCATTGTTGGATTATCGGTCGGCATGCTGAGAAGTTCCTCCCGAAGCTTCATCTGAACCAAGATATTAATTGAGAGGGCATGCAGAGCCTACGCTGTCGCAGTACTTGGATTCGAATCAGTCAGAACAATGCATCGCCCATTCCCAGCCGTATACTAATCTCGTCGTCTCGTTTCCCGCCACAAAGAAGGTTGGGATCTCTAAGATCATTTCTTCATGATATTCAAGATAGTGTATACAATTCAAGAATTTACGCTCAATAACGTCCGCATCGCTGAGTTTCTGGTCTCCGTCAGACATGTTGGCCTTGACCATAATGGAAAGCAGATCGCGTCCCGTCGCAGATTTTTCTCCACTAGCCTGAATTGCGGCTTTGCTATCGGCCAAAGGCTGTTTCGCGATCCTTACCATGTTTTTCGCACTTGCTTGATTAGTTTGCGCCCATGCGTTGGCTAGAATGGCTTAAAATCAGATCTCTCAAAAAAAGATCAATAAATAGATATAAAAATGCTCAGAATAGGTATCGAAGCCTGTGCAAACCGGAAAACCCCCTCCCGTTGGGATTGGGGAGAATGAAAGAGATGAACGAGCGTTTGTTCGAGTTCGTCCGGTTGGTCGTTCGGCTCCACTGCATTGAATTGATAGTTGAAGCCTGCGGCCAATTGTAAGCGGTTCAACTTGACGGCCATTATAAACAGAAGACTGACCCGCTTCTCCGATAACGTCCAAAGTCATTTTCCTCAACCCAATGAGCAGGTCGATGCGGGACGAGCCGACGTCGTCTGCGAGATCCTGCATCCAAATATCTCGAAGCTATCCATCCACGTATAAGCAAAATGATGCCCGGATTGGAAACTGCACCACCTGCGCAGATTTTTGGTTGAATTTGTGCGACGCCAAATGCCGGATTCCGCGAGGCTCAATGTACCTACATAATATCCTGAAAGCGTGTCAGTACCCACCAGTATTTTCCTCTATATCCACCGGTGCTGATGTGAGGACGGGAAAATGTATTAGTTGCCTGCCGTTTATGCTCATCCATCTCGACCGCAAGGAGGCCTGGAAAGTTGGAGTGGACATCTATTTAATTATCATCCAATGACGAAGGACATAGTACCATTTCCCAGAAAGTGCGTCAGAATCTTGGTCGAGGCCGGTCCTTTCTGATATATGGAGTCATTCACCAAGATGTGGTTCAGTACCTTGGTGTCTGCCGTAGACAGATCGCGTTTCTACGCTTTCTTTGACAGTGGAATCCGGGATGCTTGATTTGTTATCGACAACATTGAAGAGGCCCTGAACTGGTAATTCACACCAAACTCGTCGCACCATCTGCTGGTCAGAGTAGAGTCACTCTGCCAGAAGCTCTTATGATTCTAAAAATGCGAGAGCGCAGAGCGACAGACCTCCATAGCTCTGAAGTGGCCTAGCACCAGATTGCCGCCAGTTGGTCCCGGCAGGTCGCGCAGAGAAGACGTGAATTCTTCGTAGAATATCTTCGCTATTTGGAATACAATATAGGACGCGAGCGTCCCAGCGATCCGGAAAATAAACTAGGAGGACATCGTATCTGAGAGAAAGGATTTCCGTCATGGTCCTCATAGATCACAGTGGGTCCAAGTGGGTCCCGCATCCGTTCTTCATCGCAAACGATTGCGTGGACCTTTCCAATGTGCGTCCCAAAAGAAGAGGGGCATTATGATGATAAAAATGATCGATAGACTAGCAGATACAAAGGCAGATGCCGTTTTTAAGCTCGGCGGGGGCCGGAGTTGTTACAGACGGAACCCGGTATATTGGTTGCAGCTATCAGACCCACTCGCGCTGTTCTTTCCAAATCGATAAGAAGATTATCGGTGGATCGCGATGTACAGAGAAAATCAAGGGATCTCGGCGGAAGATCTTGAATCGCCCGCGAGATGTTCGAGGTTGCCCGAAATCATAGTTGCCCGAAATCAAATTAACCCAGTCTCCTCCTCCGATGTTCTTATCGGGGAAATCTGGTTCCGAAGACAGGTAGTACCCTGACAGGGAACCTGCCCAAGATGTAAAAACCTGCCCCGTACAGTGGATAGACATTGTACGGAATCTGGACACACGCTTGTCAGAGAGTGGTATAGAAGAGCGGTAGCACAAGATGCAAGCCATAGGATGACGAACGGAACTTGGGAAGCGCGATAAGCTCAAGAAGATAGCGAGGGAGCTAGAAAGAATGGGTTTAACTTGGCGTCGGCAGAGAAAAGAGGAGGAGAGCGAGAAGAGGTAGGGGGAGCGGAGGAGCGGCCGGGGATAGAAGTGAAACACTGAAGCGCCAGACATCGGGGGATGTATCGTAAGATCGGTATATATATATCCGTCAGAACTTTGCCCAATCTGAGTCTGAGCTTGGAGAGAAATAAGGTGGGTGGAAATCCATCGCGGAAGGTGTGTCATGGGACCAGGTCTCCTAAAAAAAGAGGCAAAGCTGACTGTGCCGGACGTGGAACTGGGATTCGCAGTAATTCGCTGGAAGGGTGTCTTTGGGTGGTTTGAAGTTTTGTTCGTTGTTCGGTGTTCCCATTCTACTCGCATTCAACACAAGAGAATAGCAGGCACGGTCCGGAGCTTGCTGGAGGTTATAAGATAAGATGGCGAGTCAGGCCGTGACATGAGAATACGGCAGACTGGGCGTGGTATAAGTAGACCTTCGCGGGAGAACCGCAGGCTCGAGATCGAACAAGAAAGAATCAAGATTGAACGACGACGCTTCACAGAAAATGCTGGACCCAGGAGGAAAAATCTGGTCGGAGGGAGGGTGGGATTGAGAAACGAGAACCCTGTGTGTGATGCTACTATACCTTCGAGGAACTTGCTGTTGCATGAGATGCAGGATGATAGATAATAGTACGACCTCCGGAAACCCGTCTGAGTAGCCTGTAGTTTGAATTGAATCGTCGACACCGAGATTCAAGAGCGAGGGTCCCGAGCTAAAAACTTGAAGTGAGTGAATGAAAGACTGGTCGTGGAAGCAAGAAAACGAATACCGAAGTTAACGCTGACCGTCACTCAGACACCCTCAGGAGGAAATTTAGTGCATCGGGTACGCACAATCTTGAAGTGAATCGTGGACATCCCGAGCAGAGAGATTCAAGAGGAGCGATGCAAGGCTCAAGCTCTGTACTGGATGTGGAAGCAAAGCAAGTAGACTCGCGTATTATGCGGCGCATCAATTCCTGCGTTATCCCATTGTTGTCGGCTTCCCGCTGGCTCGCAATGCTCTTCGACACCGAGGGCGATGAACAAGTCCTTCTCGATGGGAGATTCCACTCTCGCAGGGCCACGGATTCCGGAATCTGAGTACCGCTTGGTGGCGGATTGTGTCAGCCATTACTCGCTTGGACTGGCTGCAGACCAGGGATGGGCCCAGGGTATAGCGGAGTTCCTAGGTGCGAAGACATGCCAGCCACCGACGCTATGGCTGACGCGCTCCGTTTTCTTTTTTTTTTTGAAGGGCACTGTGGGCAGTGTTCTCGAGCGAGCACGCCTTCATCTGACGGGCGTCCTGGACGCCCGCTACGAGGATATGGCTGACGCGCTCCGTTTTTTTTTTTTTTTGCAGGGCACTGTGGACAGTGTTCTTGAGCAAGCACGCCTTCATTGACGGGCGTCCGGGACGCCCGCTACCATAAGGCCACCCCCACTACCACTTCTTCGACCAAGGCTACCCCTACGACCAATGCTACCACTTCGTCGCCCAGTCCCCGGACCTCTGCTGCTACGAAGGGCAAACAATGCACAGTCGATGCCACCTTCACCGACAAGCGGGTTTCTTTAAGGACGAACGCTCCTTAAAGAAAAGCTCACACAAGATACCCGCCCAGTCCGCGGCTAGCACCTCCGCATTCATGCGCGGGAAGCTCTGCTCGCGCACCCAGAAGTACCACACGTCGTCCCCCGTTTGGAGTTTTTGCCCCGCCCCTCGCTCGTCTCTGGATACTGGCCACATTTCACCACTGCGAAGCTCCTCTTCCTTCCACCCTCCTACCGTGCCACATTTGAGGCTCGCGCAGCGTCCCCGGACGTTTTTGTGAACCACCGTCGAGCACAAAGAACCTCGACGCGCACTGCTCGTGTACCCGGGACATCCGCGCGGCAAATCGTAAGACGCCATCGTACCGCGCAGTGGCATGGGCGGCAGAGTTGGAGGTCGAGACGCAGGGTGAAGTCGCACAGCACATGCGGACGCATATCTGCACCTCGAGGAGGACAAGCGGGTGCGCCTATACCCCCGCCCACCGGACGTACGGCGCGCGGGGAGCTGATACTGTCGAGGCGTTGCTCGTATATCGCGGGAAGTACGATGCGTCGTTCAGATCTTCCTGCGCCCGTTTCGAGTTTTGGCCTTCCCCGTGCTCTACCCCGGCACCGGGCACATCTCATCCCTGCGAACCTCCTCCTCGCTCTGCCTTCCTCGCCGTACCGCGGCTGACAGCGCCCCCGGACGTACACCGTGTCTTTGGAGACTTGACGCACCCGTCGTTCGGCGTCGGTGGCATAGCGCGGGGTGGGGTGGGAGGGGTGCATGGGTGGAATGACGATGGAGAGGGGGCGGGGACGGAGACACTGCTGCAGGCGTTCTCGGACACCACCCATCGATGAAGTGCAGACAGTATCGTTGAGCGCGGGGCCGCCGTGGATTCATGCGGGCCGTCCCAACTTCAATTGACCTTCGTACCGGAGAGAAGGCTAGACGTTCCCGAGCGTAACGCCGCGCTCGTCGTAAAGCATTCCGCCATCGTCATCCATCGTCGGCGAGCCCTCCATCTTCGTCAAATCTCCCACTGTAGGAAAGCATCGGCGTCCTTATCTCGCGCCCTCGCGACACTGGGCCTGCGGGCCCCACGCGGATGTGGTCGTCCCGGCCCTCCCCAAAAGCAGTATAGAAACAGGGGACGCAGTGCTCCATTCACATCTGCGCCCCGAGTCCCGACGTCCAGCCCGCCACCCAGACTGCGGGCAGATATCTGGAGATTCAAGGGCACCGCGGACGTCGCAGCAAAGCCGACCCCTACACGCGTGCGAGGGTGGGCCTTGGCGAGAGCGATGTGTCATGGCGAGCGGATTGCGGATACTATCTGTCGAAGCGCACAGCTAAGAGAGTGCAGGGCGGGCAGCTGCTGGGCCGCCGGGCTGTACGACGTAGAGGTGGAGGAGACTACTCGGTCGTCCCATCTGCGCCAACCTTCCATTCCTCGATTGTCGCGACACTCACTTCCTTTATTGTGCATCCGTACTGCCTATGTGCACCATCGGCTGGTAGAGCGTGATACCTTCATGTATGGGCGAGGTGGATGAATACGCAGCGAGGGCTCCACTATCTGCGAAAGGGATGCTCTCGCCCGGCGCCTGGGCGTTCCTCCCTCCGCTGCCAGAGACTTGCTTCGTGGGCTGCTGCTGCATCCCATGGTGGCGAGAGGACGACGCCGCTGATCAAGCGCGCGCGGAAAGGGAAGGTGCGCTCACGGACGGGAAGGAGGGTCAAAGAGGGGCGTGCTGCGGCTCGTGAGCAGGAAGAGCGTCTCTCGCCTCGTAGATGCCTGCCCCCACGCCCGTTCTCCCGACTCCCACGTCGAGTCACCGCCCGCTGCCGGCATCGCGCTCTGACGGCATTGCGCTCTTGCGCATCGCGGGTGATCCGCGCTTCTCCGCCGCGGGTGATGGGCGCAGACGCGGCCGATGCCATCCACGGCGGAGAAGCGAGGCATGCGATGCACGGCGGAGACCAGCGGCGGCTCCGCGATGCCCTGTTCTCCGCGGGGATGGCATTGCTGGGAGGGCGGTTTTGCCGCTTTGTCGAGCTGGCGCGCGAGGTGTCGTTGATACGTTGTATTCCGGTCGCATCGCACAGTGCGTCGGCTGGCGATTTGGGGGGTAAAACCGTAAGAGTTGTGCACGGCAACTGGGTAGATCTCCACTTGAAGAAACATAATACCAAGCTAAGAAGCGTTGCTCCATAGGGGGCGAGAGAAACGCACAAGCACCTCGGCCTCAAGTCCGCCCTTCCTCACAGCGGCGTTGCTCCTGCAGACCGAGGAGCTTGATGTGGGTAGCGTCGCCCGTATTTCTTCTGCCTCGGGGGCGCGCGCATCTTGGTATTTCGGTTTTGGCGCCGGAGTTATTGAATGGTACAGCTCTGACCGTACCCGTCTGCTCGGGCGCTGCCATCTAGTCCATGAAATACTCGTCGTGTTGGCGGTGCACAGGACTTGGAGGGCACTGGAATTCACAATATCGGAGATTGCATCGAAGCCTGAAGGAGGATGGATGGTGTGAATGGGCAAGGCCAAAAGCGGATGGGCGCTTGTAATACGCGTTGAGTAGGTCTACAATTCTCCGCTTGTATTATTCACTAAATATCTACCGCGCAGCTCAGCGTCCTGGTTTCTCTCTGTGCTCCCTGGTACATGCCCATCGTTCCGGGATTTTTTCCCTGGGCACCTCGTGGATAATCTACGGATGCAACCAGATCAGTCACGATTTAACCTAAATTGTCGGTTCGATTGCCTTTTTCGCCTCATGCCAGCAACATACAAAGGCTGCGGTTTTAGTCAGGCTCCCTCCCTCTCTCTCTTATTCCACCAGTCATCTATTACTGAAGAAAAACTTTGCCTGTGAGTCGCAACCTCCTCACCGTCTTTCTTTCCTTACTGACCATTTCTAATAGTTCAACAATGTCCGACACAGACACCCCTCCGCCTCCATATCAGCTCGACGATCCTCTTGCCGCTCCGCCGCCCTTCACGTCCAAATCTTCTCTTCCTCTCGTATCGGTCAGTTGACTGTGACTTCAAGTTTCCATATACATTAATTCTAAAGTCTTTTTCAGCCCGGTCCAACCATATGGGCGATGTATTACGCCAACATCGCACGCAAGGTTCGCCGCCTCTTCCGTGCCAAAGCACCTGTGCAGGAGGTCTACGAGATGCACACGATCCGCACGTTCGAGTGAGATGGGGTCAAGGCAACGAATTGTGAAAACGGTGCGCACACCATCTACGTTGAGCATGCTCATCCTGCTGAATCATGGGGCGCGCAGATTTTTTAAATGTACTATAGACAAATCTATTTCTTCTTCGCGTTCGCTTGTCAGTCGTATCGTAGTGGTCAAATACCAGAATGCCCGGCAATCGTCTTCTGAACTAAAAGGCAAAATGCAATACCGGGATGTTCATCGACATTCTTCCACGGAGACCCCTTCAATTGTCTATGAAATGGCCGTTGGGGAGGAAAACGTCTGTGAAGGCGATCTGGAGTTGCGCTGGTCCGAGAGCTTGAAGCTTGAACAACTTGTAAACAACATGAACGGAGAATAAGTTGAGAATAAACACCGTGAAAGCGGACAACCCAAGACCGTATTTGACCGGGGAGTCAGTTTTAGCCATGAGTAACCTCTCCACTACGTGACTGCCCGAAAAGAAAAGGAGACACGAAAGAAGAGCAAAGAAAAAGGTGTGGCGGTGCTCGGAGAGTCGGGCCGTTATTCCTCCTTCTGTCTTTGACGCTCATCTCGACTTCGCAAATTCGCATTCTGGTTGACGCTACTGGAGGCTTCTGCATCAGAATCCACAGCTTTCTAGATTGTCTTGCCTTGTTCGAATCTCCGCTGGCAGCTGAGTCTTCGATCGAGTCAACGTCGTCGACGGGTACTAGTGGAGGCTCTTTTGACTGCCAGTTCTGAGAAGGTCTTGTGGTGATTTGTATGAAGCAGAAGGCTAGGGAAGACGAAAAGGACTCCCGGAATAACCTCACTTCTTCAACATTCAGGACGGGTAGCTACCTGGATCAGCCCGTTACTGTACTCGCAGATACCTTTTGCTCTTCATACATATGCAGTACTGCAACCTCGAGTCTGTTGAAAACTTGAAGTCGCTGGCACCTGGTGAAATTTTTAATAAGCAACAGGCTTGCTTTTCCAAGACGTCCCAGTGCAGCGCAATTCAGTGGCGCCATGGAACATCCTGACCTAGCTTCAGCGATACATGCGGCATCTATGCTATCACCAAATCACTCGCTCGGACACTCACCGGACTGCATGCACACAGCTGAACTATTTTCCCGCAAGGTTGCATTTTGTTGCGGTGCAATCTTCAAGTCCGGCCGAGAACGGTTTCTTACAAGCGTCGACTTGTCAGTTTCTCGAAAGGCCTTCAAGAAGTTTCAACTCGAATCCAGGACCTGCATCGTGGGTGAATGCGACAAGCTGTCTTAGGACTCCAAGCTGTATCTCGGACTCGTTGCGGTAAATGGGCATGGGCTGTGCGGAAGAGCTAGTAACCAGCTGATGGGTTTATTTTAGGGTGACGTCCGGCGTCTAATACTTCCCTTCCTCCCGTCACCAGCAATGGACGACGAACCATACTCCAACACGGAACTCATGTTTGAATCGCCAATTGACTCTGCGCCGTACGTCTTTCATTCTACCTTCAGCGTCTGCATCGAGCCCTAGATACGACACAGATACGCCGGCGCCTTTTTCCCGACATCGGAAAATTTCGTCGTGGCTGGCGGCGTTTTCACCAGTAATGTCACGAATATACATCGGCCCGCTCCCATTCTTCCTTCTGGTATATCCATTGTTTCCTGAATTTTCCGATATACCTACCTCCGCCTATAGACTTCCGAAGGATCCCGATAGGGGACATCGACCTGCAGCGTGAAATACGGATCGACTATAAATCCAGCGTAATCGAGCGCCGACATAGCCAGGCGTCTGTTCGGCGGATATATTCTGCCCGAATCCGAATTGACGGTCGAAAGTCGAATATGACTGTTGCGTTGTATCAGGGGAATAACGCGGAGGTTTGTTTGTGTCTTTTTTCCGAATCTGGTCTTAAATTCCGTTCGTAGGAATGGCTACAGGCCATCTCGAATTATTCTTGGCTTCGGTTGGACAAAAACTTTGGTCAGTGTCCCATCAGTTTAACAGAGATTTATCCAGCCATCCCAATCTCCTTCAACTCTATGGAGTAGCGAGCTCATCCGGTATACATGCTGCGGTGTTCCAAGACGGTCCTGTCCTTCCTTTACATGCGCCAACTCCTGTGTCTGACCATAGATTTAGACCTGATACCTCTCCAACATATTCTAGACGTCCATCGCCATTCACCCCTCCTGACTGTATACATATACACCTACTGTGTATGTGCCTCTCTAACTCAATTTCCACTCTGAGATGTTGAACTACATCCAGACTGCGGAATTCTGGGTGAGAAAGAAGAGTTTTGTGAAAACCGATCGCTGATTCCGGCATAGGAAGCGCATCAGTATTTCTTCTTCGTTTCGCAGCAATATCTGGCGAGTGAACGAGGCCGTTAATATTCACTGAGTCTTACCAGGGGCTATAGGTGTATTTCGGCTGCACATTCTGGATACGTCGATCTACTGGCCGGTTTTGTGCTGATCTCGCACCACCAGACGAACCTCCAACCTTCTTTCCGTACATGCCTTCATCGAAGAGTCTGACGCCCGCTCCAGTACCATTGCTTGAAATGAATTCGGAGCCCACGGTCGTTTCTTTTCTCACCTTGGAGCAGTATCATGAAATATGTTACCTTCATCTTGCACAAAGTCGGCGCTTGTCGTTTTCCACGCAGACAACAGTGAACCCTGGGGCAATAATTTGCTATTCCTTATGCTCTCAACTCAAGAGTTCTGTTGGGATTGCATTCTTGCCACGTCTGGATGGCGGTGGAGACGGCTGGAGGACTTATCCGGACGGTATGGGAGAAATCATGTTGAATGGGTGGATCCGGTATTTTATTTTTGTCTGGATGATGATTTTGTCCTGATTATGCTGAATCGGAAAGGTATAATTCCTGCGATGTACCGTGTGTCCTCATCCACGAATATATCGAGCTCGAGGACTCGGACAGAGCAGCCTGGATGGGCCAGGCGAACCATATCTTCAGTCTCCTCCGTATCACCTCGCAGTATGAGGATTACGGTAAGTGACAAGCCGAAGAAGCGTCTGATACCCCAGTAACATAAGCCCACAGGATTCATCGAGTCAATTACCTTCTGCCTTGAGCTTGCCTCGACACGGGAACACCTGCCCCCGGGCTACTTATTTTTCTGTCCGAATACGGATCTGCGCACTGGGGCCTGCTCATTTCGGTGGCCCACCTGTCCTGCGTACTGGTCCCTTGATCCTTCAGGCGGCGAACGTCTCAGCATGGACGATGCACTCGGGCTTGGGTTCCCCTCCATGACGCTGACCACAGAGATTTTGGGATCGTCGTGGGCTAGCACTGTTTACGCCGGCCTGCGTCAATTCCACCAGGCCAAAGACTTCGACCCAGACGGCCAAGACGTTGCCCGACATCTCGGGTATCCGCTGTATCAGTTATACAATGAAGTAGAAACGCCATCTGCGCACGGTGAGAGAAAGAGCCGCGGCTGATCCGTTTCGTGCTGATGTTTTGCAGTCGAGGATGAATTTGCCGGTGCGGAAATTCATGATGATTCTCCTGAAAAAGATGAGCACGGACATGAATTAGTTGGATCTCGTGAGTACAACTAAATAGGTGTATATGGACCTAACGACAATCTCAGAACATGTCATAAACGACTTTGGAATTGGCGATGACGCCGAAGATTTTCCCCTCTCGCCGAGCTGTCATGTATTGATGTTCGCGAAGTTCATGCTCATGTTTTTCCTGGCTTTATCATCTTTGTACGAATACGCGTGGTAGCTAAATTGCGTGTATACAGCTAATTAAATCTGAATCTGGTTCAAAATAATTACCCAACGTCGTTTTTAAATAATGTTCAGAATTCCACGCCTGCATCTATCCAGCTTGTGGTCACTCACGCGGGCGCAAATATTAATGAAAAATCGCAATATCCAGCAAGTTTTGTCAATTTTTGCGGGATGGTTTCTCCTGGTTATGGCTCACACGGGCTTCTGTTTCTACTATGTACACTTTTGGATGTTCAAGGCTAAGAAGGCGTGTGTCCCAAGCAGTTCACATGTTTATATATCTCAATTTGCTTCGTTGCCATTAGACCCTTTAGATATTCCGCAGTCCTTCAAGACGACCCAAGCAGATCGCGGACAGGTTCGATGGTTGGGTTTAAATTCACTCCGCTACCTGTGGGTCATTCAAGCACGACGCTAGATACTTGGCTGTACTGTAATTCGCGCGCTGTTTATCGGAAATGTGCTCGTCAGTAATCCGTAAGATGTTTCTCCAGTGCATCACGTCAGGAGTGCGAGCAAGTTGGGTGCATTGCATTGCGTGTAAAAGTGATTGCATTGGTGGAATATCAGTCCACTGGTATTGAATTTGTTGTCGATGAGCTGAACGTATAGTAGATCCGAGGCAGGGTGCAGGAAGGAAGGACGTTGAATTCCGTCCTCGGAGGCGGCAGATGGGATTGAACCGCGACCAGCGGGGATTGAACCGGGGCCAGATGGAATTAAACCAGAGGCGCATTGCAGATACGCGTAGAATCAAATTGGGAGGAGTCGGGCCCAGAGGCGGTGTGTCGAGAATGAATGGGCTGCGCGGAGGGAACAGGGTAGGTAGGTAGGTAGGATTGCACGGCCGGTCCTGCTTAGGAACGCCGGGCCCAGGAAATATCGAAGTATAATAGCACTCGGGTAGAAATGGAGACCAGCAATGAATGGGACAACGTGAGCGGGGAACGAATGACCTCGGGGATGGAAGAAATGACATGGGGCGCACGCGGGGATGGCTACTGGGACGCGAACGGATCCACTGGATTGGGAAAATACATCCACAGGAGATCTAGGGGGAAAACCGTCGTGCCATGATTAGCGCTGAAAAAAATAGGAATGCAGAAAAAAAGTCAAACCAAGCCACCGAGCGGCTACAAAAGCCGGGCCGTGCCACTCTTGCTTGATTTGGCTGCTTCTAGTTCCACGGAGACCGGAAATGGAATAACTTTGTCCCGTCCTATGGGACAAAGAGAAAAAGGTGCTTGCTATATCCACTGCTCGGCGGACGAGGACGACGAGCAGATCGAGCAACGTGCATACGTGTGGGGGGCTCGCGGCCATAAAATAACCTTGATAGGACAAGTCTCTCCGCGAAAGAGAGAGCGCTGTGTTGGCGAGGAGGATGATCAACATGGTTTCTTTTGTTACGCAGGATACACGCACCCTTCGCCACGGAGACCGATGCTTTGCTACTAGGGAGCCGAAATTATTATACCAAGTTTACGAGCTCGGAGCTGGTTCAACAGCTCTCCCTCCATCAATCCACGAGGCGACAACCGTAGGCGACTTGCGTTCTGAACTTCTATTGATGATGCATCAGACGCTTCTTGAGCTTGTTCCGAGACGACGAAGAGCGGGGAAAATAGTATCGTCAAGCAGGATTGCGAACTAGAGCAGGGGGTACTAGATGAGATGCTCGAAGTTTAAATGCCAAGCCAATATTGAGTAACAGAGAAAAAACTGCTTGCACGTGAATGTTTCGGTTGACTTCGGCTATGTTTACCCCCGTCCTCTCCCCCCGACTCTGTAGGAGCCCCCCGCCGCTGAATGTGCCTCCTTAGGATGTGCCAGAGCTGCTTCTCGCTGCCGGCGATAAAAATGGCCGCCGTGTCGTTTTTCCAGCTACTATTTCGGTTCAACGAGCCACTGCGGAGGGATTTAACATTGCGGGACGTCCACGAAACCATGATCCATGGGTACGTACCGGTTCTGCTCGTTGCAGGTTGGCTCGTTGGAGCGTGGGCTCGTTTACCCAGTGCGCATGACCTGGGTGTGCCACCGACACGGTGACGAATTTCCTAGTTGGATGAGTATCAGTGCACTAATACTTGCGCAGTTTTTCCCCTCCTTCTACAGATCCCCGGTGACTGGCGTCGGAGTGCAGATCCGATAATTCCTTGTATGCGTCGTGCAGCGCCAGACAGCTTGCTGCCACCAAGATTAACGGCCGCATCATCAAAGATGTTGAAGATCCGACAATCGCACATGCTGGCGTCGACTTCAGTCTTCGAGCAGGTTCGCAGCGAATTGTATTCGAAAAAATAGGTAAGTGTCGCCGACAATGGGAAAATTCGATACGCATCGGGCCACTCGCCGGCCATTCAGCTATTAGGCTATGGTGGGTAGCCTATTGTTCTCGCGACCTCGTGGACATTTGTCCTGATTAAAGGAAATCCAAATCTCCCGACCTCTCGTTTGTTGGTCCCCGTTCCCCGCAGTCCCCACCATCGCCCACGCTCCAGTACACCGTCAGCGTCGCCAAGCCCCCGGTCGCGTGAACTTCGCCTGTCATCGGCTTTCGCCCCGGGTACCGATAACACCTGGCGTTCTCCCGGTCTGTCCGTTCGGTGCTGGTATTGCAATCGGCGACGCAACGATATCGTGTCCGTGGTTGTTCGTGGTACAACGCGGCACCCCTGGACGCCGATCCAAAATTTGATGCGGCCATCTGACCGGCGGACGAGAGTACGCGCAGACAACGTGGTGGCAAGGAGGAAGTGGCAAGGGAGGAGGTGGCAAGGAGAGATGCACGGAGCGGGTGCACGGAAGCGAGGAGGAGGAGGCCTCGCGCACCCGACTCGTGCACATATTAACGGCACGCACGTAACAAGATTCTCTCTCGTGGGACGCATTGGACCTACGCAGACCACATCAGCTCCAGGCTATTCGGGGCGACATGGTCACTTACCGAGCGCATCCTCGACGCGTTTCGGAAGTTGGACCCCCGATCTTTGATTTCGTTTCGTCCTTGCGTGATTCCATCGCAGGTGCACATCCTCGTGTCTGTCTCGTCGAATCGCTTGCTGAGGGTGCGTCTGCCTCCGGACTCCAGCCTACCGCTCGTACTTCGCGGGTCCTGCTATCTTGGCGGCGGAGCTGGAGAGACGCGGGCTTGGAGACGCGTCCAGCGACTCGCGCTCTTTCCCTCCCTCTCGAGCTGTGACGGGACCGTCCCTGTACATGCCACCCGCCACCCACCGCATCTTATGCGCCCATCCTGAGCGTCCGGGCGATGCGCAACGGCGCGTTCGCTGAGAAGTGGATAGTGGCTGTGTCAGATTATGTGACGCGGCTCGGACGACGCGACAGACGCGAGGAGGGGAGCCGCTGTTCCGTCGCTACCACCCACCACCCCCGCCGCATCTTGCACGCCCGCCCTGAGCGTCCGGGCTATGCGCAGCGGCGCGTTCGCTGAGAAGTGGATAGTGGCTGTGTCAGCTATGTGACGCGGCTCGGACGACGCGACAGACGCGAGGAGGGGAGCCGCTGTTCCGCCGCCGCCACCCACCACCCCCGCCGCATCCTGCGCGCGCGCTCCGCGCGTCCTATGCGCAACGGCATGGTCGCGGTCGCTCGAGTGTGGTTAGTGGCTGTGCCACGTCAGCAGCGGGCAGAAGTCGCTGCATGGGATGGAGAGGGTGGGGAGCACGAGGAGAGCATGGGGGTCACGGATATCATCGATCTTCAGGGCGCATTGCCGCAGGGGGCTGGCCGACCGCGCGCGTGCTGCCTCAATGCTGCCTACGCGTACTGGGAGACACAAGCGGGCCTGGCGGGACTGGGGGACGTGTGGCGTGGGCGTAGCGGGCTTGGACGCGCAGGTAGGGAAACTGGGAGCTGCGCGCGCGTGTGTGGGCGGCGTGGAGGTCGCGAGCGTGGCGAAGACGCGCATTTATCGACAGCCGCCGTCTCCGCGCCCAGCTGCACCCGCGTTATCGGAGTCGAGAATCGGTGGAGGGAGGACGTTGCGGAGGACCAGGGGGAGGCGCAACGACCCAGGGGAAACGCCACTGGAGCGAGACGAGAGAGAGGACGTGCGTCTTGTTTGGACTTGGATCTTTAATGTATCCGGTTTCGGATTTTGGTGATCTCGTCGCAGGTGTGTGAACTTCCGTCTTGTATTCCTGCTCGCTGACGCTGTCCATAGCCTTGTGAGGGACGCTGTTACATGGGTGTGCTGGCTCGGTGCCGAGGACCGGATGACGCGACAGACGCGACGAGGGGAACTGTTGTTCCACCGCCACCACCCACCACTCCCGCCGCATCTTGCACGCCCGCTTCGCGCGTCCGGTCTATGCGCAACGGCGCGGTCGTGGTCTTCGCTCGAGTACGGATAGCGGGCGCGTCACGTGATGCCGGCAGCTTGATAGCGGACGAGCTCGAACTCGCTGCCAGCACTGAATGGAGAGGGTGGGAGGGTGGGGAGCGCATGGAGGTCACCCGCCAATCGACCCGCCGTGGCCCCAGGGACGCGAAGATGATGCGCCCTTGCCTCGATTTTGTTTCGGATTCCATCGCGCGCGTGGCGGAGCTGAGAGAGGTGTGCGTGGCATGTAGCGAGGCTATGACATGCGTCGGAGCGCGGAGGTATAGGCTGGGAGACACGACAAGCGCGCTTCCATCGCCAGCGAAGACTTGCCCTGCAAGTGAATCCCACGTCAGCCCGCCATCGACGCAGCCAAAAGTCACGAGCAAAGGTTGGAGGAGGATTTGCACGCGCGCTCGACGACGGCTCGGCCGTCGGGTGCTCCGATGCCGCCACATATTCCACGCCCCTCAGGCCTCAGTGCGCTCCATCTGCGCACAGAGGGATCGCTGGGCTAGGGAGAAAAAAAGGCCCGTCACGCGTGACGCGGCGGCAGTTTTGCGCGCAGGCAAACTTGAAGTGGATGCACAGGCAGGGGACGGGGACGAGACCTGCCGTGCTGTGAGCGCGCGCCTCGCTGCCGTTCCTGAACTCCTGGCATCGCGGCGTTCTTTCGCTTCCAGATTGAAATTGCGCGCGCCACACGGAAATTGGCGCCCGTCCCCGACATAGGTCCTCGACATAGGTTTGGAGTGGGGCTTCACCGTCTTAGGTCGACGAGATATCCGTGGAGTCGTCGGGAATGGATGGAATCGAGTGTAAAAGGAAAACCGAAAGAGGCCGTGATGGCATCGATGCAAGGTCTCCGTTCGCAACATTTCCGTTTCCGTTAGATTCTTACTGCTTGCAGGCTCGCTGTCGAAGTCCCTCCTTTTCGCGGGGACCCAAATGAGCAGAATGGACGACAATACCACCCTTAAAAAGAGCTTCGACCAGAGCCGGCACGCTTGCGCGACAGCCTCAAATCAGGTATGCAGTAATGGTGAGTTATATTTGTTCGAACTCTAAATACTGATTTCCATTCGATCGCAGTGGCCTCGTGCCTGAAATATAACAGCACAGTTTGACCGCGTTCTTTTCTCTCCCTGCCCACCACCCACCCACTGCAAAAAACACAACTTTGTCCGTAAGCCGTCACCACTGGCCGGCTTTTTCGGAATCCTTTCTTTTCACACTGACAAGCTTACCAGTTGATGTCGAACTCTAACGTCGGATCCCTTACCGCGCCGCCGCCGCCCTATTCGGTGGGTCCCATACAGGTAAGCTCATATTAATCCAACTGTCCATATGCATGAATTCCGAGTCCAACATCTTTTCTAGCCCGTTCCCCTTGGCACGCCGCCGCCCCCGTACTCTTTCCTTGCAGACTCGGCGCAGGTAAGTCTACTTCGTCTTTCCGTCCGCATGAGATTCAACACGTCTATTTCAGCCCCATGCCGTCCAAATCACATGGGGTCAGTACCTTTACAACAACCTTGCTCGCACGGTTCGCCAGATCTTTGGCGTCCCCCAGCCCATCGTTGTCGAGGATCACGAGCTAGAAGTCTTCCGAGTCTTCACGGTGTAGGTGTGGGGTTGAAGAGCGAACTTGAACGACTGGTGCGTATTCATACGTCGGACACTCCTCATATTGCTGATCCATTTCGGGGCGCATATAGATCACTATGCTTTGAATTCTATACCATCTACTAGTATTATGCGTCAATACAACCATCACTCTATCTCAGTTTGTCTATGCGTGCCAGAACCTGGCCGTCGTCTCATCGTCAAAACCACCAAAACAAATAAATTGTTCAACCCAGATCAACGCACAAGAACCGACTCTCCTGCAATTAAAAGTTGACCTCGCAATCAGTCCGGCTCATAGCCGTTCGTCTCATTAGGTGGTGTTGTACATAACTACATCGATTTCAATCGTATCGATAATTGCCAAAGTTGAACCACGCACACTTTCCTCGGGTGCAATTTGATACAAGCATCGAGGCATTTCGGGTGAATGGCTTGAGGCTCAGGGCATTCACTTTCGTTCCCCATCGCGAGTCGGATTAAGAAGATCATTTACTTTACTAGCGATACTTTTAATCTCGGACGACACGGCATTATATCGGTGTAGGGACAGGGATATTATCACGCAATATAGGTTTTAGAACGGTAACATGTATTAGCAGTAAAATGTGCGCAACATGAGATCTTCTGGGCTAGACGAAGAGGGAAGAAAGAGATAGCGCGCGGCACCGAGCGCATTCAACCCAAATTCAACCGACACCAATTCGAACAAGCGACCCGGGGGAGGAAATAGAACCGTCGATACTAGGATCGGTCAGCAATGGGAAAGAAAAACATGGTGCGATCCGTCCACACCGACAGATAAGAAACCCATCTTGTTGACGATGGTAGCGATCCTGCGCGCAGAGACGAGAAACGTACGGCTTCTTGAGCATGTAGAGCGTTCTGTCCGAGGATTCTCGTCGGCGGGCTCGCAGAATGTGTAGCGTCCGGGGATAAGTTTCTGCGGCGTAGTCAGCGCAGGCGGGTATGGGAGACGCGGGGGCGTGCCTCGAGGACCTGCCCCCAGCCTGGTTTGGACGGATCGTGCACGATCCTGTCTTTTGTGGCAGGAGTTGTGATGCTTAAGCGAGCCAAGGCACCCGGATGCGGAAGTATCCAGCAGGAAAGGCGGGGAGACGCATCCAGGAATTCAGAATTGAGCGCCGTCTCAGCTGCGTCATCGAAGTTGGTCATTTCGGGCAAGAATCAGTCGCGTTCTATAAAGCCAGCCGCGGAGACTCGTCCGTGGATTGACGTGGATTGACGTGGTGAGACACGATGAGGATCGTGGTGTTATATTTTACAAGGGCGGTTGGAAAGAACGCTTCAAAAAGGAAAGGCGCACAAGGGAGGAGCCTAGGAAAGAAAACATAGCACAATTTGGTGGGGAGCGTGTCCGGGACAGCGGCGTCAGGGAACCAAACATTTCATTGAGAGTAAGAGTTCCCTGCCGGGGTCGGTTCATCCTCAAGTTGTCCGAATGGCGCGTCCCGTCCCGAACTTCCGAGTCAAGTTTTTGAAGTCCATAAATGTTAGCCAGTCGTATCACGGGTATGACAACTAGCTCCAGGCGTCGAATATGGGAGGGGAGGAAAATTTTGTGTGAATCCAAGCGATAGATTCTCTGGCGTTCAAGAGCAAGTCGACTCGACGGCGCACCCAACGGAGTGGTGTAAAGAGAGAGAGATTGTCACGTTAGGTCATATATGTGACCTAATGTGACACCGTGACTCGGACTTTGCTTTCATACACCACCATGATTGGTCTCAAAGGAACGCTCAACGTACGGCTTTTCGCGTCTATTCCCTCGAAAAAAACGGCCATAAATCTTTTAACAGATAATAGACAACTCCGGCGCGCTCGTGGCCGAGTGCGTCAACGTCCTGAAGCAAAAAGTCAATAACGGCTGGGGCTCGGTGGGGGACGAGATTGTCGTCGTCGTACAGCGCGCGCGGCCAATATCGAGCGCAGCCTCGGCCTCCGTGACGGCGGTCAAGGTCCGCCGAGGGGATGTGCGCCGCGCCGTCATCGTCCGGACGCGGAAAGCTGTGCGGCGTCCGGATGGCCGCTACGTGCGATTCGACGACAACGCTGCCGTGCTACTGAACAATAAACGCGAGATGCTGGGCACGCGGATTGGTGGGGTCGTCAGCGCCGACCTGCGGATGAAGGGCTGGGGCAAGATTGCGAGCTTGGCGCCAAAAGTGAGTGGGTTTTTTTAATTGGCCTCGTGTAAAGACGATTATTGACCCGGCGTAGGTTATATAGATGCTATGCTGTCCAAGGAATTATATTTGTGCATTATCCAGCCTGAAACGGCGATACCTTCTCCAATGACCATCGCACTCTGTGAATTAGTAGTGGGCACCTCAACTAAGCGGTGAGTGCGGAAAACCCCTCTCATAACTCGAGTTCTGGACGAATTATTTCCCTTTCACGAGCTGGAATCACATCGGCAAATTACCAACATCTAGCTCAGGTATCTGGGTTTGTGTCGCAGTCTGTCCGAAAATCTGTATCGGCTCAAGTTACGTTCTCGATCTTGCGTCCATAAAATTGCCCGCACAGATGGTCACGGTCACCACCTCAAAAGCGAGTGCTCCAAGCCCAAGCGACAATTCTCAACTTATTCTCGGGGCCGGAAGGAAAGGCCCTAAAGCCGGGCCTCTGGTCGCACCTTTCCGGCTTGCGAAAGTGACAGAATGGCCTGGACTGACTTCCTCATTCGTCGGGGCCGAAAAATAAATCAGCCAACATTTTTCAAGACCAAGACAGCCGGAGTTTTGCGCTCGATGACCTTGACGTGAATAATGTGGAACTTTTCGTCCTCATACTTGATTTTTT
This sequence comes from Mycena epipterygia, assembly GCA_029281465.1. Taxonomy (NCBI): domain Eukaryota; kingdom Fungi; phylum Basidiomycota; class Agaricomycetes; order Agaricales; family Mycenaceae; genus Mycena; species Mycena epipterygia. The sequence goes on along the minus strand of JARJCQ010000042.1, from coordinate 296,232 downwards.
CATCGACTTGTTGACGCACATGTCATCAAACAATTTTCATCCACGACGCTCCGGAAATACGCACGGACGGTCAAGGATATCGGTTACTCAGTCAGTTCTCCACACTTCTAGCAGCAATTGTTATTAATAGTCGGCTGCTTCAGAGCTCGAACCCGTTTGAGCTTTTAACCGTGGCTCAGCAAGGCCCTACCAGGTCACCTTCCACCGAGGTACCAGTTGTACGAGGTCGAGCTGTGGTGAGTGACCGCCAACAGCAGTGGCTCGAATGCTGAGATTATTGCGTCGGATAGACGGAGCCTACAAACCGAGAGGAAACGATGAGACGCATGGTAGCTAGTAAGTCTCGCCATCACACAATCCCCGCGTTAATCTAATTTTGCAGAAGGGGCCGTCGACGCGCTCGAAATCAATGAGAATATGCGGCTCGTGAATTCACCCGGACAATACATGCACCCTGTGATATCCGTCCTCCCCCCCCCCCCCCCCCCCCCTTTTTTTTTTGCGCGCATAAATTCCCGGCCTTTCTAGACATTAATTCGGGGAAGTCGTGGTGTTTTTTTCCGGCACGCTCTCCATGGCCTGCGCTTCCTTCGGGTACCGACATTGTTTTTTTCGCGAAAACTTTGGATATTTAACACCGCCAGTTCGTCCAAGGTTTGCGCCAACTCGTTTTGCATTACCCAACTGGAGAATGCACTGGTACATTTTCTACGACGCTCGCCAAGTCCCATTATTTCCTCTTTGAGGGTTCCACATGTGTGCCCCTAGTTATGCCACTGATTTCTCTGATGTTTCGTTTCTTTCAATTGTCGTTGCGCGTTTCTAAACCCGTTCAGCCGCTGAACAGCATGTCGGACATTTTGGGATCTTCCCCACGAACAAATTTGGGTCAAATTGTGGAGGATAATAATCTTTATGTCCAATTTCAGCCTCCAGGAAAACAATTCCCGTTCTCGCCTCTTCCTCAATGCTCACTGGCAATTATAAAGGAAATCGATTTCGGATATTATATGTTCGGATATTATTATGTTTCGCGGTTCGCTGTGATCACATGCTTGTGCGGTTGGCTTCTGAAGCCCATGGCGTACCTAGGTATTAAACACTTGCTAAACTGTTAAAATCGTTACGAGCAATCTTATCAGTTACTTATCTTGCCTTATCTATCTGCGGCCACTCTAGCACGTGGGAATCAGAATCGGGCTTTCTTTCTCCGGGCCCTTCCACTTGACTTCAGAATCACGGTTCCATTTGCCTTTCACGGATGGAGGACGACACAATTAAAAGCAAATCGAGACTCCACCAGCGCCTTGAACGGATCACTAGTGTTTCACGACTATGTGAAATATCTAGGACTGTGGCCAGGTTCTCACCGGTTGCCTAGGGTTCGATTCTGCGGGATAAGTACATTATTTCATTTGGCGCGGAGGAACGAGCGAGTAATGAAAGAACGCAGTCAGAAAAAAATTCTGTCTTCACCAATATCCTATATCAGGTTGCCGCAGCCCATGCGATTTTAATTGTCCATGCCAACCATTTTCAGGGCTTAATTTTTTATCCTGAGCCTTATCCTGTTAATGGTTACGAGCAATCTTATCAATTACTTATCTTACCTTATCTATCTAGCACGTGGGAATCAGAATCGGGCGTTTCTTTCTCCGAGCCCTTGACTTCAGAATCACGGTTCCACTTGCCTTTCACAGATGGAGGACGACACAATTTAAAAGCAAATCGAGACTCCACCAGCATCGTTCACGGATCACTAGTGTTTCACGGCCATGTGAAAGGAAGAACCTCGTGAGTCGTCAGGCCCGTTAGCACTAAGAGATATTTAGGACTGTGGCCAGGTTCTCACTGGTCTCCTAGGGTTTGATTCTGCGAGATTCATTGTTTCATTTGGCGCGGAGGAGCGAGCAACGAAAGAACGCAGTCAGAAAAAATCTCCGTCTTCAGCAATATCCCATGTCAGGTTGCCGCAATCCATGCGATTTTAATTGTCCATACCAACCATTTTCAGCCGCGTTACCATCTTTGCGTCGCTAGTCCCAGTGGAACCACTAACAACCCGCATAGTTAGGACTGCGGCCAGGCTCTCACTGCTGTCCAACGAGATTTGAGCGGTATAAGAAGTATTTGGATTTCATTGCGTGCGGCGGAACGAGCAAGGAAAGGACGCCCCCAGAAAGAAAATTCAGCAATATCCGATGCCTCGGGTTTCACTTCTGCCGCGGTTTGCATGCGATCTTGCCAACCATCTTATCTAATAATATCTACGATCCTCGTGCTTAGGGGTTATCTTCTGGCAACCTGACATCCTTGCAATGGAAGATTTAAAAGCGGCATGACGCGCATTTCCAGTGCCCATAAACTTTTCTGTCTTTCGTTTCCATTCCACGTCTCTCTTTAACCAGCCATGCCTGCCGCCATCAGAATCCGTGCGCCCCTCTTCGCTCTTTCTTTCGCGGTTTCGTCCGTCTTCGGTGCTACATACCACATGGCCGAGAACATCGTTGGCGCGGGCTTTTATAATTCATTCGACTTCAAGGCCATTTCTGACCCGACTGGGGGGCGCGTGTGAGTTTCCCCCCGCTCCAGTCTCTTTCTCTCCCTCTTTACTCATTACGCTGCAGAAACTACGTTGACCAAGCTACGGCCACGAATGCCAACCTTACGTTCGCGTCTGGCAACAAATTCGTCCTCCGCGCTGATGACACGACGGTTCTGGACCCCAATGGCGCCGGGAGGAACTCTGTCCGGCTGAGTTCGAAGAATACGTACTCTACGCACGTTGCAGTGTATGTTTTCATTCCATCCACTATCGAAGAGCTTCTGTAATATTTTACCTCACAGGTTCGACATAGCGCATATGCCCCAGGGCTGCGGGTGAGACAGACGTCCGAGTCCGATTTGTTCCTGTACTGATTTTCCCTTTAGTACTTGGCCCGCGGTGTAAGCTCTTGTCAGAGTTTGGCGTCAGATGTCTAAATGTTTCAACTTTTTAGTTGGGAAACGGACGTTGCTTCCTGGCCTGCAGGTGTACGTATTTCACGTTGGGTCTTGGCAGCCATGTACTCATTGCGTGTCCACAGGGAGAAACCGATATTCTAGAGGGCGTGAACGACCAAGGCACCGACCAGGCTACCCTTCACACCGCCCCAGGTTCGTCCCATTATTCCTCTGATATCCTAAATCTAATCAACACCCGAAATAGGCTGCACCATGCCTGCTTCACGAGCCGAGACGGGGTGCGTCGCGCCCCTCCTTTCTTTCCCCTCCAAGTGCTCACTTACATTTTATGTAGTACCGCGCTTGAACAGGACTGCGATGTCAACGTGAACGGGAACGCCGGCTGCGGGGTGAAACTTGCGCCCGCGACGAGCTACGGGCCTACCTTTAATGCGAACGGGGGTGGCTGGTATGTATCCCATTTCAACATCTCTTGCTGCAATAGGATTGACGAGTCGGCAGGTACACAATGGAGCGCACGAACAGCAACATCTTGATCTGGTTCTGGTCCCGCAACGACCCCACCGTCCCCGCCGACGTTGTCGCGGGCGGATCCACAGTCATCACGGACAACTGGGTGTGTAGTAACCTGAGGCAGTCATCGTTAGGGGACTGATTTTCTTGTAAGGGAACGCCGTCTGCCAGCTTCCCCAGCACTAGCTGCGACATCGCAGACATGTTCACCGCGCACAACATCATCATCAACCTCACGTTCTGTGCGTCTTCATTTTATTCTTGTTCTTCCCGAGTTATTACTGACTGAGGCACGGCGCGGAATAGGCGGTGCTTGGGCTGGCGATGCCAGTATATATGCCTCGTCCGGATGTCCCTCGACTTGCGATGGTGCGTCGCGTGTCTATTGCGCTATTCCACCGAGTGCTCATGACTCGTATCAACTGACAGACTATGTTAACAACAATCCCGCCGCGTTCTCGAACGCATTCTTCGAATTCAACGCCATCAACGTTTATACTTAAGAGGTCTTGCGATATTTATCACACACAGCGCTCTCATACACACTCGTTAAGAAAGACAAAGATAGATATGTAGACCAGTACCGCAGCATTATTTCATACGGTACTACCATCAATAATTTGACCCGGCCTGGCTGCCTATTTTTCGCGTTCGATTCTTCCGTCACGACTCCCTCCATGTTTTGGCTCTGAAGAGTCGCACAATAGCAAAGTCGATTGATGGTCAGATAATCATACTCTTTGGATGTATGCATACACACTCGGTCCCTTGAAGCTCTTTGTGTTTAATTAAGTCCTAAGCGGACCGAGTACGACGGATGGCTGGTAAAGAGGTCGACGACGACTGGTAGTACAAGTGCGACCAGCCGCTTCAGGGAAAGATACTGGACGCCTTATTGCTCTCGTCTTCCATGGACTAATTAAGGAAGCTGCTACTGCGCAGAACATGTAGTAAGTAGTAAACACGACCGGGCCAAGATATAAGACATTGATTCGTCTTGCACAAGAAAAAGTGAGCGGCGTAAAAAAAAACGCGGCGAGGGAGACGAGCGGCGTCGGCGTAGAATGGGTGCAAGAAGGGATGAGCGGCGGCGGGACGTGGTGGCGGGAAGGACGCATGCATGCCAATGGTGCTTCGAAGGGGCTTAGTAACAAAGGCCACCACTAATCAATCATGGGACCACAGGCCGCCGAGGCGGTGAAAGCCGTGCACGACGCACGTAGCCACCGACTAAACGGGTGGGAGGGTCCCTCCAACTGCGTTTGACACCGGAGTCGGAGTGTGTTGTGGGCTCAGTTGTCGTCGAGTGGCGGCTGGGTGGTGCTGTTCCGAAGTTCAGTCACGGGAGGTCGCAGCGGCCGGCCTTGGATAGACTCACGAGGTTCGCGCTCTGTGCTTCGAGTATTCGTAGCCACTGTTCTTGTAGGAGAGCTCTCCGTTCTCGGACATTTGCATGAGGGAGATTCAATTTCTGATCACGTCAGATTGTGCCTAAAAATCGGGAAATAACTTACCCGTTTGACAAGAGGCGGGCGGAGACCACCGGCGTGAGGTTGCAGACGGAAGCGGCGGAAACTGCCAGCCTGAGGTTGCAGACGGAAGCGGCGGAAAAGACGGAAGCGACGGAAAAGACGGAAGCGACGGAAACCGCCAGCCTGAGGTTGCAGACGGAAGCGGCGAAAAAGACGGAAGCGACGGAAACCGCCAGCCTGAGGTTGAAGACGTGATTCGGGACGGAGGCGACACGCGAGCTGAACGCAGCTCTGGCGCCGAAAATGAAGTGAGAAGGCTGCTCGAAGTCGCGGGCTCTGCCAGAGTCGGAGATGGATCGGGACCATCTGTCATCTGGATCATGCGGCGCAACCCCCGCGTAACAAGATTGTGCTCATTGATGAGCGCTTTCCGCATGTTATCTCGTTCAGCGTCGAATTCAGAACGCTGCTTCTCGAGAATGCCGCGTTCCTTCGTCAACAATTCGCGCTCCATCTTCAACGCCTCGCGCTCCGTCGCAATAGACGTCTGCAGCGCTTCTACCTGCCCATGCAGTTTGGCTCGCAGTGACTCCGTGACCTGGCATCCTTTTTGGGCAATATCTTTCGCCTTGGAGGCGTCGTCGGCGAGTCGTTTCAGATCATCCATTGCCGCGCGATCTCGCTGGCTCGCTTCCTTGAGCGTCGTGATTTCGGCCCGGAGGGCAGCAGATTGAGCCTCGACGGAGGCGACGGAGATCATTGGGGGCCTTGGTGTGGCTCGAGCCGCGGAAATCGCGCGCTGCGCCTCAGCGAGTGCCCGGGCAGCCACCTCATATGGCGCGTCAGCGTTAGTAGCGTCGTCCATCTTTACGTCCTCCGTGCCGTCGATCTTCAACGGTATTTTTGGTGGTTCCATAGCCATGAAGAAAGGAAGAGAGGTTTGTGATCTGAGCAACTTGGTCGGACGAAGAAAAAAGGTGGTGTGAGTTGCTTGGCATCATCGACCAATATCAACAGCCCACGCTCGTGCACGTGGGTGCGCACTTTCTTCAAGAATTGGGTTGTAACTATATGTAACTCAGTTCAAACATGGTTTTAGTTCTACTCTCCTCCTCCTACAAGTTACAGAGAATGATTTCCGTCTCTGGCAAATCATTGACAGTAATTTAACAACCATTTCTGAGATGGTTGTCAACTCAAATAAGTGTCATGCCATTTCTACCTAAGCCTTGGAAATACTGAACAGGTCCACCGAAGGAGCAGTAACTTTTAAACTCAAACTTTGTGAATGTTCGACTGTTTTTCAACCGTCACATCAAAGGTGATAATCACATCAGTGACGTGACGTGTTTGATTTCCAACCACAACGCTGGAACGGGCCCAACGCAAGCCTCCCTTCGCACTGGATCCACCCGGAACATTCGTAATGCGGTCCCGCTTGCTGCAAGTCTTGAATTCTTCTGACGCGTCGCGTCTCGGCCCGACACCGCCCCGCAACGTGTTTACAACGAGGTGCAGGGTCTATCTCACCGAGCATGCGCTCACCCGCTATATTTAATACCACACTCAATCCCGGCGATTAACGCCTGCTTTAACGCCTCACAGACGCCTTTTCATACTTTGCTGATACGCTAACACCTCTGCCCGCGTCGGGGGCTCGGATTGCGCGCGAACCGAGCGATGGATTGCCGGTACTCTGACGGAATATCTGCGCGGGCGACACGTGTATTCAGCCTTCACTCCAGCCTTCGAAACCTTGCGAGATAACCGTGGCACTGTGCCCACTCCATCGTGCCCCACCTCGATGCAGCGGCTAGGCGTTCCGCAGCCTGTATAACTTGGCGTCCCCTGCTCCTCTGCCACCACATCCACCGTCTCCACTCAAATCCAGCCATCCCGTTTATCGTCCTCAGCCCACCCTCCCCCCGATTCTCTTTCTAGTCCCGGAATATTAAGCCAGCCACAATGAGCAGCCCGAGCCCGAACAAGTCCTTCCGCTCGCGTATGGGCGGCGTCATGCGCCGCACGTCGTCCGTGCTCATCTCGCGGCCCACGACGCCCGCCGCCGAAGATGGCCCGGTTTCGCGCCCGTCGACCGACCGCCCCGCTTCTATCGCGCGGTCGCAGGAGGCCCGCAAGTCCACGACGTCACTGACTCCGTCGGGCGCGACTCCGCCTGCGCCTGTTCCCCCGCCCGAGCCCGCGCCCGCGCCCGAGCTGCCCGTCGTCGCTGTCGAACCCTTGGCCGAGCCCGTACCTGCTGTCGATGGTGCACCTCCACCCGCACCCGCACCCGAGCCTGCAGCTGAGCCCGCGATTCCAACCATATCTCCACCCGAACCCGCATCAGAATCGACACCCGCAGCCCAGCCCGCGTCCCCGCCCCAACCAAACGGCACCTCCAAAGCCGTGAAGCGCCTCCTCCCGATCGCCGCGCAGTACCAGATGTACCCGAGCCCCATCGCCGAGTCGCCTATGCGCGAGGCGGAGGAGACGCGGCGCGCCGAGGAAGATGAGAAGGAGGGTGCGAGGACGGGCGCGCTGGGGCCGTCGCCGTTGGCTGAGGCTGTAGAGACAACGCTGGCCCCATCTCCTGCGGATGCAGATGCATCTCCTGTGGATATTCCAGCGCCCGCGCCCGTCGAGGAAGTCTCTGCGCCCGCGCCCGTCGAAGAAATGCCCGCGCCCGCTCCTGTCGAGTCCATCCCCGCCTACGTCCCACCGCCGCCGATGCTCGACAGCAGCAACCCCGGCGCGTTCACGGACGAGCCGGAAGAGATGCGCGTCGCGGAGGAGCCTGTTCCCGCCGTGCCCGCCCCTGCAGAAGAGTCGGCCCCCGTGCCAGAGCCTGCGGCGGTCCCCGCGCAAGAGGAGGCTGTGGTCGTTGAGGCGCCGGTGCCGATGCCGGAAGCGCAGGTCCCCGCCGCTGAAGAAGCACCTGTCCCTCAGGAGCCTGTACCCGAACAAGCAGAGGCGGTCCCCGCGCGAGAAGAGGCTATTTCCATTCCCGACGAGGTGACGAGGGCGCCCTCGTACTTTGACAGACTCCCCACCGCCGAGCCCGCTGCCGAACCGCATGGCGACGCGCGGGTCCCGGAGCAGCAGGGGTGGGGGGTGTGGGATATGCCCGCGGCGGCTGCACCAGAGTGGGTGCTTTTTTCTTGTGTTCATTCTTCGTTCGATGCTGAGCATATTTAGGCCGGAGAACAAGAACCCGTTCGCGGATCCAGCAGACGGGGAGGGAGATGGGGAGGTGTTCCTTATGTGCGTCTTCCTTTCTGCGCTTCTGTCCATTTTAATTTGCAGCTAATAAATATTTGCGATGTAGTCCGGTCGTGCAGGTAGAGCGCACGCGCGATGATGCGTATGACTCTGCGTATGCCGAGGCCGAGGAAGGCGGAGGCGGAGAGAGAGGTGGAGGTGTATTATTTGCGATTGGAGCCGGAGGCGGCGGAGAAGGGATCTCGAGCATTCCGATGCCTGTGCCTGGGTACGCATTGGTGATATTACGCTGCCTGCTTTGATGCTGAGACGCGTAACTTGAATATAGGTCAATCCGGAGTATGCCCTCCGCGGAGGATTTCGCGCGGAGCAGCCAGGGGAATTTCGAGCATAGCACCGAGTACGCGTTTATTCATCCTTCATCTCCCTGCATGCAGCTGACACGAATCCCAGCGAGCGCCGCCCGCTCCTGGCGACGCGCGACATTGACCCGAGCTACCGCGCCACGGATGCAGGTGTAGGCGGGGAGAACGGGGAGGGCCCGAGCTTCCGCGAGCTGGGGTGGATCGAGTACGTGCTGCCCGACGGCGCGGCGGCGTACTACGTGCACCCGACGCTGCGCGTCACGACGGACGCAGACCTGCGCGCCGGGGATGCGTTGGCGCGCGTCGGGCGCGCGCTGGGGTATGCCGGCGAGGGTGGTGTGGCACGCGCGAAGATGGAGCTGTGGTTGAGGGAGGCGAAGGGTAAGGGGAGTGTTGTGAGTAATGGGAATGTGAATGGGAAAAAGCACGGCAAGGGGCATGGGAAGGGCAAGGGCAAGTGGCGCGGGGACCTGGGCGAGCTGGGGCTGGCGCGGTGGTGGGTCGACCATGTGCGAAGAGAGGTGTCAGCTGCGGACGATGTGGTTGGGCGTGAGGATCGTAAGTGCCTGCGTGTTTTGTGCTGATGCGATGTTGATTTTTTTCTTTAAGACCTGGACATGGAGTACCGCTACTGGGCGTTCATGGAGGCGCACCCCGCGCACGCGGCGCTGCCGTTTGCAGCGCGGCGTGAGGCGATGGAGGTGTTGACATGGGCGTGGACGGGTGCGTTTTTTTTTGTGGTTTGGTTCGAATTTATTGACACTTGGACGTAGATCGCCTACTGCCGCCCCAGCACACACCGCTGCCCCCGCCGTTTACGGCCAGCGAATGTCACGAGCTACTCGGGTTCGTGCGACCATACGGTGGTTAGTCAGCTTCACGTTGAATCCAATGCAAAGATCTAACGCGTTCTAGAAGACATGCAACCAGGCGACGCGGGCATCCAGAGCATCGTCCTTACGCGTATCGTGTCCCGCATCTTCATGCGCGTCGGTAAGTCGTCTGCCTGCTCGAAATATCCATCCCGCTGAAAGTTGAATGCAGCGCATTGGCGGCAGCACCACTTCCGGTCGCACAAACCACTGCCCACCGACCACCACCGCCAACACCACCTCCAGCAAAACAACGCGTACGCGCCCGGATTCGTGCGCAGGGCGGCGGACGTCCTCGCGGCGTGCCTCCTCCTTGGCGTGCCGTACCTCTTCTACACGCGCGCTGGGCCCAACCGTTTGGATGCGGAGGGCGGCGCGGCTGCGCGCAACACCATGCTCCCCATGCTCGTCGTCGGGGCGTGCACCTGCCTGCTGGTAAGTCTCCCTTTTTTCCGCGTCTCGACGCCTTGCACCCGGTCGCCCGTGTTTACGAAACTGCGTTTGCATTGCAAGGCGGCGCTCATCCTCAGCGCGTCAATAACGTTCTTGTCGTTGCCAGGGTTGGATAGCATCGCGCGCACTGTGGCGCTGGTCGTCGTTCTCCTCACCGTCGGATCCATGGCGTCAAGTCTTGTCGCGCTCTTCCGATACAAGGGCGAGCTGGCTTTGGCCGGTGCGGCAGCGCGCGCACAGCCGGCTGCTGCAGCGCAGCTGAACCCCGCGGCCGTGGGGCGGGAGGGCCTCGTGCTCGTCTCGGTGAGCATGCTCTTCTCGTATCTCGCGGAGTGGGTCTGACTGGGTGATATGCAGACGCGGAGCTTGATCATGTCTCTTCCGCTAGTGCTCTTAATTTACGCGGTGCTGGGGTTCGTGGCGGCGGTGGTACTGTATTCGTTCTTCGGCGTGAACGCGTCCGCGATGAGGTTCCAGGACTACACGCGCTGGGCGGTGTTGGGTGCGCTGGGTGGCCTGGCGGGCGTCTTGACCACCTCGGTGTTGCTTCTGCGGCGATGATCCTTTTTTCTGTTGCACTTGTTTTTCGTTCTCGTTTTCATGAATCACGACCCGCATCGCATCTATATATCGTATGACAAAATTCGGAGGTCCTATGCGCCATGTATATGCATATGTAGACTTACCTATTTAATCTCATCTTGAATCGCTGGTTAAATAAATCGGTTGTGGGCGCTCGGTGGGCGCTTGATGGTCCAGAGGCAGTGCTGATGTTATTTGGCCGGCTTTGTTTGATAAACTTCAATCTTTGTCACCAACGACCACCTCGCCGCTTCCATTTTTTGCGTGCATGGCTCTGAACTGGTGACTTCCGCAGCCTGATATCTATGGCAAAGAACGGGTTTGTTGTCTCCTCTTCCCCCCCGCGCAATACCTTGTCAACTCGCCAGCAGCAAGCCCAAGCGGATACGCCGCGATTTCACGCAGTCAGAGGACCAGCATCTTGTCGAGTTCTTAGCCAAGTATGACGCCGGCGCGCGCGCAAGCATATTACCTTATCGGACGCTTGTACAGGTGTGTGCGTTTTGAAACTCGGGTAGCATTCACGTTGTATGATCCTGATTCGACGGTAGAAGTCCTGGGGCGCGAACCACTCCGCGGAGTCTTGGCTTGGACGCTATACGCGCATGCAGCCCCTGTATAAAGTGCGTATTCAGGCGCTGCTCGAAGAGTCGGGGACCATTGCTCATAGGTTAGCGCTGGGCTATCGGTAGATGAATCTTGTCTGACTATCCACAGATCTGATGAGGAACAAGACTCGGATGCCGAACCAGTCCAGAAAAAGCGCCGGTTATTGAGCGCAAAGCTGTGGGTCGACTAACAACATCCCTTTGGTTTCCCAACTGAACACACGATTTGTAGAAAGCCTACTGCACAAGACGCACAAACAGTTTGTGAGCCATGTATCTCATACGAGCGCTTTGCGAACAAGTCGAGCCCCGTATCCGACGCTGACCAGTTCATCGGCCTGAGCCTCGCCGTCGAGCGCCTCGCCGCGGCACACGGGGTGAATCATGAGGTCGTCTACGCAATGTGGGAGCGCAAGGGCGATTTACAGCTCACGGACGATGAGCTGCACAAGCTAGGCAAGGCTCGCCCGCCAACGCCTGACGGCGAACGTTCCGAGTCTGACGACGGAGCTGGTTCTTCTGCACGCCGCAAACACAGCATGTCGCCACATGATCGTCGTCCTGTGTCGGACGAGGAGCCCAGCAAAGGCGGCACTTCCCCAGGAATTCCGACCCAGAGTCCGAAGACTAATCCCATCCGCGTGTATGGCCGCCCACGCAAGTTCGATGCGAATGTCGTCCCGTCCTCCGTTCCAGCGGAAGCATCTCAGCGCGGCGTGGTCCATCCGAAGACGCCGGCGAGGCAGCGCAGAGAGGAGACTGAGGTTCCGGAGACGCCACAGTTTTCACAGTCTCTCGCAGAGTCTACACTGCGAGAGCGAGACGACTCTGACCAGTCGGAATCCGAATCCGAGACGAGGCCTTCGCTTCCCCAGCCAAAAGCCCATTCTGATGAATCGGAATCTGAATCCGAAGATGAGGTCCTAAGCGTACGCCCACAGCCTCTGAGGGAGCGACACGAATCGGACGCGTCAGAATCAGAATCTGAGTCCGAATCGGAATCCGAATCTGAAGAGGACCCAGACAAACGCCCACCCCAGCCAACGGTTGATTCTGCTGGCAGTGGGTCCGAATCCGACTCTGGAAATGAGGCGTCGCAGCTTGTGCAACCTAATGACGAGTCGGAATCGGAGTCCGAGTCCGATTCCTCAGCTCGCGGAGCGGCGACCCGCCCCAATCGCAATGGGGAACCTCGCAGGACGCAGGAGTCGGAGTCGCAGTACATCCTGACGCAGACGTCCCTCTTTGGCACACAGTTACCCCGTTCGTGACTTGGGAAAGCATTCCTCCCTCGGTAGGGAGTTCGCAAACGGTGTACGATAGATTTATTGTGGACTGTGAGCGTGGGATTGACTTGGATCGACTGTATGTGGATGTATAATTCTGTAGAAGTTTCGGGCAGTAGATATACTCCGGAGAGTAGAGGTAGACACGAATTCGTTCCTTAGTACACTCTTACACACGATTATCGGATGGAACATTGTGGAATAGGAGATGTATATTTTAGATGGTTCAAAAGTTGAACTGCTTCAGCGTTGAACGCCCCTGGCCGAATATGAATTTTTTTTAACGGTGAGCATGTCCAAAGATGCGGATATTGAGGTCAATAATTATTCTCCAACGTGTATTGATTTCAAGAGTTGCAAGTTCCTGGATGGCCGGGTACCTGATCATCTCGGCGGATGCGGGCGACGATTGTGACCATAATCGATCTCTCTCCCTTCTCCGTCATAAATTTCGTCGGGGCCCGCTTTTGTAACCAGCTCAACCAATCTGTCTACCGGATAGAGTAGTTACCGGTCTACACAACATCCCAATTTGGGATCCTATCATTTCCAAATTGGGATCACATATAAACAAACTTGTTTCAGCTTGTTAGCTCTTACATTCTGCCACGATGCAAGTTGAAGCGCAAGACTTACAATTGCAACACCACCTACTTACCTGGAATCGAGTTCTCCGCACACCGCCCGGCGCCCACCCTATTTTTAGATGGACCAACGATCCCAATCGCATGGATACCACATATTACCGAGATCGCCTACCAAGCGAGTTGCTGCGTTCGCTAAAAAAAATTGATGCGGGGATATGATACAGTATCCTCAGAGCCTGGAATTTGAAGCATATCCCGGGCGCGGGTTTCACAATAATTCCTCCGCGGTTTGGGCCGTTTCCGAATGCGCACATGGTGGTTCGACAAGTCGACCCTCGGATATAGAAAACCAGAGAAGACCACGCGATGATTTCCATCAAACGCAGATCCCGATCGATGATCTGCAACGTTGCTCAAAGCTCGTGTTGAGGCTTGGCAGTCTCGAGTGTTTATCTTGACTCGACTGGAATCTAGGACCTTCGACGTGTTGGGGCAAGCGTGGTTGGGAACCCAACTAGCCTTCGTCGTGTTCAAGCAATGGCTAAAAATAGTAGACGCCTCGGGGCCCGACGTTTGGGGTTCAACGACATCATCCCAGTGGTAGACTTGTCACGAAGTGGAGAATCACAAGGCGCATCTCGACTCGACATCTTGCATTCACCGCCAAGCATATTTACCAAGCCTTTATAAAGGAACGTCGGATATGCGTTCTGTCCAAGTTCTGTCCCAAGATGAAGTTCCTGCTCTCCCTCGTTCAAATCACCACTGTCCTTTCTCCTCTTCGTGTCCTCGGCGCGAACCATTTTCGCGGACTCACCGTGTCCAACAGCATCGGCGGCACAGGATCCTATACATGCAGAACCCAAGCTCAGTGGAACCAAGTCGCCAATGACGCCGCCGGGTTGGGAATGGTTGCCATTCGAATCAGTGGATTTGGTTCGATTCTCCTTTCACGCATTTCCGCCGGAGCGCTCACCTTCCCCAGATTGCAACGCCCTTCTCATGGCTTCTGCTGCTGCTGCCCAAGCCAATATCGGCGTCCTTGCTGGAATTTACATCCCCGTATGTCTTGCGAACGTTTCTGTGCAGATCACCTCGCTCATGAGACATAGGGAACTGTGGCAGCGTCTATCACCGATATCAAGTACGCCTCTCCAGACTGTCTCTATTGTACATGTGCTGACCTCAGAACAGCAACCAAGTCCAAGATTTCCGCAATGCTGTGGCGAAATACGGACAATCCCGCTATATTGCCCTGACCATCGGAAACGAGGTGAACGACGACCCGAATGCCATCATGGCCAAGGTCTACGATGTCCGAGGTAATTTTGGTTTTCCCTCCCGATTCCTTGGGACTCACGATTTATCTAGGCTATTTGCAATCCATCGGAATCACCGTGCCCGTCAGCACCGTCCACACCTGGTGGGTTTCAAACCCTTTACTTGTTTAATAACGCCTGACCTTCGATTTCTTTGCAGGGTTGAAATTGTATGTCTATAGATTAATGCGGGTCGCAGTAGTGTTCTGACGCGCGTTTCCAGCGCGACAACCCTGTTCTCTGTGGCGCTGACTTTGTCGGTGCCAACGCCCAGTAAGATTTCCCCAAAAAACTCCCGTGGTTCGACACTGACTTCCTGAAACCAGTGCCTTCTACGACGGCTCCCCCTCGTCCCACGCGAATAGCTTCATCGCGAACACTGTGGTTCCGGCTTTGCAAGCAGCCTGCCCCGGAAAGACCATCCGAATCACCGAGTAAGCATCGGTCTGATGCGCTGGCTGCGCGAAAATCTCACAGCCACTTGCAGATCCGGCTGGCCCTCCCGCGGAGCAACCAACGGCGCGGCTGTGGCATCCGTCAATGATGAGCTCACCGCGCTGCAGGGACTCAACTGTGCGGCCCAGAACGTCATCATGTACGCTTTCGAGTACGACGACCAGATCTGGAAAAGCAACGACAACGAGCGCAGTTTCGGGATGTGGGTGAAGATTCAAGGGTTCGCCAACAGCTGTTAAAGGATGTTTCGGAGACCGTCACGATTAATATTTATAACTAATAATCTATCTGTTCAAGTCTATAGGTCTCATGTACCACTAATGAATGGATTGCAGGCCTGGGATATATATATAACACGAAATTGTCCGTTGTCACTCCGCATCCTATCCAGTTGATGTCTGTACATTCCTAAGATACGAGCCCCGAGAGATCTTGAGAACTGTTGCCTGCGACTCCCGACCAGCGATCGCGACCTGGTCCCGATACCATCCCGTAACCTTCACCACCCGTATCGGGCTTACTCCGGACGGCGGACGCGATGCGACGGTACAGCACCCCAAATAGAAGGACCGCGGTCTACAGAGCACAATTCTATATCGGTGATTATTATATGGGCAGAGAGGGTGCACATACAAAAAGGGTAATAAGTCCGAGGTTTGGGAGGATGCCGTAGTAATCTGGAGTAGGCATGTAAGTGAGAGGGCTGAACGAAACTCAGCACGATCAGCACTGACCAATGACTGCCCCTAGATACATGAGGTGAGCTTGAATGAACCATAAAGAAGCGAAGCAGGGCCAACGTACCGAATCCCGCAGGCGCACCGGGCAAATTCGATCGTACGGATGTAAAAGCGAACAGCGTGGCGATGGGTAGCACGAACATCTCAGCGACGATGTTCTGTTCCCACATAAATGCGGCGACGGTGATCCATAGGAACGCGATTGTCACAAGCCCTGGATGTAAAAATTAAATTCAAGGTATGTCTCGAGCAAGTCGGAGGAACATCCACAATTTGCGACAACGATGGTGATTACGAGACCAATGACGGCCGTTGAACGAGAAATGGTGAAGTTAAGTAGGATGCCCTGGTCGTTGTTTCTGGACTCGGCCGTGTCCAGGACGACGTCGAAATTTCTTCAGGGCGCGTTAGTGAGGGTGTGGCGTGAAACAGAATGGGAAAGTACTTACATGGGAATTCCGAAAGATTTACCGAGAACAAACCCGACGCTCGCATTTGTCGATGCCATTTGAGCGAACATTGAGATTTGGAAAAAATACCTGGTGGTGGATGAAGGCCGGGAGAGAGGAGACGATCTAGAGAACTCACGTATCATATGGATACGCTTGCAACGAGCCAGTCCGAGAATTCAGCCGGCCAGAGCTTCCGAGGCCCGCCAATTTGAAAACTGTGCGGAAGACGGGGAAACTGTCGTGATTGGTCGGATTGCACGCCTTGGTCGTGTTCAGTTGAAAAACGGGTTCCGAAGGAGGGCTATCAGAAGCCATTCCGTCCACTGCAGCAGCGAATAGATTACTGTGTTTGTGCAATGTCAGCGAGGAAGAATTATCAACTCCCAACGCGCGCCACTCACGGATCAACGAATATGTTAACTACGAGTTCCGGGGAGGGGCACCCCACGGCAGAGGGAAACCAATCCACCGTAGCCGTTCTGGCGATCGCGTCGATATCGAGGTAATTTCCAGTGAGACTTATCTGAAAACCGAACCCCATATATAAGAGAATTGCAACAAGCGCAGGGTGTAAACAATACTTGGTGTTCGGTGGAGCCAGTGAGTGGAACGCTATCGTTTACATCGCCAAGAATCAGGTGTTTTGTGATTTCAAACGATACAGCGAGGGCAACGACGGAAAGGATAATACAGATCATCAAGTGCCATATCCAACCGCGGTCGCGAGTCTTGAAAAAAATAGTTTTCCAGCCTGATGGTGTCTGGCTCATTCTTGGAGGTGAGTTTGCTACTTGGAAGTGCAAGTGAGTGGCTGAAGTGAAGAGGCGCCTGGTCAGTTATATATCTTGTCGTCGCAGTACTTTGTCATTAATTGCCGTCTTTTAATCGTCCCACGTTCATTTCGAAAGGCGGGAAGCAACGTGTCTACAGCATGGCGGGACCAGTGCGAGTTTAGTACAGCTTTAAGCCTATCTGAGTTATTACTTAGCTAAAGAATAAGCATCTTCCATTCGAGACGTCCTAGTGGAACCCTGGGCGCCAGGCGGCGATTAACAAGGAAGGTTGCGGCTAGTCCAAGGCTAGTCGACGGCCAGCGGAGAACCGCGCTGAAACCGGCCGTTCGAAAACGATTAGGGCGGGAAGGTGAGTCTTATTCTTGTCTTATTCGATAACCTAGTTGGCCAGATTGCGGACTGCATTTAATCGCATGGTAAGATTCCGGAGACGGTGGGACTAATCTTTATTTATGCGTTCTAAAAGATAGGACAAATGACCGATGCGCCGAACAGCTTAATTTTAACACCCAAAGTGAGGATTAGCTATGCATACTATCCGACTGTCACTTCAACCCTTTGTTGAAAACTCCGGAGCTAAAAAGATGGATTAACTGGTCTGCTGGAAAAGCTCTGCAGAACCCTGTGGAGTGCAACTTGAACGCAGCCATTAAAACCCACAGAGACTCCGTCCGAGTCGATTTAAAATCAATCGGTTCAGATGATGACATGCAGATTCTGGAAAAGGTGCATGTGAAGTGACGGACGGTGGGAGTTTGCTATGCACCTTAAATTAGTAGCGACATCTGGTTTCTGAGTTTGGTTCCCATGAACCATTCCGTGAAGATCGCTGCATGCCAACCTATGTCACGATTCCATACGTCAACGCCAGGTGCCACGGGATATGGGCGCAATTGTGTCATTATCTCGGCATGCGCCGGGGAATGGCAAGTGGCTCGAAGTTGAAGCAAGTTCGGACACGAATTAAGCGCTGACTGTAATGATCACGTGAACTGTGTCTTTTATTTCCTTGGGAACGTTCTATGACATTCTCCACAAAAAGTCGGCTTGCGAGACTATGCAACCCTATGAGAACCAAATGGAAACAGGAAACAGGAGCTCACAGCTGCTTTCCCAAGCTTCCGGTTGTGGGATTAATATATGATTCATGCTCCCAATAGGGGTGCTCAATTCTTAGTTCGAACGGGTTCAGTTCGGTTTTTAAATCATAATCAGCCAATCGTGTGCCTCAAATACTATTAAAAAATATTAAAAAACCTAAGTGAACCCTCCGGTGACTGAGTCTGAATCACAGCGGTAGCTGTCGGAGCCACCCGAGCGGAGTTTGAAGGCTTCGGACAACGCGATTTTATAAAGAGAGAGAAATCTCATAGGACTACTTGAGCGATGCGCGGAGGTTGAGTGAAATCTCGTTGCATATGGACACGCTGGACCCGCTCGTTCGGACGATTTACTGGATTTACCAAGGGAGCACGCACTCAAGTGGGTAAGTCAAAGGTACTTATCCGGTTTCCCGTTCAAATCCTGCAGCGATTAGCCCTGGTGCAAGCACAGTTTTCAACGCGATTGTCGAATCATCTCGTACAACCTCGCTCACTTGGGATAATCATCAACTCCGGAGTGGAAGGTATTGTTTCGTGGTGTGTTTAATCTTCGCCGTCTTTGCTGGATCACTACAACGATAAGTATTGATTGTTCTGTGTAGAGATCTCACCCCCCTGCACAGTCCAGCCCCGCCGAGAGACCCGAAAAACACTGCCTTGTAATGTGAGACCTCCGTCATCCGCGCGGATGAGGAGCCCGCACAGTCCGAAGGAGATGAGACATCCCTCTCCTAATTTGTATAAAAGGGCAGACATTTTCTATGAACCACACCGAATAACGTTCAACACACCCACCAACCTTTATCCCAACCAACACATTTCATCGAGGTACGAGCTCATTCCCTGGCTTCCATTTCACGAGCTTACCGATGCCTAGAATGTCCGCCCTCACTTCATCCACGCGCATAACCCTCACCGTGAGCGAGGGGCGTGCCCTCCTCCGGTCCTGCATCCTCTCCGCCGACGCCGACGACCGCCGCGAGGCCGGTGCGCGCTGTCAGCGGACGTCATCACCCTCGGAATTCAAACATACCAGGCAGCAAGTCATGTACGACAACGTCATGCGCCGCACGCTGCACCAAATCCCCGAGCTCGTTCCTGTGCTAGATACGCCCGACGAGCGCATCCTGCACACGCTCAGGCGCAAAAGCTACCCAACCTACCCTATTCAGTTCGAGAATGACCACGGGAACGAGCCGCTTTGGTAGCTGGTGAGTTTTGAATATTTAGGGCCAGGAATTTTGGCTCATGAATTTTCAAAAAACAGTCGTCTCTACCGTACCGTACCTGGCATCTTCGAACGTGTACGATACAAATCCCTTGTATAAAATCTTGCACATCAATTCATGGTCTTTCCTCTTCATTGTATAATTAATCCGTCTCCGCGTGGCTAGTTTCTTATAAATACGGTACAAACTTGATGCTCATACCTCGCATACCGTGTGGCAGACTTTGAAAATTTCCGAACCGTTAATAGCGATCCTCGAGAGCGGAATTTTGACTGGTTGATGTCCCGGTAATACTCTCTTATTGATTTCGCTTTGATCTGAACTATTTGACCAGACGGTAAGGAGTTTCCGAAAGCTAGCTCCCGGGACGACACCCGTTGGGGATTCTGCTTGAGACAGCAAGACTCCGAAAATGCATGACGTAGATAACCTAAAATTCTGGATACCCCGCTTCTACTTGCGCGTCAGAAACCGAAAGAATATGGTAGCGCGATTTAAGCGCGAAGACTGTGTAGTGGTCACGTTACCGTGTGCCTCACCCAGGCACCCATGCTGGCAGTCGCTTACGTCCGTTTTTACAAACGACCACGACATGAAAGTGGCCGCCTCCTCCAGCGCTTTCCAGATATCCCCCGAGACTCGATGTGTGGCGGAGCTTGCCACCGCGTTAGAGGCTGCCAGGCGTAGGATTCAGGACCTGGAAAACGAGGCCGCACAGCAGGTCCGTCGCGCCAGCCCCAATTTTAATTCCAGCAATAATACAGATGCTTTCGCAGAGGATATCTGATGCCCAGAATCTTGAATCTCCAACGACTCATCTGGCTGTGGCGAAGCTGGCCAGCCGTGTACTGATGCAGAGCTACGGACGCGTGAACGACATCCGCGAGCAGCTGGCCAATCTGCATACCACCATCACGCAAATGAATCGCGGATAGGTGGCCATCCGAGTGAGGGTTATCTATGGCTCTAACGATTTCGCCTTTTGTCACCAGATATCTGGCGGAAACTTGGTACTGCAACAAGAGCTGGCTGCGCTGACTCACGAGAACACTCGACAAAGGGCTCTAACCGCACATTCGGATTTGGAACAACGGAACAAGGTGTTGACAGCGGTCAGTCATATATCCCCCCGGTTTCTTTTATAAATCTTATGCGTTTATTTGAGCGATGCGCGGAGCTTGAGGGAAAACTCACTGCATCCGGACATGCTAGACATACTCATTGGGACGATTTAAATTTGCCAAGGGAGAATACAACGGTGCGTTTTAATCTTCCTCATCTTTCGAATCCTCACAATTCGCGCTTCAGGCGATTTCCTTGGAAACTCAAGATGTACGACGAGCTCATTCACTCTCTATTCGGGTATAACTGAAGTTCGCGCAGCGTTTCGAGTACATGAATCTCTTCCCGTCCCCAGCAGGCCGTAAAGCATTCTGTCGCCTT
This sequence comes from Mycena epipterygia, assembly GCA_029281465.1. NCBI lineage: Eukaryota > Fungi > Basidiomycota > Agaricomycetes > Agaricales > Mycenaceae > Mycena > Mycena epipterygia. Next base: position 275,772 of record JARJCQ010000042.1, on the reverse strand, counting down.
GGCCCCGTTGCAGCGCGCTCGCAATTATTGCAAAGCTGGAGGCATATCTGGCCTCGGTATGTATTCCCGTACGCCCATCAACGAAAACTGAAACCTTACCAGAACCCCGCACTCAGAGAGTATCGGAACTCCATAGCTCTGATATTTCGCGCGCAGCCTCCATAGAATTGCTAATAGAGCACTATTTCTTCCGGAGCTTACCTCGTGGACATCTGACGCCGAGCTTCATGCTGTGACCCACCTGCCTGCCTTCTCATATGATCACAACGCCGGTTGGACGAAGAGGACCGGAATCCGTGAGCTCGATGGGAAAACAGAACTCTTCATGCTGCGCAGATATCAATGTGGAGCGGCAGAAGTCGTTTACGCCGGAGTGTACCAAATGGTTTCATTGGGTGGTGCAATTAATCCAGAGGTGCCCACGTTCCTCTGATATTTTCGTCGACTGACCATTATACCAGATCGCGATTGCCACTTGAAAGGACGCTACCCCGAACTGCGATGTCCAGGAGGCTAAAGTGGCGTTCAGAGCACAATTCCCGGGCCACTCGTGGAAGGTCCATACCATCGGTTTGCAATCCGTTGGTTTCAACCTTCCCCTTTACGACGCGCTCAGAACGGAATACAAGCCCGCGGACCCGAGCAGTGTCTTCTGGACTGAAGTGCAAAGCAGAACAAGAAATTCCGGAGCAAAGTGCGTCCAAACGCGCCAAGGATTTTTCACCCGCGGAGGATCCGGAGACGACGTGAGCAGGGCGGAAGAAAACGACGAAGACGAAGAAGAGTGAGCTTTCATAACACTCCGTAGACAGTTTACATAGATGGCTTCGTTGGTGTCCTATAATTTCTTGTGTTTCTTTTATGCGCGCTCGTCAGAAAGCAGAGAATAATATTCTAAAATAAGTTCGAGTTCCAAAGCGGCACTTTCAAGTAGGCTTCAGTATTGTGAGCCTAGGATCCCGCCGGAGCTGCGACTCAGACGCCGTCCAACCCTACATTTTTCAAACACAAATTGCTGTAGGGCTCTCCATGTCTTGGGGATCAAAACCGGGCCGAAACGTAACACCGCGCTTATCATTTCTTCTTCTTGCTTCCGTGTTCTCCCTCTTGTTGTCCCTGCATACTGTCGCTGGTTGCCTCATTGAAGCCTCCACGAGCTATTCTTGGTCCGTACCTGGTTACCATGCGAAATCTAACCTCGAATCTTTGCGTTTTTCGACCCAGTGGCCAGCGAATGGCGGCGGGCGCTCGTTTGTGGATAGAACTCGACAGAAACACAACAAGAAAGCAGCAAACTGGCCTCGGAGACCATATATCTTAACATCCGTCTCCTGCAGGGTCATCGGCTCTTGACCCAGGATTGGAATAGAAAGACACACAGTCATACTTGGAATCATATTTTAACTTTCCTGGAACAGATATTGTTGGTCGATCGCCGCCTGGAAAGGGAAGCAGATCTCCGCCGACAAACTGTTACGTGGAACCTGGACCCATAGCCTCGCCACTGGTTCTGCGGGACCGGCTTTGTAGTCTTTTTCGCTGTGCTTGCCATTGGATTCGGATGGATTCCGACGCCGTCGTCGACAATCTCGCATATCTCTCCGAGTATCTCGACCGATATCGAGAACGGGTCAGCACACTCGAACAAGAGGTTGACGCGATGGTATGTCAGCGCAGCTTCACCAATCAATATGTATCTCAATTCATCCAGCGGAACAATACCACTGTGAAGGATGAACTGGACGTCTCGAACAGCCGCCTCCATCGGCTTGAGGCGGAGAAATCGGCCTTACGCCAGGAGGTGGGTATCCTCCAGGACGCGCTCAAGGTGAAGCAGGAGACCCGCGATGTGGTAAGTTATCATGTCCGTTACCTCTGGAGTTCCATCCTGACACGCTGGCATCCGCAGAAACTCGAGGCCGACTCCGAAGGTAACCTACCGTCCGAGCCCAACACGGTCCTGTCGGACACGCATCAGATGTTCGAGGATGAACGCCAGCGCAGTGAGGCGTTGCAGACGGTACGTATCCATGTTTCTCTGGGCCAGAACGAATCTGAAGCCACGGTGACGCAGAAATGTGCAGCACTGGAGAAACAGGTCAAGGAGAGCGCAGCGCTCGGGGCGAAGGCGTTGCGGGAGGTGCGTCCTGTCATTGCCGCTGCGTTGGAGTCCGCTGATCACTTATTATCTACAGATTGTCGACGGGGAGAAGGTGAGCGTCGGTCCTCAGAGTCGACGTCGATCTGGTCTGACGCAGATCTTGGTAAGGCGTCACAGAAAATGCGCCTCGAGTCCGTGGATTTGAAGAAACAGATAGAGGAGCTCCAGCGGGTGAGCTCAACTACATCTTCCGTTTTCTTGTTCACATGCTGAAATGGAGTATCCAGACGTGCGATGAGCTCACCGCGGCGAATGAGACGGCGACCACTGATTCTCTAGCGGACGGCAAGGTGATGGAGATCCTGCGCGGGAAGTACAGCAACCTCAAGACCGAGAACAAGGCTCTTCGCACGGTGTGTTCTGTCCCATTTGTGCTATCCCGGAACATCGCCCAATTGCATTTCGTAGACGTCCTACGGTCTCGAGCTCGAGATCGCCTCTCTGAACGAGCACCTTTCAGAACTAAAGACCAAGTATAAGAAGGTTAAGAGCGAGAAGGAGGAACTACAGCTGGTCAGTCATATTCCGAATCTCGCACCTTTCGGAAATGAAGACTGAGTATAAAAAGGTCAAGACCGAGAAGGAGGAACTTCAGCAGGTTCGTATTCTAAACTTCCACTTTCAGTCCGAATTAAGCGTTTCTCAGACTTGCCAGGAGCTGATTGAGTTGGTGGAGAGCCTGCAGGAAGAAGTGAAGGCGGCAAGTTCCCTGCTTTCCCTCCGAAACTTTAGCTGACCATTGTATTTAGAATGCCGACACAGCAGAAGTAAGCAATTTAATGGGGGTCACGACCGTTGCTGAATATACGTTAGATGTTAGCGGCGCTTCGCCAAACATATACTGAGATGGAGAACGAGCGAGACGAACTCCAGGAGGTAAGTCTGCCGTAAATTCTAGTTTTTATCTCGTGTTCTATTTTCCGTGCTAGAGATGTGTCTCGCTCGAGCGTCTGGTTATCGACTTGAGGGAGAAGGCTAGCCCTCAGGTATCGGTTGAACAGGCGAAGGTGACAATCCTGTCGCTGCCAAAGCTTTATTTATTGACGTCGATACAGATACCGGTGGCCATGGAAAAATACCGGAAATATATGGAAGCGTTGCCATCACCCCATGAACGTCCCACTATCCCGGAACTGCAGCCCATTTGCAATAGAGATGCAAATATACATTCCTATCTTGCCAGCGTAGGTTTACAGTTGGTTCTCTTGCACATCTGCGTATGTTGACGACTCTACACCAGGATTCAAGCACGCAGAGGTGGGTGCACAGCTCCTCGACACTAATGCAGCATGATCCCGATACATGTCTACAGCTTTATGAACCACGTTCTATATCTGCCGGGTCGTATCTCCGCACTATCCAACAGCCATTTCCTTGCATTCGGTCCGACTGGGCGATATGACCCTTCGTCGCGCACCTGGTCTGCCGGTTCGGACCTCCGAGGTTTGCATGGTGGGACACGCGAATTATTTATCGACCAAGGAAAATTTGTCGTATATGTGGGAACTTATAGCTGCCACGATCTCCGTACTTTGTGTCCGGAGGGAACCATTCCACCCATTTGCATCGTCTGTCGCATTTTCCTTTCATAATCTGGCAACAAGCTTACCCACCCTCGTCTGTTATAGTCCGAGCAAGCAATTATCGACGCTGCTTTCGGTCTTCCTTGGCCACAAGGGTACGTCAAGATCATGAAACAGCGGTACCCGGATGGCAAAATTAAGGTGGAGGCGACGGGCCTGCAGCGTGTCGGGTTCAATCGTCAGCTTTATGACTCCTTGCGCTGGAGATTCCCCGATCGCGCCAGAGAGGGTAAGCGCAAAGGAGAGGACGAGAGCGGTAGAGATGACAAAGGTTCAAAGCAGCGGAGGACTAGTTGGCAAGTGCGCGTGGATGTCAAAGAAAGCATATGAACAATGCTATCATCTTATCTTCTACTTCGAAGCCTTTCCTTAATTTTGATGTTGTCCATCGTCAATATAGTTCTCATAAATGCGGGCTACGAAATCCATCCGTCGAACTTGGTAGAGAACCCTCAATCCTGTTGTTGAGACAAAGTGCGCGAGTAACTACTAGTTAATAAGTAACTCAGTCTTCGCGCACAAGAGTGGAATGAATTCTGAAGGGAGGGAGTTCGAGAGTATATATATTACTGTGAGTTGTCGCTATTAAACCATAAAAGAATAAATGGAAAATAATAAGAATAGCATTTCGTACCTATGTTCCTGTATGTACCTGAGGCTGGTAGTGTGGCGTTACGTTGCTAGGTGCGGGTGCAGACACGGCGATCATTTAGTCAGGATTTGCAATCAACCTGTAAGTGCACCGTGATCGTTCTATACTAGCATATGTTCTAGTGCAAGGAAGACCACCTCTGCCTGAACTTGACATTTCAACATTTCGACATGTATGAGGCGGGGAGTCGGCCCGGTGTTTGGCCGGAACAAAGAAAGTGAAACATGCGGCATCAGCAATTTGGATCTTATCTCCTTGCCCGGAGCCAGATGGCCAACGTCCTCGCTGATCACCCTGAGCTCGCCTCTGGCGTTCTCGAAGTCGTTTCTAATGCGCTCACCGCTTCCCAGCAGCAGGTTGTCGATTTAGAGCACAAGGTCGCCGATTTGGAGCAGAGGCTGGTGCGTCGAGACCCCCTGTTTCGCATGGGGCTTTGCTGAACGCCATGGGACATTCAGGCCGAGGCTGAGTCTTTTAGGGGGACACCAGCGGTGCGTTTATGTTGTTTTGATCTTTGAGCCATCTATTCAACGATTCAAAGGCATCCGAGGCGGAATTCGCGGCGCTTCAAGCCTCCTATGAGCGCGAACGGGCCAGTGGGCAGCAGCTGCGGGCTGTAAGGCCATTTAATCCCGCCGATCTTCCGTCTGATGCCTTCCAGGCCCTCGAGGAGCGATTCATAGAACTCAGAACTAAAGAAACCGCTGTTGACGACCACCGCCGCATTATGGAGGAGAAGATGGAGGATTTCAGGAAGCGCACTGAAGTGCGCCCATTCCATTCGAAGAATCCCTCAGCACGGCTGACACGAATAGGTGCTTTCCCAAGAGGCCGCAGCCAAAGTCAGCGCCCTCCGGACTCAGCTTGCCACGACGATGACGGAGAAAGCAGCATTGCAGCGGGTTGGGCCCTCGAATTCCGTCCCAATTCTGCCATATAACTTTCATCACTAGGACCTTGAAGCTAGCAAGCGGGACGTCTCCAAGGCTTTCTCCGTACTCTCCAGCGCCAATCAAGTGCTGGAAGAGGTGCGCATAAAGTACTCCTCGACATCAATATCCACCAACAGTTCATGCAGAAAGTCCGTACCTCTGAAGCGCAGGCCTCCGCGCGCTCCCAGGAGCTTGACCTACGTCATAAATTGGAATCCGTACGTCATAACCCCCCAGCGTTATTTCACACTGACTCCGTATAGGACCTCGAAGCCGCACGCACTGCGTTGGCTTCCAAAACCGAGGACTTCACAAAACAAAACCATATCAACGACGGCGCGTTGAAAGCTCTGCGAAAGGTGAGAAAATTTCTACGTCAAGTAGCCCCTCCGAACTAAAACTCTATTCAGAAACTCGACGAGGCGACCGGCAGCATTTCCGCGACAGACGCCGCTCGCGCCCAGCTCGAGAGTCAGCTGCGGGACCTCCTCGCGGGCAAGGAGGTCACGGACCAGGTACGTCGCGTGCTCCCAACACATGCCGATTGGAGCCTAACTGCCCACAGAGCCTCAACGCGACGCAGGCGACTCTGCAGGCGAAGGAGCAAGAGATCAGGGTGCTTCAAGAGTTGAATACGGTGCTCCATGCGGAGAACGTGCGGTTGCACGAAGTGAGCGCTGCCGACCGCGCGCGGGTGGAGGAAGAGCTTGTTCCACTGCAGATCGAGCTCAGCGCATTACGCGTGAAGGCGGCAGATTTGGAGGAGGTGCGTGCCATATTTCCGCTCAGCGAATGAGGGGACGCTGACATGAAAATGTTGAATCATAGGACAATCGCGCGCAGCTCGAGGGGCGGAACCGCCACAGAATTGAGCACGACCGCTTACTGAGAGAGGTGAAGGAGCTCTGTGCGCTCCGTGAGCAGAATGGTGCCAGGATCGACGAGCTCGAGGAGGTATGTAATGCGTTCGTTTATTTCCACCGAGACTGAGTATGCCGCGCACAGAAACTGTACGCAGCTTTGGAGGCCTTGAAGGCCGCCAACAGAGATAACGAGAAAGCCACAGAGGCCCTGAATGCCTTCGATAGTCGACACGGGAAACTCCTTGACACCCTGAAGCAGCGCCTGCTGGAGATCTCCGAGTTCAAGAAGGTTCTTCTATTGTATACATATATGCTTGCGCGAATGACATCCTTCGCAGAAGCTCGCACACCGCGACCAATGCGTGGCCAAGGCGAACACGACGGTGTGCATTTTCAATTCCGGATCGTATTGACGTTATCCTGATTTTTCATCCTCAGGTACTCCAGGAGAGGGAGGAGTACAATAATCTACAGCTCGACCATGAGACGCAGGGGAAGGAGTACAACAATCTGCAGCTCGAGTACGAGGTGCAGAAGGAGGTGAATGCCCTCTTTGATATCCGTGTTTCGTTTAATTCTCATTTCCGCCAGGATGCGGCCCACGACAAGGCCATGATCCGGAAGCTCGAGGAGACGAACAAGAACCTCCGGTCCAGTGTCCTCAACGCGGGCGTGCAAGCCAAACAGGTGTGTATGAGGCTCGCACAATGCATTATCTGCACAGGGCGTGCTGAACTCATATGCTGTGTAGGAGCTGCAGAGGGCCGCCGACGACGAGCGGCAGAGATTCGAGGACCTGTTGCACGCTGGGAGGCAGGAGAACGTCAAGCTGTATGCGGTACGTTCGCTCATTGGATCGATTGGCTCCTATCCTTTTATGCCGATACTGATGCTGGTGATGTTCAGGATCTCATTGTGATGAAGGAGCGCTTCGCATCCGTGATGGCTGAGCGCGCCGCCCTGCTTGAAAGATTGCGCGTTCTGTCGACTACGTCCCAGGTCTGTTGTACCCTATAGACCGCTGCACTTTTGGCCTTTTTCTGACCTTCGCTATGTCATTAGCCAGAGCCAACCAGGCTGGACAGAGCTGAGGGGTTCGGTTTCTCCGTGTGCTAACTTCTGCCTTTTTTTGGACGGAATGATAACATTTTGATAGCATTCCCGCCGCGAATCTGGATATTCGGAACAACAGGTATGTCGTCCAGATGTCAGCTTTCCAGGCAGTGTCTGACTTTTCATGCAGACAGAAAGCGCAGCCAGCGAGTATGACCGCGATAGATATGAACCGGAGTTGGTATGTATCATACAAATACATCTTCTGTCCCATTCTAATATCCACACTAGTACTCCAGTGGTGAAGACGACAGAGATGAGGTTAGTTCATTCCAGCCCTCGCTGGAATGCAATATAATTCCCACGTAGAGCGAAATGGGGGATGAAGAACCACAATCTGCACGTAGTGCCGGCTCAAGTTCGGATTGGCAGCAGTCCGACCCGCCAGATTTTACTTCGCCTAAACAAGAGCGCCAGCTTTACCGTCAATTCATGAGCAACTTCTCCCGCCCAGCCGACCGACCAGCCTTTACCACCCTCCAGCCTATACATGTGGTCAGCAACCCGTTGGAAATATTTAGACATGTACGCCTACTCCCCCGTATTCTTCTATATGCTACTGATTCCTCCTTTCTGCTCAGGATGTCCCAACCAGAAGGTCTGTTGTCCGCCTTTCATTCTGCCTCTCGATCCTGAACACACGGAAGACGCTTCTTGCATTGCCCCAAACGCACGATTTGGTGCTTCGGCGAACGCCTGCATGCGCTCATTTTCGCGCCCACCCACGAGTATTGGCATAGATCGAACGGCTGGGCTAACAAGTCGAAAATAGACTCGTTTGTCGGCCAGAAGGTTGATTTCTTCATCAACCAAAACGGCTACGTTTACTACGTCGGGACCTACGCTGTGCACAGCATGCGCAGCGTGCATCCGCCGGGTGCCAAGATAACTTCGGACGTGGTGCGTCGTTCCCTCCGCTATATGGTGTGCGGAAGAGTGATTATTTTTGGTGAACGCAGTCGCAGACGGCGATCTATCATGCGACGGGGCTGGGCCAGCATGAGCGGGAGAAGGTTAGGCAGTGTTTCCCGGATGGGGAGATTAGGACGGAGTGTTTCGGGCTGCAGTGTGTTGGGTTCGATCACCAGCTTTACGATAGGCTGCGCGAGCGCTTCAAGAGCGGGGGGGATGGAACCAACAAGCGGAAGGCGGGGACGGAGGATCTACGGGACGATGCGCGGGCCAAGACTCAGAGGGTGTATTGATGTCGTTGCGCATGTGTTATCATTATCTGTTCATCATCATTGTCTCTCTTGTACAGTACTAGTGACCAGGGAAATTTGTTTCGGAATATGGCTTGCTCGTACCTTAGCCGCGAATGAATTCCCGCAATGTATATAGTACGTTTTGAGATATCCCTGCAACTCAGATTAATATCGTAGAACTATGACGATTGGGAAGGTCATAAGCAAAGACAGTCGTTCTATTTATGAATGTCATGGACACAGTAGCACTCCGGGGAACCTGGGACAAGTATGATGTGAGGATAGCATCTTTGAGGATTGTGATCTGTCGAACCATTGCGATACTCTATTACTCTGCATCCTCTGACGCCCAACTCGCGTCGGCGAAGAAGGCGCGACAACTATCTTTGAAGTTTTTATCTGTCGTCTATACAAAGAATATGGATCAGTGTCCAGACAAATATTAATTGGTGGTGACACACACAGGATTCTTCTTCGGGCTCAGTTCTCGTTCGGCGATTAACTACGTTGCTGTCGCATATTTCTATCGCGCTCCAAATTCAACCCCGTTAGCTTCACATCGAGACCCTTTTCTTCTGCTTTTGCCCCGTCTGATCAAGATCTGCCTCTGCCTTGCGCTTCGCAGGCCTAGCACCACCCATGTTCAATCCGTTCTCCTTCTCTTCCTCAAGTCGTGCTAATTTCTGCATCGATATCGAACACAAAACATAAGCACGATTTTTTCGATGAAATTACACTACACCTACCGCTTTCAGAGCGCGTTTCTCGTCTTTATTCTTCTCGTACTTCTTGCGCAGCTTGTGTACAACCTGACGGGAGATATTAACCCGCGTGCTGAGCATAAACGCGAATGTCTCACAGAGGCCTTGAAAGCGCGGTAATGAGCGATTAAATTCGGTGTGGAATACAAACTCGAACGACTCACGTCGTCAATATTGCTGCGTTCCGCCTGAAGTCCCTCTACCAGGTCAATCAGCTGGCGGCACGTCTAAAAACAGCAACATTGGATCCGGTTCACAGCAGAACACCGGCGCGACCTACCAGTTGGAGTTCTTCGTGCGCCGTCTGCAATGTATCATTCTTGGCTCTCAACCGCTTCCTCGTCACCCTTTGGCTTCTACTGGCGATGCGGCTGCGTATGCGGAGGTTCGACGCGATCTGCATTCCGGCCAATGAATACACAATCCAGAAATAAGTGTGCAGGTTCACCGAATACGAGTTCGCTGCGTCCTGCCGTGCTAGACGGAGCTGTTTTTTTCGCCTGTGAGGTGCAAAACGTTCAATATCAGCACGGTCCAATGAATAGGATACGTACTCTGTTCCGTGCGTCTTCTCTCTCCTCAACTCTGGCGTACGCTGAGATCAATTCCGCATGCGTCTGCCAAGGTTTCCCGATTCATGAGGACATGAAAATTAAATAAATGAAAATGTGACGCACATGTCCGAACTCTTCTTCGCGCTCTTCAAGTGTCGCACGAATGGCGATGATCTCCTACATGAGATGAGAGGTGAGTGCATGCAGAAATGAGGACTTACTAGGTGAGCGCGGGCTAGCTCCTGTGTGGCCTGGCTCTCTTGCTCGCGTGCCTGGGGTCACATAGGTATTTCCCGGGAGATCAGATATACACGGAAGCGTACCCAACGAAGCTCCTTTTCCCGTTCTCCGAGTGTTGCCTCGAACGCAACATGCGCCTAGTACACAATTAAATCAGGGAGCGTGGAAAGGTGAGTGCACAGAATCCACCTTTTCGCGCTCGTTCAGTTCCACGCGCAAGGGGATCAGCTGCTACACGAGATGATATGCAACTATGCGCAGTCTAACTGCAATGAGCAGGATTTACCAGATTAATTCGACCCAGCTCCTGCCTGGCCTCGCGTTCCTGCTCGCGTGCCTAAGGTAGCATCTATACTTGCGGATTGTGAAATCGGCAGGAACGCACCCAGTTGATCTCCTTGTCTCGCTCCCCGAGCGTCACTTCCAATACAGTATACTTCTAATCCACGGAATGGAATTAGAGAGTGTATAAAAAGAGCGCAAAGATCCTACCTCCTCGAACTGAATCGAATCATTCTTGGCTGAAGAGGCCATTGCGTTAACCTTGATAGTCAACTCTCGGAGTTCGATACGAGTCTACACGGAGAATTGTAAATGCCACCGTACTGGACGTAAACGGGACACATACCTGTTCCAATTCCGTGCTCATCACCTCTGCTCTCTCCTCCGCCCCACGGAGCGCCGTTTTCGCGCCATTGAGCTCCTATAAGTGCCGTCGCATATTGATATGGCTAGATTAACCACGTATAACTTCACTTGTTCCAGAGCCTTCCTGGCGGTGCGCTCCTGATGGAACCGCTCGCGCGTCACCGCCAGCGCTGTCTGTGCGACCCATAGCGCCGACATACCCACTTCGGGTTCGCTGATTACCGATTCATCAATCGCTACGCTTTGGCCCCTCGCATCCTGTTTGGCACGAAATAATTAGCCCGTATACCAAGGATAAATACTCGCAAGACCACAAACTTCGACTTGAGCGGTTAAGTCGGTCAATAGGCGTCCGAGTTCATGAATTAGGCATTCAGTCACGCCCGTTGCTCCCGCGAGGAAATCGGAGTTCTTGGGGTTCATTAGGAATCCTAACGGAGACTGGATTCTGGCTGTTTGCCGGCTTTGACTTCAAGTTCGCTCTCGCCGGGGGATCGTGGCGGAACCTCCAGGATTGGTCCGAGTGACTGACAGGCCAACAATTCAAGACACGACAAGGGACACAGGGTGTGGCACGCCGGCGTCGAGCAGCGAGCTCGCTGACGCGTCCGAGCAGAAGGAGGGAGAGACGGCCAGGCGAAACTATACAGACAAAAACTTCGGTTCTCGGCCCGGAGATCCGTACACCCTGTCCCATATTCTTTCCACGTTGCACAGTGTAGCCGGCCGCGCGCCCAGTGAAAATCGGTCATGCTGGCATATGCCCAAACATGCTGTGAACAATCTCAGTCCAGATTATATGCTGAGAACTGCTCTCCTCTTCGGCAAATATTAATCTTGAAAACACTCAAATTTGACCCGAATGACATCAAAAAATTCAAAACGCAGTCCGGAAAAGATGCTGGGATGTGTCAGGATGCGCTCAGAACTGCTGGTATCTGCTGAGATCTGCTGGCTTATTTTAGACTGTCTCAGCAGATCCCAGCATGACCTATTTTCACTGGACATGCAGAGATTGCAAAAAACATATTTTGAAATCCATTATGGTCTGTCACGGTTTGCATTTGCCAGAGTGAAGTCCAGAGCTCTCGGCCATGCATGGAGGTAATCAGCCGTCGCCAACCAGCTCATTCTGCCGAAATGGTTCATGGTCGCCAACAGAAAGCTCAAATCGATATTGTAGACAGGGCACATGCGGCGATTTAATTGCTAGAGAATTTCATCGCTGTTTACTCCAAGTCCCATTCTCGCTCGTGTATCTCGCTGATACTCACATCTTTTACTAAGGGTTTTAGCTTCAACACCCATGACCCGGACATGCAAGTATCCCGAAATCCGGAAACCCGCGCTCACTGTACGAGATCTTCGCCGGGGCAGAGGAAATATACACTTGAACCACACCTTAATGCAAGTGCTTTATACTCTTCGTTTCAGGAAGTGTGGAATTGAAATGTCAAGTTCAGCTTGCCTCATTCGCGTGTTAACAGGGCGACGAGGGTTCTCTGAGAAAGATAAATAAATTCCCAGCCCGCATGAAGTTCTATGAGGGCTGGATTCACGACGGACAATAAGAAATGGTCTCTAAGTAGAAAATAAGATAATAACGCATTCACTTGCTTCCTCCACTGTCTACACGCACTTGCCAGTTCACCTTCCGCTGCTTCGGACCCTTGTCGCTTTTACCGCCCTCGTTCTCTGCCTTCCGCTTCCCTTCTTTGGCGCATTCGTCCGCGAATCTCTTGCGCAAGGAATTATAAAGCTGCTGGTTGAAGCCAACGCACTGTAATCCCGTCGCCTCCACTTTGATTACCCCTTCTGGATAGCATTGTTTGATTATGTGATCACATCTTTGGGGTTTACGGACACCGAATGCAGCGTCGATTATCTCTTGGGAGGACTGGCGAACATATCAGTCTACATAATGGTCGAGGTGGATGTACTGACGATCTCGAAAGGTGTGTTTGTGCCTTCTGGGCATAGGGTCCGGAGGTCGTGACATTTGTAAGTTCCCATGTAGAAGATGTGCGCCTTGTAATTGGCAAATAGTTCCCGCGTCCCGCCGTGAAGACTGACAAGATCGGAGCCCTTTATCCACTTCTTCGTCGCGCGATCATATCGATAGGTTGGACCGTAGGCGACGAACTGGAAGTCGAGCATAGTGACGGTGCGTCCGGGGAGATATAAAACGTGGTTTAAAATGCTACAAGCACGGTGTAGACTTTTCGGTGTCAGTCTTCTATGAAAAGCACGAACCTCTTTGCGTTCGGATCGTGGTAGAAGGATCAGAGCGTATTTATGCTCAACGGTCGAATAACAACGTACTTTGGCAAGATAAGCATGTAGATTGCTATTTTGGTAACATACGGGATCCAACTGAGAAGATCTTGGGCGATTTTCGGGTAACGGTAACTGCTTCATATATTGTCGATATTTCTCGCGCGCCTCCGCCATCTATAATAGAGTAAGTATATGTTTCATAGCGAGAGTATATCCCCACGGTCCGTTGTTCCTCCGTTCCCTCTAAACAATCGATCCTGCTCTGGAGCGCTACGCATGTCTAATAACGTTGGTGCACGATGAGATATGAAAATCAGACAACATTTGATTTACCTCCTGAAGTTCGTTTCGTTCACTCTCCATCTCGGTATATGTTTGGCGAAGAGCCGTTAGCATCTAACGCACGTTTAATAACCGTTATGACGTCCATTAGATTACTTACTTCCGCTGTGTCGGCACTCTAGATACAACGTTCAACTAAAGTATCGGAGAGAAAGCAGGGAACTTGCCGTCTTCGCGTCTTCCTCTAGGATCTCCACCAACTCAATCAGCTCCCGACACGTCTGAGAAGAGTTTAATTCAGGGTAAAAAGGTGCGAGATTCGAGATACGACCAACCTGCTGTAGTTCCGCCTTCTCGTTCTTGACCTTCTTATACTTAGTCTGTCTTTCTGAGAGGTGTTCTTTGACAGAAGCGAGTTCAACCTCGAGGTCGTCGAACGTCTACGAGATGCATTTGGGTAGTGTTCCGGGACAGCCTAGCGGGATGGAACACACCATACACAGAGTCTTTTTCTCGGTCTTAAGGGTGCTATATTTCCCGCGGAGGGTCGCCATCGCCTAGACGTCCGCTTGAGAATCACTGGGGTGAAAACAAGACGGTAACTACTCACGGTGTCATGGGCTGCGATGAGCTCCTCTCTCTCAGTGGTCGCCGTCTCATTCGCCGCAGTGAGCTCGTTGCAATTCTAGATACTCCATCTCAGTTTCTGAACAAAGACTCGAAGACGCTGGCGAGCTCACCCGCCGGAGTTCCTTGGTTTTTGCCTTCAAATCCGCGCACTCGAGGCGGATTTTCTCTGATGCCTTAGCGAGCTTTGCGTCAGACCAGATCGACGTCGACTCTGAGGGTCGACGCTCACCTTCTCCCCGTCGACAATCTGCAGATAATCGAATGATCAGCAGACCACCGCGCAGCGGCCATTGACAGTACGTACCTCCCGCAACGCCTTCGCGCCAAGCGCTGCGCTCTCCTTGACCTGTTTCTCCAGTGCCGCGCATTTCTGTGCCACTTCAGATTCGTCTGGCCCTGAGAGACATAGATGCGTACCGTCTGCAATGCCTCACTGCGCTGGCATTCGTCTTTGAACAGCTGACGCGTGTCCGCCAGGACCGTGTTGGGCTCGGACGACAGGTTACTGGAGTCGACCTCGAGTTTCTGCGGATGCCAGCGTACCAGAATGGATCTTCATCATGAGCAGGATAACGTACCACAGGGCGGCTCTCCTGCTTCACCTTGAGCGCATCCTGGAGAATACCCACCTCCTGGCGTAAGGCTGATTTCTCCGCCTCAAGCCGGCGCAGACTGTTAGAGACGTCCAGCTCGTCCTTCACAGAGGTATTATTGCGCTGGATGAATTGAGATGCATACTGATTTTTTAAAGCTGCGCTGACATACCACGGCTTCAAGCTCTTGTTCGAGTGTGCTGACCCGTTCGCGGTACTGGTCCAAGTACTGTGAGAGATATGCGAGATTGTCGACGACGGCGTCGGAATCCATCCGAATCCAGTGACAAGCAAAGTGGAAAAGACGAAGAAGCTGGGGCTGTGGGGTCCAGGTTCCACGTAACACTTTGTTGGCGGAGATTTTGGTCGATCGCCCGTTGTAACGGGAACAAAAATACCAGGGTCATCGAAGTTAAAATGCGATCCAAGTATGGCCGTGTGTCTTTCTATTCCAATCCTGGGTCAAGAGCCGATGACCCTGCAGGAGACGGATTTTGAAATATGCGGGCTCGGAGGCCAGTTTGCTGCTTTCCTGTTTCTGTCGGTTTGCATTAGCTGTCGAAGAACGCAAAGATCGACCAAGATTCGAGGTTAGATTTCGCATGGAAAGCAGGTACAGGCTAAGAATAGCTGGAGGCTTCAGTTAAGCAACCAGTGATGCAGGGACAATGGCGGGAGACGAGAATACGATTGATACGACAGCAGCGTGAGAGCGCGCCAACATTTTTTTTGTTGGAAAGGGCGTGGTATACGCCGACGTTGCCAGGTTGAAATTCAGCTCTCAGTTCTTCCCGGCGTACTGTACCCCATCACAAGCAGAGCGATGCCAATTGTGCTTTGGGTTTCGTTTTCGCTGAAGTAACAATCTTCAATGGTTGCAACAAACAGGCTGATCCCCGAAATAAATATCCAAGTTATCCCGCATGACATCGTGACCTGCACAAAAAATGATCCACCGAAAACGAAACCCGGAATCATCACCGACGCGATGGAGCCCAACCTTGAATGATTTCTACCATTGAACCCCGATTAAGCCACTTAAGCGGTTTATAGCCTTTGCAACCCACACTCCGATCCGACACAAACATACTATTTTGGAATTGTATTCTCTGGGTTTCTGACGGATAAACGCGAAGCACAAGAAATTTCAGGACGCTATCCGAACTGTTTACAACATGTCATGCCATCTCACTCTTCGGAAGACGATGAGAAGAACGGAGCACCACCCGCGTCGTCTTCGCTTTCATTCTCCCCGGGGTGAAAAGCCCTGGCGTATTCGGGCGGACCTTGTTGCAGAATTTCTTCCTCCCCACTGCTCTCGTCGTCTTCGCTTCCATCCTCCACGGTAAGAAAAGCCCTGGCGCGTTTGGGTACACTGGCACTTTGTTCCGGAATTTCTTCCTCCGCTCTGCGCTTCAGTCCGGAAGATACATTGCTCGGTTGCGCGGACTTGTATTCCTTTCGGAGCGCGTCGTAAAAGGGAAGGTTGAAACCGATGGCTTGCAAACCGATGGCATAGACGTTCCACGGCTGTCCCGGGAATTGCGCGCTGAACGCCGCTTTAGCCTCCTCGACGTCGCAATTCGGAGCAGTGTCCTTCCAAACGGCAGTCACGATCTAGTATAATATCAATGGTCAGTTCACACAAGCAGCATGAACACGCACCTCTGGGCTGATTGCACCGCCCGAACGAAGCACATGAGATTGGTACGTTCCGGCGTAAAAGACTTCCGCCGCTCCAGATCGATATCTGCGTAGCATGAAGAGTTCTGTTTTCCCGTCGAGCTCCCGGATTCCGGTCCTCTTCGTCCAGCCGGTGTGGTGCTCGTAAGAGGCGGTGGGCAGGTACACCACAGCATGAAGCTCGTCCTCGGAGGTCCACGAGGTAAGCCCGGGAAGAAATAGCGCCCTATTAGCAATTCTATGGAGGCTGAGCGCGAAATTACAGAGCTATGAAATTCAGATACCCTTTGAGCGCAGGTTTCTGATAAGGTTTCAGCCGTCGTTGATGATCGTGTTACCAGAGGTACATACCGAGGCCAGATATGCCTCCAGCTCTGCACTAGTTGCGAGTGCGCTGCAAACGGGACCAAGGCGACGGAATGATCGACGTCCTGCCGGGGACGGGAAGAGATTGATGGCCTTGGAATGATGCGCGAATTTTAGCTAGATAATGCTAGAAAGGGATAGCTCGTCGTACATCTTCATTGACCAGGGAGATCGTCTGAGGCACCAATCAGGATCGATTCGAACGACAAAGAAGGTTAAATGCACCGTTGTATTCTCCCTTGATAAATCGTCTGAGTCGGCGTGTCCAACGTGTCCAGATGCAGCGAGTTTTCCCTCGAGTTCCGCGCATCGCTTAAGTAAACGCATAAGATTTCATAGAAAAACCGGGGGGATGACTGACCACTGTCAACATCTTGTTCCGTTGTTCCAAATCCAAATTAACGACTAGAGCAGCAATCTCTCCCGCCCGGGACGATCCATTGCCAGTAGCTAACTTGACTTTCAACACTTCAATCGTAGCCTTCAACTCGGCGTTCGCAGCCTTTTCTCGAGCGTTCTCTTGAGTCAGCGCAGCCAGCTCCTGTTGCAGTACCGAGTTTCCGGCAGGTATCTGGTGACGAAAAGCGCAAAAGTTAGAAGCGAATATAACCCTCACTCAGATAGGCTACCTGTCCGCGATCCATTTGCGTGATGGTGGTATGCAGATTGGCCAGCTGCTCGCGCATGATGTCGTTCACGCGTCCGTAGTTTTGCGTCAGTACGGTGGACCAGTTCTGTCACAGCCAGATGAGTCGCCGGAGATCCAGGATTCTGGGCATCAGATATCCTCTGCAAAAATGTCTGCATTATTGCTGGAATTAAAATTGAGACTGGCACAACGGACCTGATGTGCGGCCTCGTTTTCCAGGTCCTGAATCCTACGCCTAGCAGCTTCTAACGCGGTGGCAAGCTCCGCTACACATCGAGTCTCGGGGGATATCTGGAAAGCGCTCGAGGATACAGCCACATCCATGTTGTGGTCGGGGACGAAAAACACGCGTAAGCGCAGGGTCATCAGCATCGATACTTTGGAAGATCAGGAATTTCGGGAGGGCAAGGCGCATGTCCGAGGTGGAGGCTCACGGTAACGTGATCATCAAACAGTCCATCGCGCGACGCGTACGGTTCACACTACTTTATTCTCTTGGTTTTGAAGAACAACCCGCCTAAAGTTTACAAAACGTAGCCAGACTAACGCCTCGTTGGACATAGCCAGAGCTACGGCTAGCCGGCGTAGTCAGGTATGGCTAGTACAACTCGACATACGTATGGCGAGGGCGGGTGGAAGCAGTTTTGATGGCCGCCTACCCAGGGCTACCCACGGTGCGACTACGCGAGCTCGGCATCAGCGCGCAACAGCTAGCCAGGGTCCGTCTAGATGGCCTTGACTATATATAGCCAGACGTACGCTATAGATAGCCACAGCGCATCAAATCTCACTCTGCTTCGTCCTCGTCATCGTCGTCTTCCGCACTAACCTCGTCGTCTCCGCTTTCATCCCACGCGCCTTGATACTCCACGAGAGAAAGTTCCGTAATTTCCTCCTCTGCTTTTCGCTTCAGTCCAGAAGAGACATTGGTCGGTTACGTGGACCCCTGTACTCCTTCCGGAGCGCGTCGTAAAGGGGAAGGTTGAGCCCGACGCATTGCAACCCGATGACATTGACTTTGAAAGACCGGCCCGGGAATTGCGCGTTGAACGCAGCCTTAGCTTCCTTGACATCCCAATTCGGGGCAGCGTCTTTCCAAATGGCAGTCACAATCTGGAATAATGGTAAGTTCAGTTGATTCACGCGGGATCAGCATGAATACCTCTGGGATCATTGCACCGCCCGCATCTTGAAGCACACGAGATTGGTACGCTTCGGCTTAAAAAACTTCCGCCGCTCCAGATCGCTATCTGCGCAGCATGAAGAGTTCCGTTTTCCCATCGAGCTCGCGTATTCCGATTCTCTTCGTCCAGCCGGTGTGGTGGTCGTATGAGACGGTGGGCAGGTACGCCACAGCATGAAGCTGATCCTTGGACGTCCACAAGGTAAGCCCCGGATGCGCCCTGTTGACAATTCTATGGAGGGTGAGCGCGGAATTTTTAGCGCCGTGGAATTCAGATACCCTCTGAGTGCAGGTTGCTTGTAAAATTTCAGTCAGTCTTCTTTGATCGTCGTGTTAGACAGAGGTACATGCCGACGTCAGATGTGCCTCCAACTCTGCAACAGTTTCGAGTGCGCTGTAAACGGGGCCAAGGCGGACAAATGATCGACGGCCTGCTGACGATGGGATGAGATTCATGTACTCGAAACGCTGCGCGAACTTTAGCTAGATACGAGTACAAATGGATAGCTGGTCGTACATCTTCATTGTCCAGGGAAACCGTCTGAGACGCCAATTTAAATTATGATAAGAAGAAGAATAAAACGCACCGTTGTATTCTCCTCGACTTCTTGCTTCAATCTCGCAATCTCAGCTTCGAGCTCTTTGCGAGTCTGGTGGCACTTCGATCAGCGGCATACCGTCTGGTCGGTCGAAGTGTATATACCTTTGCGAAGGAGGCCATCTCCTCCGAGTGTCGAGTCTTTGAATCCTTGATGCTATCTTCCAAAGTTTGTATCCTCTTTGCCGTCTGACTCATAGAAAAAAAATGAGACAGCTTTAGCTCTGCCGGATAGCGCTCATCCGCTCATGAGTTCGCTGTTCTTGCTAAGCACTTAGTTGACGCGCTGGAGGGCCGAGGATTCGGAAAGCAAATTCTTGTTCGCGGCATCGCACCAATGAATGGGGGCCAGCGGTTACGTTGTCTCTGAGTTCATTCTGAAGTCTCTCCGCTGTAATGGTCGAGCTATGGTATGCCGTTGAGAGCTTGAAGAGCATGTCAAAACAGTGTGGAAGAACTGAGTTCTGTGCTGGTAGACAGCAGGTTGGGTCGGAAGTCCAAGGAATGGGGTTCAAGGGTGAAGCAGAAAGTCAACGGATGGTCCCAGAAATAACACGAAGGCGTGGAATAGAAATCGAGTGAGAAATGGGGAATATGCCGTGTGGGCGTGAGGTGCGGGTGGAGCTCAGAAAGGCTCAGTTGTGGTGATAATATGGGGCTCGTGTGGATCGGGTTCACTGGCGACGTAGTCACGGTGGACTACTCGGTTCACTGGTCGCGTCGATGATGGTGGCTCGAGTGTAAAAGGGTTCCTCTATAAATATCTACCTACGAAACAAATATAGCGGGTGATCGCCGATGTATCGTAAGGTAAGCGAGCAAAGGCAGATAGGGGGGATGGCGACGAGCGGTCCAACCCGCCCTACCACAACAGTCTGTCTCGGAAAGCGAGGCCATGATTCCAAGTGGTGGCACGGATTGCGGAGCCATTACAGTTCTTTGCAGAACTTAGGGCGCGACTCGAAATTTTTCCTTTTTAGGTACTTTTTTGATGGTTTGGACCAGGACAGCCGCCCTTGTCTCAATTCTTGTCCGTTCCCTTGGCCGATATGCTCAATCGCTTTGCATACCAAATACGCAGTTAACCGTGTCTTTAGAATTTTTATATTACACTTAGGGATGCTTTGTGAGCATCGAAAGGAGTTGTTTCTGATCATTTTTGATTATCTTTGAGCAGGACAGCTGTTCTGGTCTCAGTTGTCTGCCTTTTTCTTCGGGAATAGGCTCAATCTTTTTGCATTCAAAATGCGCAGTTAACCGCCTTCTCAGATTTTCAACCTGACCTCCAATATGACTTCCTGTTGGATGAAATACCCAGTAGGTCATCACTTTTGATTGGCATTCAGTAGAACAGCTGCTGTGGCCTCAGATCTTAATCATTTGTTTAACCTATAGGCGCAATCTCTTCGCCTAGTGAATCCACAGTTTATGACGCGCTTCGATTTCCCAATTGGCTCTCACGACACTTGCCCGGTACAGCAGTTTGTTTGTAAGCAGGCTTTCCAGCAAGACAGTCGTGAACTGCTTTTGGGGTGCCCACAAACTATTATTTCGTTGAAATGTTGCACTTTACTCTAGTACCTTGCCTAAATCATAGTTGCATTATGATAATACACACTACAGGATATTCACCGTGTGTTTTCGCTGAGAGCAGGTGAAAAACTAAAAATTATATTAAATCTATAATTCCCAATTCTGAGTCGGTGGTTGCCTGCAGAGAGATTATATGAGTAGAATGAGCCTATGATGGCGGAAAACGGTAAAGGATTGAAGCAGCAGCAGCTGTTCTGCTGAATGCCAATCAAAAGTGATGACCTACTGGGTATTTCATCCAACAGGAAGTCGTGTTGGAGGTCAGGTTGAAAATCTGAGAAGGCAGTTAACTGCACATTTTGAATGCAAAAAGATTGAGCCTATTCCCGAAGAAAAAGGCAGACAACTGAGACCAGAACAGCTGTCCTGCTCAAAGATAATCAAAAATGATCAGAAACAACTCCTTTCGATGCTCACAAAGCATCCCTAAGTGTAATATAAAAATTCTAAAGACACAGTTAACTGCGTATTTGGTATGCAAAGCGACTGAGCATATCGGCCAAGGGAACGGACAAGAATTGAGACAAGGGCGGCTGTCCTGGTCCAAACCATCAAAAAAGTACCCAAAAAGGAGAAATTTCGAGTCGCGCCCTAAGTTCTGCAAAGAGCTGTAATAGCTGCAAGTAGAATTTCCCACAGCTCACTAGAATGAGTAACTTCTTCATGACGAATTGGATGAGAACGACGTGCCTGACGTGCCAGAAGGAGGTGAGGTTATTTGCAAGCATTTTAGGGATGCGGTCATTGCCAAGCAAATTATTAGCAACTTGCAGATTGCAAGCCGCGCTTATTGGATTCATGCCGCGACCGGCCGTCGGGCAACTGTTAGTACGTTGTACTTATACAGAAACAAAAGTGCCGTTGATGGTATCCTGCGAAAGGGTGAACCTGCCATTGTTCAGGGAGACAAAATATACCTTCTCCTGGGTTCGGGCGCATTCGGAACTAGAAACGTGACCAGTTTCAAACCGAGCCCATTATTTCGAGTGACACCGGTGAAGACAAGGTAAAGAGAAGGAAGACTTCCTGCAGAGCTAAAACATATCCACCTCCCATCCGGAACCCAAGACTAATTGAAACATGTGCGTCAGAAACATAATTTCACTGAGCAGTAACCTCACTTAGTCCTGACATCGTTCCACTTCTTTTCAAAAACGACGGCTTGTGACTCATCGCCAGCTTCTTGGAATGAGTCAATGGTAAAGGACGACAGTGATGAATAGGAAATCCAGGAGCCACCTACGCACAGGTGAACCAACGACCCTTACTAGCGCATAATTGCGGGAGAATGTCCATGCGCCGGGGGACATGAGCGAGCAAGAGTTGGCGGTTTTTCTCTGATACTTTAGACATCGATGGTTCAACTTTGGAGACGTCTGTGGGCCCCGCCGCGATGATCGTACCGGGACACGAGGCCAACGCCCACAGACCATCGCGTTCCCCGTCCAGCTATCAAGATTCAAGATAGCGCGACGAGGACGGGTTCCTGGAGACCGCAACATCTGTATGTAGGCGACCTGAACCTGTCGCGTCACGGTGTCCAAATCTTCTGAAACATCATTTGGTCACGCGACATCAATATTGCACCATTTATCGATATCATCGGAGCAATCGCCGCCCACTTTGCGCCCACACAGATCCGTGATGCGGAATCAAACCACACATCTCAAACGGCGACGAGTCCAGAGTATTAGGTAGTGGCCAGCGGTAGATGCGTACGTTGGGAGTCTGTTATCATTCCGCCGTCTTGTGTTCAACCGAGCATCAGTATAGATTTGCAACCGAATGTCCTGTTCAAAATCAAACTTTGAATTCCAGCACCAATGACTAGGACCAATAGGTTATCCTGGATGGTTTATCGTGAGTGAAATTCCGAAACACATTATACATCCTTTCCTTGATCCCAATGCACAGCGTCTTCGTAGTGTTCACCCGTACTGACTCAAAACCTGTTTCTCCGCTGTAAAAACGCATCACTAACGTTTCCGGTGTCAAGTATAGTCGACGTTTAGAAGCAGCGCATAAGCGGACGGGAACATGGGAACATGTGTCAAACCAGCGTCCGGAGGGGAGTAAATTCGACGACAAGTGCCAGTGGCTGATACGAATCGGGGATTTCGCCTGGACCCAGAATACAGAAACAGATCGGCATATTGTCTGGACGATAAAGGTTTTCTGGGATGGATCCGGCGAGAGAACATGGTATCTAGAGGCCGTGCGGTTTGAGTTATTCAGGTCCCCGAGAAAACTTGCGGGGCGTAGCTCCGTACGGATCAAGTATGGATTGGTCTAATCACAATTTTTGCATGGACCTACGCGCGGTGCTGGAGAGTAGATTCAGGTCCCAGATACCGCAAGCCGGGTCTAGCCTCGTCTGGCAGCAGTTCGTAGTCTCTAAGTAGCAGCAGCAATGGTAATGTCGACTTATTAAAGATCCGCATCAATACGGCCGTCGGGAGGGTTATTTGCCGACGCCAACGTGGCGCAAAAATATCCGCTCCATATGTGGTCAAGTCCGCGTTTAGGTCGGTAGAGAGACCAGGGCAGACAGATTATACTTATCAGTCCAGAGGTTCAGAGCATTGAAGATGCCGGACCAGTCAACTCGGTACTGATGTAATGCAATGCCGGGTAGCCGTTTACTCTCTTCGGGATCCATCAGGGCACATCTACTGGCATATTCGTGTGATCCTTGATCATGACCAGTTCTTGTGTTGTCCATTTCAGGAGTCCATACGACATTCCGAGTGGATCATTGTGGTTCCCGGTAGCCTCCGATGGCTCTAAAGCCATAACGGTAGTCCATCTTTATTGATGGATTGGACGTTGAAGGTATAACCTTGAAAGTCAAAGTGGGTTGAGGCAAAACGAGAGACAAGGTGAAGGAGGAACGAAAGAAGCAGTAATCACGTGTTTGGAGCCAAACAAACTGAAACAACCCGCCTTCTGGTTTCGACACTCAACATGGTTTTAAACTGCGGCTCGTGTATATAATAGTCTCACGATTTCTGGCATCTCTTGTTTTAATCAAACCACATCTGGAAGCCTCGGCCTAAGGTGCACAGTACAGATCTCGTTACTCCATGCCTTCCGATTTAAAGTCGTCTATGTAATCACTAGACCTCAATTTCGAATCAGGTTCTTATCGCCCTCGGGTTAAACTTCGACGTACTGCGGCTCCGTGTTCCTGGGAAATGTCGAAACGTCCTCTCTACTGTCGTTCAAGGCTGGCAACGTCAGCACAGATACGCATCGCAGCCGGGACCGGTGATTGCACAAACTCCGGGTCGAATCACTGGCAGTCTATCTCACTGCTCTGACTCGGCCTCATTAGCGCGTATTTGATTTTGCGCGCTATTGCCCCACGGAAGCAACAGGAAGCAACCTTAAGTACCCTCGATCGGCGGATTGAATTTCTTCTTCGCCGCCAGGTCCCGATCAGCAACGCGGGCAACGAGGTGGGGCAAATAGTGAGCTCCCCGGCCCCGGATATTCCATCGAGATCTGCACAGCATTGCTTCGCCTCCAATCTACGGCGCTGCAACAGCCTGTCTAAAAGCAGTTCAAGAATGGAGAGCGGGTGAGAATCTAATTCTTAAATACAATTCAGGTGAGAAACAATCGCCGATGGAGCTGACGGTCCGTTCCCATCTAGGAGGCAACCCGCGTAACTGTTTGTCTAGTCCCAATCTGGATGTGAGACTATACAATTTCGGGAATGGGCGATCGCTCCCGCCGAGGTATAAAATATATAAAGGCCCGTGTTCCACTGACTCGCGCACCAACCCCACATCAACCAACATGCCCGTACCAGTGCCTACGCTCGGGAGCTTTGAATACGTCGCGGAAACAAAGGTCCGTACTACGCCCGCCTCTCTGTAATGTGCGCTCCACTGACTATATGCAGGAGCAACTACCCTGGGCGGACCTAGTGACGCTCGACCTTGACCTGTACGCGACGCCCAAGGGCCGGAAGGAGCTCGCCAAGACGCTCATCACCGCCGTGCGCGAGAAGGGCTTTTTCTACGTCAAGAACTTTGGCGTCTCGCAGGATCAGGTGAACCGGCAGTTCGCGATCGGGCGCGAGTTCTACGACCTGCCGCTTGAGGAGAAAATGCAGTACGTGCCGGACAACTTTGCGCAGGGCGGGTTCAACGGATACATGCCTGCGGGGCGCATCATGTACGTGTTCCTGGGGCACCGCACTGCGCATTGCTCACATCCGCAGCAGTGTCGATCCCAACACGGGCCTGAAGGACAAGGTCGAGGTGTACAACATTCCGAGTATGTGATTCATTCCTATCACGCCCCGAAATATTTTTGACGTGATTATTTAGAGTTCAATGGCGACTTTACGCATAACCACCCCGCGCCGGTGTCGCGCAATCTGGCGGAGATCGAAGGCTTTGTTCGTGTATGTGGATCTGTGGCGGCGCATCATGACGGTCTTGACGACGACATCTTTCCACAGGAATTGCAAGCGAAGATAGTCGAGCCGCTGCTGACGCTCGTCGCGATCGCCCTGGAGCTCCCTGAGGACTATCTGCGGAAGATCCACCAGTATGAAGTCAAGAGTGAGGTTGGTCGTTATTGTCCTTCATATCCATTGCAGATCTAATCTCTCCTTATTCCAGGATCACATCAGGCACGCGTCAACATCAGTGTTGTTCGATTGATTTGGCTAACAGCTCCCTCCCGCCCTTGATAGATACATGAAGTGCTCAAAACACCCCATGAGCGATAACGAGCGGCTTTCCAGCTGGGTTCCCGGGCACACTGGTACGTTCTCAACACTCGAATTAGTTTCATATTCGATTACTTAATGTCTGTCCAGACCTGGGCAGCTTCACCCTGCTGTTCCGCCAGCCGGTGGCGGGGCTGCAGATCAGCGACCCCGTGACGGACGAGTGGAAGTGGGTGAAGCCGCAGAACGCGACGCTGACGGTGAACACGTGCGACGCGCTGCAGCTGCTCACAGGCGGGTACGTGCGGAGCACGATTCACCGCGTCATGCCCCCGCCGAAGGACCAGCAGCACGTCGACCGCCTCGGGCTGCTCTATTTCTCGCGGTGGGTACCGCCTCTCGTTTATTTCGTTGGGGGTCACGAACTGACATGCGGAATGTTGTGAATAAGGCCGCATAACGACGTGAAACTCGCGACGATCCAGGACTCGCCCGTGCTTCAGCGCGAGGGATACACGAAGAACCCCTTCGAGGCGAGCGGCAATCCCGTCCCCACTATGGAAGGTGCGCCGAACAACCATACATCGGTTAATCCCCCGCTGATCGCCGCCCTTCTTTTTCCTTTCCGTTAGAATGGACGTTCGCGAAGCAGAAGTGGCAACGCACCGGGTACCTCGGTCCCCAGCGCGCCTCCAAGGAGGTGTTGCCCGGATTTCCAGAGAAGGTTTATACGTGAACTGCCCGCCAAGCCCGATGGACCTTTTAATGTTGAGTTATACTATGCACTGCTTATCTCTATCTATGCGTATCTATCTATGCGTACCGAGGCTATTAACTCATAATATACGCTGTACCATGTAGTCCTTCGATTCGTTATATTTGTATCTTTTGTATTAAATAAATGTATGTCGCACGAGAGCCCTCGTCGGCGGCGGAGGCGGAATGGCCGTCATGGGAGGAAACAGCGAATTGCCATATGGATCATCGTTGCCTAGGGCGCGCGTAGATAATGAAAGCTGTGAAAGGCTCAATTGCGAAAAATACCTCCCCAATGTCAGCTCGTCTGACGCTGTCTGACAGCTCCGGCGCAGACTAGCGGCTTATGGCTAATACTGATTCACGCGACGGCGGTGGGCTGGCGCGGCCGCCGCGAGCATGGCAGTGTCCGATATATAGCGCGGGGCTGGGACTCGGGAGATTGAATGCACTGGTACTAAGAGCGAATCCTGTTTCGTCGATGACCAGATGATAGATTAACGCGGTGGGCATCGATCGGCGGGTGTCGCTGCAAAGATCTGGCGGGAGGTGAATTTGGCTATTTTAAACAGGGAATAATACACGAACCAACCCGCCTGGGAGCGAACTTGAGCCTCGCCGCTTCGCGGCAGCGAGCATGATGAGATCAGCAGCGCCACTAAGTTGAAGGCCATTGGCTTCCATCGGTATGCCGTACATGTTTGAATGGGGTTCCGCGCAAGGTCTGGGCATGGTTAATTAGCGTCCACTGTGAATGATGGGGTTTTTCCAGTACTAGCGTCCTACAATATGGAGATACTTTTCTCTGCCACTAGTGTTGAAGGGAGGTTAGCTCGTAGATGGCATAGGTTGCCGAAAGGCAGACCCAAAAGATGCTAATTTAATCATGGAATTCCCTCTTCAGGGTGTCAACTGCCGAGCAGAGGTGTTCGGAAAGCTCGGCCAGATATGGTTAGAGCGGGGAGACTATTATTTTATGGAGCCTCCAGGAACGATCAGAGATGAGCGCGTGGGGAAATGCGGGCTACAATAATACGGTTAGTACGGGAAAACAGTTATCTTTTTTGAACCGTGGGTCCGAACGTAAGAAATCAACAGCCATTAAGCAGGATTCACCACCTGGACGAACAGGAAGAACGGGAGTTTTATCGGGGGCCGAACCTAAAATTATCCAGGGACTCGGTGGAATTAATATCACGGCGGAGCACCAAGACGCGTCATGAATGCGTTGTATTGATGGTTGTTTTGACCAAACGATCACGTGACTGGTGGACGCGTTATTTGGCCGTATTGAGTCACGTTCGTTTATAAGGGCGAATCGATTCCCACCCTTGTTGTCCTCTTACCACCACCATCTCCCGTCTTTTCAATGGCCAAAACCGCTACAGGTGCGCGTTTCTCCATTTTCTTCGTGTCCCAATCCCTGACGTGCATTCTTTCAGTTACCAAGACCAAGACTGCCACCAAGGAGGCCAACACCAAGACGAAGGACACCAAGTCCAAGGCGAAGACCAACGCCGGTGAGTCCTGTACCTTCGCTTGCCGTGCTTTCACTCATGGATTCCTTGGATCTCTCAGATGGCACCGAGAAGCCGAAACGCGCGCCGTCCGCCTACAACACCTTCGTCAGCATAAACCTCAAGAAATGGCACGAGGAGAACCCCGACATCCCCCGCACCCAGGGCATGTCCGCTGTACGTCGTATTCCATGCCCACCACTACGCTACCTTACCCTCTCGCCTTCAGGTCGCTGCCTTGTGGGCCGACGCACCGGAGAACCCTAAGCGCGGCCAGCCCGTCACCAAGCGCGCACCGAAGGTGAAGGCCGCCAAGGACGACACCAAGAAGAAGGCGGCGCCCAAATCCAAATCCAAGGTCAAACCCAAGAAGAAGGCAGAGTCCGAGGAGGAGGAGGAGGAGGAGGACGCCGAGGATGAGAAGGAGAATGAGAACGAGATCCAGAGCAGCGACGACTGAGGTGCATCTCTTAATACCTTGCTCTGACCTTTTCTGACCTTCCTCCCCTTCCTCCCTTTCCTCTAGGTGCTTCGCCACCCGCTCGTCACCTCTCGTCTGCTCCATGTATTATGTCCCTGCTTGCTGCCATAGCCCATATCATTATTGCCTGTACTTGTTTGTATTCTTCACTGTTGTTATCACCGCTGCCTTTCCCATAGAACTTTCAATAATACCCGCTGTGTTTTGCTGTCCGTTGTGCGCATACATCCACCGCATACATCCGCCTTTCGACGCTGAGCGCTGATCTCGCACCCCGGTACATGACACCCTCCATCTTTTGCCACCGTGATCTCGACATCGCGTACACTTTCGGGCTGCCCATCATCGATCTCGACGATCGATATACCCACTCCTCCACTGAATCGATAAGGCCTCTCCTCCCCTTCACGACCGTATTTTTTGTTCGTTACTCGTGCGGGCTAAGCGCCG
This sequence comes from Mycena epipterygia, assembly GCA_029281465.1. NCBI lineage: Eukaryota > Fungi > Basidiomycota > Agaricomycetes > Agaricales > Mycenaceae > Mycena > Mycena epipterygia. The sequence continues at coordinate 247,318 of JARJCQ010000042.1, read as the reverse complement.
GGCGGTCTCTTTCATCTGCTTTCTTCTGTTGCGCAACATCTGTTTGGGACGTGTTCGCGCTCTCTTTCCTTCGTGATTCTCTTGATTCGTTTCGTCATCGCTTGACTTCTTGGTCATTATCTCGTCGAGAGCAGTGGGTGTGTATGCGTTCCACTCTCCCTTTTCGATGTGTGTACATGGGGTCCCCGGCCCAGCCCGTCAGCGCACACCCTGTCCCCGGATCGCCGTGCCCAGTTTCGGCCTTCCTTGCGATGTTGGGTATCGTTCCTTTGCTCGCTCGCGTCGCGCGTTCCACGACAGGCTGCGCGCAGCTCAAGCACACTCTTCTTCGTTGCTGGCGATCATCATTCTCATTTAGTCGTGTCAGCAACTCAAGAACAGATCTTCATCTCGGCTATATACATGAGGATCGGGAAAACGCTTTATGTTCAGCTACTTTCTACTTTTCTTCTGCGATCTTTACCCCATGCTATCGTTGCGGTTTGAGAACCTCTGCCATTTTTCTTCCTTTTTTCTGGTTTTATTGACTCGACTTTCTTGATTCATCTCCGTCATCACCTTTCTTTCTTTCCTTTTCTCCGACGTCGCCAGCTGCGGCAAGCCCCTCCTGTGACCGCAGCCCAGTGACGGGCTTCCTGCGCGTCATAACGCAGACTGTCGCTTGCGAGTTCCTCTCGCCATTCCCTGCCACGTTGGTTGCGGCGCGATGTTGCATCCTAGGCGCACTGCTCTTCGTTCCTGTGTGCTTATCTAGAGCTGAAGGCTTCCTTCCATCTTCCTTCTGCTTATCCTGCTTTCCCTAGGGGAAGATGGTTTTTCCAAGGGCTTTATTATAACTCATCTCTCTGCTCGAATCGCCTCCGACTCTAAATCTCCTCTGAGGTTCGATCTGACTTTATTCTTTGGTTAGCTGCGATATTCCTCACGGTGCCGATGGGTCGACGAGTGAACGTCTATCTTGTGAGTCACCTCACTGCTTGGTCTGTTGAGTTATCGTGATCTTGGAAGTGCGCATACATCGAGTTCCTAGATCTTCTCTTTGCTATCAATCGTCATCCCTGGCCCTCGAGCACCCGCATGGCATCTCCGAACTACTTACCAAGTCTTACCAGCTGCAATGAAATTTATCCTGATTTTATCCTTCCTACAGTCTTGTCGGCATAGAACTTTACATGCTTTCACACCAGGACCGCCGGCGGATGGGGACCTTCGTGCATCCCGCCCGGTTTCCGGAGAGCTTTACTTCCGAGGCCACATCCGCTGGTCTTCCAGCCAAGGTACGTTCAAAGTTCATCAAAATTTACAGAGGACATGTCTCATCTCCGGTTAGACGACGCCGCTTCATTTTTAGATCTCCCGGATTGCAGCGAGATCGGAAGATCCCAATGGTCTCGCGTATATTCCATGGCCCAGTTTGTTGCATTTTCGGGGACAGCGTTTGCCGGACGCTCGTGTTCGGTGAAAGTATATCGCCGGTGTGTGATTGATTCATTTATGTCTTTTGTGACATCCTCCGTGTTCCTAGCGCGTCTCCACGCCCGTCCGTGTCTGCATCGGAACTCTCGGCGATTCGATAACTTATCGATTTATACGTATCGGGGAGGCGCGCTTTCGTCTTCTGCACGTTCCCGGATATCCGGCCGGGATGGCACCGCGAAGGGGCCCCAGTCCGTCTTTGGAAAAAATGAAAAATGATTCTACCTCATCCCCGCAAATATTTGACCGTTCCGGGCATTCGATAAAAAGATGATGATTCTCTTTCTATGGCAGCTCAGAAGTTGCTGGTTAACTAGCGGATGGCAGGTCGACATCAAGCATCGCACTCGCTACATGCTCCGGATATTTGCTTCGTTTTCTTTCAAGAAGAGCTTCGCTAGGAACTTGAAAAAAATAATCTTAGATTTGATCGAATACAGAGGGTACAATTGCGAGCAATACCAAACTAATATCTGGGTCGTCAGTATGTAAGTGGCACGATCAGCGAATCAATGTTTATCACCCCTCGCATCCTCATCATCACCAGGAACATTGAACCAGCCGTCCATATCCTCCCAAACCTGCACCTTCTTCACCATGAACACCTTCTTCTGTGCCGACGCGCACTTATCGCAATATCCGTGGACCGATTTCCAGCGCACCGCGATGAGGGCGTCCAGCCCGCAAATAGGATCGTACTGGTACTTCCGCAACAACTGCTCGGTGAGTGCGGACCACACCCCTGCGCTGCGCATCGCCACGCAGCCGTTCCTTCCGGAACCGGGACACTGAAACACGGGAGGGACGAATGCCGAAAGCCAGGCGGCGGCAAGGCGCTTCTGCGCACTCACGAGGCGGATGATGTCGTCGGTCTCCAGGTCCTGGAGGCAGCTGTCGAGCTCGCCCTCGTCGTCACTGTCGTCGACGTCCAAATCTTCTGGCTCGGCGCGAGCGAGTTCGTAGAATGCACGCTTGAGGATCCCGGGGAGGTTCCAGCTCCGTCCGAGGTTCACGGCAGCGCTGGCGTTTGCAATGGGGGTGGAACAGAACTCGGTGATGTCGCGTGCAAATTCGACAAGGAGGTGCTTCCTCGCGAACGCGTAAAACTTCGGGAATATGAAGGTGGACGCGGCGCGGAAGATTGCGGCAGCGGTGAGGAAAGTCGGGCTAGAGTACACGAATTCACTGGGTTTATTGTTTCGTTAGAGTGGACGGGATGAAACCTATTCTGGACTTACATCGAGTCGTCCATTGCAGTAAGCAAAGCCTCGAAATCTGACACAGACCCGATCAGGTCGAGATGATACACGTCGCAGCCATCCAGATCCTCCACCACCACGTCCTTGATATTTTCCTCGTCACTTTCCAGCGGCTCCTCCCGCCCCGCCCGCCTCTCGAAGAGCTTCTCGAACCAGACCGACTGCAATGCCAACCGGCTTCGATGGACCTTGAATGCAAGCCCGCCAAATTGCAGTATGACGTTCCCGTCAAGCGCCCAGAATCGGCTATGCTTCGCGAAGGCCTGGGACGCATTTTTCGCGCGTTTGCTGGAGAACGGAAGATCATCTGGCGTCGGGTCTGTTTCCTCGAGTTTACGCTTGGGAGAGGGGTCCGGGGGATCGGATTCAGTGACCGTGATGGATTTCCTGGAAGCCTTGAGCGCAGAACGGGTTACGATGGTGTTTTCCATTTTTTCGTGGTAGTGGTAGGAAAAAAAGCGGTCACTAGTCACTCATCCGGTGACGTGACTAATTGCGACTCTTGGCTGAATTTCACTCACTCTCTGCCATGAGATGTAAAGTTCAAGGGCTAGAGTTCCGACATAATTTTGGGGTAGCCCTGGGATTCAAGTTCAACTCGAGTGGAAAAGTTTTCGACACAGGCATGATATATTTGGGAAACATACAATGTCATCCCGGGCCGCCTTGTATAACGAGGGATGCACGAACGTTTTGTTAGTACAACGTCTGTCAAGAGAGACTAGGGCCGCCTTGGAAGTGCGCAAGGCATTGTGAATCAGCTTATGAGCAGCCATTATTGAATACATACGTTCGCTCGCCGTCGAATTTTTTCAGATATCGAAGAACGCTTTGGAGGGGATCACGCCAGAGATGGACAAGTGTTCCGGGGATGCGGAGGTGCCTGGCTTGGCCTGCGTCCGAGAGGATGTCCAGGGGAAGGGATATCCGGGAAGAAGCAAAAGGCTTGAAGCAGGGGCCGAGTCGGAGTCTCCCCGTTTTTTTCCCTATCGTTTTGTGATTTCTACAACATATTAGAGCTGACCCGGAGAACATTCCAATACTATCTTGTTATTTAGCATGAGCCGGGGCATTCAGTCAGAGTGGAACAACGAATATGTTTAACTTTCGACAGTCTAGGTGTTGAATATGTTCTGGCATTCGCTTTCAGGTGAAATTTAAGCTCCCTGTCTTGCTGTCAAGGGGATCGGAGGAGGAAAGCTCGAATCGAAAGTTGAGCAGCCGTACAAGAGCGGGGAAAAGACAACAGTCATGTACTACGTGAACGAGAGCCCCACCGCCGTACTCACCATATTCGCGCATCGTGCAGAAGATACGCGCGTCTCCGGTTTCTTCTTGCGGCCTAGAAGTATCAGCAAACAAGTGAGTGGGTAGTTCTAGCACACGAGCTCAGCGCTCAATTCCGAACTTGCCGAACTTGCCGAGGGACCATGTGAACTTTCCCACAGTCGCTTAATTTTGACTCACTCCAGCAACCTCGTTTTACGTCCGTCTCAACGATAGAGGCTGTCTTTTGTTTCTCCCACAGTTCTTTCTACTTCGCACCAACTAACGAGTCCGCTCAAACTCTCCAAGTATGCCGCACTGAGGCTTGTCTTGCAGAAGAAAAAACTCTGCCACTTGAATTCGCATTACAATTTCCTTTTGAGGTCCAACAATTCCGACTTTGCAGCATGGCTCGGATCCGATAATACCGGGCTCGCGGGAGAATCTCCTTCCTCACCCTGCAGATTTCCGGACAGTGAGTGCTGACGTGGCCCTCCTCCGCATCTGCTAGACCGTTCTCTGTCCTCGCGCTATGCCCAAAAGCAGCCCAGACAAACCGGGAAACTACCGCAATGTTCGGTCAGTGGTACTGTTTACCGCCAACTTGCTGCATGACAATGTACTCGGGCATAGATTCACCGCCGAGGAGGACAAACGCCTTGTCAAATTCCTCACGGTCCAAGACAAGCAGGGCACCCGACGCTTCAGCAAGACGCTCTTCGCTGTTCTGGGACACACGGTACTTCCCAGCGCTCGCGGCGTCCTCCCGTGCATCTGACGAGGGCGTTTTCTCTTTTTTTTTTCTTTCTCTCTTTGCAGGCATCCACCGAATTCGCGTGGAGTCGCCACCGCCCGTGGCAATCGTGGATGGCACGGTACAAGAACAACAGATTCATGTTCGAACGCGCGATCAAACAGTACATCGCCCACCGTAATGGCGACACGACCGCGAAGCGCCCCGCTGAGGTGGGGTTATCTCTAACTCTGTCCCAGCTGTTCATTTGTTGATTATGTTTAGATACACGCGCGCCTGCCGACTGCCCCGCCTGTGATCAAGACTGTAAGGAAGCCCACCACGTTGACTGTGGAATTGAGTGTGAGTGCCTAGGATCATTCACTCACTCAGGTATCCATAACCCACTTGATATAGCCTCCCCGCTCAAGGCTACCCACTGCACCCCAAGGACCCCCCAGCAACAAGGTATGTACGCTACCACATACCGCTCTTGAACCTCCAATCTCAGTGTACACAGGAGATGGCTCTCGCGACCCTCAAATCGCATCTCGAGGCGGAACAAGCCGCGCAATACGCGACCACGCCGGTGTGTATGAACCTCCGTAGCTGTTATTTCAATCCAATCACACGCGTAGCAGAGATACCACCGTCGCGAGCTCGCGCATCCAAGTTATCCGCCACGGACAAACATGATCTCCACCCTCACCTCCGATCCTTCGCCACCGGGCACCAGCGTCCGCACTGGATTGTCAGCCGCGTTGATCTCCCCGCCGCGAGGCGCGACGAGCCTCGAGCACGTGGCTGGCAACAGCGATCCTGCAACAATGCCCCCGGTGAAGCCTCCTTCTAATTCCCCTGTAGATCTTGGTTCTCATCCAATCAATAAGACGCCCTCCGCGGACACCCCACTTGAGGGGGCCTTGCCACCGAATCCTGATATTCAGGCGGCCCAAGCGCAGGCAAAGCTGCACCGCAAGCTCGCGCGCATGGCTCGTCGGACGAAGACCTTCTCCGTGGACCGCGCGTGGGCGGTGTACGCGCAGATGGGGAGCATCGAGCGGACGCGGGAGCTGCTGGATGGGGAGATGCAGGTGCAGGCGGCGGAGATGCATAGGGGGGAAGAGTCTTGCGGTAAGTCTATTTTGCATTACGCCGCATGGTCCATATATAAGTTAGGCCGCTAATTCAACGCGTCGCAGAGGATCCGGAGGCCGGTACCCACGCGCAGGTGCACACAGAGCTGGTATGGCTTGCTCGCAAGGCGAATGTGTTCTCTGTGAACCATGCGTGGGCGATTTACGCGCGAACAGGCAGTGTGTCGCGGACGGGTGAAATCTTGGCTGCCATGGAATGCGCGGTGCGTGACGTGGACGAAGAGGATATTATCAGCCAAGTCAAAAAAGTTGACGAGCAGCGGTATATTTGATGGTGATTCCATGGTGTATATAGGCTGGTGAACCCTGATCAACCTGTTGCAGATTCATCTCCGAACAAGCGCAAGAGGGAAAACGACGGAGACGCGCAGTGGAAGCAGCGTAGGGCAAAGCGTAATGATATGTTCACATCTATCTTTCCAAGTCCTATAAAATGATTATGAAGCCACAGCACGACTTTAATTACATACTCGAGTCCACCATGAATACCCAGAAGTTCGCGCGATGCGGAACGTTTGGTTTCTGGCCGGTAGATTTTCTTTTTGCATGTACATTAGTTCAGAGTAATGTACATAGCGTCGCCTGGTAGATTTAAATCCAGCGGGTCTTTTTCTGTCCAACTTGAACGGAGATGGCCGTCCACGTTCCTGGCACGAGGCGCGCAGGGTAGTTACCCTGATTACATTCGATCGATCCGAACTTGGAAACTTACAGCAAAGGATCACACGAATCTCGCTCTTGAAGCACACGACGAGACAGCGTCAATGTAGCAGGGAAAAAAGCAATAGGAAGTAATTTGGCGAGCAGGAGAGTGCCGCTGCAAAAATGCAGGAAGAATAATGTTGAAATGTTGAAAACAATCGTGCTCCATGGGTGACAGATTCGTCGCCTGGACTGGACGCGGCATGTCTCGGCTTGATTTCTAATTTACCGTCGAACCTGGCCGGTTCACCGGCGGCGTTTGCAGTGCGGATTCTCGCGAGGAAAGCGAGGTACGAGTCTTCCCACTTTTCCCCATCTTTCACTCTCCCCTTCAGCCTCGTCACAACATGTCTACGAACACGACGGAAAAGGAACCACGGTAACGCTACTCGACACTCGCGCTCAACTCGCGCGGTTTCATCCATCTCATTGTGCGGTAGATTCACCAGCAAGGAAGACAACCGCCTCGCGAACTTCATTTGGACGCACGCGGTCTACGGCGTCGACCGCGGGGGCCGCAAGCTGTACGAGGTCCTGGGCCCGCAGGTGTGCTGTTCTATGTTCGTGGGCGGGCCATTTCGCATGCTGATACATTCCCTTTCTGTGATGCATTCTCAGGCATCGGACGAGTTCGCATGGAGTAGGGACAGATCTGCAGCATCCTGGAGAAATCGGTACAAGTCGAACGCCTTCGAATTCAATTCCGCCATTGCCAAGCATGAGCGCCAGGTCAAGACCCCTCCGCGCCAACCCACGGCACCGCCTATAGTCAAAGCCGTCAGTCCCACGATCTCTCGCACGAAATCTGGCCCAGAACTGGTCGTGTGTTTCTTTCGTTCCGTATGTGAATCCTTGTATCGCTCACCCGCAAGTTCGAATTCCAGCCTCCACCTGTGCTGGCCCAAATTTCCCCGCCGCCGCCGCCACCTTCCGCCGATGCACAGACTATGGGGGCCGTACACACGCGGCTCGCGAAGGCCGCGCGCAAGAGTATATTCTCCGTCGACTTCGTGTGGACTGTGTACGCCGACACTGGGAGTGTGGAGAAGACGAAGGTGTTGTTGAACCGCATGGCGGCGGCGGCAGATGCTGTGCGCACGAAGGACTCCGGCTCCGCAGCAGAAAGTGGGACAGGGGCGGGGGGTGCGTCTTTTTACCTGCTAGACCTTAGCCGTAATGACTCTGGTTTATTGGCTATAGAGAAGCGCGCCGGAAAGCGGAAACGCGAACATACAAACGATGATACTGGGAAGGCACAAAAGAAGCGGAATTTTTCGGCAGGTAGATTTTCGCTGGTGTGTTCAATGTTGCAGAACTCACAATTTTTTGTGTAGATTGATTGCATTTGCAAGGTGCCACGATCTTGAACCGCATTCATTAACATATCTTTTTAGCTGACTGGCTTTTATTTCATCCATTCACCATACGTTCTACACATTATTTCTGCCGAATCGTTCAAGTTGTCGTAGTTGAGCGATGAGGTTTATGATTGATTGTCAGGTATTTCTCGTATATCTGGAAATGCGTTGAGGATTATTAAAATGGCTATTGTGTTGAACGAACGAACTTCTGAAAAAACATTCGGAACGCAGTTGAACCGGATGCAAGTGCGGACCAATGTTTGTTTTGAAATTTTCAACTCAAGTACTGTGTTACAACGTCCGTCCAACAGGCCGCCGATATACCTCATACTAACAGCCAGATTTCCACTATTGTACTTCAAATTCTACTAAGCCTTTCTGGGGCGTGTTCATGGACGTTCAAACGCGACATCCCCCGTCGCGTACCTTTGGATTGTGAGCCTCCATATAAAGTCCGGTGTGCGGTATGCTGGTCCGATAAATGGTTGTCCTCATTCTGATATTATTCACCGTCCATTTACGCCATTGGTGCAGGTTCTCCTTGAATCCCTTGCAGCTGGTCAAAATTAGGACTCAGACAGATATCAGCACACAGATCGGGAGTTGGAGTTTCCTGACCCCGATTTGCGCTGCTCATTCGTGTACACGGCACTCTTGTGTGGCATTCTCCAAAATGTAAATGTGCAACGCCCAAAAATTCAGATCAATATGTTCCTAGTGCAGATCACAGTATATTTCATTTCCTGAGTGTGTAATTGGTCTCGGCCCTGTCGCAGCAAGTGACCAAACGCACCGAATCCTTTTCAAATCCTCCTCCTCCTCCTCCGCCTGATTCTTAGATGATCGACTCCGAGTCCAGTTGTAGCAGGCGACGAAGGACAGGAACAGGACGGCCACGATGGAGGTAGCCACCCCGCCAGTAAGGCCAGGGCGATTTCTGGCAGATGCGAGTACAGTGTTCTATGTACGAAATTCAGCTGCGGGTGCCTACGTACGCATTATAAAATAAAATCAACCTCGAAGCTCGCGTTGAAAAGCGGCATTTGGTTTTGTGGGCGGTTCACAAGATCGAGAGTCGTCAAAGATAAATGCGAGAAGAAATCCGGGGAGAATAAGTAACTGAGCAGTGCCTGTTCGCCTTTGGGGGTTTACCACTTCTTACATCTGCAGAGATTGATAAGGCTTCTAAAAAAGAATCACAGCTATTTCATAAATCAAGAAGTTAACGGCTAGTGACGGTTAGACGCCCACGACCCCGGGAGTCGTCAAGTGCGAGTTCACAGCTCTTATTTGTGGCACTTTTTGCCACTGGACCACATATATAGAGCGCTTCGCTCACGTATACTTATAGAGCGCTCCGAAGTTCACGTTCTTATTACTGGCAGACGCGTAAAGGCCCTGGATTCATATAGCTTAAGCATGCGTTCACAACGGAGAGACTTTCGCCATTGGTGCAAGGACGGGAGGAAGGAGAGCTGGGCGTCTAATATACCGACGTGAAGGTGCATGATGATGCCAAGCTCCGGAGGCTCTTTGAATACCGATGTTCTACTTTAGGTTGAAAATTCCGTTCAACCGAAAAGTTCTATCAACCGGGAGCTTTTTTTGAATGAAGGATATATATGCCTGTTAGAGTTTGAAGTGTTCTGGTTTTGTTGTCCACGGAGCTCATGCACAGCTGCAAGCCATTTCTTTCAGGCGACGTCCTTTTGTCCGAATTGCACAAGAAGATATAGTTTACAGGAACCGCGACTGTGGTTGGAGAGATTTGTGCTCAACAAACTCATTTGGTCGATTGTCTTCACTAGGAGTGCTATGACATCAATGGCACCTCCTGCATACCTGTGGAAGAAGCCGCTAATATAACAAGCACCTGGGATGCTGAATTATCGTCTTTGTCCGCGTCTGTCGGTTTGCCCGGTCTATTATTATTTCCAACACAATCAATAGCCTGGCGGCGAAATCAATTGGAGCGCTTTCAAGATACTGTAGTGACAACATATCTTGCAAATTTGAAAGTCGCTACGAGAACCTTTAAATATTTCCACCAGAACTAGTACTTGAATCTTGTTTTGCGATTCACCGTTAAACTCATAAAAGTATGGATGCTCAATAGGGGCGAGATCAGATATGATTTGAGTTTATGCTTGAACAGACAGGACAGCGTGTTAAGATTACTTCAAGTTCAGTAGTTGATCTAAAGAGGTAGGGCGGTGTGATGGCGCAACAGTGGCAGTGTATCGGGATTGTTCCGCATCACCATATTGGGAAGACCGCCGTGATCTGAGACCGACGGTTGACCGACGTGCCTGCCAAGATAAGTAAACGGAGGCGCTCGAGGTTGTTCGTCATACTATAAACGGACCGCGCGTTCAACCCTGTTCAACCACGAGTATATACTAGAAGAATGGAACTCAAGACAATGGGTCTCGGCTAATTTCAGCGTGCCGATTCTGCCATCAATTGATCATCAATCTCGGCAACTGCCGGCATGCTGGGGGAAGGCTCGTTGGCATGGCCATTTTTCGAGGTCTTTTCCGCTGCGAGGCCTTTTAATTTTTTTAACAGCTAATTGGTATTTTATTTGGTTAAATCTTACGCGGGCGAGTATTCGGCGCTTGCGCACCTGCGCAACGGAGTTTAAAATAATCTGATGCGCCGACGTTAAGCGAGCCAAACGAGAGAAGTCCCATTGTCGCGAGTCCCATTCTTCTTGTCGCACCTCTTCAACCATAGCCCTCCGTTGGAGGCAAAGACTGAAAGAACCTCGCTCAAATTTGACAAATGAGCTCGTGCGTCGCTTGTTGAAGTCTGTTGTTTACCGCGGGGGTCCGATCGTGTAGCCGCGTTATTACGCAATCGCGGAGTTTGAATTTCAGAGGGTAAATGTTCGAGCCCTCATGTTTATGACCTTTGACCGTATACCTTGTTGCATACCAAGCACGTATACCTCCTGGATGTATTCACAATTTTTCTCCGGCCATTTTGAGCCATTTTTTATTATTTTCAACCTGTACATCAAAAGAACACGTGATCGACTCGCGCTTTTGGCATAACGAATTAAAAGTCAGATTTTGGAATTCTGAGGAGGCAGAACTCAAGGCACTGCCTAGGCAACCTATCCTGTGTCAAAATTCCATGAAATGAGGAAAAAGCGTACGCGACTTGAATTCAAACTCCGAGATTGCGTAATAATTCGCTTACGCGATCAGACCCTCGCCACGTCTCTTGCATCACCAAGAGCGCGAGCGTCTTGAGCCATCTTGGCCAGCCACCGACCGCCTCGGCGCGCGCAACTTAGCGGGGGTTCAAACGTTGATCCCGGTTGCTAGGCCCGATGTCCGGTATGAGATTATGCGCTTTTCAAGTTTTCCTCATTGTTCTTACTACTCTATTGTTCTACGTTTTTCCTTCTTCTGCCATTGTTTTTTCCTCCCCTTTTATTCGATACCGGTATCGACACCATGCATAATCTCTCCAACCCCTCCCACTCGTTCATTATATCACTTCATGCCTTCTCTCAAGTTTGCCCTCGTTGCCGCTGTTGCCGAGCTGTCCGGTGTCCTTGCACACGGCTTTGTCGATAAAATCACCATCGACGGTCAAGTCTTTCCCGGCACCAACCCGTCAGTGCCAATTTCTGTATATCTATTGGCCCTACTTAACCTCACACAGTTTCACGCCTACCCCGCCCAACGAGTCAATCGTTTGGCCTCAGACCGGAGGAAATGGGCCCATTACCGATGTAAACAACGCACAGGTGTGTTTCCCTCTTCATTCGGATGGTCACAGGCGCTGATCGGGAACCAGATGACTTGCGGCAGGATCACGGGCAGCGCCCAAATTTCCGCGACCGTCGCGGCGGGAGCTCAAGTCGAGATCTCGTGGAACGGCGCTGGCTTCCCCTGGCCGGCCGGCGACACAGGCCTCGGCCCGCTCAACCACCATGGCCCCGTCATGAACTATCTCGCCAAATGCAACGGAAACTGCTCCGAACAGTCGACCGAGGTTCTCAACTTTGTCAAAATCCAGGAGCGCGCCCGGCTAGCCGCTGGTCCTATTCCCGGTGTAAGTCCACCCAATGCCTTTCTCTCACTGTCAAACTCACCCTATTCATGCGTAGTTTTGGGGAAGTGACGAAATGGCCAAGGCCGGGTCCGTATCCACATTCAACCTGCCTCAGGGACTCGCAGCCGGCGAATACGTGAGTCTCCATGCAAGCACTGCTGTTTAAATCTAACCCACGTCCCCAGATCCTGCGCCATGAAATCCTCGCCCTCCACGACGCGCAGAACAACGATCCGCAGGTACGTATCCACACCATCCAATCTCGTCCCGCGTTGATTAATCCCTGCAGTTCTACCCCATCTGCGCAAACCTGATTATCACCGGCGACGGCAGCCAGCCGCTGCCCGCCGGTGTACCCATTCCCGGGCCCAGCTACGCGACGAGCCCGTTCCTCAAGGTCAACCTCTTTGACGGCAGCCTGGAGAGCCAGAACTACGTCGCGCCGGGCCCGCCGGTGTTCAATGCCGCAGCGACGCGCCGTGAGGCTTTCGCGTGCAGCTTTGCGCGCAGCAACCGGAGGGGATCCGTGGAGTGCTAAGAACGAAGGATGATTGATTATTGTTGACACTACTACTTGTACGAATACATTCATTGACACCACTACTTGTACGAATACATTCATTGACACCACTACTTGTACTAATACATTCATTGTCCGTTTTTTGAGCCACTCGTGATTCCGCGTCTTGCGTCGCGCCTGTGGCGACCCGCATCTAATTCTTTTCCACTTTTTCAAAGCTCGCCTCGGTTCGGCGCTCCGATGGTTGGAACGTCAAGTTGTAATATCATACCCCTGAGCGCAAAGCCAACCCGAGCCGCAGAAGGTATCTTTACCTACAGTACCAGGAGCCTCCCAGGAATTGATGCGACACTATTTCTGTGGCACTGGCCGTCTCGTCGAAGCAAGTCAGAGACGCCGTGACAATTTCAACAATGTGCTCAATATAGTAATGCGGAACAATCCCGATGCACTGCCACTGTTGCGCCATCAGGCGCCGCGGTTCGGATCAACGTAAGCATCAAAGACCTAGCACAACCTGGTTTTTGAGTGGCAAAAAATCATTTATCAATTCTCCTTGGCTCCTCGGACGCGTCGCAATTTTCTCCCGACTAGGTCTCCCTGAAGTCTGTTATACTTCCCGAGTTTGTTTCCTACGCACTGATCATTCTCCAACTCTACTAAATCAATAGGCAAATAACTATATTCTGGCGCGGTTGTTAAGAAAGAATCAGAGCCATGGAGTTCAAGCTTCTGAAATATGTATGGTACATTGAATGCATCAGAAATGACGTACCGAAATAACCAGAGAGCTTTTCTCGCGTCCAAGTCCCTGCTATATCTTCTGCGCTGTCGACTAATGCCGAGACATACGCACGCATGAGTCATGGGACGTAATGAAGAACATTGATGCGTTGTGGAGAGCCCATTTGTGTAGTTATTTTGATGGTGTTTTTTTTCATCCATCGACGCTGATTTTGTGAGGCGAGTCTCGGCGTTATCTCAACTTCGGAACAGCATTCTGAGACGTGGTAAATATTGAATTCCTGACATACATATCCAGGGGTTCAAGCTCAGTTCACCAAATTTTGGACGGCGAGTTGGAATGGTCGGAGTCAGAAGGATTTGCAGGGGTTAGTACTTACTCAGACTCAGGGATAGGTATGAAACTAGTTTGGCCTTGATAATCTCTCTTGAGATGCTGGTCGATCCTCGTTGGATCCTCGTGATAAACCGATTCTGGAATGGTCCCGGAGGCTCCATCACGGATTTTCGCCATCACGATTCTGGGCCCTGGGAATCAATGATTTCAGGATGCGGAGAAGATAAAAATACAAGCACTTGACCGGACTTGACCGGACTTGACTTGGTATAAGAGGTATAAGAGGTATAATACGGACGTAGAAAAGTGCTACGAGTTGAAGCAGGGTACGCTGTTTAAGCGTGCGTACTGCAACTTCTTCAGATAAGAAATCCTTGTGATATTACAGTGTTTCAACTTGTTTCAAATCCAGCCTCCTTTAGGCCGATTTTCAATCTTCAACTCCGCCGGATCTGTAAGGGCCGGAAGTACCAAGCTGTATCCAGCGTCCCGACGGGTCAGAAATCATCACGGAGTTGATGATGAGGCCTCTGCTGTCATTCTTGCTTGAGTCGACCTCGCGGGCGCTTAGGGATTGCCTCTACTAATATCATCCCAACTACAGGTCGAGTTCATATCAGACGAAAATACTGATCTGTTCGTCTCCAACTATCCTCTGTACCTCTTCTCGCCATAATGTGGCTCCTCGGAATCTCCACCGGTAGCAATTGCCAATGGCGCGAAACATTCTAGAAGTTCTGACGGTGTTAGCCGATGTTTTTGCGAGATCTGCGAAACATCTCTACATCTCCCCAGCTTCGGAGCGCATCAAAGATCCCGTTCCGGGTACATATAAGCCCTCTAAACTCCTTCCTTGCACCATCCTTCTCCCTCTAACGAAAGTCTAGAGCTCACGATTTCGCTCGTCCATTGTCTTCCTTTCCTGGGCCCCTTATTTTCTTGCTAGCTTAAACATACCGCCTGGAGTAAGTCTCGGCCCAGTCCTTGGACGATTATTTGAGATTAACCGGCATACAGATAATTGCGGTTGTTTCTGGTTCCTCCACGATTATTTAGTCTAGACGACCATAACGCTTCCTCCACTCTCACCAATGTCTGCATCTCCAGAGGCCTCCACATCCTCGTCCTCGTCGCCCATGGCTGTCCGCCCCCTCATGCTACCTACCCTGTCACCCATGTCCGATCTGGACGTCGAGGAATTTTCGGGCCATCTCAGCCGTAGAAGCAGCGACGACAGCGACTCTGGTTCTTTCAAAACAAAAGCGCGCGACAGCATGGCCGCACGCCGCGCATCGCACAACGCCGTCGAGAGACAGCGTCGAGACAAACTCAACGCCCGGATCCTTGTACGTTGCTTCTCCTTTTCTGCCATCGGACTAACCGCAACTATTTCTTCAAGGAATTGGCCTCGCTGCTCCCCAATCTCGCCGGGGTGCGTCGTCCATCCCGGATCGCCATCACAAAATCTTCCATTGCGCACATCCACAGCTCGCGGAGACATCGTATGCTGGCCTCGCAGCAGCTTCGTGCCCTCCAGGCTGAAAATGACTCTCTCCGTGGAGAAGTCAATCAATGGCGGCATCGGGCTAGCGTGCCCGGCGTGGTGGAACCCCGCCGCGGCGATGCGTTCATGTTGGTTCTCACCGGCGCTGAGCTAGAGTTGGACCCCGTGGACGGCTGCGAGGACGAGGAAGTCGACGACCAATTTATGTTTTCGCGCTCGCAGTCGATGCACCACCACCAACGCTCGCTCTCCCGGCCGCAGTCGCAGTCTTCTTTCGAGTACGGCATCTCCCCTCCGTCCTCCTCGTCCTCCTCCTCGGGCTTCCCATCGCCCTACCCCACGCCTTACCCGAGCCCACCGACATCTGCCAACTTCATCGTCCCGGCATATGCCAAGCTCGACATGGCGCCGTCGCACGAGCCCCGCATTGCTTGCCCCATGCCTGCGAACCCCTTCGAAGCGCAGCATTTCATGCTCAAGACCGAGGACGAGTGGGGAATGTACGCTGCACCGCCGACGCACTTCCAGGACCAGCCCCATGGCTCTTGGTGATCCGGGCCGCCTTCATTTCGACGTCCCTTCCCCATGCCATTACGAATATATGATCTATACCACCACCTGCCACTCGCTATACCATCCTGCTGTCGTTTACCGCCCTATTATTTATCACTACATTATTTCCATGTACACTCCTGTAGGCATACATAATGCTTAAATACAATATCTATAGCAAAACCACTCAGACTGGCTTCACACGCATATCAATAATAACGTTACCGCTCGGACTCGAAGGAGTTCTCCCCGCAACTCTGATTTGCATCATCATTTGCCTGGTTGACAGGTATCAAATGCGGTTACACCTCAGTACCCATCCTACCGTGTCTATGCAGAGTACCGTTACAGCAGAATCTGTGTAGGAATATCAAGGGAACCATTCGTTGGGCGCAAAACACGTCGCCGGACCAGCTGGTACATCCTCCGAGGTACATACCTTTCCCACTCGAGTTGGCGCACATCCTTCTATACATGTCATGTGTTATTTAAACGTAAAAGATATCCCCTCCCATGCGTGCGGGGCAGACGCTGAAGCGCCCACGGATCAAACTATGATATCTTCGAGAAGAGAATCGTAACATATATACGGACGTCGGTCGCCAGCTTCGACACCATTTGGAGGGAGCTCTGTGTAGGGAAGATGTCTCCACACTTAAGCTTCTAAAGCCCCAAAATATCTGGCAAGTTAATAGATTCATGAGACCTGGAGCAACTGATAGCGAGCGCCTCGTGTTGAGAATTTGGTTAGAACCTCCGTCGGCGGATCTAAAGTGGGAGACCTTAAACGGGCCTTGCTCTTTGCCGAGATGTGCTAAATCTGATATCGTCGACCCACCGTCTCTGAAAACCCAGGGATTTTGCAACAAATGTCAAAGAAACGCCACACTTCCCTCTTGACACCGTAACTTGCTCCGACGGCAAAACAAAAAGGTCTCGATAGCCAGATAGCTCTCTTTAAGCACTTCATGATCCTTGTAATCTGGTCGCCAACGATCGATCCTGTGGGCCTTCCCCTTCACACGTGGGTCATTTCGATCTCGGTGTTATGAGAAAGATGCGTCCCCACTGAGCCAGAGAGTCACCTGCGAATCTCGGATTCACACGCAGAGAATCTGGCGCCCCGTTGCCTCCCAGCGTGCAAAATGATCATCTATTCCATCCTGGCAGTTGGACGCAATCGAGACCAAATCTGTCGCTTTCTTAGGGCAGCCTCATGTGGCCCAATCAATGAAACTCCTCGTACCAAAGTCTTGCCCGTCACGTCAAGTCGATGGTTCCATGCCGTCGTACCTGATGCATTGAGACAATTTGAGAGATGGAGATGGCCCGCCCGCCCGCATCTCCTCCACCCGCTGTCCGCCCTGATGGGCACGCGGCACCGGCGGAGTACATACCGTTCTGCCCCCGGGCCCCGCACGATTGGTCATCGGTGGGCCAATGCAGCTGAAAATTAAAGATAAGGCAATCCCCCGTGCCCGTGCGTATCTGCCAGGAATAGCGTGGATCCATACCGCGTTGCACGGCTATATCCGTGGGAGACTCTGAGAACCTGAAGAGACGGGGTTCGTGTTTGATTTCTACGTGCACAGGACCCACGAAGCGCAGCTCCTCGAGTTGGATGCCTGTGGGGTTACAAGTAACCAAGAACGCTGCCTGTTTTCGATATTGAGAGATTGTGTGGGGTCAGGCACAAGATAGAAGTGCGGTTTGCCATCTTTATTCAAATACCGACCGCATACATCAGTGGCATATTTCTGTGGCTTGATGAGTAGAGTCAAGGCATACAAAAAAAGGGTCGCTCATTCTAGGCGGAGATTTTATCAAGATTCGACGACTTGCCCGTGTTCAAATCTATGCAAAGTGATATCTGGGACGCTTGGATGTAGAAATAAACGGATCTGACGCACACGGGAAAAATTGCTCTGGACCAGTGATATTTTTATGGAGAATTTGCAGAGGAAGTTGATTTCCGATCATAGCGAAGTACTCAGAGAATTGTCCGAGCTCTCCCATATGTAGAGGCCAGCCAAGGGGAAGGGACAGGGATGCAGATTTCGCAGAAGACGACGATAGTGAGACCAGACGCCGCAGATAGACTGTAAATTGCGCTTGAAATCAAAGATCTTGGAGGGACGAACAAGATTCGTTCAACAATCTAACTGTCTTATCTTGCATTGACGCCCCGTTTCATCGTAGTATAGGCGCTGTGAATGTGCATAACTGGCCGTGTGAAAACAAGACTATTTGTGAGGCCAATAGAAGTCTGATTAGGGAAGATCGAAGGCGAATCTTAGCACATTCTGGACGCTCAAGGACTTTTCACATCTCGGAGTCTTCCAGAAGGCTGCTTGAAAAGAGAAGGTGGAACTTGACTAAGTTGCAGTTGTTTCAACTTTCATCACCAAATAAGTCTAACGGATCAAAGGGGGTCGTGACCTCGGCAAGTCGCACTAAGGCTTGGAGCCTTTTGGACCAGGCTTGGATGCGACGCGCAAGGCCCTTCCAACCCAGGCTCAAGGCTGGTCTGCCCATGCAGCCCTACCGCAAGCCTTCCTCAGAGCTTGAAACCCCCTCCCATGCCTTCTGGAAGCCTTGCCTTTTCGGAACCCGCTCAAAATCGTCCAAGTCCCACCTGGCGTGATGCGCTGCGT
This sequence comes from Mycena epipterygia, assembly GCA_029281465.1. Taxonomy (NCBI): domain Eukaryota; kingdom Fungi; phylum Basidiomycota; class Agaricomycetes; order Agaricales; family Mycenaceae; genus Mycena; species Mycena epipterygia. The sequence goes on along the minus strand of JARJCQ010000042.1, from coordinate 228,985 downwards.
CTTGCTCTCGACCACAATCTTTTCCCTCCTTTTCCTCCTGGTTCATCTATCTCATACAGACATTCCCTCCTCTTCCTCGATACCTCCTTTTTCCGAGTCCCTCAAGCTCTCTTCAAGTCATCCAAATCTTGACTAACACGCCCTTCAAGTTAACATCGTCGCCGCCGCCTTGGTCTCACGCAGCACTTCCAGGAGTCCTCACACGACGAGTCGGAGAACTTATGCGACACATCCATCGTTTTCCTCCCCCCATCCCTTGCTTTTTCCCCGCCATCCTTCTGTACTCATGACGGATTAATACACCCGTCCACCATGCCCTTCTCTACTGTTATTTTGTTTCCTCCGCCGTACTGCATCCCCCACATCTCAGCCTACCATCATTTCTTCCCGTCCTCGTCCTCTCGCAGCTCCCGTGCTGCCTATCCTAATTCCCTCTCGCCGAATCCATCCGCACACCCTCTTTCCGTGCCCATCCCTGCATCGACATCCTACTTCGCGTCTCCGTCCCAGCAGCGACTCGCGAGGACGCCGCCTCTGATCATCGTTCCCCACCCCATCCCTCATTCGGTAAGATTCCTTTTCGTCGCGTCCTTGTTCGCCTCCCGGTCCATCTTTTCGCATTCTGCGTCGCTCCACTCGTAAACTACATCATTGTTCTCGCCTGGCTTCTTTACCCTCCTTCCTCCTCTCTCCTCTCTCGCTGCTTTTTAACCCGTATCCTTGGCTGACAAAGAGTTCCAGGATCCACATGTTCGACGTCGGTGGGCTGCGCTCGGAGCGGAAGAGGTGGATTCATTGTTTTGAGAGGTGAGTACTTGCTTCCTTCATTCCTTCCTACACGCTCCCATTTCTGTTTCTATTTCTACCACGGTTTTTATCGTTTCTTCCTTCTTCATTTCTGTTTCTATATCCCCGGGTCGATGTGGATATGCAGCCGCGGCCCGTGGGGTCAAACACTGCTCCGAGGCGTCGGAGGCGGGCAGCCCACATCTGCTGAGGAAATGAGACGCGGGGGCAAGTCTTGGTCACCCTCCCTCCTGCGACTTTTCCACGATTCAATCCATTACTCGCTGCTCCTCATGACGTCCCACCCCATATCTCGCTCCTCGCGCCTAGTTACGCCCCCGTCCTTCTAAATTTTGGATCTTCTGTCGTTTCCACTCCAGCCTACTCATTCTCATGATTCCTCCCATGAAATCGCTCTCACCGTCTTTCACTCCAGATTGATACCTGTCGCCGCGACCCACCAGGATTCGGCTCAGTCGATAGGAGGTCGAGATCCGAGGAGGAGTTAAGGAATACTCTGGTGAGTCCCTGGACGCTCTGCTTTACTCATTTAGCTAATCACGACAGTTCATCTCTCTCTATGTCGTCTGTTACCTGCTGTGAAACACCCCTTCTGAATCCAAGCCTCCGGGCCGCGAGTGGACCATCGTCCGCCGGCCTGTACCCATATGTGAGTGCTTCACCACCCCTTTAACCTGCTCTCCTCTCCATCTTCTTCCTTCGCGTCTCATGTCTGCCCCGTCCTTTGTCTCCTTCCATTGTGTTTTCTCCGCGCGCGCCGCCGTCGCCGCAGCCATATGCATAATACCATCCTTTCTCCCCTTTTTTATTTCGTCGTTCCTGACTGAAGACGGCTGACTGAAGACGGCAGCATTTAACGCCCGAATGGATGTAAGTGCAGACCTTCTCGTTCCTTCCTATCTAATTTGGCTCTCTAGACGCACTAAAATAAATAACTTCGCTCTCTGAAACGTATTTCCTCTCTGACCCCTGCGCTCCGCCATCAGTAAATGACTTAAGACTGTTTTAATTCCCGTAAGTCCCCAATTATTCGATCTCTTCCTCACTGATTTCGGTACTATCCCCAGTCTTTTATGCACTCCGACTCGTACCACGGCACACACCATACTGTAAGTGGCCTTCTTTTTTTCAGAAGTCATACTGAATAGTCCTGTATTTATTAATAGTGCTCTCCGTTCTTCGCGGCTGGTTGTAGGCTTGTAACCTGATCGATTCTCTACATGTTTTGTATTTACGACTCATGAATGCATTCAAATTTTCACTTATTATTTAGAGTGTCGTAAGATACCTGAAATAAATACCAAGCGCCTGGATGACCTTACAAGTCCGTCAAAGCCTTCCAAGGGCGCCAGAACCTTGAAGCAACCTTGAAGTATTGTTCCTCATGTGAGAGGGGGCCATAAGGGTGGTTCAAGCCTTGACGCGGCTTGAAAGGCCTTTTGGGCCTTCCAACCCCCTCCCAGACCCCTCTCAAGGTTTCGACCTATTTGGTGATGTTGTTCCGACGCGTTACAGACAAACATGGCCACACACTCCTCCTTTCGAATCCCAAGATCGTCCCTTCGACGCGTTCGCCTTCCCTTCTTGGGATCGTTCCAACATCTGTGGTGAGTTGAAATAAGCCAGCATTTACTCCTGGTGTTTACGATTTCAGAGTTCACGGGGGACTGCATCTTTGCCACGCGGCGGATCCTAGACTCCTAGTGGCAGACTTCGCGTTTTTTCTTGAATGGATCCTCTAGAAGACGAGTTCGACAGGATTCTAAGAGAAAACCCTATTCCCGATGACTTTCTCCGTGCCGCAGATACCTTAGAAGTAGTGGCCCTGGGACCATCCTGGTGCGCATGATTGGCCTAGAAGCCTCAGTACTACTCGGGCTGATCCTTACGCAGCTCACCAACAGCCAATGCACCTACCCAGGCATTTGAGGCGGATAATTTTGATCTCATGTTCATTGATGACCTCTCGGATGACCTGCTAGTGGCCTGCGACGAGGCGGAGCGCTCCGCTTTGCTTCCCGGCAACGTGCTCGACGGGGAGCTTGTCGGAAGTTCTCCACAAGTACTCCACTGTCTCCGGGACTCTCCCCCTCATCATCCGAAGTACCCTTCGCCTCAATTCCATTGTCGCGAATGTTAATCCACCCCAGCGACATCGACATGTCCACGCCTGACACCAATGGTGTCCTACTGCCGCCATTGAGAGAATCCTCTCCAGAGGAGGACGAGTTCGATATATTATTGTCTGACAGCCTTGCGGACGACGTATTGCTCGCGTACGACCAGGCAGAGCGTGTTGGCTTCCTCGACCCTCTAATTCCGACACCTCCGCAAGCAATAACCGGGTCCGTTTTCGCTTATGTCCATTTGCGAGGTGCTTATCCCGGAATTCAGTTCTGCCTGCTCCGCGGAGGAACATTTGGCTCCAGAACGGACTTCGAGGAACCCATCGTGTGCATTTTACGATCCGACTATTGTGTAACGGCTGACGCCCCTTCCAGAGGGAGTCCAGCACCGGTGACCACAGTGGCTAGCCACGTCGAGCGTAAGTTGGCTTGCATTGCCGATACCCTACTTTCCGTCTCACTGGTCTCCTAGCAGTAGAACCTCCTGGAAACTCCTCATTCCTTGGTCCTTCCCAATCGGCTAAGCATGCTCCGTCAACGCCGTTCCGCAACGTCACCAAGTCTGTTTCCGGTCTTATTACGGCTTCGTATATTTAACGACAGGACATCTGTAGTCGTGCGCGAACACCCCCAAATGCGAAGGCCGAAAAGCTGATTATGTTGGGATCCCCGATATCGATCTCGTCGTACGTGTATCATCATGTTCGAAATATGAACGTCTTTCCCTAATCAAGCCCAGAAACTCGTCGTCTGATTGCAGGTACGATGCTCCTAGGCCCGTGCTATCCCACTGACAACGAAACTCGCAGCGACGATGAATCAGACGGGGACTCAACGCCGTGGACTTCCCCCGTATGATTGGAGAAACCAAGTCAACTGCGAGTGTTTCACCGGCTGCTTCCAGCCCGAGTCGCGATTCGAAGACGAAGAGACTGTGTGCGCTGGCGATCCCGCAAGGTCTGAAAGCCAACTCTCGTTCGGCGGTGTAAATATCCGCCTTCAATTAAAGACCATCGCATTACTTATCCGATGCAGCGTTCCCAGTCGCATATCATCCCTTGCTCCTCCGCCGACTCGACTGAATTTGAAACGGAAAGCTACCACATGGGAGGCAGAGGTACATACATTGTTTGTTGGGGATTATCCTGAAATCACGATGACCTTACCTCTAGCCCGACCCCCCCAAGAAGCTCAGGCCCTCAGATCAAAAGCACCTGGATACGTTCTTCGCTCGCTACCCGCTCTTCCAATACGACCGCGCCGCCCCCGCCCCTGCCCAATTCAGCGCGATGTGTAGCGTCTACTTCCCTCGGCCCAAGACGGAATCAGTGTTAAAAATGAGAGCTGAACGGAGCATACCTCCAGATCCCCGGCGCGCCGCGGCGTACGCAGAGTTCCGGAAGGCGATGGCGCTGGCGTTCGGCGACACTGGTGGGATCGCCGGGATTGTTTTGCCTCCACTGGACTTGAAACAGGAAGCAACCGTATGGAAAGATGAAGTGCGCCGTTCAAGTATATACGATTGCGGATCATATACTGACCTTTCTGCCAGCCACACCCCGCCAAGAAATCCAAAATCCAAAACCACTTGGAGAAATTCTTCGCGGACTATCCGCGCTTCCGCTATGACCCCGCTTTGCCCGTCTCAGCTCAGTACAACGCGATGTGTCGGTTGTACTTCCCGGGGCGAGGTCCGATAAAAACGGAACGGGGCGCGAATGCAGATCCCCAACGTACTGCGGCGTATGCGAAATTCCGAAAGGCGATGGTACTGACGTTCAATGATATCTACGGGACGGACGTGAACGATCTGGGGAATTGGCAGTCGCTCTGCCGCCTCTTAGAGCTTGACCCGATTCCGCAGACGTTGTGGGCGTGTCGCACGGTGAGCTGCAACGACCCCTTTCGCGCGCCACTCTGATTGGAATACATATGTAATTCCAGGCGGTGGGGAGCGTTCATGTGAACCTCGTTGACTTGGTGGATGCGGGGGAGAGTGGGGATGGGGCGTCCATTCGCAAATTTGAAAGCGAAGAGGACCTTGGTTTTTACACGAGGGCGACGCGGAAGTATTTCCCTCGAGAAGATGCTGATCTCGAGCAAGGGGGGTTGCTCAAATTTCTGCTGAGGCACGTTAGATAGCTACCGAACCGACTCGCTTAAACAATTTTAATACTTGCGCAACAGATGCATACGGGTATGGTTATGTACGTTCGAAGGATATTATTTCATGGGAAGGGAGTCTAAGAAGCCTAGAAGTGGATATCGTATAACCAACATAAGGCCAGGTACGCAATGAGTCCGAATTGAACGGCCATTAAAATGTTCCACGCCCGGGATGGCGCGGCTTCCAAATTGAGCAGTTGAAGTTCTTCCTCCGCTAACGAGAAATTGTGCGCCATGTTTTTCAGCAGTACGTAAATCAAAATGATTTGTCTCGCGTGCCATAATGTTTCGTCTTCATGGGCCGAGTCTGTCTCCTGGACTTCGAGCGTTCAACTGGGTATATCTCGACGCGGAATTGTTTGAACTTAATCTGTGCAAAGGGCTCGTCCTTTTCACGGGACAGCTGGAACAACGGATATCCGAGTTCTCGGGCGACGTCCTGGCTGTAAGGGTCAAAATCTTTGCCTTCATGGAATTAGCAGAGTCCCCTGTAGACCCAGGACCGTCGTCCGATGGCTTTCATTTCCAACTCGATAGAAAGAAAGCCAAGATTCTTGGACTCTTCAGCGCTGAGCCGTTCCGTTCCGGATGGATTAAGCGCCCAGTACCTGCGGACTCCGGATAATGAAGTCGTCCTGGGACCGGTTGAAGGTCCGCCAAGGGACATAGAAATAGATACCCAGTGGGTAGGATATCCATAGCTCGAGAGACCTTGAGTTCATAGACTATCTTGTATATCACAACTGACGAAAATGAGCAACAAGATGAGAAGCTTGTCCCAACATACGGTAATCCTCTTGGTTATTATCTTGAGGCGATTGAAAATGTGGTCGGCTTGCGACAGCCACGCTCGTTCTACATCGCATTTAAGCCAGACTGTACGGAACATGCTCGGAATTCACCCTTCCGACGGTGCGGATGAGGAGCGTAATAATGGTAAAAAAGGAGAACGCACCGACTCCAGCCATTCTCCATAGCGAACGACTCAGCACCTTCCCAATCGTATCCAAATGCATTCAGGCACATGCTCGGGATTCATCCCATCGACGTTGTGGATTAGGAGAGGAGTACTATTTCTGACTAGGAAACTGGCCACACTAGGAAGCTGGCCACTTGCCAAATATATGTATGAATAGTACCAAATGTTAACAACTTGGACTTGGGGAGGGACTACGACCCCTGACGCCCATCCATGCCAAAATTTGAGGCGGAATGTTGCATTGATGCTTCGTTTGATCGCGGGCCGAGGGTGAGAACATCATTTTCTTAATACCGAAAGGCCATTTCACCTGTTTCTCCACCAATTATTGGTCGATCCACAATATTTGGGGCTCATTCTGACCGCAAAGGTCTCGCGCTCATCACCTATATCAAGGGCTTCCGTAAATTTAGTTCCCCCCTCATAAAACCTCAAGGACAAACATGATGTGCCCTGAAATACCTCACCGCTGCGACCTCAATATGAAAATACCCTTTGACCCTACCAATCTAGAACTTCACATGGTCCATTATGATGTATGAAGCTTCAATTGCGAAGGTAGACAACTATTATATCTGTTTTATATCTCTCTCAGCGTCGACCATGCGCCAAATCAGCCGATTTTCTCTAGTACCAATATCTAAATGCCGGGTTCTCGACAGTTCGACTCAGGAGTGGAACCCCGTGCCAAGTATGTCCATCTACTTATTATGAAGCTGTATGAAGCTTATTTTGGGCAACTATGTGCTCTCACTCTTACGCTGCAGTCGTTTGATCAGCAGTATGGATCCCGTCGCACGTGCCTGGCATCGGAAGCACTCAGTTCTACCATTTTTCTAGGTTCAACATGCCCTTTAACCATCTACAATACTGTAGTTGGATCCCTGAACATGATAAAGCAGCATAATGGCATTAAATGAGCTGGCAACAATGTATTTGCGTGGGTGGCCAGCTTCCCCATAATTACCCGTTCGGGAGTTTCGCCCGAACTAAATTCACTGCACCTTCAGAATGTCGCCAAATGTGCCAAAAGTAGGCTCAACTTGTTCCCAGGATTCGCGCCTACCATATGGAAGTTTTAGATGCTCAGAAACTTTCTCGAGGGAGTTATTAACGGGTCAAAACCCCTAAGGTGGCCAGGTTCCCAGCGCCTGATAGTATATGGTAAAGAAAGGGGAACACACCGAGTCCAACCATTCTCCATAACTAGTGACTCAGGACCTTCCCAACCGAATTCAAATGCACAATCAGGAACGCAGTCAGGCACATGCTCGGATTCATCTTTTCGACGTTGTAGATCGGGAGATGAATATATGGCAAACAAAGGGGAACATACCGAGTCCCAACAACTTGGGACCTTCCTGTCTCTTGAAGTTTAAGAAGAGACACAACCCTGCGAATTGGTGGGTTCCATACCGAAAGACGGCTAATGTCATCCGCTGCGAGATCAAGAGATAGGCGGCCAGTCGAAGGCCGCACCCACTTCGTATAGTTAAAAATGTGCTGCCCTTCGAATTAGAAGTGCGGATAGCACGAGATCAGTTGACGCACGAGTTCTCTCCCTTTAACGAATGACAATTGAATTCTTCGTCCTGGAAAGATTAATAACAATGACTTGAAAGACACCATGCTGACTATGTGTACATACCAGATACCCCCCAAAATACACAGTCGACAGTGTCGACTGACGATACTTTTCATTTGCCTCGCAGGTAAGCTCGTTCGCACGAGAGGTATGTACCGACCATGGTGAATAGACCACATGAATTCACTGTGCTGAAGAGCTGAACGAAGTTAGGATGCCTTTAAATAGAACGCTGTCAGCACGCGATTGTCTGTGCTCACCGGAGCCATGCATAGCGGGGAATATCCTGCCGCCATTCCTGAGAAGAAATGGATATAGAATTCAACAATGAAGTGAACCTTAACCGCACCTGTTCGGCATTGTTCCCCTGGTACATGACGATGGCCATGTCTCATGTGCAACCATGGACGCGGGCTGAGTAAATTCTGCGCACGAAAGGGCGCCATTGCTATTGCTGCGATGAGCCGTATTTGATCCCGAGTCCAGACTTGTTTCATTGCGCAGATCCAAGTCTCCCATGGGAATCGTTCGAAAATCCGAGCGCTCACTATCAGTCTTTTTTCAACATGAAATGCTGCCATTGCTCACCTGTAGGAACGACGGGAGCTGCCTGCTTCATCCCGGTGATACTCGTGAGATTATCGCGGGCAACCACAAAGTGCTGGCCGTTGGGGGAAAAAGCGCCAGGATATCTGAATCGGACGTTCTCAGAGATCATTCCGGGAGGGTAGCACAGATCTGCGTGAGTCGCGAAGGTAGGAAGGAGAGATGTTAAGCACTTGACATGACCAACTTCGTATCCGCGCTGGGAATTAGCCATTATATTTAGCTCTTAAGCGGATCCCACTTTCAGGCCCAGGCCCGGTATATTTTAGACGTATAGGAAAGGAGCATAACATCTGGTGCTCATTCCGAGTTCCATTAGTCCATAGGCCAACACCCAACCGAATTGAAGTACAAAAATCCCAGCTTAGCTCCGCTTGGACTGCTCAGCTCATCAAGTACTTCGGAGGTCTCGTGGTTCTAGATTCCCGCTGAGGATGGGTTGATTAGTCTAATGATGATGGTACGTAATGGACACTTCCCGTCAAAAGATAATCGCGTGTCCGGCCGGCCGCCCCGCCGTTCAACGGTTTAACTGGCATAAAACACACGCAAGTCCCTACAAGGTGTTGCTAGGGCCAGGGTTTATTTTCTCTTCCAGTTTTCTCTTTGCCGAATCCGCAGAAATTCATTGATTGAAGGTCAGGGAAGAACTTCTATTAGCCGTATGCTATTAGGTTACACGGACTATGTCCCGCTCCCGCGCGGAACGAAGAAATGCCGGGCAGAGTGAACATACAGTATTGCACTCATATTCCGTGCGAACATTCAATGCCTATTTTCATCAAATCTTCATGATCACAAAAGTCGGCTTGCGAGACTATGCAAGACTATGAAAACCGAATGGAAACAGGGACAGTTAACTTCCAAGGTTAAGATTGTATTAATATAGAGTTCATGCTCCCAATCTTCCTGTGTTGAAAATTCAAAGGTTGCATCTGAGCGGCCATATCTCCGGTGGTGGCGGAGTTCAAACGTAAGTCCTTCATTTCTCTCAATATTCTTGTTCTACTGCATTCAAAGAGGGAAAGAGGGTAATATAACGAGATCTGCTGGCTGATTCTTGGACTGTCGCAGTAGATCCTAGCAGATCCCAGCATGACCAATTTTCACTGGGATTCAGGAGTCAGCCAGATGAACTGAAGGAATGAAGTTCTCGTATACTAGGGTGCCCAAGTTGAGGAGACAAGTGTGCCCTGACGGTGACTGGAGTTGGAGTGAAGACAGACAAAGTGACATCAGTCACGGAAAAGACACGTCACGTACTGTCACGCATGTGACCGAGTGGCACCTTTCGCGCGTCCCACCTTGAACGTCGCGTCTTTTCTACGTCCTCCCGCGGATAAAACCTGCTGAAAATCTAGGATAGGGAAGGAAAACCATACACTATTTAACCGCCCCCTGATAACGCAGCTTCGTGGTTTCCACATTTACAAGTATGGCTCAGACGCTGGAGGACGACATTGACGTGTTTGGTCTTCACGAATTCTCGCAAGACTTTCTTACAGAGCTGGATCGGGCGGAGGAGGCTTTTCCTTCAAGGTGCGCAATCACCGTTTTTCGACGCCCTCAGTGCCGATGATACCGTTACGCGTCAGCTTCTGTGCTCCCCCTCCCAGCACAGCGGCTACGCAGCTATTGGACGACGATGAATTTGATTGTATGTTCCTGGAGCCCTGCTCTCAAGAAATGACAGAGGCTCTGGATGAAATGGAGCGGCCTGATTTTGTGCCTTCACAAAGCATGAGCAGGTCGCAACCGGCACCACGGCGGTGCTCCTCCCCGATTTTCGCGACTGAGAGCTTCAAAACCCCCGCCTGTACCGCACCGGAATCTTGTGTCTCTGTGGCAAGCGAGAGAAAGAAACTTTTGGAATCTGCGATCGTGGCGCGCGTTCCCACTTCCGAATTCAGCGAATGCTCGATTATAGTGGCAAGGTGGGTCGCGTAGAATTCTTCCTCGCTTCTTCCATGCTGATTCTTGCAGGACATCGGATAGGTATTCCACTTACGCCCTACCTTGAATTACTGTCGCTCACATTGATCTTTAGCATTGATATCAAAGAGGAAGGCTCTTCCCCCGCGGTAATCGCGTCTTCGCTCCCATCGACCCCTCCGTCAATCAACACCGGATCTAAAAGAAAACGGGACGACTGGCTAACAGACAGCGTCAATATTCTGTGCACCTATCACGTCAATGTTGACCTAACTTGCGCATTCTCCAGGACTCTGACGACGAGACAGAATATAAAAAACCGAAGCCGCCTGCTACCGCCACCCACCTCGAGGAATTCTTCTCCTCGTATCCGAAATTTGAGTACGATCCCTCCGGTCCCGCGTCGCAGCAGTTTCAGCAGCTGCGAAACGTGTACAAAAAGGAGCGAACGAAGATTGACCCCGACGAGCTATACCAGGGCTACAACCGCGCGCTAGGGCTCGCGTTCAGCCAATATTACGGGAACGACGCCAATGACCTCGGGAACTGGCAGAAGCTCTGTCGCACTGTCGAGATATTCCCCGTCCCCGATTCGGTTGAGGAATGTAAATTCGTAAGTTGCCTTACTCAACTCAATTTTTCGCCTTCACTGACGCCGCGTCTCCTCAGGCGATCGAGGATTCACACGTGAATCTCATCGACCTCATGGACATTCAGACCACGGGCGAACCTGTCCATCGGTTCCGCACCGAGAGAGAGCTCGCTACGTACACCAAAAAGACAGGGAAAATCTTTCCAAGCAGCCGTGCCCACAAAGGCGACTTGCTCCAGGCTTTGTTGCGACGGATTTGGCACCCCCCGCCAGAGAACCTCATGCGGCGCGGTGGACATTGGGTTGAACGTGATCCTTAATATACCCACACCTCCCTGCCCTGCGTCCGTTCTGCTCGTTATCGAAATTAGTATGTTCTCATTCCTTGCTTTCCTGCTACTTAATTGCTATCATCGACGCGTACAATCTATCCTATCTACCGTTCTTAACGAAATATTGGTTTGAAAATTTCTGCTGGCTGTTGGCGTGCGCGAAAATATTCTGTATCTTCTCCGATTTCCAGGCTACGGGAGTAATTTTTCTGGATCCGTTCGTAGATCTCGACGGTATGTCGTCACAATTTCGAACCTTGAAAACGTCACTGAAAAATATCGAACTTCGCATGTCCGAGTGTTACAGGAAATCGATAACCAACCTATTGCTATTAGGTTAACGGCCAGTTGTTTTCTTATAAAAGGAGGATGACTTCATCTTAGGTGTCCCTAGCCAATCTGGAACGTGCTGCCTAACGAGTTGACGGTTCCAGTCCGTTTGGCCCAATCTGCAAACCGCGTTTTTTGCCCAACTCCGGACCGCGCCCGACGCGTCGATAAATCAGATGGCGATCATGATGTGAGCCCCACGGCCCCCGCTGAACGCGGTTCAACCTTCAACGCCAGCCCAATTGCCAATAGCTCTTGCGCCGGGACACGCTCGGCTCGGCAATGACACATAAGAACACTCAGCTGAGGCTCAGCACCGACTGCTCCTTACCAAGGTCTCATACCTTCACCAAGATGGGTGTCATTCTGGCGCATGTTTCCCCCCAAATTCCTTCTAGAGCACGATATGCCAGACCTCTCTGGAAAGATGAGGCTCAAATTTTGCATCTCTAGTCGTCGACTGATCAAAGCGCACAGATTGTTATCGTGACCGGAGGAAACACCGGCATTGGGTACCAGACCGTCAAACAGCTGCTGTTGAAAAACGCAACGGTGTATTTGGCTGCACGGTCTCCCGAGAGAGCTGCTACTGTCAGAAGGCTGGAGGACGAGACGACAAAGTCCGCGAGATTTCTGCATTTGGACCTCGCGGATCTGCCTAGTGTGCGCACGGCCGTAGAGACGTTCCTCGCGCAGGAGTCAAGGCTGGATATTCTGTTCAATAATGGGTGAATCGCGATTTTCTTCCACCAGATTGAAACTTATATCTGTGAACTTTAAAGCGCGGTGATGACCTCGCTTACAGAGCTGCTCACGCCCCAAAATCACGATTTTCGTAGAGAACCTCGGTTGAATTTCTACGTTGCGTTGACCTTTTTTTTGGAATTCGGGACGAACTTGATCGGTCACGGAACTACTCGTACGTGGACCCATGCCCATAGCCCGCCGCAGGGATATTGAACAAAAATCAGCTTCCGGCACTCAGCAAATCGTACGAAGAGACGAGAGTCCCCGTGCGCGTCATCAACATCACTTCTTCCGGCTACGATTTCGCCCCTGGGAACGGCATCGATTTCGTTAGCCTCAAGGTGGGTCAGAGCGCGACGTGTGGCTCGAAAAAGGCAGAGAGCTTCATGGGCCCGTGGTGCGCATTCACCCCCTCTTTCGTGTTTTCCGCAGCTACTGAAGTCCACCGCAGGCAGCTGTATGGCGAGAGCAAGATGGGGAATATCTTCATCTCGAACTATTTTGCGAAGAAGCATTCGGACGTGCTTGTTTCGTGTTCGGTTCACCCTGGTGGGATCAAGAGCGACCTGCAGAGGTCTGTATCTCGTCTCACACCAGCGGCGCAGCGTCTCTGATTCTTTGCAGACATACAGCGGGCTGGATACAATTCCTCTCCAACCTGCTATTATTCCCCACGCCGTACGCACTGCATCATTTTTAAGTGTTCTTTTACTAAGAAGATTAACAGCATGGGTGCCTATACTCAGCTCTGGGGCGCGACAGTCGCGACACCCGCCCAGATCACCGGCCAGGTGAACTAGATTTATCCCGCTGCCGACCGAAAGCTAATGTATTTTCACTAGTATCTGGTTCCGTGGGGCAAGGTTGGAAAGGTGGTTTCACGCGCAGCGAATATGAAGCTGGAGGATGAAGTCATTGCACACATCAAGGAGCAGGTCAAGGACTTCTGAAAAAATGAGATTCAAGGAGGGTATATACTGGGTGCTATCGACACAAACTGAACTGCTGATACATTATATTATAGAGTACTAGATGGCAAACCAGTGCCCACTTAAAGAGTCAACGTTTTGCACCTCCGTGAGCTTGTCCATATTCTGAAGTGTCGAGTCCTGCATCGTGCTCTGCCCCATGGACCCCTCAGCCGACGTGGGCGCCTGCAGGGCCATGGGCGTCGATATGAGCGTGCGCAATTTGCGGCGCGAGTTGAGCCTATGCAGATATGAAATATTCAGTGGGACTGGATAGCCGGCAGCCACGATTTTCTTACGTCGCGAGGAGCGCGTTGGTGTACATGCGGCCCAGAGAAAAGTGCATGGCCTGGATGACATATATTTATGAGCAAGAAGCGCGCGGGGAAAGTTGGGAGGACGCACGAGCCAGATGAAGGTGTTCGGCGATCCAATGTACTAGAACGTGGGTCGTCAGCAGGTGCAGATAAATTGCGGGGTTTCGGGACGTACGGCGGCCAGGGATCCCAGAGCGAGGAGACTAGTGATCGGATAGATGAGGACAAGTTGAAGTGGGGTGGGATGCATACGTACCTCGTTACCAATCCTGTGGAGACGGTAAACTGGATGACTCGAGTAAGGATAAACTTGGTGCTAGATAAAATGATTAATTTATTTTAGGCAAATGAATAAGAACGTACCGTTCAAAGCCGCTCTTCTCACGCTGCAGATACCAACACAGAACGAGCGCAATAGCGAGGTCGTCTGGCGGATTGGAATGTCAGTCCTAGCGAAGGAGGGTAGTGGAGAGCAGACACACTTGCAGCCCCAGTCGAGAAGACGCCGATGGTTTCCCCCTTCAAGTCCGGGGGTATCTTGGTTGAATTTCTGGTAAAGGCGACATTCTGCGCGGCCAAGAGCAGGTCGAGCACCAGCGTAGTTGTGCACCCCGCGGTCAGGACGCCCGTCAGTAGCTTGTTTCGGTTGCTGAAGCGCCATACACTGAACAACGTCTCACATCAATGCAACAGTCAAATCCAGGCGAAAATCAACATACCGGAGGAGGAAAAATGCCTGGCAGATGAACGTTGACACGCCCAGAAAGACGAGGTGCAGGTCGAGCCCTATCGTCGTTAGCCCGAGCGCGACTACGTTGCCCCAGTTTGTGACGAGATAGAAATACATCGCTTGAGAGATCAGAACAAGGTGAACGAAGTCCAGCGTCCTATAAAATACAATTCAGCGTCGGAGGTCGAGCGGGGTGTTCTTATTTACCACACAATCCCCACCTAAATGCAGCTGTCAGAGCCTGTATGAGTTTCTGGGAGTTTAGCACTTACCAACGACTTCAGGCTGAGTGGATCGTTCGGAAAGCTTTCGTAATAGATATACGCCTGGACGGAGAGTATTCCTTGGAAGCTTCGGAAAGGGAAACGATGAGTTTCGAGGGAATTATAGCTTCACGTCTGACGTGGACTCACAAGATGGACACGAAGACTGGTTCAAAGGCATCAGTTCCAAAGGACTTGCAGATCGCACGGTATAGACTTACCACCTATAAGCAGTGCTCCGTACGAGGAATCGAGAGGAGCCATGACAAGCAAAAAGAACCAGCGCAGAGTTGTAAGTATTCGGTCGTGCGATGAAAAAGAGCAGTCGAAAACCTATTTTTTAAAGAACCGCAGGCGCTTTATAGGCCATAGTGTGGAGGGCAACTGGTGATATTACGGCCGGAGTATACTCTCATCAGTCTGCGAAAATAGTCATACGAATGAATTGAGAGCATTTTGTCACTCGTCCATAGCAGTGCGGCATTCGATTGTGAGGAAGCTTTCTGCCTTTCTTTCCATTTGTAAAAGCGTACGAGTCGAGACAGAAATCAGGATAGAGTCGTATTTCAACTACATTACAACTAATATCTGCCTCCTCTTCAATCGCGACTCTCCACCTCCAGCTCCCACCGTTATCCAAGAAGTTGGCAACCAGCCATATCAACAGGTGGTATGAACTATCAGTGTGGGAACTTGCGTCGAAAAATTGGCTCGAGGGAGCGCGGGGGTAACCAAGGCGATATTTAAGCGATACCCGCATCAAAAAGTGGTGAGAGGTCAAGCCCTACGCAAAGTTAGCTGCCAGTGGGAGGTACGCCTTTATAATAGTGTGCGGCCGCGTCATGCAGGGTGGTGGGACGGCGGTTCCAGCATTGAGTTTAAACCAGAGGGCCAGGGACAACAGAGGGCTCGGAGACCGCGAAGTGGTGAAGGGTGTTTTTCCCTTTGATTTTTTTGAACCGGAGTTTACATAGCGTGTCCAGCCAGTCGACGGGCAGAGCTGTGGAGATTTATCTCCGTGGAGGTACGAGCGGCTACGTGCTCATCAATATCATGGTCCGTGCGCGCAGTGATAGTATATATAGATAGCATGCGTTTGTACCCGTATTACCTCCAGTCTGTAACCGTCCCTCGGGGTCTTCCCGTTGTATCGCGTCAGTCGTGTGGCTAGCGTTGCCTCCCAGTGTCAAGCTTCCTCTGCAGGCTGTCCCCCTGTCAGTTTCCTCTACAAGAGCTTTCGGACCAGCTTGGCAAATGGGCTTGCCCCCCTTAGCAGAGTTTGAATTTGGTGTGGGCTTGGACGGCTTGGCTTGTGACCGGGCTTGGCTTGTCCTCGGCTACACTACATATTCTCACCAAGGGGATTTTGGAGTCCACGCCATCTTCGTCACTTCGTTACTTAGGAATGGGGAAGAAGTGGAAATCTTTGATCACGAAACCGTGAAATAGCGTGACCGACCTTCAATGCAAACAAAAGCCGAGCTGTGGCTTAATTCGGCGGTCGTGCGCTACGGAGGAGCCGCTGCCCCCGTAAGTCGCCGAGATGCCCGATCCGCAGTCTGAATACCGGCAGTTTGCCTAACTGCTTGACTGTACTGTGTGTTTGAATTGATTTAAATATATTGCAAGTATCTAAAGAACTAAAGAGTAATCCATTGCGAACGGCGGTGGCGTGAGGATGGTGATTAACGAAGACAGGCGACTGTTCTGTTCTGCAAATCCAGAATAAGACCAAACAGCCAAAGTGACGAGAATTCACTAGAATTCGGTCGAGGTAACGAGCTTTCCCAAAAGTGGCTCCAGCTGACGAACTTTCATGATTCCGGATCAAAGTCACGAACTTTCGCACCCCTAAGCGAAGTGACGAAGGTGGGTACGACTCTTGCGCCCCTGGGAACGGCGTCGATTTCGTCAACCTCAAAGGCGAGCCAGAGGGCAACGCGTGGCTAAAAAATGCAGGAAGCTTCATGGGCCCCTGGTGCGCACTCATCCTCCTTTCACCCCTACGCAGCTACTGAAGGGCACCGCAGGCAGCTGTACGACGAGAGTAAGATGGGGAACATCTTCGTCTCGAACTATTTTGCGAAGAAGCATTCGGATGTGCTTGTCTCGTGCTCGGTCCACCCTGGTGGGATCAAGAACGATCTGCAGAGGTCTGTACCTCGTCCCACACCAGCGCAGCGTTTCTGATTCTTTGCAGACACACGGCTGGTTGGATACAATTCCTCTCCAACATGCTATTATTCCCCACGCCGTGCGTATCACGTTCATTCTCTTTAAACCTTTCGTTATACTCAGAAGATTAACAGCATGGGCGCTTATACTCAGCTCTGGAGCGCGACAATCGCGACACCCTGTCAGATCACCGGCCAGGTGAATTAGATTCATCCCACTGCCGACCGAAAGCTAATGCATTTTCACCAGTATCTGGTCCCGTGGGGCTAGGTTAGAAAGGCGGCTCCACGCGCAATGAATACGAAGCTGGAGGATGAAGTCATTGCATACATCAAGGAGCAGGTCAAGGGCTTCTGAGAAGATGACATTCAAGGAGAGTATATATTGGGTGCTATCGACACAAACTGAACTGCTGATACATTATATTATATAGAGTACTAGATGGCAAACCTGTGCCTGCTCAAAGAGTCAACGTACAATAATAAACAGCGTCCGCGCGCCCGCGCGCTCAGGAAATTAAACCCCGTACGTCTGTGCACTTTGCACCTCCGTGAGCTTGTCCATATTCTGAAGTGTCGAGTCCTGTATCGTGCTCTGCCCCACAGACCCCCCAGCCGATGCGGGAACCTGTACGGAGATGGGCGTCGATAGGAGTGTGCGCAGCTTGTGGCGCGAGTTGAGCCTACGCAGATATAAAATATTCAGTGGGACTGGATAGCCGGCAGTCGCGACTTTCTTACGTCGCGAGGAGCGCGTTGGTGTACATGCGACCTAGCGAAAAGTGCATGGCCTAGGCGGCATAGGTATATGAGAAAGGCGCGCGCGCGGAAATTAGGGAGGACTTACGAGCCAGATGAAGGTGTTCGGCGATCCAATGTACTAGAATGCGAATCGTCAGCAGGTGCAGATAAATTGCGGGGGTTCGGGACGTACGGCGGCTAGCGATCCCAGAGCGAGAAGACTGTAGTGATCGTATAGATGAGGACAAGATGAAGTGGGTACGGAATTTATGCGTACCTCGTTACCAATCCCGTTGAGACGGTAAACTGGATGACTCGAGTAAGGATAAACTTGGTGCTGGATAGAATGATTAATCAGTTTTAGGCAGACCAGATGAACAAGAACGCACCGTTCAAACCCGCTCTTCTCACGCTGCAGATACCAACACAGAACGAGCGCAATAGCGAGGTCGTCTGGCAGATTGGAATGTCAGTCCTGGCGAAGGAGGGTAGTGGAGAGCAGACACACTTGCAGCCCCAGTCGAGAAGACGCCGATGGTTTCCCCCTTCAAGTCCGGGGGTATCTTGGTTGAATTTCTGGTAAAGGCGACATTCTGCGCGGCCAAGAGCAGGTCGAGCACCAGCGTGGTTGTGCACCCCGCGGTCAGGACGCCCGTCAGTAGCTTGTTCCGGTTGCTGAAGCGCCACACGCTGAACAGCGTCTCACATCAATGCAACAGTCAAATCGCGAAAATCAACATACCGGAGGAGGAAAAATGCCTGGCAGATGAATGTTGACACGCTCAGGAAGACGAGGTGCAGGTCGAGCCCTATCGTCGTTAGCCCGAGCGCGGCTACGTTGCCCCAGTTTGTGACGAGATAGTAATACATCGCTTGAGAGATCAGAACAAGGTGAACAAAGTCCAGCGTCCTATAAAATACAATTCAGCGTCGGAGGTCGAGCGGGGTGTTCTTATTTACCACACAATCCCCACCTAAATGCAGCTGTCAGAGCCTGTATGAGTTTCTGGGAGTTTAGCACTTACCAACGACTTCAGGCTGAGTGGATCGTTCGGAAAGCTTTCGTAGTAAATGTACGCCTGGACGGAGAGTATTCCTTGAAAGCTTCGGAAAGGGAAACGATTAGTTCTGAGGGCATTATACCTTCACGTCTGACATGGACCCACAAGATAGACACGAAGACTGGATCGAACGCTTCAGCTCTAAAGGGCTTGCAGATCGTACGATGCGGACTTACCACCTATAAGCAGCGCTCCGTACGAGGAATCGAGAGGAGCCATGGCAAGCAAAAAGAATCAGCGCAGAGTTGTAATTCCGAAGAGCCTATTGTGCTGTTTAGTCCAGCTTCAAGCCTTCTAAGACTTTTGGAGTGTTTATTCCTGGTCGCGGGTCGCGCGATGAAAAGAGCAGTCGAAAACTTGATTTTAAAGAACCGCAGGCGATTTATAGGCCATAGTGCGGAGGGCAACTGGTGATATTACGGCCTGAATATCCTTCCATCAATCTGCGAACAGTCATACGAATGAATTGAGAGGATTGAGGGCACGACACTTGACGCTCGTCCATAGCAGTGCGGGGTTCGATTGTGAGGAAGCTCTCCCGAGACCCCCATTCTCTCGTACTGCCTTCTCCCGTCTTCACTTCCATCTCCCCATTTTCCACTGCCTGGACTCCACTCTTGTCTCGTTTCTTCCTTTCTCTCTGCCTATAAAAGTGTACACGAGTCGGGAATGGAGAGAGAAATCAGGATAGAGTCGTATTTCAACTACATTTCAACTAAAAAATTTCTGCGTCCTCTTCAAGGCTGAGTTCTCGACCACCATCGTGACTCTCCACTTCAGCTCCCATCGTTGTCCAGGAAGTTGGCAACCCGGGGAGGAGCCATATCAACAAGCGGGATGAACTATCAGTGTGGGAACTTGCGTCGAAAAATTGACTCGAGGGAGCGCGGGGGTAACCAAGGGAATATTTAAGCGACACCCGCATCAAAAATCCGGGTTCAGTCACACAAAATTAGCTGGAAGTAACGGCTTTGTCGAATATCTCTTGTGCGGCCGCGTCATGCGGGGTGGTGGTGGGAGGTGAAGGATGAATCCAGGGAACTTGGAGACGGGTGGCTAAATTAAACTAGAGGCCAGTGACGACAAAGGGCTGGGAGGCCACAAAGTGGTGAGGGTTTTTTTCCCGTTGACTTTTTTTTGAACTGGAGTTTACGTAGCGAGTACTCGAGTCCAGCTAGTCGGCGGGTAAAAATATTATCGATGCCTATCAACAAAAATGATACGCGAGTTGACTGCCGGCAGCTCCCCCCGCCCTCTCCCGCCTCCCACCGTTGTACTCGACTCTCGGATTGCGGCAGCACTACACAAGACGCTGTCCATCTCCATTGGATAACGATTCGAAGGGCAAGACCCTCTGAATTGCGTGCGGTGTCTCTCGACTGTATCTGTTCAAGAAATGTATTGTAGATTTATAACACTGTTACGGTAGTAAAAGGAAAGCAGAAATCGACAGCGTTGAGAAGGGAGCGACACAGGTGAGCTGAGTTAATCCGACGTCAAAGTAACGATTGAAAGAGGGTGAATCCTAATTTCGACCTAGCAGTGTACGGGCAGCATCATGAAACCAGAATATGAGGGACACACTTCGTTTAGGGGTAGTAAAAAATTGCAGTTCAACTCAGGGCCGCGTCCCAATTTTTTTTTTGGTTTCCCAAACCGCCTTCATTCTCCTAGTATTTCGTGTGAAGAGATTGGAAGAAACCATACATTGGTGGATCATGGATTCGTTTGTGAAATGAGTGAGCAAGTCAAGGGTCTACTTGTATCCTTTCACCGGTCCGAGCTGGTGTATTTGGATTCGGAGCATTAAAATTGACAGTGTGTATTTAAAACTAGAATGGACGATCTGTGTTGAGCATTGTGGCGCTAAAGAGTTAGACTGGTAACCAACCTGTCTACGGGAAAGTGTCGGTAGACTGGTTACCAGCCTACTAAAGAGTACGTATGTAGGATTTACGCTTCGACAGCGATTTTGTATGAACTCGACGGAGTGGTCAGCGTCTGTGCGGGTGCGCAATTAATCAGAGTTCGTCCTGCAGAGTTTCCTCGGCAATTTTTTTCCCTTTAAAATTCTGGACAAATCATATCCAGATGCATCCTTGGCATTTTCTGAGTTATGAGTAGCGAGTCGATAGCAGTGCTCTGACCAGCAGGATTGAAGTGCCAGTAGATCAATGATTCTCTTGAAATGGCTAGATGAAACTGGCAAGATTAAAGGGTTGAACTATAAGTGATGCGCTGATGGCGCAACAGTGGCAGTGCATCGGATTGTTCCGACTTTCCACATAGACCGGAAATTGGGCGGTCGAAGTTTTACCCGACTCCTGACGGTGAATTCACCAGCGACCAAACGGTTCGGGCCTGATTCACCTTGGATTCGCCTAATCGTCGTGCGAGATGGTACCGTTGGAGCAGCAAGATGGCCCATGGGCCATGGCCCCACACCGCCCACTTCCTAATTAGGATACGCCAAGCCAGCCGGGGACACAACACCGTGTTTCGTTGTCAACGCAAGCCCGCGTACCCGACGCAATTCGAACAGTCCTCCCGCCGCCATCGCCTTCATATCTTCTTGCTGCTCCCATGATTCTTGTAGTCAAATCATACTCGACAAGTACCCATGTACAGAGAACCTCCATTTTTGGCGCATCATACAATTGCAAAAGTCCCTAGGCTAAACGTATGCTGATCTTTGCCGATCTCCTTGTGATCGATTGACGTTGATGTGATTCTGTACCGCTATATTGGTTGCCACATTTTTCTCCTCCTCCCTCCTCCCTCCACCGACCACGTCCTCGACGTTGTGTGCTGCTCGCCCGTAAACCACGCTCATTTCCGTGCCTCTCCTTTCACCATGTTCGCCTCAGCCTCCACCCTCGTCCTCCTCTGCTCTACCGCCGCCGTCATGGCGAGCTCCACCCCCCAGGCTCGCAGCCACAACAAGATCGCGATGCGCATGAACAACAACACTGCCGCCCTTGACAAGCGGGACACCTTTGTGAGCAAGGAGATGACCTGGTATCCCACCGACACCGGCCCGTGCGTTCGCTCTCTTCGTACGTCTTTACCAATTGCTCACCTGCATTTAGCGATGCCTGCACGGGTAAAAACCATCTCGACAGCGACTGGGTGCGTCTGTCTTTTTCTCCGCCCGCACTACCAATACTCATCCTCTATAGTTTGTCGCCATGGGCTACGACGTAAGCCCGACGTTCCTTTCGCCCTGGGTGCAGCGAATTTAACCATCCACCTCTGACAGCAATTCGGCGACGGCTCCGGGTGCTGTGGGCGCCAATTGAGGATCAACTACAATGGCAAGTCCACCGTCGCCACCTGCGTCGACGAGGTATGCCTTCCTTCTCTCCCCAGGGGCCTAGGGGCTAACAGCTCCACACAGTGCGCCACCTGCCCCGAATACGGCCAGATCGACCTCACCAAGGGCCTCTTCGAGTTCTTCGAGCCCGATCTCGGCGTCGGCGTCTTCTACGGCTCCTGGTCGTACGTTGACGGCAACTCCGACCCGGCGCCCACGACGACCACGAAACAGGCGACCACCACGCACAAGACGACCACCTCCACGCCCCCGCCCCCGCCCAAGACGACGTCGACCTCCACGCCCCCGCCCAAGCCCACGACGACGTCGACAGCCCAGAAGCTCGCGGTCGTCACGTCTTCGGCCAAGCCATCCTCCTCCGCGAAGCCCTCGTCGTCCTCTGCCAAAGCGTCGTCGTCCGCGAAGCCATCCTCGTCCGCGAAAGCGTCTTCGTCCGCCAAGGCATCGGCACCCGCCTCCTCCTCCACCCCCGTTCCCATCCCCGTCGCAGAGCCTTCCGCCACCGCGGAAGCGGTCGGCAACGTCGGCGGTGTCCCCGTTGCTGGTGCGATTGGCACCGGTGGCAGCAGCGGCGCCGCGACGCTCTGCGTCAGCAAGCTCGTGACGGCTGCCGCTGTCGTGGCGCTCGCTGCCGTTCAGGCGCTTTGAGCGTTTGAGCGTCATGCTCCTTATTCACCCTGACCCCTGACACCGCCATCCACTCACCTTCCCTGCCCCCGCCATTTACGCAGATGGCCCCGATTCACATCGATACCCCTACCCAATCCACTTTTTCTCATCATTTAGGTCGTAACAGCGCAGAGGTTAGATACATACTGTATGAATTCTTGACGAATTCCGATGGGAGTTCTTGAGGGATTCCATCCATCGTACTTACTTACTTACATACTGTGACTATTTCAGGCATGACTCAATGAATGCATAAATACACTTCTTCAACGTAAAACTTCGAGGGGAGCAAGATGATTGATATGTATTCAAAAGATAACTTGGCTGCATCAAGGAAGAACCGAGGGAGCTTGGGGCTTGGAGACCCGGCTTCAGCAAAACCAAGCATGCGAAAATTTTGATCTTTGGTGCTTTTGACTCTGAGCGAACGTTCCGCAGCCAGTAAATACCCTCGTGGCCGTGAAACTCGACGATAACAGCGTGTGGTTTCTTGTGGACCTCACTTTGACCTGTTTGTGAGTTTCGATATGATATATAACAATGCGTATGGTGGATCACAGGATATTCGCGTCCGTCAATCTGTCGTCCCAGCTTGGTAGAGTTATTCCCAAGAACATCGGAGAACATCTCAAGCTGTACCCACTTTACTTTGGATTTTTCTTTTGGCCTCACACAGGGAGTTGTTGAATGAATGAGTAATGAATGCGAGCGATTTCCTCTATGTATTGCGGCTGGTCCCTCGAGGAACGGGTCATTTTGATTTACTGCGCTTTCTACGGGAACGAGATGCCGATCCCGTTAATTATCTACCTAATTTTCGCGAACTCGCTGCTGATCCAAAGCGGGAAGTGCTTAGCGATAGTTGAACCACGGGCGCTAATGTGGGCGCTAAACGGGATGTTCAACTTGAACTTGCAGTCACCTAATTCGGACTTATACACGCTTGTTTCTTGGGATGATCGAGTATCTTGTGAGTTCCTAAAACTGATATCAACCCAGCCTGGGAAGCGCCGCTATATATAATTCCTTCCAAACGACTTTGTCATTGCCCCCATATTCTTTTTTCTCTTGGCCCGTTCGCTGTCCAAGTTTTAGGACCTATCTTCCTCGAGTCACACGCATGTATACTGACTGAACTCTGAACTTGACCTCGTCGAGGCATCAAGAGCGACGAACACCACGCTCTTCTTCACCACGGAATCGCCCGCAGCCACCCTCTTCAACAAACTGACTGAGGCTCAGTCCCTTCTGCCCGTGATTGATGCTTGTTGAAACGGTACGTGAACTACTTACGCACGTTCCGGAATGAAATTGAATGATCGGGGCGCAGGTCCGCGGCGCTGCGATGAAGAGGTCTTTGGAACTCTGACGCTGTTCGCAGACATGCAGTCTATAGCATCAGGAAAACCAGGTGACACTTGACAGTGGTTACCAGTGCTGCCTAGTGCCCTAGCGCCCATAGATACATCCCCTCTATGCAGCACTAGGCAGCTCTGCATAGTGGCACGCCATCACTATACAGCACTAGGGAAGCACTAGGGAAGCACTATGCAGCTCGGCGCTTCACATTTATTCTGTACATTGCTAGCTACGCTAGCGCGCTACTATTAGCTGTATTCCAGCCCTTTCTCAACGGTATTAGACATGTGAACATGAAATATATTCATTCAGCTAGCTACGCATACAGCCTGTGCCCTATTTGAGCCGTCGCCGGAACATCGGCCTCAACGCAACCCCCGCACTGTATCTCCCTTCCACCGCTCCACGCCCGCTCCCCCTACATGTGTATCGCCCACGGCATTGTGTATATCGTACCGTACCTGCTCGCCTCCGCCGTCTCTTCGTCCTGCGCATTTGGGTGGGTTCGTAGTGCGTTGGAAGTATCAAAAAAAAAGGAGCTGAATTAGTCGTGAATAACGGTGGGTACTGCGGAACATACCACACACCCAACGCCCCGTGAGCACGGTTTCATCCCTCAAAGCATGCCATATTAGTCGTCTCGGACTCCTCGAAACAACGCACCAGCCACGCACCTATGTTCACCGTGAGCGCATGAGTCTGCGCACAACCAGAAATCGTGCACTCTGCCGGCGCTGCGGGGCAACTTGTGTGTGCAGTTAGCAAGCAATTGAAAAAAGGGCATCGGTCGTGCTTACCCGCCAGCTTTGGTCGATGCTTGCACTTCGAGAGCGATTGAACTGCGAAATGGGGACCTGCACATGCTCGTTCCGTGCTACGGTGTGTCGCACACACCGTTGATATAGTCCGCCCACATGCGCGTCCATGCAATACAGCTTGCATGTTCCGGATGCAGCACTAGTCCCGGTGGTGCCACTGGTCGTCGCATGGCGATTCATTAGCATCAGTTCAGAGGTAGAAAATCTGGAGGGAGACGCACCTAGATCCAGGCTGCAGCATATCCGCACCGACCGTCTCATACGCACTGCTGCGCCCTCCGCCTCTGCTCGCCTCGATGCGTCCTCACACACACAGCATACCACAACACCACAAGGCAGATTACGGGGACCACGGGGCTTCATATATTCGATGCGGCGTTCAGGCGAAAGCAGGAGAGGTCAAAGCAGATGCCCACTAACTTTAGATAGTGGGTCCTGTAGTGCACTAACGGTATAGAGTGTCCGCCAGGTTTTTACAATCCCACGGCCAAGCATCACCAAGCAATGGGCATTTGGCGCGTGAGTTCAAGTCCCCTCTCTGCCATTCTTTTTCTTTCTGCGGTTCGGCCGTTTTCATAGCCGGGTTTCAGGCACGTGATGTGGTTACTTTGGCCTTGTCTGCCAAGATCATCTTCAATCTTCAAGTGCATGTCTGTCGCCATCCACACTTAAAATAGGGCTGCCACCCATTCCGTGGCTGATTTTTCACCCTCAACGACGGCACGAGTACCGTATGACCTGTTTCTGGCCGTCAAAAACAGCCGTCAACGGGTTGACAGGTGGGAGGGCCAAAAACTGTAAGTTTCTTCATCAATAATAGGATGTGAACTGTGGTTTAACAAAACTGAAGCAACCTGGAGCATATTTTTTGGTTATGAGGTTGAAATTGAGTTCCGGGTGAAGCCGAACCATCATTCCCCTTTCAGAACTCACCTCCAAAATCCCATTTTACTTATTCTCGCTATGTGTGAAACACTGGATCCAATCTACTCAGACATCTTTTAGTTATTCAATTTCTGATGTTTCAGGTTTTTGAAATTCAATGCACCCCTCAAAAAACTTACAGGAATATTGATTTTGACTTGGTGGGCCGTATCCAAGCGTCCCATCCAAGATCTTCAACAGCACTCAATGTGCCTTGCGAACAACTGTGCCTGTAGTCCATCTGTCAAATTGAAGGCCATTGTTGTTGTAGGCACGGGTGGCAGCCCTAACTTCAAGTGTTGCAATTAACTTCTGCATACATTGTCTTGTCCTCTTGGCCTTTGAATTCATTCTCAATGGTCCTCAGATCAGATTTTTTCACTTTCGCGCTGTTTCCACCAGCTCCTCTGCAGACCTTTCCAGATTGGATTTGTGGGGTTTGCCAGTATTGGTTTGAGCCCGATCATCCTGGCTTGAGGGAACTTTAATATCACAAGTTTTCTACCCTGCCCTTCTGGTATGCATATTCTTTTGTATAATCTTCACTCTCATTTCCTTGCTCAACAAGCCCTCCCTCCCACCCTCATGACAGTGATACAGATGTGAGAGATGAGTTTGTGCTTTTTCATCTCATTCTACTTGTAAATTCAGCATTAATCAGTGCTAGCTAGTCCTGTCTGCTATCAGACCTGCCCCAATTTGGTTGTATCATTCCCGCATCCAGCCCTTTGCCATCCATCGGTGTAAGCATATTATCTTCTATCTCTTTTTCGCAAGAAATCCGCTGCTTTGCAAGTTGTTTGCTTTCATCCTTTGAAGACTGCTCTCCTCTGCCTCCAATTGCTGTGGCCAAACCCTTGTGTTTCATAGTAGTCATGCTAGTCATGCTTGTCATATGCAAAGAATATAGTTCATTCATTCTGTGCACATGCATACTTCTTAGCTGACCTGAAAACTCTGCATGTAGCCTCTGTGTTACTGTATCATTTTGACCAAAGGTTCATGGTATGTCACCCATCACCTCAATTGTTCACTGGATTCAATGTTCATTCCTCAGCAATCATGGGGAAATTACTCTAAATGCTAAAAATTTTGGTGTTTTTGGACTCATTGAGGCCGCAAAAAGCATCCGTCACCGACACCTTGGTGAAAATTGTCTAGTTCATGACTCCCCGTTGCCTGTCACCTGAACCTTTGGTCAAAATGGTACAGTAATACAACATTCTGCTGGCCATGAATTGCACAGATTTGTCTTACCCTCTTCTGGACCCAGCACAGAACATTTAGGTGACATGCAGAATGAGGGTTCACTCTCGTGGGCTCACTGTGGAGCAACAAAGTCGGAGGATGCAGAGGCTGGTGTCCCTGCTCTTTTAGATACCCATCTCAATGTTCAATGCCATCCCAACTCAGAATAATATTGACATACCAGGGTGCTAAATTTCCTCAGGTCTGATGTGGTCCATATTCCGCTCACTGTTATCTCCGCTTCTCCAAATAGACTTGTAGCTGTGCTATCATAAAACCCTGACAAAATTGGGCTTGGGCCCAATCCCTAGATTTCAACTCCTGGTTACCTTATTGTAGTGGATTTCATTGAATCTTGAAGCTGGAGAGAAGTATGCCTGAGTATCATAACTATATCTGAAATGATCTTCAAAATTAGGAAGCAAGTTTATAGTCAGAGAAACTTAATGAATTTTGTTCAATAAACCAGTGGTATTTTGATCCAGTAGTTAGTGGGCTCTGCTGCACAGCGCGCTACAATTGTTATAGGAACTCGGTAGCGACCATGGAAGTGGGAGAAAGAAAGAAGTGGCGACCAACCATTGTTTGGAGCGGTTTGGTCTCGCACGTGCAATTGGGTCTCTCACCATTGCTTTCCGCATTCATCACGACAGCGGTGGACTCAATACCTAGTTTGTGTACACTGACAAGAAGGTTGCACATGAACGCGCACTGGCAGGCACGACGTGAGATATTCGACGTAATACGCTGACTCGGAGTGTTGAAACTTTGCATACATATATATGTATGTAGATGGAGCTGCGCCGCTTTGTTGGGAGGGTTACATGTTGGTATCCTATTTTTATGTTTTTACTTCAATGAAATATACACCCATTCCTGCATCACCGTTGTGCAAGCGGCAGTGACGAGCTGCCTAGTGCTGGATAGTGCACAGGGTACAGCACCATAGTGCTGCCCAGTGCTGCATAGTGCAACGCCAAGCACTATGCAGCACTGGGCAGCACTAGGGATGCTAGGGCATGCTATACCACTAGGGCTCCACTATGGCTCGGCTACGGTTTTCCAGATGTATATCGAGAACACTATCTCGCTGATCCCTTGCCGTATGTGAAAAGGCGGCATACCGACGAGCGAGTCCAACTTTGGCACAGTGTTTTGCTATGTGGTTAGTCTGTTCCAAATGCTTATGATATGGAAGCGGAACCATTCCAATTTACTGGCGTATTAAGACTAGCGATTATCAGACCAACTGGTCCTGCAGTCCGTTCGAGCTACTTGCACAAGAAATCTAAAGTGGTCAAGGTACCAATAACAAACATACATATATTACAAAATGCACAAAGCAAATCATAGAGTGTAGCGATAAAAGAGAGGTCAATGCGTTCTGAAGAAACCGTTTCGAGGTCTGCGCTATAGTCGCGAGTCAGAGGTGTTTCTTTTCTGATGAGGATGTTCAGGCTCACCCGTCGTTCTAAGTCGGAGGCCACTGGCTACCGTCTGCATACCCGAGTTTGATGTTCACCCCCTGCGCAATGAGCTGGCTGAATTTATCCAGAATCATGTCGTCCCGGAGCCAGTCGTATTCGAACGGATTTTCATCAACATGAAGCTGAAATGACAACAATTTGGTGGCGTTGGGGTCAGATGGGTTCCGCCGTACATGTAGAAGACCAAGCAGGGGGAGGTACTTGTGATGGGGTGTGTCATTGGGGCTATTACGGCGGAGGCCACAGAGGGTAAGGGTGCAAAGACGAGGAAGAATCGGAGGGTGCATGGCCATCTGTTCGACTACAGCGGGCAAATTCACGTCCACATTGATGTCCAATGAGGTGAGGGACGGATTTGCTCGTAGACATTGTATCATTTCTGCTGGCTCGTCTCCAAACCAGAAACTTCCAACAGTGAGGTGTTCAAGTGTACATGATGAGCGCACCAGAAATGAAGTGAAGGCGAGACAACATATCAAATGGTGTCTCAAATCCAGGCGGCGCAATGCGGGGAGTTTCAAGGAGTCCAAAGCGGATGCGACAGGTGTCCCATCACCGAAAAGCGTGAGCGACTGCAGGTATGGAGCTGTCGTAACCGGCTGGCTCCCATTGGTTTCATCATCTAGACTGGCTGTAAGATGTAAGAGTCGAGGAAGGTGGGTTAATATGTCGACCAGCGTCTGCATTGAATGAATCTCGAGCTCAATGGTGTTCAACAAAGGGTAGTGCTGAAGATCCGAAACCGACGGTGGTACTCCTCCGACCTTGAGGTCACGTAGGGTAGGGGCGCTTTTGACAATAGAAATACAAGACTCAGAGGCATGAATCCAACTATTATAGTGATTTATAGCGAGACATCGGAGGCGAGGGAAGCTGATGGGGTTTTGTCGAAGAGAATCGAAGAGAATCGAAGTCTGCAGAGGAAAGCCGAAGGTCGAGGCAAACGAGTTGGCTAGAAACCGAGGATATGAGGGAGAGTGTCTGCCCAGAAATTTCGTGTAATGAAATGAGCGACAAGGAAAGCGGATGCCCTTTCGCACGGGAAATCCACTTCTCGAACAAGAGCTGCATTCCACGAATTACGGACATCGACAGAGTGGAAAACCAAAAAGACGCCGAGCTCCAAAGGTCGCAGGTCGACAAGGCAATATCCCTCCAAAGGCTGCAGACCTGCGCGAGCGTGAGCGGGGGCTTGGAAGGGGAAGGTCGTACAAATCCGTCGCTGGGCAGGCACGCGACGAAGATATGGGAGGCGATCTCGGTTGGAAGTGAGAGGACTGGATAGATCACAAGGGAAAGTTCCGTCTCTAGCTCGCGTTGCTGTGTCTTGAGCACTGCAAGGGCTGTTTTGTGTCGCAAGATCGTCGCTTCGATCATCGAGTTGATTTCTTCCAGCTTTCTGCGGAGGTGTGGGGGGGAAGCTTCATCGTTGCTGGAGATGACTATAGGATGCCCGCCCAGGGCGCCATTGTGGTGACCATATTTTTCGCAGGTGTGGGTCATGGCAGAAGTGTCACGGATGACATCGGATGATCGGATCCGACAACTTCCAGGACTTAGGTCCATCCAGCCAATGACATGGTTCCCAAATTGGGCTGTCATGAGGAGCTACTGCACACATTTTGCTGCCTTCGGATATGCCCTTCGTTCAAGTGCAATCAACCAACGGGTATCGCGTTTTTTAGGGCGGACATTCACCTCCCTCAGCCTGACATATCA
Source organism: Mycena epipterygia (assembly GCA_029281465.1). Taxonomy (NCBI): domain Eukaryota; kingdom Fungi; phylum Basidiomycota; class Agaricomycetes; order Agaricales; family Mycenaceae; genus Mycena; species Mycena epipterygia. The sequence continues at coordinate 198,971 of JARJCQ010000042.1, read as the reverse complement.
CCATTGCAGAAACCATATGCGGATCTCCTAGGCCTTAAAGGAACACCCTCAACACCTTGGAGATTTTTCCGAAATATCCTACCACGTCGGGAAATTACACCGCTTCTTGGCAAGCTGGCCTACGATGTGTTGAAAATATTCGACGGGACCCCGATTGCTTTGTGTGAACGCGCCTCTGAGTCCGGGTGCTGTTCCATGATTCATTTCATCATAATTGGTTTGAGTTCTGGGGGCTTTTTCGCATGTATCCTGCAAAGGGACGACATGCGACAGCTTCTGTGTACTAGTGAATAACGGGGATTCCTAGCTGGGAGGGGAGAACTCCGCCCAAGTCCCACAGGGTTTCGACTAAGTGTCCTGCCATAAAATCGGCCGGCCAGCCCACAGAATGCCAGCGTCTTGCATGATCTAACCCCTGAAACAGTTGTGTGTTCTGCTGACTTTATGTAGCTATCTGGACAGATAACCACCCTTACAGCACTACATATTTGTCTTCAGTAAAACTCGTAGTTCAGGCATTTGGACCACGTGAGTATAATATAACCCCCCCCAAAAACCTTCAGAGTGGCGCAAGGTAGAGAGTTCGCCCATTTCTGCTCCATGGCTCCAGGGTTGAATTTTGAGCCAATTCAAGGTCACGACTCGTACAGCTACTAGCTGATCGCATCGTCGCTTTTTATCTGTTCTGTTATAAAGTCGAGACACAGCGTCATGCAGGTATCAGCTTCTTTCTATGTGAAGGATGGATCAAGGCCGTCTTCTTCGATTCGGAGACCGCAAAGCAGCTGGAGGTTTCCTTCCCTTCCAGTTTTTGGGCGACGACTCAAGTTTTTTTTGAATGAGAAGAGGACCAGCAATTTTGAATCCCGTTTGGTCTGGTATATTGTTTGTACTTGGATATATTTGTTTTACTTGGGTTGGAATCCCCAGCGGGTGACTCGGAGCATGTACTACTGGTGACTGGATGATGGATTGTTAACACTCTCCTCACGCTCACGGTCTATGTTCATTCCGCTAATGTTCGCTTCAAGTTTCTTCGAAAAATATACGCTCCGCCGCATTGCAGAGTAAGGCAGCTCTTTGGCGCTCCTCTATATGTTTTACTGTGATCTGCACGAGTCCTTGCAACTCAAGAGTTGGATAAAGATGATGCATGCACTGCTTGAACATTTCGAGTTTTTCGGTGAAAAAATTGGTGAAAAATGTTTTGAGTTTTTCAGTAGTTTTTGAGCAAAGAATTAGGTGAAAAACTTGAAACCTTTTCCTGAATTTTTTGAATATTGTGAAAATGTGGTGAAAAAAGTGCTGAAACAGGGTTGAAGCTCAAAAAATTCATGAAGAAGTTTCAAGTTTTTCACCAACATTTTCGCGGAAAAACTTGTGTAAAATGCAAAACATTTTTCACTGTTTTTTTCACTGAAAAACTTGAAATGCTCAAGCAGTGATGATCACACCGGGTCCATCAATTGCAATTTTGTCCCGGCTTGACACTGGCAGAGTTTGAATTCCCGCTCCCAAGAACATCGGATAATTTTATTTGGCAGCCCCCCTGCCAGTGGTTTTGGGGCTGCCAAATAACATTGTTCTATTTAGCAGCCCCCACGTGATATTATCTTTCGGACTGCTCAGCTCCGGCCTGATCTGATGAAGATCGGACAGATCCTATACTGCAGGGAGGATCCCCATGTCCCAGAGTTTTATCACTGGCGTCGAGCTCTGGCTGAGGTGACCGCAAAGTTGAGGTCTCGGGGCAAAGAGAAGAAGGGCCTGGGTGTGAATGCACTTGTTGCAGTTGAAAAGAGGCTCAGCTGAGTGAGTGTGAGCAAATGCTCATCGAACAAGGAGAATTGTGCTGGGACTGGGAAAAGCGCCATTCTGCTAATCGAGATTTGACATCCATGACAGATTTGATCTTATCTCCCAGAAAGAGGTGTAGGCTGTAACATAGTAATCTTGTATCTTGCGGGCTGGGTGTGAAGTGTAAATAACATCTTGTTAATTGTATTGGCCTAGTACTAGCTATCTTATCGGTTATCATATCGAAGTTTGCTCACATGGGGGCTGCTAAATAAGTTATTTGGCAACCCTGCTCGAAAAGGGGGGGCTGCCAAATAGAATTATCCAAGAACATCAGAGAAAATCTCAACCACTTCAGGTTGGATTTCTTCTCTGGCCTCACACAGGGCAGTTAGATAAATAAGTAATAAACCCGAGTGATAGTGGTTTCCTCTATCGCGGCTGGTTCTCTGGGTTGGGCAACGGGTTATCTTGATTTAATGCGCTTTCTACGCCAATGAAAAACTCAATCCCTGTTTTAACTGAGCTCCCGCGCTGATCCTACACGGGAAGTACTTGCCGATAGTTGAACCACGGGCGCTAATATGGGCGCTAAACGGGATGTTCAACATGAACTTGCAGCTTGAGGTCGCCTTGTGTACACGTTTGGTTGTTAGTTCGTTGGATCATGGAGCACCCTGAATCTGCCTATGTACCAGGTAACTACGCGCTGAGCTGAACAACCTATTCCCCGGTATCAGCGGAAAATGACAAAAGTGCGGCCTGCCTTTGGATAAGCCTTATTACTAGTCCTGCATCAGAAATGATAGCAAGAGTCGCGATCGCGATTGGACGGTGCGTGCATCAAGTCTCTGACCAGACACGCAATAGCAACGGAATAATACACTGCGTTCGGAGCGTCCCTAAACCGGCCGTTGTCTAGTTCCACTGATGCGGGCTAGGCGAATTCTATATATGTCTAGGTGTCTATATTTACCTAGACATATATAGAATTCGCCTAGCCCGCATCAGTGGAACTAGACAACGGCCGGCTTAGGGACGCTCTGAACGCAGTGAGAGTTGCTTGTTCGGCATATCTCGCTTGCTCGGTTCGCAAGCAGACTATTACGAGCGGGTAGTATGTATCAGGCCGACGGTGAGAGGGAGGGCAAGTCACATTTAATGCAGTCCATTCACATCGCGTCCAGGGTTTCTGTAACTCTCCAACTTTCTACAGTGATGATGCACATTTTCCCGCCAAAGTTCCTCCCAGAGCGCGACGTTCCAGACCTGTCCGGAAAGGTACTACTATTCATCGGTTTCATGCCCGGAAATTGACGCTCCAGCGCTCCAGATCGTTCTTGTGACCGGAGGAAACACCGGAATAGGATATCAGACCGTCAAACAATTCCTCTCCAAGAATGCAAAGGTATATTTGGCTGCGAGGTCGCCGGAGAAAGGAGCTTCTGCCATCAAGCGGCTCGAAGAGGAGACGAAGAAGTCGACGGTATTTCTTCAGCTGGACCTCGCGGATTCGGTTAGTGTGCGCAAGGCCGCAGACGAATTCCTGGCGCAGGAGTCGAGGCTTGATATTCTGTTCAACAATGGGTGAATCTCGCGTTTCTTCCCCGATAGAGTGTGCACTTACGCGGTTTGAAAGTGGGGTCATGTGTCGCCTCCGGAGATGCTCACCGCCCAGAATCACGACCTTCGTAGGGACACTCAGTTGAACTCGTGAGGATCTCTCTTGATGCAGTTTTTATAGAATTCGGAACGAAGATGATCGGGCACGGAACTGCTCGTCCGTGGATAAATTGTATTCTACCAAACAAGAAACTAACCCAGAACTAGATCCCCGCACTCACCAAGTCTTACGAAAAAATCAAAGTCCCTGCTCGCGTCATCAATACCTCTTCGAATGGCCACGAAATGGTTCCGAGGAACGGCATGAATTTTCCCAGTCTCAAAGGCGGGCCCGAGCGCGACGCTTGGATCAAGAAGACGGCAAGCGTAATGGGTCAGACCTGGTGCTCATTGTCTCCTGGACATCCACCGCGACCACTGAAATAGTTTGTAGGGGACTTTACGCCGAGAGCAAACTTGGCACCATCTTCATTTCGAACTATTGGGCCAAAAAGTACTCGGATGTGCTTGTCTCCTCCGCAGTCCATCCGGGTGGGATCAAGACCGACTTGCAACAGCATCTCTCTCTCTTTTGCGGCGTCTCTCTGAGGTTTCTGACGGTACACAGAAACGCTGCTGGTTGGCTGCAACTCATCTCGAACGTCATGTCATACCCCGCGTCGTACGTGCATTAGATTCTCTTCAAATCTGTGAACGTATCAACTAAAAATACTATTGCCTTAGAATGGGCGCTTACACCCAGCTGTGGGGCGCAACGGTCGCGACACCCACCCAGATCACTGGCCAGGTACAATAAGTTGGGCGTGTCGCCTTAATACCGATGTAAAACCAATGCATTTCGTGCCAGTATTTGATCCCGTGGGGGAAAGTCGGAAAGGCGGATAAGCGCACCTTGAACACGATGCTGGAAGACGAAGTCGTCGCGTACATCAGGGAGCAGGTCAAGGGCTTCTAACTTTGCGCCGGTACGAGCATCGGACGACGATGTCGTCGCCGGGGATCGGAAGATCGATATCTATCTCCTAATGGAATATTCAGAAAAACGCGGGAAGTTTTTGATGCCGTACTATCCTTCAGGCTTCAGCGCTTCACCGCCCGGCGCCGTACCGTTTCCATGAGAGAAGTCATTCGGAATATTATTCTTGAGGCTTGGGCCCCGTGATACCTGGACTAATTCGAGAGGTCACGATTCGGTTGCTGATTGAATCACCCTCGGCTTTGCGAGCTGTGGCCGATGACCGAAGACAGGCCCCGGTGGAATTTAGATTCGGTTCTAAATGAGACTTGTATGACGTTCGGTTTAAAATAACTGTGGAGATGAACTCCGATAATTCCAGGACCAGAATTTAGAATGTCGACGAAATAAATCCACAGCAGGTAAGCCAATTTCATTTAGCCAGTCTCACTCGAGCGCCGTGCATTTCGCCGGAGACAGTCATTATGATGCGATGCAAATCGGGCAATATTTTGAACTGCGCAACGCAAGTATTGGAGTTGAAAAAACTTTGTGTTGCCCAAAACGGCCTCGTGGGAACACAATATCCTGCACAGCATCATGATCCACGTGTCACGCTTGCTTTGAAACCACCGACTATACGAAAATATAGACGACGACATATGCGCGCCTCGCCTTGTGCTTCGCGCCTCGACCCTGGTCTACCCCCACTCCCTTTCGGCAGTGTCATCTCGGCGAGACGTCCGCAGAGGACGAAAGGACAATCGTTTTCTGCGTGATTTGATGATATGATGCGGGCAACACGGAATCCACATACTGTGCTGCGGTTCCGTTGGGTTGCCGATTTTTTTGTTATCTGACTGGATTATTCTCAAAACACCGCTTTTTTCCTGCGCGCCGGGCGGGGGAGCAGGCAGGGACATCCCATGTCGACGGTAAGGCAGTAACTGCTCAGGCGAATTCACGCTGCTCATGAAGCTCGCCATAGTGATATGATATCCCGGTATCAGGTATTTCCATACTGAACAGCGGTATCGGAATGCTGTTTATTTATTTACATGGCGGTTTCCATTTCTCTCGAAACCAAGCGATAAATGGATGAAACAGGATTCAGTGGACCCGGTGGAGGATCCGGTGGAGGACCCGGTGAGTCAACTTTAGAACCTTACGGATTTATCTCTGATAATGTTACGAAGCAATTACGAAGCCAACCACAAGCGATTGGCCCGTTCGGCGGACACCTCGGTCACGCTCAGGGATTGGCGTGCCACCTCTGCGCCCGACTCCATTGAAATGGGAGCACCCAAAACATTCTCGCTGAATTCCTTCTTCTCGAATTCATGTCGAGTACGCCAACGCCGGTCGCGAAATTCAAGACTCCAACGTGCGTGCTATGTCGGCAGAGGAAGCTCGTGCGTGCAGCATATTTTCCCGATGCTCCAAATCTGTCTAACTCCATGGCTAGCGCTGCGACGGGGAGAATCCCTGTGGGCATTGTCTGCGCGCTAGGACACCAGTCGTATGTACATATATCATCAAGACGGCTGGCCAGCTTCGTTCAGAACTCCCAAAAGGAGGCGCGTGTTTATCGTGCCGGTATGCGCGCTCCATCGCATCGTATGCGTTGTGCTAATGCGAGAAAATTTTAGGCAGAGAAAGAGGGTATGTCTCAGATGGGTACTTGTGTCGCACACCTGACATAATTCTAGAGATGTGATGGAAACTTTCCTTGCCGGACGTGCAAAGCCGCTTCTCGTTCTCACGAATGCCAATATGGAGATAAAGCCTCGCCCCAGAGACGTAGACCTGCGAAACAGACTAGTCGTGATCACCTTTCGCCCGACAGAGCGAGTACGCCGTCCTCCACGTCTAGCACCGCGAGTACTCCGGTCATTTCTGCGTCAACCGAACTGCCTCCGACTTTCACGGAGGGAGGAGATTCTTCTCTGTTCGATTGTTTCCTTCCCCGATCCGCGCCGAACGGCTTACTTCCTACATTCATTGGGCATCGGTTCCCCTCCGCGGAGCCTCTCCCAGTGCCGATTTTTCCTGCTAGTCCCATGACCTTCTCGGAATACTCCGGCAATCCTATCGCACTGCCGTCTTTGCCAGAATTTGATCACGCTGTCCGAAACTATCCTTCGAATTGCGACCCATCTTCAGGCCTAGCACCAGGCCGGGCAAATGAGTTCTTCGCTGTGTGAGTCTTTTCTTCACGCCTTTTTCATTGGCCTCATTCCATTTACGCTTAGGCGGAATTTGTTCCTCGACCGCTGTTGGCACTACGGGCTGAACGTCACCGCGGAAAAGTGGGACGCGCTTTCGCGGGGGGACACCTCGGGCCTCGTTGTCCACCCTGTGCTCGTGAACATCTGCCAGCTACTGGGATATTTCATTGCCAATAATTCGCAGTTCGAGCCATGGCGGTACTTCCCCGGAGCGAGGGAAGGAGAGGTGGAGCAGGCTTTGCTAATCTTCCATGTCTTGCAGAAGAGCCACAATATTCTCGATCCAATGACGTCGATGCAGGCGTCTACCCTCTTCGCGCTTTATTGCGCGCTCAAGGGCGACATCGCCATGTTTACTGAGCTCTTCGGTCAACTGGGGCAAACGGTTTTGCACAACGACAGTGCTCTTGGATTCCTTGACACCCTTCTGCTCGACGCTACATTGAGCTTAGACTCACCGAAGTGTTGTCCTCAGGGACCTGCGCAAGAAGCACAGTCTGCATTCTGCGGGATGGTCTTTCTGGAGTTGACCGGGAGGTTAGTCTTGAACATCACGCCCATCCTTGATCCTTCGATTTTGGCCAAGTTCCGGCGCCTGGTGGTACGTTTCTTTAGTCTTCTCGCACCATTCCAGACTCCCATGTCGTGGCGCAGGCGCTGTATTCGACGCACACAGAGATGAATTTCATGCGCGCAAAGAGTGCCCTCCTTATTTTCGATAGCCAGCAGTTGGTTGTGGAATGGGGTCGGTGGGAATTGGGTACGGTGTAGTGTTGTTCAGATAGACGATTTTTAATTTCCTCACAGGTGACTCCGCTCTAGCAATGTGGTCCAAGCGCTACTGGCGCCACATGGACGATATCCAGGCCCATATCAATGTCGTCAACACGTCGTTGGTCCAATCGTCTTTTGTCAACGAGGCACAGGTCCTCACACTCAGGAGCTGCGGCATGATGGCCCTCGCCGCGCTCGCAGAACTGTACACGATATTCGCACCATTCGAACCAGAGTCCCGACACAAGTACAATGAGATCATCGCGGAGATCCTCGCTATTAAACGAATGTTCTCCGAAAAGGGCTTCAAGTATCTCGAAACTCCCTTGGTCGTATGTGATCCTCGTTCGGTTTGTTGCGCCTCCCCTGAATCCCTCCAGATTTGCCGCACAATTGCGTCGCGGGCGAATTTCGACGAGGGCTGGGACGATTCCTCCGGAGTCCGTTCGCAGGGTAGCTCGCAGGTCGCGCTAGACATAATCCGCGAGTGCAATCGGAAACTCAGGCACGAAACGTCCTACGCACTATAATCATGTCCTGTTATTCGACGTAGTCGCGCAGGCTCGCGCCACGATCTTTTTTTAGGATATTGTATGTTGTATTGTGTTGTATAAATAGTTTATCGGATGACGCTTAATGGAGAGTTGAGATCCCCAACTGGACACTTTCTGTTGAGTTTGACGCATTTAAATTGACTTCCGCCGATATATAGATAGACTGTGTCTCTCCGATACTACACTGGGCGGAAATGGACCGACTCTGAACTTTGAAGTCCCATCTACATGGTACAGACGATCATGGGAGGTACACGATTACTAGTTACCGAGCACGATCATCGCGGAAGTTCTTTGTATTTGACATCAGACACTGTTAATCTGTAACTCAACGTAGTGGAATCCGTGTGCGACCGTCAAGGCTTTATTCCCCCCTGGGGTGTGGAAATTTATTTTTCCAAACCGACAAGAATCATAATTGCAATGACCGCGAGCGCCAAAACTGTCGAGCGAACGTGAATGCCGGAGTGGATACATTCGGTCTAGGCTCAACATATTTTAAGTTCCTTCGATGCGGTCATCCGGCCGTGTAAGAGCTATTCCTGTCCGATGAGAGACCTGCTATATTTCCATAGCGCGATATGATTTGCGAAGACGCCGGGTGTTCCCTTCCTCCTCAAAAAGTGCTGCGTGTATACGTTCTCCGCTGCAGTACATACCATCCTGTTATGATATCTTGATTTTGAGACACTCTGGGCCAGTCCGGCGCTGAGACCTGGACCATGCAGATTATAGCCACCAGTGGCATGTGATGACAATCGGCGGAGATGCGGTTCTTAATTTGTTGTTCAGTGCTTTTAGTGCTCGCACTCCGACATCGAAGTCGTTATATGCTCTGTATAGCAAAGATCAGCCCTGCGATTTGTTTAGATTGGGATGTACCCACCAGCAAAGCTCCTGAAGCGGGCGGTGCTATTGAATTTAGAATGTCTTTGATACACTTGATTAGACTCTGTGGTGGCGCCGAGCGCGGATCTATATTATATCGTGCGACTAGAATCGTCAGCCCGTTGGGCGGCACGTTCCAAATTGGCTGGGACACGTAAGATGAGGCCCTCATTTTGTAAAACAACTAGCCATTAGGTTGTCGATTTCCTATAACACTCGGACAGTTCGAGATTTCCAGTGACCATTTCAAGCTCAAATTGTGACGACATACCGTTAAGATTTAAGATTTGAGAACAGTCCCAGAACAATGACTCCAGTAGCCCAAGAAATCGGAGGAGCAGGATATTTCCGCGCATACCAACTAGCACAACACCTAGCGGAAATTGGCGCCGAAATCCAATATTTCGTTGAGAACGGTAGATAGGATAGATTGTATGCGCTGATGATAGCAAGGAATAAGAACATACTAGATAGTTTCGATAACAGGAAGAACAAGTGATGAAAGGTGACGCAGGGCAGGGAGGTGTGTAAATATTAAGGATCACGTTTAAACCAGTGTCCACCGCGCCGCACAAGGTTTTCCGGCGGGGGATGCCAAATCCGTCGCAACAGAAACGTGAGCAACTCGCCTTTGTGCGCACGGCTGCTTGTGAAGATCTTGCCCGTCTTTTTCGTGTACCTCGCGAGCTCTTTCTCGGTGCGGAACCGATGGACTGGCTCGCCCGTCGTATGAATGTCTATGAGGTCAATAAGATTCATGTGGGAATCCTCGATCGCCTGAGGAGACGCGGCGTCATTGAAGGCAAAAAAAAATAGAGCAAGGGAACTCACGAATTGGCATTCCTCAAGCGAATCGGGAACGGGGAAGATCTCGACAGTGCGACACAACCTCTGCCAGTTCCCGAGGTCATTCACATCGTTCCCGTAGTAGTGGCTGAATGTGAGCCCCAGCGCTCGGTTGTAGCCCTGGTATAGCTCGTAGGGGTTCATTGTCGCTCGGTCTTCTTTGTACACCTTGCCCAACTGCTTAAACTGCTGCGAAGTGGGGCCGGAGGGATCGTACTCGAATTTCGGATACGAGGAGAAATATTGCTCGAGGTGTGTGGCTGTAGCAGGCGGCTTCGGCTTTTTATATTCCGTCGCGTCGTCAGAGTCCTGCATAATGTGCGAGTCAGGCCAACATTGACGGGATAGGTGCAAAGGAAGTATTTACGCCGTCCGTGAGCGAGCTGTCCCGTTTTCTTTTGGATCCGGTTTTAATTGAAGGAGGGGTCGATGGGAGCCAGGACAGGACTGCCGTGGGGGAAGGGTCTTCCTCTATGGTATCAATGCTAAGGACCACCTTCAGCGAGGGTAATATGGAGAAAGCGGGGAACATTCTACGCGACGTACCTTGGCACTATAGTCGAGCATTCACTGGATTCGGAAGCGGGAATGCGTGCCGCGATCGCGGAATCCAAACGTTTATTTTTATCGCTGGCCGCATAAACAGAAGATTCGCATGCGGGGGTTTTGAAGGTCTCAGACACGAAAATCGGCGAGGAGCACCGCTCTGCCGGTGACCTACCCATGCTTTGCGAAGGAACAAAGTCCGGCCGCTCGATTTCGCCCAAAGTCTCTGTGATTTCTTGGGAGCAGGGAACCAGAAACATACAGTCGAAGTCAACGTCCTTGAGCTGCGTAGCTGCTTTGCTGGGAGGGGTAGCACAGAAGCTGACGCGTCTTAAGCACCACCGAGGGCGTTGAAGAATGGTGATTGTACGCACCTTGAAGGAAAAGCCTCCTCCGCCCGATCCAGCTCCGTAAGAAAGTCTTGCGAGAATTCGTGAAGACCAAACACGGCGTCGATGTTGTCCTCGAGCGTCTGAGCCATACTCGTAGATGTGGGAGTCACAAAGTCGTGGTATCTGGGGGCCGATGAATAGTAGTGAGGTTCGTTTTGTCTATCCTAGATTTTCAGCAAGATTTATCGGCGGGAGGCCGTAAAAAACGACGCGATGAATTGTGGCAGGTGCAAAAGGGGTTCGGGTCACGCGTCTCTGCCCAGTGACTGATGGCATTGCGACTGTGGCGGTGTCCGACGCAACGACTTTGGCGTGAACGGACCCGACCAAGCTGAGGCTAGTATACGAGAGCGTCCCCTCTTCAGTCCATCTGGCTCACTCGAATTCCCGATGTGCATCCAAATCCTGTGCTCTGAGTCGTACCAGCAGCAGCTCGACAAGAACAGTTCGACTCAAGCTCTACACGCGCTGGAGACCGACAAGAGAGATTCGTGCCTTGGGGGACATTTTCGATGTGATAATGTGGCAGTGGGTGTCGAGACGAGGTAAAAAGACTTCCAAAACCCGTAACGCAACTTTCTGGCTTGCACTTGCCGCATTTGAAGCGCGTTGCTGGCGTACGACCGCTCATGTATATCCCTCTCCCTCGGCTGGGTACCTTCATCGTATTCGATGTGGACGCCGCAGCAACGCTCACTGTGTCAGGCGTCCGTCGCGGCGGAACCTGACCTACGAGGGTTTGTGGGGTTGGTCGACAACGTACGCTCCACTCTTTCCTTTGGAACCACAGTATCCCAGTCAGGCGCGCGAATGAGTCAATATCAGTCCCTGCGCGTATATTTGTTGAAGATGGGTGATCCTGGCACACAAAAGGCACTTCCAGTGGATCCTAACCCCGCTGCTGTTGAGAGTCGAACACCGCATTTCCTGGAACAATCTGCTTCCCACTGTCCGAGTCTGTTGCTGTCCTTGCGTTGAATAGTCCGCATTCCAACCAGCATCTTGTACCATTTCAAGGACCGAGATCATCCGATGCAGAACAATATTTTTGGAGATCCCCCTTTCTCATAATCAGGTCGCAGACGGTGAACGAATGTCGCATGGCCAAATCACACACTCCCAACTTACAACCCCGCTTCAATCCTTAGAGTACTATGACATTTGGAAAGAAGCCGGTGCGTACCCGGTAAGAACAAATATATCCAACCAAGTGCCGGCGGAGCTGCATCCTCGCGATCCGGAAGAGTTAATCTCCGCACGCAATCGACTGGCCAGGTAGGCGATGATTTTTTGATGTCCCTTTTGCTTCCCAATCATCGCAAGATTTCCAAGGACTATACGGTGGCGGCTATAGAGCGTGCCCGCCGTATTGACGACATGGCTTATGGTACCACCAAGTGGCGGTTCTACTCGAGTCGTTGGACAACGTGCACCTGTTATTTCCGCAGTGACAATCTCTCGCTACAAGTTTCGCAACCGCAGATAAAGTTGTTAAATATTTTGATCGTTATCCTTTATATTCTTCTAAATACTTAAATTATTTAAAATAAAAAAAGGCGGGCGCCAGCCCAGGCAATCGACCCACAGCCAAAAGTCATTCAATACTTTTTGCTGGTGATCATTCCTCAAAGCTCAAGTGTCGCGATCCATTCCCGCCCACGTCCAGACCGCGTTCTTATCAGACATCCAAGCGATGTTCTTGGAGAATGTCAGAAATGATCAATAATTGTCGCGGGCGCAAGACTTTGAGAAGTTCGATTAGAGTAGACGAGATGAAGCTATTTTGCTGCTTCTTTGAAGTTTCCATTGTTGGTAGTGCGGGATGTCCCATCAAAGTCCGCATTTATGGCGTTCAAGTGCACTTTTAATATTCCGCTATATATTTCGCTATTTTTGTCATTTCCGCTACCTCTTTCATGAAATTCATGTTTTTCCGCTACTTATTGGACTTGAAAATGGACCAAAAGAGGGAGCAGAAAAACCTAGAATTTCCGCCGAAATCCCGCTACCTCTATTGGGGTAGTTTGTGATTCCGCTACTTTTGACAGTCGCGACCAAAATCCCGCTACTTTTCACTTTTCGGACTTGTGAAATTTGTGCAAAAAAAAAAAAATTACAAGAAGTCCTAAATGTACAGTAATTTAGGCCCTAGGACTTCTTGTTTTTTTTTTTTTTTTTTTGCAAAAATTTCACAAGTCCGAAAAGTGAAAAGTAGCGGGATTTTGGTCGCGACTGTCAAAAGTAGCGGAATCACAAATTTACGGTTTGCCGGAGAGACTCGGATGGAATTCTATTTTGATATTGCTTCATCACATCAGTTGCCGACTGATCAAGCATTTCGTGATGTCATGCCGGTGTGCAGACAGCTCAGTTACTGGTTTCTTGTTGTGTAACTATAAGACAAGTATTGCATTACAAGCCCTAAGCCCTCATTTCATATCCGTGCCTCAATTTGCCTTCAAGCTTTGGATTAGGTAAGTGCCCAATTGGGTTAATCAAGATATCGCCGGAATGTCACGGGGCATAACTTGCAAACTCTTGTCGCATGCATTGTCCAGTGGGCAGTGGTCATCAACGTGTTGCGTTGTGGTACTGACGTGCCTTTTTATGTAGAAGCTTTTACTTAGCTGGTAACATCTCTCGCCATCATGAAATTTGACGGTGGTGCACTGGGATGATGAACCAAACTCACAGCCACTTCTCACAATGTATACCGGTCTCTGAGATTATACAAAAATACCAGCAGATATTTGACCCTCTTAGAAAAGTTAGAATAGGCCAAATTGTTGGCTGGAAGGAGCCCCCATGCATACATAAATTGATAATCCGAGGTGATTGCAATTGGATGCTTCAAGTTCAATATGGGAGAGTATATTCATAAGTCAGGGGAATCAGCTGCCCGCTTTACCAGAAAATAGCCAATTTGACCTTTCCTCCAGGTAATGAGATTTAAATTTTTCCAGATTTATTCATGGAGCCCCCCGTGTTTCTAAAATGATCCAAATAAATCGCTCTGATGAGGAATAAAACAAAAGGTCGTTGTAGAGGGTGAGCCATCGACACATGGCACACAATGCTAGTTAGCTGATGCCTTTTCCAACTTAGGAATTCACTTCTCATTTGCATTTGCATTCATTTAACAGCCCAAGAAAACTGTAGGCTAAACTTGGTCAGGCATGCAGATACACAAAGCACAACAAAAAATTGTTGTACAGGGTGTGCTATCTACACATGGCACACAGTTCTAGTCAGCCAAACCCTTCATTTCGAGCTTAGGAATCCACAGATCATTTTAATTTTCATCCATTTAGCAGCCTAAAAGTGTGTTAGGCTGAACTCACACAGATGTTTGGTCATCTGTGCTCACTAGAATACTCGCATGCTGAATTCAATAATAATATGAGTTGCTTATGCAGTCCCATTTGGGGGAGTTTCTGTGATGTCATTTGTGAAGAAAGTGTTGGATTGCTATGAAACTCCACAGTGCAACTGCAATGCAAGTAGGTAAATTTAACTAGTCATTTTCATCCTCATCTCCGACTTCAAGATCAAGGGTTTTGCAGAAGGCATTGCAGTCATGCTGATCCCGCCATTTCTCAATGCCTTTGACACCATGGTCCCCAACACCAGAGTCCCTGAAAAGTAATGAGTGCGGATGAGACACTGGTTGATCATGAATAATTACCCTTCTGGTGTGTGCATCATCACATCAAAGATGATGATCCCCATCGCATTTGTGCTGAGCCTTCCAGAAGAGCCTTGAACAATATGAATGAAGGCCTATGAACAAGGAGAAGGAACACACCTTGTATATCAGCAAAGATGACATTGCCCTCGCTCCATTGAAAAGCATAATGGACAAATGCAGACAGAGTGTGGGCAAGCTGACCACGTCCAGCAGGGTGCTCCATGGTTCCCATGTAGTGAGTGACAGAGGGGTTGCGTAGCGGCTCCAACAGCCACACAATCCGGCGTGTTGTACTTGATTCTGCCTCAAAGACTTCCTTGACAATTCCAGAAGCCGGTGACGGAGCTTCCTCCGATTTTATGACCTCTTGAGCAAGGCGGCATTTTGTGATTTCAAAGTCTGAAATGCCACAGCAGGCAGAGAGATTGAGTAAAGAACATTGTGTTGAAATTTACACTCACTGTTCGCAGTTTCCATATTATGCTCCGCCGTTGCAGAGGCAAACTGTTCCAAAAACCATCGAGCCATTTCACACCTTATGGCCTCAAACTCGAGGTTGGATATGTTCTCGGCCATAGTAACCTCATCCTTACCCGCACCAATCTCGAAGAAGCGTTTAGCCACATACTGGTCTGCATCTATAGAAAGCTGAACACAAGTTAATCAGTGAAATAGCATGAAGGGGAAACAGGCTTACCTTGAAACAGTGTTTCATCTTTCCACTGTAGAAAATTTGGTCTGAAATCCAGGCTGCCTGGGTTGTGGCTGGGATGATGTCTGGCCAGTTGATTTCCACTGCACAGGTCACTTTATCAACATGGATGTCGGCAAAGGAAAGAGATATTTCTGTGGATTTGGTTGGATCTGGACCAGGTACTCTGCGTTCAAAGGTGGAACCAACACCAGAAACTGGAATGATTCAGAATAATCACAACCAACATGGAAGAGGTACTTACTGCGGGGTCGTTTGGCCAGATCCTCATTCTCTTTAGCTACTTGCACACTATTTTTTCGTTTTTTCGCTGATGAACCAGGAGCAGGAGTTGTGTCCTGGCGGTTATTGTGAGTGGTGGTTGAAAAGTTAAATAGGTTGGCTTACATCTGCCGGTGTGTCAATCCAAAGCTCAAGGGCAAGAACTCGACCTTTTAATGATGAAGCATGCTTTGGCAACTTGGTGAAGTATGCATCTTGGGCACCAGAATTTTTGTGGACTTGGAAAAAGTCGAGAACAGCCATATGTTCACTGTCCTTGATGATATTCTGGTTTCCATGAAAGCGCCATTCAGTGTTGGCCCTGTCCGCAAAATTATCACCGGTGAAGATGCAATGTGTAAGAAGAATTCACTTTGCAATTGGATATGTTTTTGTCTTTGTCCAGGTGACGTTCCAGCCTGCAAGGAGCTCATCTAGTATCTCTGGAGATTTGGATAATCAGTATTTAGCAAGAACGAACCGCAAAGCAAACACACCATCCATAAAAGTATCTGGAGGATAGGATCTCGATGTCTGACCAAGGCGCATGTTGACCTTTGAAGTGGTGTCAAGACGAGCCTCAGTGTAAACTTTTATGCAGTCAGCTTCATTGTATCCGACATTGCGAAACTGATCTAGTGAAGCTGTGTTCAGATCAACAGTTGGTTGGGGAGGTGTAGCTGCCAGGGCCTTTGGCCTTGGCTGCCGGTTGGTGCGAATATTAAAAGCCTGCCCACGAGCATGCCTTGAAGCCTCCAGGCCATGGTTGATGATGCCGGCAGCAGCCAGTGCTGGAAAGGTTGGGTCAACTTTGAAATTATCAGAAAGAAAGCAAATGACAATACCTTTCTGGTGACAAAGACCACACTCATCTGTGTACGGCAAACGCTTCCAAGAGACACCACATGTCATGCACTGAAGTTGAGCCTAAAAGAAGGCATTGATTAATAATGAGAAAGGACAACAGACAAAGATATACCAGGGCTAGTTGGTATTGCTCCGTTGTCGGATCCAAGGAGTCGAGAAAGATACAACGTTGGCATAGACCAGGAGCGGTCTTACCAAAAAATATGACTCCACAACCCTCGCCTGGGTTCTCATTTGCACATTGAGTGTTCAAATTCTCCACTGGCAAGTCGGAATTGGACAGGCTAGCCATTAAGGAAGTTTGTGGGGATGAGGAGCTGAAGCACTGAGGAAACTGTGTTGAAAAATGCTGACTTTATAGTGTTTTGTACCGCAATCACTGGAGTGCACTTGACCATCAAAAATCCGGCCGCACTTGACCATGGAAAATCCGGCCGCATGCAGCGGGCAGTGTTGAAGACACATACTGACAAGTACATGTACCGAGCCACCGGAGCCACCGCAGGTGCAACTATACACATGCTGTACGATGCTTGGCAGGCTGGCGGAACACAGTCATGTGATGTTGCGCCCAGAGCATTAATCCAAGCTTAAAAGCAATCAAGTCTCTTCTGTATTTTAACAGTTCTTCCATGCAATTGCCATGCCTGGAAACCCGCTTCTAAAAGCAAAGGAGAAGAACAGCAACAATTCAAAGGGCAATAACAGTGCTCAGAATGGGACATGTGAGGTCAACCTCATTTTTCTTTGACTTTGCCTGAGCACAAGTTCATAGGGCCCGAAAGCGACGTCCTGAGAGCATCACTGATCGGGTATGCATCCAGTTCCCACTCGTTGGATACTCGACTCCAAAAATTGGAAGAAGACCATGGTCTGATTATTGGGTGTGTTATTTCTTGTGGCTTTGAAGTGTGGTTTGGGCTAATACCACGGATCAGGAAAACACTATTGAAGAAACTCAATGCTCATTACAATGTCCCCTCAGTGCGAAAACCAATCCCACGTGAAGTTGCTGACCAGCAAATCTTAAATGAGATGGCGGATGATGCCAACAACTATCGCGGCACAGCAACGGTTCAACACAATCTCGCGATGGCAGGGTTTAATATACCACGGTTCGTTCTACCATTATTTGTTCGCTACCATTTTTCAGTTTATAACTTACAATTTGTGGTCAGTTGGATCGTGCGTGAGACCATGGTCCTAAATGATCCTGAAGCTGTGGATGCCCGATATCCTGGCCGGAAGAAGATCAGACGGGCCCAGCTCAAGGCACATGGAATCTGGCAGGAAATCCATTGTGATGGCCATGAGAAGCTTGGTGCACTTGCACTTCAAATGGGCGGTGTCGGACTCCCTATCTATGGTATGAAAGATAAGTGGGGTGGAGAAATACTGTATCTTTCAGTTATACCGGACGACAGACATGCAGATGTCATTGGCCATGTATTTCTTGACTTTGTCGAGACATATGGAGGTAAACAGCTTCTCCATATGTGTGTTTATCCTGAACTTATTCTGATTTGCAGCGATTTTGCAGCAAATGACGATGGACAAAGGCTCAGAAACAGGTTACATATATGCTTTCTCAACAGAATTAAAGTGGGTGATTTTCTGCCGAGTGCAAAAGCCACTGCTGACATTTTTCTCTGATTAACAGAACTGCATATGCACCGGAAATTTACCAAGCACGTTATCCTGCATGTGTTGCCCTCAAGAGTACGAACAATACACCAATAGAGAGCCTGTGGCATTGGTTTCAGGACCAGACTGGCAAAAACCTCTTCCTACAAATCACAAAGGGGCGTGATGAGGGAATATTCAACCCGAACAATCAAATTCATGTGTAAGTTTAGCCAAGTTGTTTTACGCTGTGCAGTTCAACTGACTCAGGCCTTGTTTAATATTTGTGGTAGACATCTGTTCAACTGGATTTGGCCTCCAATAGTTCAGGGTGAGCTCGACCACTTCACAGAACGCTGGAACTCGCATGTTATTTGCCGTCAACGCAACAAATTGATGCCATCTGGAGTGTCACCCAATGAGCTTTATGCTCATCCAGAGCACTATGGTGGACGCTGCTTTGCTATTCCAGTCCCCCAAGCCGCTATCAACACATTTGTGACAGCATTCGACTTACCCGAGAAGCGGCGCTCAGTTGGGTACCTGCAGAATTTGATGCCATCGCCAGCCAGGTGTATGACCTGCTTGGGTCTCCAGTATGTTCTGCAGAGACGGCATGGGATCTCTTCTCCAAAATGGCTTCTGTTATGCATTGAAATTTATTTATTTATTTGAATCTCTCATCCGAGGCTGAACTGCTTATTTATAGATGTCTCTATTTACCTCAATATTATATGAGTGGAAGGAATTGTCTGCATGGAAGGAGTCGAAATGTTGTGGCAGCCATGTATACTCGGAATCGGATGTATCACACGATGTCCCGATGCGGATGTCTGCCGCTGTTTTTGATATTGATTTTGATTTCCATCCGAGTCTCTCCGGCAAACCGTACAAATTACCCCAATAGAGGTAGCGGGATTTCGGCGGAAATTTATGGCGTTCAAAGTGCACTTTTAATATTCCGCTACATATTTTGCCATTTTTGTCATTTCCGCTACCTCTTTCATGAAATTCATATTTTTCCGCTACTTATTGGACTTGAAAATGGACCAAAAGAGGGAGCAGAAAAATCTAGAATTTCCGCCGAAATCCTGCTACCTCTATTGAGGTAGTTTGTGATTCCGCTACTTTTACATAATTTTGTGATTCCGCTACTTTTGATAGTCGCGACCAAAATCCCACTACTTTGCACTTTTCGGACTTGTGAAATTTTTGCAAAAAAAATAATAATCAAGAAGTCCTAAATGTACAGTAATTTAGGCCCTAGGACTTCTTGAATTATTATTTTTTCTTTTTGCAAAAATTTCACAAGTCCGAAAAGTGCAAAGTAGCGGGATTTTGGTTGCGACTGTCAAAAGTAGCGGAATCACAAAATTATGTAAAAGTAGCGGAATCACAAACTACCTCAATAGAGGTAGCGGGATTTCGGCGGAAATTCTAGATTTTTCCGCTCCCTCTTTTGGTCCATTTTCAAGTCCAATAAGTAGCGGAAAAACATGAATTTCATGAAAGAGGTAGCGGAAATGACAAAAATAGCAAAATATGTAGCGGAATGTTAAAAGTGCACTTTGAACGCCATAAATTTCCGCCGAAATCCCGCTACCTCTTTTGGTCCATTTTCAAAGTCCAATAAGTAGCGGAAAAACATGAATTTTATGAAAGAGGTAGCGGAAATGACAAAAATAGCAAAATATGTAGCAGAATATTAAAAGTGCACTTTGAACGCCATACGCATTGGGACCGAGGGTAGCTTGTCGCGCTCGCGTTCTTGGAAGCGTGTGTAGTGTTATTTTCGGCAAAATTCACCGGTGTTTGCTTCGGTGCGTTCCATCCAATACTTCTGATTATTACTGGCTGAATGCAGTTCCTATATGGCATGAGGTGCAAGCGAGGACTGGCAAGGCCAAGAACCATGGCAGAAGCGCAGGGGGGCCATTCTGCGAACATGAACATTTGCAAAATTATTCTACATAGTACAAGTTACAAAATTGATGGCTCTCACCAATACATTCGTGAAATGTCCTCGTTCTGCCATGGTCGCCCGTTCATCTCAACCACCCGATCCGTACCCTCCAACGGAGAGTATTTCAGCTCAAGATGAACTGGATATTTGAGATCGACCGCAAGGCCTTCCGCCATGACGTGTTGAAGGTGTGCCACGATATCGAGCTGCATGGTGCGGTGGAGCGTGGCGCTGATACGCGAAAGACGGGCTACGTGTTGTGGGCGGAGATCTGTCCGTCCACGGATGACTCTGAGCAGCATTTCGTCAGACACCGCTCTGAAGCCTATAAGTTTCAAGTCTCGAAGCTGGGGACACAGAAAGATAGATTCGGAATCAAGTCCGTCCGATAGCGGGGTGAGATGTGCGAGGAAATCGGGGTCTGGGCCAGAGGTCGTGCACAGCGGCTCCTGCGAGATTTCCAATTTCTGGAGAGCAGGCATGCCGGCGAGCGCCTCCAGAAGACGTTCGCTGCTCAGTCCGGACATGTCGACCCTGAACACTCGAGCGAGAACGTCAATGGGAAGAACGATGCGAGCCGAGGCATCGTGACACGCACAACACCACTCTAGCAGCAAAACGAACGTAGTGTCGGGAGCACAACGGGGGTAAAAAAGGCGGGGCCTTCCATGGGAATCTGGGGGTGTCGGACGGAAAAGTAAGAGAGGTGCAGAAGGGAAAATGAGGGGGGTAAGGGGGCACTGTTTGGTGTTCTCGGCCCAGACAGCGGAAGATCGCAAGTCTCGAGCATGGGGCATTGTTGCAATATTTTCCAGGCAGTAGTGTACTCGAGTCGCGCCTGCCGAGACTGGTTGATCTTTAAGTGCCTCAAGGAGCCCCACGATACCGGACTTTGTGAAGGAATTGAGGATTGCATGGAAGTGCAACACTCGAAGGCTTTTTGACCCTAAGAACCGAAAAGGCAGAGGGGATTCGTCGGCGGAGCGCCTTATGAAAGTATCCCAGACATTGAGTGACATGTACCGAAGCAAGGGGACATCGTTCCCAGAGAGGGAGAGAAGGTGGTCCGCGTACTTCTTGGACAACGTGATCTGGATATTTTTCCATCGACGCGAGGCGGAAACAAGCACGGAAATCAATGACGAGAGGTCACAACCGAGTTGGCATGTTTGGGAATACACCATGGAGACGTCGACGGGGACCGTCCCGGACCTGGTGAACCATGTCAACAGTTGGTCCGTCATGTGCTGCAATTTCGACTTGGGTGGAACGATGATATGGATATGTGCCCATATGCGCGGCGTCGTCAAAGCAAGGGTCCGCCAGGCTCTACAAATCTGGCATAAGAGAAGAGGCGGCTCGTCACCGGAGATAGTGGGGTTCCTGGTAGAGGGAAGACACGCCGTGAAGATGGCCCGGACGATATCGTCTGGGAGCCGGCGCGTGGGCGACACCAATGCGAGATGGACATCAATAAATTGTTTCAGGTCGTCCCTCTTTCGGGCAGCCTCATCCATCAAAGACCGAAGGCGAGCGATCTCCTCTGTGAGATCAGCCACTGCTTGCTGTGGGCCCTGCAGAAGATTCCGGATGTTGTCGCAATCGGCATCGGAAGGGACGGCATTAGGGTGTTTCATATATCCTATTTCGAGCCCAACTTGGGACCCAACTTCGTGCCCAACTTCGCGCGAAGTTGGAACATGAAATAATTCGGAACACGAAGTTGGATGTCAAATCGTGCTCCGGACCACGATTTGACATCCAACTTGGACCCCAACTTTGTGTTCCAACTTCGCCCGCTCGATTTGGTCCGCCCATTGAACTTCCCGGGACCAAATTCCGATAAATGATGGCCCAAGTTGGAGCCAAGTTGGGGTCGAAATAGAGTCTGAAGTTGGTCGCGAAATAGGATATATGAAACACCCTATCGGTGTGCAGAATGTCCGTGAAGGGGAATGCAGGGCATCTGTTGATGGGTTAGATTGGGATGCGATGTATCACCATGTTCACACCTGAAGCTTTGCGAACAGATTCCTGGGTAAGAGCCATGGCGGGGTCAAAGTTTGGGATGACGAGATGCTGGCAGTGCTGGGCGTCTAGACACCGGGTAACCGGGGCCCGGCTAAGTCCGAGCGTCTGTTCCTTCTACCGACTAATGGACACTGAACCAGCCGAGTATGTGAGCATATTGGCACCGTATGCAAATCTCTTTCCTCCCTTCCCTCCGTTCTCACACCTAACTATCGTCAGATCAGTCAAAATTAGCCTAGTGCGGGAGAGCATGACGCTTGGTTGAAAAATGTCAAACCATTCATGCCGCAGGAATCATGTCGAATTCCCCATTCGATCCAGCTCCCTCTGTCCATCCCACCCCTGATAGCAGGCTACTTTAATTCCACCTCAAATGCACCTTGAGGCTCGTATAAATCAATCCAATGTTGAACGTCTGAGGTTCATCAACTGGCTGTCCATTCGAGATGTTCGCCGATTATCTGGAATCACCCAAATTCCCTTCACAGGTCGGAATGGGTGAAAGAGCTGGTTTACTCATCAACATTCTCAATTCTGCAGGAGCGTTTCCATATTCCACCCGTCAAATTTTGAATCTAAATCATTTCAAGCACGGCACCGTGAATAGCTAGGTCTGAATTTTCGGCAGACGAAGATCTCCTGAGTTACCAAATAGCTGTTCCGCCTGGTCTGAGGAAGGAGGCAAATAATAATCTTGCCGCCAGGATGAACTCTCCAAATGCATTCGTATGTAGTACAATAGTCGTTAGAAAATCAAGTTATACGAACTACTTGAACAGTGTCGCAGGCGGCACACGAAAGCGCTCCTGCAACACAATAAAGCTGAAAACTACCATAAGCATCCGCGCGCGCGGATCGATCGCACCGTGCGCAGGGAATACAGGCGAAGTGGTATACTCCGTGAGCACGTCGTTGATATGCACCCAGTCCAGGAACCCCAGACGCTCAACAGCAGCCTGCGTAACACGTTTGCGGAGGTGGACTTGGAGAGGAATGAGGCCAGATGCAGTAGGGCAGGGAGGTGGGTTGTACGGGATCTTCTTTCGGAGATATATTTCTTCGGTGACGAAGGGCTTGACTGCCTCTCGAAGAATCCATTTCTCGGTCAAAATCCACTTCTTCTTGGGTCTATGGCCTGCAACTGGCATGGTTTTTACGGAGCTGGAGACGTGAAGACATTCAGCAACTGCACACAAAACTACCGAAGGCGGATACATACGGCGGCAAAGTATTCACATATTCCACGAGGTGATGATCAAGGAATGCAACCCGACTTTCAACGGAGTGGGACATGTCGTTACGATCGCCGGCTAAGTTCAAGATGATGTTTGAAAGCATGGTTTTGCCGTAACATACTGAGGCAATGAGTTACGTCCAGTCAGGCTGGGTATAGATATGGCTTGCAGACATACCAGGGCGACGTTCAAACTCTGCCAAGTGCCGGATATAGAGTGCTGCCGAGCGCGCGGATCGAGGCCTTCAGCAATGCACCGCGCACTGGCGGGCAGTCCTGTAGTTTCGAGAACACTAGAATAGAACATCGGGCCGTATAGCGGCACAACTAAAGTCATAATATGGTGTGCGCCGACCTTGAGAAGACTGGAATCCCCCGTATCCATCGCGGCGGCCGATATTTGGGGAATACTGGCCGATACCTCGAGATCAGCGACCATTTCACGACGTTCCGCGTCCGACGGGACGGCTATTCCTAGGTCTTTTGCTGCAATATCCGGCGTTCGAAGGTAGTCGAGGGGAAACCAACCGTATCCGCCAAAGATTTCATCGGATCCTTCTCCGGAAAGGGCGACCTGGACAGCATGTGTTTATGGGTCAGGGAGAAAATGAAGAAGAGACTGAACCTTATAACCGCTGCTCCGCACGGCGTTGGACAAAATGATCTTCCCTGCGCCATGGAAGGTCGCGTTCAGCTGTTCAGAATGCCAGATAGAGTCCTCTAGAAGATCCACCATTGCGGCTTCAGTTGCTTTGACCAGGTGTATTTCGGCCCCAAGATGGGCGGCAGTTCGAACCGCGATTGGCGATTCATCCGTCGTTGCGTCCTCTGTTGATGTTGAGAATGCAGAGATGCAATCAGGATTAAACGATTCTCACCGCTATAAGCCAACGTGAATGCGGTCACTTTCGCGTCAGGATTGTTCTCACGCAACAAGTGCGTGGCGATTCCCGCAATGGACGAACTGTCGATACCACCGCTGAGGTAGATTGCGAGTGGCACGTCGGAACGGAGACGCAATCGAACGGACTCGATCAAGAGCCTTCGGACATTGGACACCATCGAATCGATTGTTTCCGAGGAAGTAGAAGTCGCTGATGGATACGAAAAGTCCCAGTAACGCTCCTTTCTGATGTCGCCAGACGCTCCACAGAGTACAAGATGGCCTGGCGCGAGCTGGGTTGAATTAAGGAAGTAAATTCGTCAAAGAAATGGGGGAACAACGATACCTTAAAAACACCCTTGAATACCGTGCGCTCGTCCCCGAGTTCGCCATTATGAACAATACTGTCAACATCCCATTCCGCCTTCCATCCGAGGCCCATGAAAGCCTTCATTTCGCTAGCGAACAGAACGCGACCATTGGAGATGGTGTAGTACAACGGCTTGATGCCAAAATTAAACCGGTCCCGCGCCGCGAACAGTAGACGCCGTTTGACGTCGAACAGAACGAACGCGAACTCCCCGTGCAAGCTGAAGAGTAGGTTGATTCCGTCTCGCTTGTACCTGAATAGCCCGATCTATCCGCGACGATATGCCACTTGGAAAATACACGTACAGTTGGACAACCAGCTCAGAGTCCGATTTAGACTTGAACGAAAATCCTGCCTTTTCCATTTCACCACGGATGCGTTCGTGGTCATATATCTCCCCGGTTACGGCGCGGTGTGTCGGTTCGTCCTCATCCGGTGTGGGTTGCTGCCCCGTCGGAAGATCGATTATTGCGAGTCTGACGTGTCCTAAGCCTACGATGAGAAGTATCAGCTATACGAGAGAATGTTTAATCCAATGAAGGCACCAACCAACGCGGCAATCACACGAAACATATGTTCCCCTCGAGTCGGGGCCACGGTGCTCGATGATGTCGAGAGATGCTTCGAGCTCGTTCTTGAGAATCTCGGCTGAAGAGCGAATGACGCCATCTGGATGAAAACAGCTGTGAGACCACACATGTCTTCTTCGGAGAGTATGGCTTACCGGGGCTTACCCTCGACCGTCTCTATACACCGGCTGCCACCTGAACCCGTTTAACCGACGCGGACGTGAAAGCCAACAGTCAATATTGACTCAGGTGACGCGACGATTTAATTTATGCCACGGGGTACTCGGCGAACATGAACCGGATTGGAACGGATATGCACGCGAGTGTGGTGCTGGAAGCCATTTTCAACCAGGGCGCTTTCAGAAAGCTAGCGGTGAGGTGGGACATGGATGGGACAAAGGCAGTTAGGCACGTGATCACGTCGCGTCGCGTTGGACAGCGACTCAAACAAATAGGATAAATTTAATCTAAAAGCACTTAACACTGAAACGATGCGTAGAGAACAGCCCTTGCAGTGCTCGAGACACAGCAACGCGAGCTAGAGACCGAACTCTCCCTTTTTATCTACCCAGTTCTCTCACTTTCAACCGAGATCATCTCCCGTATCCTCGTCGCGTGCCTGCCCAGCGACGGATTTGTACGACCTTCTCCTTCCGAGCCCCCGCTCACGCTAGCGCAGGTCTGCAGCCTTGGAGGGATATTGCCCTATCGGCGTGCGGGCTTGGGGTTCTTTATCGTTCGGCTTTACCACCGAAATACCTCCGTCGACGTCCGTAATTCGTGGAGTACAGCTCTCATTCGAGAAGTGAAATTCCCGCGCAAAAGGACATCCGCTTTCCTTATCGCTCTTTTCATCACACGACGGACTCCCTGAGGAGATACTCTCCCTCATATCCTCGGTTCCTAGTCAACTCGATCGCCTCGACCTCCGGCTTTCCTTCGAAGACTTTGATTATCTTCGAGAAAATCCCACTAGCTTTCCCACCTCCAAAGTCTCGCTATACATAGATCATTTTTATAGTGGGATGCATGCCTCCGAGTCTTGGATTTCCATTGTCGAGAACGCTCCTACCTTATGTGACCTCGAGGTTGGCGGATTACCACCGTCGTTTTCTGATCTTCAGCGGTACCGTTTTTTGCACACCATTGAACTCGAGATTATTTCAGTCCAGACCCTGGTCGACATATTAAACCGCCTTCCTCGACTCCTACATCTCACAGCCATTCTAGATCGCCTAATCGGTGGGAGCCTGCCGGTGACGACAGCTCCATACCTCCAGTCGCTCCCGCTTGTCGGCGATTTGCAGACACTTGTCATATCCGCCTTGGACTCCTTGAAACTCCCTGGATTGCGCTGTCTCTTCCTCGAATTACGCCCATATTCCACCTTGCCTCATTTATTGCACGTCATCGTGCACACTTGCGCACCTCACCGTTACTCATCACGCTGGAAACCAGCCAGCCCAATTGATGCAATGTCTACGATCAATTCCGTCCCTCCCGTCGTTGGCCATCTATGCGGAGAATTTGCCCGCTGTGGTCGAACAGATGGCCATACACCCTTTGCTTCTTCCTCGTCTTTGCACCGATGACACGGCCAATCACGATTACCTCCTGCTTGATCTTCTACGTGTGCGGCGGAACCCATCTGACCCCGACGCCACCAAATTGTCATTATTTCAACTTCATGTCGAGGAAGATCCGTTCGAACACGACTGGCTCCGGGACGACAGGATTCTGGCAAAATTCAGTCACCTCATTGCGCAGGGGTTGAAGGTCGAACTCAGTTATCCAGACGGTAGCCAGTGGCCTCTGACTCAGAACGACGAATGAGCCTGAACCTTCTCATCAAAAAAGAAGTAACTCTGACTTGGAAACGTTATCTCCAGATTGCTTGGTCTCCTTTTTATCAATGCACTCTATGATTCGGGTGGTGAATTTCTTGCGCGTAATACTTACGCATGTTTGTCACCAGTAGATTGAACGTTTTAGATTTCTTGTGCAGATAGCTTGGAGGATGATGTTTGGCAGAAATTCCTTCCAGAAACACATTTGGTAGCGGTCCGTGCCAAAAGTGTTGGCATTGGCCCGGGCACAAATTCGTCCTGTTTTCGGATTGAGCCAGATGCGATCACGTGCCAGGTTCAAGTGTTCGGCATGGACGCGATCCTACGCGCTCCACGCGTCAGGTTCAATATTGCGCAAGATAGGGTCCTCCGCCTTTCTGTGCCATTGATTTTGGTCATTTTCCGAGTGCCTAGGTCAATCTGGCCAATGGTATGCAAGTATGAATCCGTTTCTTAGTTATTTATTCGTGTGATGCCAAGTCTCTCCATTGGCCCGGAGGTTTTATGTAATTTAGAGTGTTCCCAATTCAGAATATGTCTGCATGGAAATATCGGACCGTCGCTTAAAAATTCCTCCATATGTGACGGTCGATCATTTCGAGTCATACGAGAGCCCGATTCGCCGGTCCCGCTTTTTCTCTCTCTCTCTTCCAACATGGACGTCTTCAAGTCGCGTACCTCGAGATTTATCTCCACGCTACCGATACGACTGTATCGTGCCCTGCCAGCAGTCATCTTAGGAACACTCCTCAACGTTCTAGACACGGGTAAGCCCCTTTGAAATCCGCGAGTCCTCGCAAAGACTTTAGTTTCCCCTTTGACTAGTTTCCACTGGAATTTTGCTCTTTCCAACTGAACATGGCGCTTTTCGTTCTCTGCAGCTGCAAGGACTGTCTATGTATATCATGAGGTGGCGCTTGTTTTTCTTTTCTTTGCCCAGTATGTACTCATGTCCAGTACACTCACGTCCCAAGTGGCCATGACGCTTGGCGGCTCCCGTTTTCCAGGTGCCCTGGGTTGCATGTTAATCGAAATCCTACCCCTCCTCCGAGGAGTGGCGAGCAACATTCGGTCTGCTCTCGGTGACGAACATCCAGGTTTGATACCAACGGTCATGGCAGCGTATGCCTTGACCTCCTTTCTGACTGGCGCGGCATTCATAATCCTCGGATTACTCAAATTGGGCAATCTTGTATGGATTTTCTACTCATTTTCATGGTTGAATTCGCTCACTACCATATAGGTGGCATACTTCCCGCAAACTGTTCTTACTGGCGCCATCGGTGCAATTGGAGTCTCGCTTTTTGTTCTCGGACTGGGATTGCCTTTCCCCCCTTCCGCAAGTCCTCTCGCGCTTTCGAATGTTTCTTCTACGCTCTTTGACAACTCCCATCTGAGCCTCCTGGCTGCATCGTTCTTTCCCGCTTTCATTTTGTCAATCACCTTGCGTTCCCGATATATTGAGCTCTGGACGCGCGGTCTCGTTCGCTCGGCATACTATATCCCCGTCTACCTGCTCATGATTCCGGCTGTGTTCTGGCTTGCCGTCCACTCAATCAAAGTCTCGCAAGAGCACCTGATCGCGGCGGGATGGCTGTTCACAGTCGACTCCACTTCTTCTTCTACCGCAATCGTGACCAGCTGGAACTACTGGACGCTGTTTGACTTTGTAAGTTTTTCCTCGAGATGGTCGTTTCCTTTCTGAGGTATATTTAGACACTGGTGGAATGGTGGTCGCTCAAGAGTGCCATCCAAAATATAGTCCTCTTGGTCATCATCGGGTACGACACGATATTAATCCCCCGCAAGGAATAATCCTGACATCCCGTAGAGTGCTCAATCTGCCTATATACGTCCCAACTCTAGCATTCACTTTGGACGTCTCGTACGACATGAATCACGAGCTATTAGGTAGGGATGTCAGTCGCGCATAGTTTACCCTCCGAAACCTACATGTTTACAGGCCAAGGGGCGGCCAACATTTTGGCCGGCGTGGTTGGAACCGTGCCCAATATCCTCGTAGGACCTACTATATCCGCGTAGACGGTCTCTGATTCTCCCCAGCAATACTCATACTCTGTCTACGTTACCCGCGCAAAGGGTGGACGCTTCGAGCTTTGGCTCGTGATCCTGCTCACAGCCGCGCTGTTCTTCATCTCAGGTCTCCTCCTCCCGTATGTTCCCACCATTCTCGCGTCCGCGCTCGTGCTTTTTTTCGGGATGGAGCTCTTCCTCGAGGCAACGTGGGAGGCGTCCAGGACGCTCACGTGGATGGAGTACGCCGTAGTCCTTGCCACGCTTGCCGCCTGCACTTTTCTCGGCTTTGCGGAAGGCTTCGGCGTGGGAATAGGCGCTGCGACGGTAGTGTACCTCATGTACGGCGTCATCGACTCGGTGAGCTTTCCCTATAACCTGTCTTCGAATCCCACAGTCATGTTCATTTGCTTTCGATAGCCAGCGCGAGTGACGCGCTGGAATGAATGGAACGAGCTGCAGCAGGTGAAGAACCAGGACGAGGACCACGTCGCGGTGCCCGTGGCAGGACGCCTCATCTCCCCGCGTAACCACACTCCCGCTGTAATTACGCTCGACGCGCCCACCGCCAGTGCAGACGTCAAGCCACGCGACGATACCGATATTCTCCAGCACATAAACGCGCGCGTCGTCAGCCTCTCCGGATACATATGTACGTCAGCCTTCCCTCTTATCTGCCATATCGTAACCTCTTCATTTCTATCGCAGTTTTCGCCTCGGTACCCTCGATGGAAAAGGCCCTCCTAGATCCCCAGGTCCCAGCAGCATTCTTCATCCTCGACCTCGCGCGCGCGCACCGCATCGAGACGACCGCCGCGCGCTGCCTCCCGCGCTGCGTGCGCGAGCTCGAGCTGAAGGCGAGCAGACTGGTCATCTGCGGGCTGGGCGAGGGCAGCGGGCTGCACGCGGACTTTGAGCGCGCGGAGATTCCACTGGTGTTTGACCTGCAGGGGGTTGAAGAAAATGTGAATGGGATACCGGCGTTCGCGACGCGGGAGGTGTGCGTTACGTGGTGCGAACGGGAGCACGAAAAGCGCGTGGCACTGGGCAATAAATCCGACGGTATTTGCGGTTATTCCCTCAGCGCATTTTGATTGAACTGTGCAATGCAGAGTTGGACGCTCAGGCGAAGGACAGCGCATTCAAAACATTCTGTCGGTTGTTCGATTTTGACCCCGTGGTATTGAACGTCCCCGAGGAAGAATCACTCGCAGAAATTTCGGAGGTAGATCGATTCATCGACGCCGGCGGGAGGATTACGGCCTACCTCCCTAGTCAGATAGTCCGCCGTACAGGTGAGTGCATCCCTTATCTATGCGAACATAATTCACCCGGTGCAGGTATCATATTCGTACTCGAAGGCCAAGTTAACCTAGTCGCTGCCGCCGCACCCGCCGCAAGCAGCACGGTGCGCCCTTCGGTGCATCGCCTGCTGGCTATGGTGCCCCGGGAGGTAGTGCGCGCGGTGCAGGCCCGCCTCTCCGTGTTTTCTCGGGCCCAACCAGGCCAAACCCGAGACTTGAAGTACGGAGATACACTCGACTGCCGTGCGCAGACGGACGTCGTTGTCGCTAAGAAACGTAGTGTTGTCGTGGAGGTGGATGAGTCCGATGACGAGCGGCTGATGGCTTGGGCGCAAGGGAAATTGGATGAACTGCGTTCTGAGGCGTTGTAGCATGTTCCTGATCCTTGCTGTTTGCTTCTCCGCTAAAAAGAGAGACTTACAGGTCCCACTAAAAATAGATTTATAGAACGATGTTCCCAAACCATCCCAGCATAATCCAGCCATGTTTCGCATGAGCGTACACGCAAACAGACACAAAGAGGATAGCGCGACTGCCAACTTGACGAGCATTACCATATTCCAACCTGAGGCTGGAGGAAGCATTTCGATCGTTGTTATGACGGTGTACTCTCTGATATTTTGGGCGAGGATGCCTTGACTGACCGGACTTCCTAATTGCTTGCTCTTAGTGAGACTCGCTCCAGATTTCATTTCTCGCACCTTTAGCTCCAGGGGTTAGGAGCTTTCCACTGCGATTGCCACAAATTGGCGATGGAGATGCAAGTTCGACTATTTAACTTCAACTGAGTAGCCTCAGGGTTAGGCAAAGCCAACTCACAATCGGTCTTGTCTGAGACCAGGTAATACAGAGGTAATCCCAAATGTCGCGCCACGTCTTGGCTTTCAGGATCGAAACCTTTGCCTCGGTGAAATTGGCGCAGTGCGGCGTATAAAAACGGATCTCACGACTGGCCCCACGCCGCTACGAAGAATTCTAGCGATGGGAAACCCAAAGTTCGGGTTTTTTTACGGCCAAGGTGTTCATCCCCACACGGGTCGCGGGACCAATATGCCGGACGTTGGAGCGTGAACTGGGCCGTTTTGAGGTCCGCCAGAGGGCACAAGAACAAGTAGCCCAGGGCGGGCCCGGAGTTATCTGAGGTCTTGCCGATTCGAAAATGATACCCAACCTCATCAAGGCAAACTATTGCGCAGAATCAACGAAATAGCGTGTTATTATGGGCTTGCGACGAACTATAATTATCTTCGCTGGATTTGAGGTTAAGGCGACCAAGAACGTGGTTTGCTTGAGCTAGCCAGCAAGATCTTGGACCACGATAAGTTATTTTCCTGTACAGACCCCCACGGACATCGGTGGATTTAAATCTTCACGTTTGTGAGGTCGGTGAGTTGGACAGAGAGCAATCGACCGTACCTTGTCCAGCCATTTTCCAACACTAGAGGCGATGGGGAGGTTCGAGCTGTGGACCTCCAACCAGTGTCCTGGATGTCGCAATCCGGTATAAATGCAATCCTAACCGGAGTGTCGGAAACGGATATGATGGCTCCGGGCTGCACAGAGACGTGGAAGGGGATTTCAAGGCGATGGGTCCGACGCAGATACCAGTATATACGCCCATGGTACTGGACCAACGAAAGGGAGCCAATAATGGTAGAGTCCTAATCCCGTCCGAGGGAAGATATCGGGGTACGGGCGACTTTCTAGAGAACGGGGAAAAATACGCGGATGTCTTTACTGTTGGGTGAAAGGGCAAGACAAAGTGTACTGGTGGACTTCCGTATCCAAAATGTGCAATCGAGACCCTACGAGTAGCGATCAGACGCAGCTGGCCGAACTCGGGGTTGCGTACCAGCCACTTCCCACAAACGGACATGAAATAGTCCTGGGCATTCTGAGGGCAAGGGACCGAGGAATCGTTGATTGTGGTTCAAAATAGCTTACTTCAAATGCGGTGTACTAGACGGTTATTAGTTCCTGCGCGGTTGAAATCAATGGGTCTTACGAAATGACTATAAAGATAGATATTTGAAATGGGTAAATGGCGGTACCATTCCAGATATTGTTTCACGGGTATGAGATCTGAAACGCGGGTCAGGCATCGGAAGGTTGGCTCCATACGAAGCAAAACGAACCATCATGAAAGATCGTAGCGTACAAATCACAAGAGCTCACTACACCGTAAAGCTGGACAAAATTAGGATGCCTGCACTCGACGTTTTGAGTTGCGGAATAGCGAAGACTAATCAGTTCTTACCGAAGGTTCAAGTATCTAGCCATTTCGCCGCGCCAATAAAAGCCATGAGATTTGGGATCCGGAGATACAAGTAGAATAGGCCTGGAGATACTTCTTCTGCAGTGTCCCCTTGGTATATAATCGTGGTCATGTTTGACGTACGACCATCGATACGGGCAGAATAAATGCGCTGGACTGACCCCCGTCCATGTCTTCGCCTGGCATGCCCAACGCGGATCTCCACTTGGAGATCCAAATCCCCCAGAGGAATCATACGGAACTCTGCAGCAGTCAAGACACATTAGACTATGTTGAACCAACGTCGAGGCGATTACCCGAGAAAGGACCCAGAGGCCCGTTGATCACATTATGCATGATGTTGTTGGTAAAATTGCCCCCAGAAACAACGAGGTGCTGTGCGCGCTGGAAGAATGCTATGGCGCTAGTCACCGATAAGACAACTGCGGAATAGACCGAACACAAGTTTTACTGAGATTGTGCGTCGTCGGAATCACTGGGCATAGACTCTGAGCCAAATTCGATCGACTTGGACTCGGAGGCCATGACGGAGGAGGAGAGGTGTTAGAGACACTACGTGTAATCAAGCGTGACGCGGATCCGAAATAAACCTATTGTTGGCCGATGTATGCAAGTTGAATGGGTTGAAAAAATTATGTAAACAGAAAGGCCAAATCTGGCCTGTTTACTTTTCTCGGATTGCCTTGCAAAAGACCGGGTACCAACATAGCCCGTTGGGATTCGGACACGAGTGCAAATGGAACAGCCCGGATTTTAATTTAGAGTGTGGGTAAACGATGACTGTGACTTCGAGCGCGTGACGTCTTTCCCTATTACCCTCAATGACTAGCCTGCCGAGAATAATTACCCGGTGTAGGGCTTACGTTGGAGGCAGAAACTCCAAACTGCGGCATAAGTACCTCTCCCTACGGTACGAGCGAGAATTGTTGTAGCGTCTGTTTATAAGAGACTATCGACGAGCTGTCGTTAACTCATTCCACCTTTTTGAAGAGAACACTGGCATTGGCTGTGTTTCACTGGCAGTCTGGTCTTTCCAGAAAGTGGCAGGACACCTTGGCAGACAATAGCATAGCCCGCCGCCAGGACAGCCATAGGCTTAATTTAGAGCGTGGGTAGGAAGATGCTGTACTTGACGTCGAGAGTTAACTTTTTGGCTTGCAAAAGTGGCTTGCGCCCGCGCAGAATGGCTTGTTTCAGGCGGGGGCGTGGATTTGGGTGGGATCACCCGCCCACGCCCGGCCGATCAGCTTGCAAGCCACTTTGATGGCTTGGCAAGCCATTCCGCCAATTTGATCCCAGCCAAATAAAAGAATATAACCGTGAATATACACTGTACGGCACAACCATGACCAGGATAAAGGCCATTTGAGTTAAAGAACTTGTGGCTTGTGCTGCCCCACACCTTGATATGGTCTGTCACTGAATGAATATGCACAAGGAGCAAAGACAATTGATAAACTCGAAGCTCGGTGGCATTCGATTGACCCGCTTGATTGTGAGTTCAATTTCTTTTCATGAGACCCAAAAAATATGACGGTCAATATTTAGACCCAAAAAAACAAGCATTAAAGAGTCTTGTGTGAGAACCAACACAATTTCCACAGTATCTCCTCTGGCATTCCTGCGGAACCTGCCGGCCGATCAGGTTACTTGGTTTTGACTAGTTGCTGGGGAGCTGAATTTTTTAGCTATTTATGGCGAAAAGGTTATTTGACCCCATTTGAGGCAGTATACACCCACTGCATGCTATTTGAGCTCTTAAATGTGATTCAGGGTCACTGAGCAGAATGGCTTGTGCACGTGACACAAGCCGGCCAAATGGCTTGCGTCAATATCTCAGGAATGATTTATGTATTCACTGTAATTCAACTACAAGATGGAGAAGTTAACTCATACATTTTGTATGTTTTTGTGTGACAGGAAACCCCAGAACAATGGTTGAAATTAATTGCAGCGGAGGCAGGGGCACCGCCACCGAGCAGAATGGCTTGCGTCCGGCATGGGGCAAGATAGAGTAACGAATTCATCAAATGTACGGCCATTCATTTAAATTCGTTGTAGTGATATAGATTAAGGACCAGTAGAAGCAGAAACTCAATTATTAGGCAGATACAGAACATTTGGGAACGGCCATTGGCATACTCACTGCATTCAGGCGGCTGATAGCCGAGGCCCTGTGTAGCTGATGCGAGCCGATGCGAGCTGTGGCTATCTATAGTTTAGGTTTGGCTATTTATGGTAGCCATGGTCATCTAGACGCAACCGTCTAGCTGATGCGAGCTGATGGCTACCTCGCGTAGCCATAGCGTGGGTAGCCGGGCGCTTAAAGCTCGGCAGACTGTCGCCGCACTCCTCGCCAGACCTCGCCAGACCCTGACGGCTTCCCAGGGCTGTGGAGGTTGATGGAGGTGTGATTAAGCCGGTTAGCCGCATGTCCACGGCTATATCTGCCGAGGCCGCACTGTGGCTACTGGGCTGTTGAATGCAGTGACTAGTACATTCGATCAAACCCAGTCTTGCTAAAAATGAGATTGTCCGACGAGGAAGAGAGTGGAAGAGATTATATTTCCGGAGAATATCGGTGGACATGATGAAATGGACTTGACGTTCCGTCCAAATACATGAGTGAGCACAAGGGTGTTCTGTCGATTGATGTTGCGTGGGCGTGGACCACAGACTAGGTTGGCGTGGGCATTCCCAAGGAATGGCTTGTGCGTGGCATGGCGTGAGTAGATTGGACGTCATTGAGAAAGATTCCACAGCTCAAATGTGTGATTGGATAATAGGTGACAGCGTGGATCATTCGTCCTTCCCAATTCAGGACCATTGGACGATTTGACTGCAGTAAGGGAATATGTGACTTTGATTTGTACCAGATGAGCAGAACCGAGTTCCCTGGTTCAAAAGTTGCAGTCACGATCAATCACGGCGGCGAGGTTGATCGGAATGTCCCGAAGGTAGTACGGGATAAAATAGACGATAGCGGCACAGTAGTGAACGTTAATGAACCAAATGCCCTTGGTGAAAATATGTAGTGTAGCCGAGGACAAGCCAAGCCACATCACAAGCCCCGCCGTCCACGCCCGCCCCACCAAATTCAAACTCCGTTAAGGGGCACAAGCCATTCGGCCAAGCCATTCCGTAAAGTCTGACTTGACGTCGAGCGCTTAACATCCTTTCCTCCTACTCTCACAATCCATGGTCGACGCGACGCACTCCAGAGCGCAGTTCCCCTCGGAATCTAAATCTCACGAAGATGGTTTTCAGTCCGTGTTGAGCGATACTCCCACTAGAAGATGGTCTCTCACAGCGTTTGATCTCTAGATATCCTAGCGCTCTTTTCCCAACGGGCGACACTTTGTCATTGCCGGCGGCAATTTTTCGAGCGTGATAAAGATCAAGCAGGTAGCCTCCAAAACCCCCCGTGGTAGGCAATGGTGATTTTTATGGTTGAAGCAACCTTATCAGGGATGTCTAGACTTCAGGATGATCCCGATGGGGGGACCTCGATTTGCGCAATGAATAGTATTCAATGATGGATCAGGCGTGGTTCATCGCCTACGGGCTTCCGTGCGAAGAGTTTACTCCGCCCGAGTCCATGGCTGTACCTCAAACATGACTGTCGCCGTGTACCGGGGTGACAATTCGGAAGAGGTGTGGTCTAAATTCCGCTTCGTTGTCGAATGTTGTTCGTCGATAACATCGCTCTCATTATTTTTTTTAAAGACGACGAATTCGGGGTACGAGTGTCAACATGTGATTCCGGATTGTTATAAACAAATCGCAGGCGGCCGAGGAATACCTCCGCTCTGTGTTTGGCAGAGCACTCGTGAGTCAATCTAGCTGGGACATTCGTAACTTCTGATGTCTGGTTTCAGCTGAACTACGCAACGTGGATACGACCTTCGACACGTCGGCTCTGTGTTGACCTCACAGCTGATGATTTTGACCACCTCTACATTTGGGGCTCACCGGACGCATCCTTTCGCCAGTTTGTTTCTCTCCTTGAACTGTGAGAAGGCTCAGACATCATTGCTTCAATATCATTGGTCGATTACCATAAAATCTGTCAGCACCATCTCTCAACATATCGGGTCTACCAGATGCCGAAATCCCCATATGCATCCGTCAATTTGGGCTCGACAATCTTCTGCTCCAACTTGAAAGCCCAACTGAGATTGTGGGTCATCCTGATTGTGAATTCGACGATGCCGGTTGGGAAGGGGGTCCTGACGCCGAACTCTTGGTCATGGAAAATGGCTGGACTCGGTCGGTTCCTCTTTTTTTCAATGCATTCTTCTAATCATCTTCGGGACTGGAAGCGTGCATTCTAATTATTTCGAAGATCATAGTGCATTCATGATGCGCCGAGGAACGAGCTGTCGCTATTATGAAAGCGGAGTGTGGCTGGCTCAAGCTAGCTATATTTTCAACCAACTCAAGACAAGCTCCAACTACGAGGATTACTGTAGGTTTCAATCCTGTGACGCTTAGCATTTTCGTTGCTCATGTTCATCATCGTAGTACACCAAATAGACTACATTGTCGTGATATCCACCGCTAGGAATAGCGTACCACTGGGTTATATGTTCCTCTGCTCTTTGGAGGACCTCCAATTGGATATTCCCGGCCAATTTCAACGTCCGGACTCCGGGACCTACTGGTCCCTCGATCCATTCGGACCCGAATCGCTTGGTGTAGAAGAAGCCCAGAGGATGCGATTGCCGTCTATCGAGTTGAAAATGGAAGTCCTCGGCTGGTCTTGGAATGAGAGTGTCTACAAAGGACTCCGCCAATTCCATGAAGGCAAAGGATTTGAGCCAGACAGTCAGGAAGTCGCCCGAGGGTTGGGATATCCACTTTACCAAATGTTCCGTGAACTGGATGCTCCATTCGCACACGGCGAGCCCATATGCTTTCCCCTTTTAATGGATCCGGTGTGATATGTTAAGGTGTACAATATATTATCTGGATCCCTTGAACATTATTATACACCGAGAAGCTACTGATTGAGCCGGCAACGATGGAGTTGCGCGGGTGGCCAGGTACTCTGTCAATTGCCTATTTGGGAGTTCTGGCCGAAATAAATTCGCTACACACAGTCAAAACTTCACCAAAATCGGCGTAAATAGGCTTCATTTGTTTACAGGATGTATGCCTTACATTTGAGGCCCTCGGGCGCTCGGAAGGACGCCTGAAGAAGTGACTACTAGCCGAAAATACCTAAGGTGGCCAGGTTCCCAGCGCCTGATAGTATGGGTTATTGCTACGCTCGTAACGGACAAATTCAGTAGTTACATTTACTTCTTAGTTTCCCGGTATTTTATCCATACTAATCACAGCGGTAGAACTGAGCAGGGCCAAACCCATGAGAGGTATATTGCGAAGTTAATCCTCCCCTCAATGAGGGCACTTTGGAGTCGCCCCCGTCGTGCTGGTTAGAGTTAGGGTTGAGGATGAAGTAAAAGCGCGAATGAGGATTTAATGTGCTGGGATGCCCCGACTCGGGGGACCCCCCGAGCGCAGCGAGGGAGGGGAGGGGGCATCGAATGGTCGGTCCCTTTCGCGCACACGAAGAAATTAGGTCGTCCATGTAATTATGTAGTAAATATTATTATTTTCTTGCTTTCTTTACATTTATTGTATGGCGCCTTCGATCCAAGAGTGCCTCTTGTAATCCGCACTGCACGAATTCGCAGTATTTGCCTCGTGATACTTTGCCAAATCGGGTGCTTACGTTTGAGGCGGAAACTCAAAAAGTCTTATGACACCGGCGGCTGATCGCATCATTTCTCATTTGTTCTGCCTCCCCCCCATCGACAAGCCGTTGGCTGAGCCTCAAGACTTTCTCCTTTCCATACATCTGGTACGGCCCAACCAATGCGATGTCGACAAATCTTACTTGGGGTGTGGGGCCGCGGCGGTGCCCGGCAGGAACTTCGCACTTATGAGTTTTTTATGTAGTCACCCACGATCAAGTACCAGAAAAAAAGGTGAAAGAGAAAGCGATCTAATTGTGGAGATGATCAACTCTGCTGGACGCGAATATGTAAAGAGAACAAGAACAAAAAAATAACAGTCCATTAGGGCTGCCGCCCGTGCCCGTCACGGCAACGGCCGTCGATTTCACGGGTGGTCCACGGGCACGGCCCGTGTCTCCACGGCCCGTCGACTTGGATTTCAGAGCTCGAACGGGACGGCACGGGCAACGGCACGGCCGTAACGCGTAGACGGGCTGAGAAGATCCCTAAACTTTCGACGAGATTTCATAACTGGGATGTTTTATGGATGAAAAGGTATGTGCCACATATATTATTGCTACGGCAGGTTGTAAACCAAAGTCGGCAGATGTTAGAAGACACACCAAATTTCAGCAACCCGAAGAAGATGCAAGGCAGGCGGTGGGTGCAGCTTGAAATCACTCTGTCACTTATGAAATGTGAGATTTGACTACTGTTTTACAGAAAGTGCGGATAAACTCACGAAAGAACGAGTTCGAACTTGGTGCCAAAAGGGGAAATGTCGCTCGGCGTTGTCGGGGTTGGGATTTTTTGCCTCAACAAGGCGTCATGCTGGCACGCAAAGGTGCACGCGTGGAAGAAAATTGGTGTGGGTAGGTCCAAAACCTCTTTGAGTGCATCTCATCTCATGAAATAGATCAAAACAGTAGTGTTTGGAGGCACCCGTTGAACGGCCGTCACGGCCGTTTTTCGACGGCAAAAAACGGGTGGTACCCGTGCCGTGACCGTGCCGTCGAGGAGAGTTGAAAAGCCTCAACGGAACGGGCAGGCACCCGTTCGACGGGTGCCGTCGAGCCGTGTCAACGGGCATGGGTGGCAGCCCTACAGTCCATGTTGAGTCCCTGAGTCAGCAGGAGTCAGGCCAATGAATTATAATCTCACACCGAACCACAAAGTAGGGCATCCGGGCTTTCTTAATCATCCATGACTTACCACGCGATACGAGGAGTCATAGAGTTGGCTAAAAATAAAAATAATAACAGATATACGAAGAAGACAACCAATATGAGTGATGAGGAGAAAGGGAAAATGAAGGATTTAAAAGAAATGCGGCTGTGGGGAGTCGAACAGGCGACCTCCAGATTTCGTTGGGGGGGTACCGCCACTACTATATCACAAAAATTGTAGTGAAGTTTTTTAAAAAGCCTTCAACACAGCCACTATTTTACCAGGCACGAAAAATGGAACAAGGATTGAGAGAGGTCGCGAAATCCTCATATTGGTTTGTTAAATGGACGATCACTTACTTACATAAGTACTCGTAACGATTGACAACCGGGCAGTTGTGGAGTCATGCAGCGTATGCGATGCAAGTTCGCCGGACGACTCTTTTTTAGGGCGCTCTCATCCCCAACCCGATCAAAGCCTCATATGTACGATATATGTTTCGTACGTCGTATCAGGTAATTCGAATGACCCCTGGGCCCCTAGAATTCGTGGATTGGCCAGCGTCGTAGACGACACCGTCCAAAAGGGCAAACTAGTGCGTTCAAGTTAAGTACCCCGCTCCTAATTCTGTTGTTAAAGTTTTCAGAGTGATCTGCTGCCTAAATTCGTCGATTACGCCACCGCCCACGCCCAACTCGTTGCTTACCTCCCAACCTTCCCGCAGGAAATTCTTCCCTTGGGCTTCTCCTGCGACTGGAACAATTGGACTGAGACAAATGTCTTTTGCGTGAGCCATGGCTGGTACAACCTGAGCAAGGCGGAATTTACTCTGAGCCACGCCTTCCAACTCCATGGAGACCTACGTCCACTGGCGTTTTCGGAGGCGTCGGCCCCCGTTTTCCTCGCCGCCGTAGGCATAGAATACGTTCTCTGGGATGGCGACGCGACCATGCTCACCCGATTCGGCTCCAATTTCGCGTCGGACAAGGACTTCTTGATGCAAGCTGCTGCGGCATCCCCTCATATCATGTCCGAAGAGAGCGAGTTTGGCGTGGCGGAGGACTTCTCGGAGGACACGGACATGATTTATGCGCGGATTGATTCAGAGCAGCGGAGATTGGTGTGGGAGAAGCTCGGACGCAAGACATGGGTTCGCGATTGGCGCAACCTAGGTACGCATCTAGCTAAATTCGTAATGACAATCGAGCCTAATGTGTTCCTCCTTCCCCTCACAGACTTCCCCAGCGGCATGGCCGTTTAGTCACCACCCGACGATTTCGCGCAGACTGTACAGTAAATTAAACGAAGCTCGAATTTTTTGTGTACTCGTGGCAAGTACCTCTCTCATTCACAAATTCACACAAATGAGCGTGCCATGACAGTTACGGGCGCAGCACTAACCACACAACCAGCATAGACTAAGGTAAATAATTAGCCCGAATTTCTTCCAGCTCCGGGATTGTGCGAGTATTTCTGCCGCTTCGAGGAGTTCAGGAGTTTCCTCAGCAGATGAGGAATGGTGCACTAGGATTCGTGAGATTTTGCTGAAACACATTTGTTGGTTCCGCATACTATGCTGGTCGTAAACTGATCCATCGCCTGCTTCGTTGCTCGAGGGAACGTCATCATAGGTTGCGGATTCACCAGGCCCATCGCTCCCTTTCACTGTTCAACTTCAGGATGGTTAAACACGTGAACTTGAAATATAAACTTACTGCGTGCGAATGGAGTATCCAGTCCAGGGCAGAACTGCAACAGAGGATATTCTAAATGGTGGGCAACGTCCTGGGTGTAAGGATCAAACCCTTTGCATTCGTGGAATTGGCGGAGTCCGCTGTAGACGCTTCCATCCCAGGACCTTTTCCTGAGGTACATTTTCAACTCGATAGCCAGAAATCCGAGATTTTGGGACTCCTCCTTGCTAAGCTTCTCCGTTCCCGATGAGCCGAGGGACCAGTACGCTGCGCACGCCGGCCGTTGAAATCCTGCGAGGATATCCGAATAAAGGTCCGCAAAAGGACATAGAAATAAATAACCCGGGGGGAGGTGATGCCGAGGTCCCGACCATTCCAGGAAGCAGGAAATCTAGTCTATCAATACTGTCAAAAAATGAGTAAATTGCTAAGCCCGTCGTAGTCATGAAAAAAAAAAAAACCTACGATAATCCTCGTGGTTGGAGTCAATCTTCACGCGGTGCAAAATGTGATTGGCCTGCGCTAGCCAAACGGAATCTGAAATGCTGGCTCATATGTGGCGCCAGATGGTTTGTCTAACCCCGCAGGAATTTACACTTCCAGTTTCGAAGATTATTAGAATAAATGACGTGGAAAGGCGAACATACCGAGTCCAGCCATTCTCCATAACCACAGATTCGCCTTCGGGAACCCATTCCCAACCGCAATCGCGAAATATACAATCAGGGAGACATGCAATCTCAGTAGCACTGTTGAATTCAGGGCCCAGGTCATGGATTAATGTCCCCAGCTTGACAGACACATGCGTAGCTATCGGGATGCGGTAGGTGTTTTTTTTTGAGAGATGCTCCGCACAAGTTCGATGATAGTCCTCGAACGAGATCGAGGCAATGATTTCTGGCTTTGAGCTTTTCTGAGGTTTCAGAAGAGACCCCAAGTTGTCTAACCCTCGAAACGACGGTCTGTCCCACGTTAAAAGAGGAAGAACGCCAAAGGCATCAGCGATGAGGTCAATACAGAGACGACCAGTCTCAGGCCGTATCCACTTTGTATGATCAACAATGTTCTACACACAAATTATCAGCTGTACGAATGCCTGAACCCCATCACTCACGAGTTCTATGCCAGCCATTGAGTTAAAGTATTCATCAGCCATCTAAAATTTCGTTTATACAACGCGGGATCATGTGTTTTGACAATCTTACCCAGAAATCTTCGTCCTAGAAAAGAATCAGTCGCAATGACATTAGAGGCGGTGTGCCAAGGACATACAATACACCCCCATAAACACACAGTCAAGATAGGCGAGTCACAATATTTCTCCAGCATTTGCTTCGCGGGAACTAAATCTAATTTATGGACAGTCTATGGTGCATCATGAGAAGGAGATAGCCACCAATCATCATAAAAAACGGCAGCATGTAGACTCGATGAGCTCGATGTACCAAAGAGTTGAACGAAATTAGGATGGTTGCAATGGAACTTTGTCAATATACAGTGCAACATGGATCTTTGCCCACCGAAGCCATGCACAACGTGAAATATTATGTTTCCATTCCTGCCAGTGGGCGAAATGGAGATAAGACTCAACAATGAAGTGGAATTTTAAACGCACCTCTTCAGCCTTGTCGCCCTGGTACACGGCGACGGTCATCTTTGAATTGCAGCCATGGATCCGGGCGGAGTAAATTCTGCGTACTGAATGCCGGACATCTCGGCGGTGCATTACACAGTCGCGGTTCAATCGTATTTCACTACGCAAAGCCAGGTCCCCCATGGGAATCACTCGAAAGTCTATCCACAGATGATAAGCATTGTACTGAAATAAAGACATCCATCACTGACCAGTTGGAACGGTGGGGGCTGCTTGCTTGATCTTGGTGACACCCGTGAAATTTCCCCCGGTAACGACAAAGTGCTACGCGTTGGGGAAAACGATGCCGACAGATCCAGGTCGGACGCTATCAGGCACCATGTCGTACATGGCACCCGGTGTGGACTGAGTGGCGCCCTCAGCCTCGGGATGATATATCGAGTCGGATGTAAAATGAGCATCTGAGAGAGGTTCGTCGTCCATGGATCGTGAGGGTAAACGGAAATATGTTAAGCTCTCGACTTTATACACACAGCATCTTCCTACCCACGCTCTAAATTAAGCACCTGATTCCCGTGGCCCTTTATTTTCTGGAAGGACCGGAATGAAACACAGCTACTGTTATTTCCACATAAAATATCCTCACGATTGCTATAAACCGATGTTCACTAGAGACCTCGCAAGCAAATGTATTCAGTCCTCCGCCATGCTCAATTG
The DNA here is from genome assembly GCA_029281465.1 of Mycena epipterygia. Taxonomy (NCBI): domain Eukaryota; kingdom Fungi; phylum Basidiomycota; class Agaricomycetes; order Agaricales; family Mycenaceae; genus Mycena; species Mycena epipterygia. The sequence goes on along the minus strand of JARJCQ010000042.1, from coordinate 155,794 downwards.
CCTCCGAACCCACTTTACCCGGATGACTTCACGTTCGATGGCATTATAGGCTGCTGCCGCATTACAGTCGGCTCCCAAGATGTCGATGAAGGTCACCAGAGAGTCGTCATCAAGCCACGACTCGAGAGTCTGAGCGCGTTGAATTGCACGGCTACTATTTGCGTCGGCGCGAGAGAGCTGTCAATTGCAAGTTAAATGAAGACAATGGATGAGTTGAAGGCAGGAAATAATACATGAAGTGGAATAGAACACCCGAATAGAACAAGCACCGAAAATAATGCCAGACCTGCGAGGGTCAACTTGTTGCGAATCTGGCGCACAATATGTTGCCTGGGGGCGATTAGGAAGTGAGATTTTGATGGTTCAAGCGAAGATGCGGTTGGCACTCTGGAGAAGATCGAGTGAATTGTATTTCCAACGGCTGGAATTTGACGGGTTAAGGATGATGGACAATGTTGATTAGGAGCTACGTTATAAGCCTTACCTGTGTTTCTTAAACGAGGAAGTTCGTCATCTTGGTGAACAGTGCCTGAAATTTCGGTTTTCTCTTCAACAATAGTCTCTGTTTCCGCCGTTCGATACCTAATCAGTGAATGAAGGAGAAGAGTCAGTAAGAACTCACCTGACTCCTCAGAGTTTATCCAAGGGGACTCGTAGAGTGGTACCCCCATGTGTCGGGCAATATCTTGGCTGTTCGGATCGAAGCCTTTACCCAGATGAAATCGACGAAGTCCTGCATAGACACTATCATTCCAAGACCGCCCCCATAACTTCATCTTGAATCCCAAGGCTGGAAAACCGAGCATGCTCGCCTTCCAATGACTAAGGCGTTCACGGCCAGATGGGTCGAGTGACCAGTATGCTGCAATATCAGGATGCCGAAATCGCGTCCCCTCCCCGGTCCGCAGATCTTGTAGTGGACATAAAAATAAATAGCCGTCTTTCGGAGATACATTCGCCACGCTGGAAATTGAAAGCCAGTAGTCGACACCCCAAACAATTCCTGTTGGAAGATTAGACGCGCGCAACTAATTGAAATACAGCGCCACATACGGTAATCCTCATAATCAGACGTGATACCAAGGTTACTCAAGATACAGTTCGCCTGAGGAAGCCAGAAATCCACAGCCTTGGGCCAGTGAATCTCCCTTGAAGCCATTCCTGTGGTCATAACATTAAAATAGTTGAAGCTGTTGGAGATGCAAATAGTCAAAACAAAGTCACCGTCAGAAGGGGCAGTTCATACGTACCGCGTCCAACCATTCTTCATCCGTACCGGCTTAGATGGGCTCAAGGAGCCCGTGATCTTCAACTTCCATCCCGAATCCTCAAACACACAATCCCTTATTGATGCGATCTCGATCGGGTCTCCGGAGGATGACCAACGGTGAATGAGCGCTCCCAACTTTATTTGACCATTTACGAGAAGAGAGTCCGACGACCAGAGAGATATAGCATGACAATGGTTGATGATCTGCTGGTATTGGTGCAAGGTAAGGGCATTGATGATGACAGAGTCCTGATCCCGTCCAAGCAAGGTTATTGGAATATGAGGTACACTGCCAAAGAGGACAGCGGGGAGGATTGGTCTGTCCGTTGTGCTTGGGGAGAGATCTACGCAAAGACGACCGACTGAGCGTCGCATCCAAGGCGTGTAAGAGCCATGGTACTATGATCGCCGATTAGAGCAGAATCAAGAAAATCATAACTTAACCTGCCAGGAATGTTCCGGAGATCGAATGGATATACGTCTCGGCTTCCTTCGGCGGAGTGTTAGGGATTAAAGCAAATACCCAGAAGCCTGCTTACCCATAACTCTAAACCCTATCCGCATATCAGTCCCATCTCTTTGAGATTGGGAGATGGACATACAAAATAAGCATCAAGGTATGCGGTCGCTAGCATGGAATGATTACAGAAAGAGTAGATCTCCTCCAGGGGTATCAGTGTCTGATTGAGAACACATTAGATAGAAAGGAGGTTGGCACGATGAAGACGAACCGTCGTGGAAAACTGTGGCATAGAGGCTGTATGATTCCGATACACCGTAGACCTGGAGAAATTTTGGATGTCTGTAATTCATCGTTCCAGGTTGAGAACGAATTCGTCATACAACTCACCGCACACCGGAATATTTGCTGATGTCTCGGCGCCATTCCTACAGAGTGGGTGAAAAAGTTGGAGATTCAAAATTTTCAAAGGAAAATGACGCACTTCTTCCGCGTTCTGACCCTGGTATACAGCCACAGTCATATCAGACTGGCGACCATTGACTCGTGCAGAGTACCTCCGCCTGCTTAACGGCCGGTCACAGCCGATTCGAGTCCGCGTCACTGAACTTCGTCCTGGCTGTCGGCTGACTACACCGGACACATAATTCAGTCCTATCTCGTTGAGCAGATCCAGGTCTCCTAGCGGTATCATTCGAAAATCTGAGGCTCGTTAGATTTGTAAAGATCGTAGGAGAGAGGATATCTACCAGAAGACACGTCCACATCCCCGTTGTGCGTATGTGTGACAATACTGGTGAATTGGCCCCCACAAACGACGAAATTCTGGGAATTCGGGAAGAATTCGGGACCAGTGCGTCTGGATCAATGTTATTTTAGTTTGACGAGGGGACACGAGAGGAACGACGACGCACTGGACGGACTCGCGCTCGTTGCGCAGCCCACTTTGAAGGTCAGTGTCCATGGATCGATAGGATTCAGTGCACGAGATGATTTATATCAGCCCACAGGGAAGGATGCCGTCCACTGCTGTGTGTTGGCCGCGTGTATAATTGGGTCACGTTCCGATGAAGACTTAACAGCCTTATCAAATTTTGGGAGTGGGCAGCGCCTACGAAATCAGTGATTTGTTTGTTCCTGTTGTTTGATGAGGCTTCCCTGCCAAATGCTGAATCTAGAACGCCTTCACGTTTATAATCCTTCCTCTCTCCGATGCGACTAAATTTAAGAGGCCAATCCTTTTTGAATGTATAAATCTCGAGATTGGTTCGGCCAGAATTTTTTCTCCTCTTTAGATTTAGGATTTTGACCGCTCGGCAGAAAAAGCCGGTCCGAGATAAAAATATTGTCCGAACCAATCTCGAGATTTTTGTCATAAAATAGGTGCCGTAGTCAGCCGGGAGCACCAAAACAGGTATTTCGGCCTAAAAACGTGAAGTGCCGGCGCAAGATCATAGTGGTCACTGAGCGTGACAGTGCGTGACAAATGGTGTATAACAGTGAAATAAAGGCCACTACTGTGTAATAAAATATGGATGGGCCTGATTCATGAACTTTGAAGTCCCATGAAAGGTAAACTAAAATTTCCTGGGAGATGAGATTTCAATTCATGCTATACCACTGAAAAGATCCAGCGGCGGAATTTATGGTGGCTGTACGCTGAGTCATCGGCCCATCAAAACCCCCTCGCTGCCCACTCCCATATCAATAATGATAGACATCCATAGAGTTGTATGTCAGGCGACTCCGGGGTTGCATAGCTCAAGATAACGAAGTGTCGCCGGCGTAGATACAAGTTGTATGACCTGTCAGTCCTATCGTGATCCCGGGGGATTCCGTGGTTTGGTTCTTGGTTAAAAACAGGCAGGGAGATGAGCGGTGGAGAGAGCATTGCAACTTGAAGCAGCGTCCATCTCCAACTCGGAATCGCCAATCTTTGCCACAGAAGAAAGGGAGTCAGTCAAAAGCTCGGACTCTGCGGAGACCAAGCCGAAAGCGAGTACGTGTACAAAGACCAAACACGGCGGACAATCAACTGTCACTGTCCGTTTGTAGGGCTACAGTCATTGATACTGTCACCTGCCTGGTAATTATACTGTCACTTTTCACCCCTTTGTTCAATTTCCTTTGTCTAGGTTTGAATTTATGAGAGCATTTGAGAATCGGGAGAACCGGCGTGATCAATGCACGGCGGTGATCGGTGACGCACGGCGGCAAATGGCGGCATGTGCGGAGCGCGAAATCCAGCAGTGCCACCATCAAAGCTTGCCAAATAAAGTCGCTTTTCTTTTGCATCTCGGTACATAAAGTCCCTGTTTGTGGTGCTCGGTCTCCACAGAGACTACAAAATTATTTTTCCCTCCAAGACCTACAAGGTATGAGGCTTTGGTGTTATGTCCTGGCGAATATTTGAATAGAAACCTATTCAAATATTCGGCGTGAGACTGCTAATAGCAACCTGAAGGGAGAACCTCCCAGAGTTAGCGTTGTGGAGTGGTTATGTCTTCGTTTTATATTGTTGCCTTTTTTGTCTAGGTACATGAGTTCGAATCTCACTGGCTCACTCCCCTTTTTCTTTCCTAGATATTCCCTCAACTCGGGCGTAATAATAACTGAACTTCAATAAATAATCTTCTTCTGCATACGACATTTTAAACTAGAACTGGTAAACTAAAAGTGGTAAGAAACAAACGACCTGTTCATGCGATACAAATACAGTCACACTGCGAATATTAGTTCCCCTGGCACACAGAATATGTATGCTCCGTTGTGATCCTCTCGACGCTGCTGCCTGCATTTTCACGGCAGCACCAGGCTAACTTTGGACTCCACGTCCGGAAGCCAAGTTTCGCGGCGCGAGTCTCGAAACACTGGTGCATTTCTGCGCTGCCTCCCCGAATCCGCACACATGTTGAATGCAGGCGGCGGGAAAACTACGAGGTCTCTCTGCAGGAGAATAGAAAAAATAGGAGGTGCTAGACGCACCACATTCACGCTCTTGCGGTGTATTAACACTCATTCACGCGAGAAGTTCGTTGTGCAGGCGTCTGGCACACACGGCGAGCTGGGTGGATGCCACGCCTACGTTAGTGCTGCTTTGATTTGTGCGGCGCAGCCATGCCACGCATTGGAATGCATGTTGCACGAGATGCACTGAGCAACTGTGTGTACGCCGGCGACCACCATTCCAAGACGCACTGTAAAGACAACAGATAAAAAAAGAAAGAGTGTATAGCAAATCCATGCACCTGCTGCTCCCTTGTACCCTTCTCCTACCTCTGTCCCTCCCACCAAACATACAACTATGCGAAAAGTGTAGTGGCATACGCAACCAGAACCGTGGATTCGCGGGTACGGTACATTTGCTGCTTCATCCTCCCCGTTCACGTTCACGTTCAGTGCAGTGCCCAAATGGATGGCTTCACGAGGAGGTCCATGGTTTTCATGCAGTACATCGGCAGCCCAGGCACATATGTCGTGCCATGGTACCAAAAGACCACATGTGAGTGAAAAATTCATCCAAAAAACCGAATCGAACACGCACGGAATCCATGTTGTAAGAACACTGTTGAGCTCATTTATGAGATGTCCAGATCTCGTAATATCAACCACAGCGAGTAGTCTATCTTGATTCGTCATCGTCGCCGCTGCCGAGCGAGTAGTCCTCGTGCCTGACTTTGCAGCTGCATCGGCCATGTATCATACTTGGTGTGTCTCTTGAAAGCACCTGGATCCATTTTGAAGGCTTGACATAGACCTCAAGGCCCGAAACCGAAAAGAATGGGTGAGAACGCCGCGCATCGCGCGAGATCGCACAACAGCTTGATGAAGGCTTATTCGTGCTTATTGCTGGGGACCTGGGGTGTATGATCTCAGTACAAGATAATGTAGTGCTTTTACAATGTGAATTGGGGGCGACGATGTGGGGCTGAGGGCAGAGAGGATGTCGAGGACGAGAGGCAGCGTATGTCCAAAAAAGGAAAGCTAAGTCTGCCAGGGTACCGCACCAGGGCCAGGTATGAAGGGCAGTGAAGTTTGTCACGCTTTTTGTGACAAACTCGCTAAATAATGTTGCAAGCTCGGTACGTCGATATCGCTCCTCCTGTACACGAAGAAATCTTGAAAATATTTACCCACTACAATGGATTCTACGGAGCATATCCTTTCTTACCAGGTACAATTTTATGCATGAAATAGCACTTATTGGCTGCCATCAGTACTGGCATCACTGCCTCTGCTACTGTAATTCTGCGCTGCCGCCTTCATTCGCTGACTACGAATTCCTCAGGACATTTGGACGGCGCTGGAGGTTGAAAGAAGCAAGGGACACAAGTGCTCCATTGACCGTTGTGGCAGGTCTCAATTCAGACTCCGACAAGTGTGCCGGTGCCGTGCCACCGTGCACCTAAAAGAGGTTTCGCCGGTTCTCCCAAATCCCAAACTTCCACGAATTTATTTCTCCTTTATCCGAAACGGACCAAACAGTGAACTACTAAAAGGTGTGCGGATCAACATTTCCCCAATGGGCACAAAGGCACTCCGGGCCGTAAGTATTGTGCCCTTCTGCTTCTCCCATACACAGCGGACATTCAACTGTCACTGGTGCTTTGTCGTGCCACAGTCACTTGAACTGTCACCTGCCGAGCTCTTTGTTCTGAACAAAAAGCACAAAGGAAACTGTGCAAAGACGGTACCAATGACTGTAGCATATCAAAGGGCAAATGACAGTAGATTGTCTGCCGTGATATTGCTCGATGGAACATCCAGAGGGCAAAAAGGACTATACCCTTTGCTTCTGCCGATCTTATGACTGCAAGGAACAAACCTGGCAGGCAAAGGATGGACAGATCAAGAAGGGGGGATGGTATCATAGGGGCATGGTGGCGAAACATATGAAAAAGGATAAAGAGCGCCAGAGAGAGGGTGAAATCCCGCCGGTGAGAGCTAATTTGAAGTCTGCATCATCATAGTAATCGAACTTCCTGAATATTAGCCTCCGAGTCGTGATAAAGGGACCAACGCAATATCCACAGAACCTCGTGAGATGCCCAGTAAAGTTGTCCACGTGAATGCTGACATGTTGAACGGAGAAGCAAGTGCATGTCAGAATATAAGGGGTCAATTTTGGTCTAACCAATATTACGCCCCGGCATGGTTCAACAATCGTCCGTCTCAAGCGCACACAAAACTCGAGGCCAAGCTCATCGTTACCTTTGTTCCCGGCTCATCCAACTTCTTTTCGTGGTGCAGCGACAATGCTTTGAGTGTCGAGGACCTGACTGCAAAGTATGGTGCACAGGTAAGTCTACTCCGTTCCGATGCGAGCAATTTATTCTTACACCAATATTATACAGGTGTTTGTGGATTACGATCTTGACTACGAAAAGGTCAAGAGCACCAAGGCTGGCTTGGCTGCCAACGCTACCAGTGACGACGAAGATGGTGATAGTGTTGGGAGTCAAGACTCCGATGACGAGGGCAGCCTTGGTGATCAAGAAAGTATGGGTTCATTCCTCAGTGAGTCGGATGGAGGTGAAGATGATGATGCGGAATTTGTGGACGAAGGTCAGGACACCGGCGGTCAGGGAGAGCAGATGGCAAGCGACGACGAAGAGGGCCACAGGGCTGCATTTGCTGCTGAGTTTGACATTCCGATGGATCTCGAAACTGAGATATTTGGTGGTTCTGGTGATGAATCCATCTGATTATGATACCTCCTCGTTTAGATCTCCCATGTGTTCAGTAATTCACCTCTTAAGCTCGTTCCTCCAATTGACATCAGTCCTTGATTTATTGCCGATGTCTACAGTACCTGTGATTAATAATAATACTGATTATTTTCAGCAATTTTCTCTTGTAGTTGCAGACGCACAATCTCGCTCGCACCCGGCACCCACTCGGCACGTCTTGGTCCGGCCATCCCCGCTTTGGACCGAGTTAAAAATAATAATCAAAGCGTTGAGGTGGCCTCAAGACAAAGGAAACTGAAGAAAGGGGTGGAAAGTGACAGCATAATTACCAGGCAAGTGACAGTACCAATGACTATAGCCCTACAAACGGAAAGTGACAGTTGATTGTCCGCCGTGAAAGCGACGAGAGACACCAGGGGCAAAGGTCCACGCACCGGGAAGCCAGTTGCGTGGAACGCACTTGCCCAGCAGTTACTCAGTGCCCATTACCTCATCGACAATGGTGTTTATGCCAGGACAAAGGGGGGCTTTGTCCCTAGCGTGGGGCGGACAAAGCTCCCCTTTGTCCTGCCATAAGCACCTTTGTTGACTGCCTGGACACACATCGAGGGGTGCACCCCAACATGTGTTCCACACACCTGAAAGCCAGGTGCATGGACATTTGCCTCCGGTGAGAGCTTGAGATCAATGATATTTCGCTGGCAGAACGAGGAACTTCCGGAAGGAGCGGACATCAAAGGCCAAACAATGGCAACCTGGCAACCCGATCGGCAACGGTTCGGCCTGAATTCCAACTTCACACAGATCAGTAGCTGTAGTCGGAGCCCATAGATTGAAAGACACAGTTTAAAACAACGGAAATAGATGTATGTATCGATAGATCCAGAATTCTAGGGTTTTAGTGCTTTATGTTTATCGACCTGTTTATCGACCACGGAGGTAGCCACCGAGCCAGTAGTGTTGCCGCGGTTAGGTTCAGACCTCTTCCGAACCTGAACCGAACCCGAACCGAACCTCAGGTGCGGTTCGAGTTGATTTTCTGCGAACCTGGTTGAACCGGTTCGAACCTGTTCGAACCTGAAGCTTTTGAAGGGTATTTAGTACGGATTCAGAGGTGAATTTCGACTTGAAACCTCAAGTAACACGCATCAACCTTCTGGATGATGTTCATGTTGGAATATGTGAGTGATTTATTGGGTATAGATCACAGGCACCTCCCGAAATCCAATTTGCAATGTCACATCACCGGGAAAGATAGACATTTGGGCCTGTAAAACAAGACTTGAACAAGTACCTGTGTGATCCAACTCCATACCATGCACTCTACACCCAATAAGACCTCTTGCAAAGTTCCAGGAATCCACCAGTGTCTTTGGAAAATTTACAGGTTCGTTGGGGTTCGAACCGGGACTGAACCGGGACTGAACCCGTAAGAACCGAACCCCAGGTTCGGCGTGGGTTCGGTTCAGTGTTTGGAAATATTTCGAAAAAAACCGAACCTAACCGAACCCCGGCAACACTACGAGCCAGGAGACACCGAGAAGCAGCATGAGCATCATCTTCACAGCCACAATAATTTTCCAGCTTCTGGATGATGGAAAATTTTCTCTGTCTTCGAATTGGAAGGATTGAGGAAGTTCCTTGTCGAGGAAGGATTTGTTCGCTGGGATTAATCAGGACTCAATCAATGGTGGAAATTATTTCTGCACACCAGAGTCTTCAACATCTTGAGTCGTGGGGACTTCACCACGACCAAGTTGATCGTCATCGTTGGCAATTTCGATTTCTTCGACTAGCGCAACGTCAGCTTGATATCAATGTGAACGTCGCATAGTTTACCCTGAGCGACTGTAGCATCGGGTTCGCTGGAGACATGGAAAAGGGGATACCCCAGATGTCGCGCCAATTCCTGAGTCTCTGGATCGAACCCTTTTCCCATGTGGAACAACCGGAGTCCACTGTAGACAATGCCATTCCAAAACTTGCCGTATACCCAAATATTTAACTCCAGATCTGGGAATCCATGCTGTTCCGCCTCCGCCGTGCTCAGACGTTCTACTCCCGATGGGTCAAGGGACCAGTATAATGCGCAAGTCGGCCTCCGAAACCGCGCGTAGCCATCTGACTGGAGATCCGCCAAGGGACAGAGAAACAGATACCCGGAGGGGAGGTTATCCCTCGGTCCGGATATTTCAATCCGGTAGTGTATACTGTATAACCAGTCTGCGCGAACGGTTGTTCAAATTTTTGACCATATAACAGGTCTGGAACGTACGATACTCCTCATGGTTGGAGGTTGTGGCGAGGTGATTGAATATATGATTGGCTTGAGCTAGCCAGACTCCGTGTTGATCTTGGTTATGGTTTATTATGCGAAGGATGTAGTAGAGATCCGCAATGTCGGAGTAATTTACACTTGTGGTTGCGGAGATCAGTAGAAGCACTCATCATGGCTAAAAAAGAATGAACACACCGCGTCCAACCATCCTGCATGATCACGGGCTGGACTTGGCTCATCTGCCATCCGGAATCGTGGAACCAACAATGAGGGACATAGGCAACGTCGCTCGAGCTGTCGAAGTCAGACTCTGAGGTGCAGAGGATAATGGCCCCCAGGTTGACTGATGCATTTGTGGATATCGAGAAGGTGCGATACGCTGAAAGATAACTGAAACACACTTTATGATAAAGATCGAACGTCATCGAAGCGAGGATGTTTGAATCCTGATGGGGCGCAAAAAGAGATATGAGGCTTCTGGATGATGTGTTGGAAATACGACGACGCAAGGGCGGGTTATACTCCAATGTATCGGGTGAGAGGTCAATACATAGACTATCAGTTGCAGGTCGTATCCACATTATGCAGTTCAAAAAGTTCTGAGGACGTGTGATCAGATATGCGAAACGAATGGAGTATTAGACCCACTAGGCCTGTGGCGGACACCGAGTCCACATACGCGGCGGCGTTCTGTAATTTTAGGTTCGGAAAAGGCAAGGGATCTGAAAATACACTCTGGGTTTCTTACCCCGAACTGTTCTTCCTGAAAAAAAGGGGATGTCAACCGCAAGTGGTAGAATTTGTGAGTGTGCATACAAGGAAGCCCCAAAAATAGACGGTGAAGAGATGCGAACTGCGGTACCTCTCCAACATTTCTATCGCAGGTATTAACTCTAATGGGTCGTCATATTTAGTCGAGGCTGAGGTCGTTTTAGGTGAGGTCCCAACCACCGTGGAAAATTGCAGCATATGGCCCAGAGTCTGAGCTCGCTATGCCGTAGAGTTGAAAGAGGTAAGGGTGTCTGTAATGACACTCTGTTAACATGAAAAACAGGCACAGAAATCCTCACCGGAGCCCTGAATAGGTTGAAACAGCCTGCCGCCAGTTCTATATGGGAAAATAAAGACAAGATTCAACCAACCAAAATTTAAACAAACCTCATCGGCATTGTCCCCCTCGTACATTGCTACGGTCATTCTGGACCGGCAGCCGTGGATCCGGGCCAAATACATGCGCCTCATGGATCCCTCTGCGTACTGTCTGTACACAACCCCCATCGAATAATTCAATCGTATCTCGTGTCGCAAATCGATGTCACCCATCGGTATAATTCGATAATCTAATAAGAGGCAGTAAGTATGCTTGCGGAGCAACGAAGTATGATCCTCACTCAAAGTAGTCGCAGAGCTTGCATGCCTAATGTTCGTGACATTCGTAAAACTCCCGCTACCGAGGACGAAATGGTGGGCCGCGGGAAAAAAACCTCCAGAGGACCTAGAACGAGTGGATCAGAGATATAAGCAGTCTGACGAGCGACAACGAACTGGGAAGATGAATTCCCATTGTCTTCATCGTTGAAAGGATGGTCGTCGTCCATGACTCGTGAGGATGTGAAGGAGAGATATCAGCTCAAGGTCGCCGCCTCTCTGGCCTGGTGCTATATAGTATCGGTTGAAACGGTCCTGCGCAGGGCCCATCGTAACTTAACTCAGACAATGCTGTGAGCTGTGCATCAAAGTAAAATGAACAGACACATAAAACTCAACAGTTGATCGTTAGCTTGCCAACCCCGTTGCTACAAAAAAACATTGTACAGAACCGACTTGTCTGGATACGGTACAAGAGTCTGTATCCGCTGCAGGATGGTTGGTGCCTCAAATTATCCCTCATCATTGTGACCATATGCTCCTCGTACCGACTTGGAGGATGAAATTTTCTCAATGCCGTTGACTTCAATCCCGCCGGGGGGGACTCTGTTTGCGCGAAATCTGCTTCTGTGGCGTGTCCGAAAATAGTAGAATACTACGAAGATCATTTTTGATGCATTCGCCGGGCTCAATTAGTCAGACGCAGCGACGAACCCGACCAGCTGAAACCCATCTCTGTTCATTCGAATTTCATGAACACATCTAAAACGCGTCAGTATTCTGGGCGTGGTAATTGGAATAGCAATCGGCGGACTTCCCTCAGCTGACCGTTCGTTCTAATTTAATGAACACAGCCAAAACGCGTTGGTATTCAAGGTGCTCATTCTCACGTAATGTAACACGGGCCACGAGAGAAACGGCTATCTGTCGGGTTGTTGTTTTTCCTCTCCCCTGGACACGGCAATTACGTGACTATTGCTTGTATATCTCGCAAGGTGAGATGTTGCAGTGGATCCTCTATGACCGAATTAACCTGTTTTGAATTTTAAAAAACTCCACATGCACCACAAGATTCCAACTTTCAAAAAATCATTTGAGAACGGAGACCTGGTCATTTCCTACCTTCATCAATCGAAATGGCGGTTATAGCATCCGGAAACCAATATCAGGTTGAGATTTGACTCCCGGACTCTGTGGCCGCCAAAAAAAACCGAAGCATGGGGATGAGTGCACCCGTATCCGCCCAGAAAAAATGCGTTTCTGAATCTTCAAAGGATCGGCCACTTGTCGGCCACTCGTTTCACCCGTAAAACGATAGTTCTCAACTTCTCAAGAAATTCAACTTGATTCGGCTTGTCGGCCATCATTGATACCAACACAGCCACCACATAACCCACGTTTTTCACCTTTGCGTTTCCTTGCCTATCCTTCGAAATTTGCTCTCAGGTGAACACCGTTCTACTCAATAACGATTCGTCTTCCTCCAAACCTTCTTCTCTCAGAATCTGATGTCTTTCTGGATTCATTCATGCGACTTTGGTACTTAACGCCTTTGCTACTGAGGCCACCGTGACGTCTCGCAAAATCGCCATCGTCTGAAGCGATGAGTCATTGAGGTCATCGTACGCTCCAGGCTCTCCAGGTTCCCCGGATTGAACACTGAAAATCCCGTAGGATTGTTCGAGGGTGATATCGACCTCGACCTGGCCATCGGAGTCGACCAGAGCGCAGCTGACGAGGGCGCCGAAGTGGAGCTGAAAAGGCTCGTCCTCCAGACGGACATGATAACCACTCAGGAGAACCGCGATTACTACAAAACCGAAGAATACCGAGAGCTTCTGGGGGAGGCTGTTGAAGAGCAGCGCCAGCTCCTCGACGGAGGCCTGTGCGATACGCTGTTCAAGAAATTCCGCACCAAGCGGTACCCGCCCTATGAGGCTTGTCATATTCACTGCACTTATGATGCGGGCGGGCGCCATCATCAAGGCCGAAGATCTCGACTACGTTCGGCACATTTTGCCCAGCGTCCCGAGCCGCAATGGGTTCCACTTTCCTGCCTTCGACGACGGCTTCAGGGACCCCGGGAAAGCGCAATTCGAAGCGGCATTGAAGTACTACAGGAACGGTATCCCCCGCGACTTTGGAGTGCCTAGGTGGGTAAAGCAATTCGACTCAGATGCTGTTGTGCGCTAAGAGGTGGTGACAGCTGCTTCAACTGCGGGAAGCTGCAAGAAGATCTCGAGGGTGGGGAACTGATGCGGTGCAGGAAATGCAGAATTGCACACTATTGCGACAAGGAATGCCAGACCGGCAACTGGAAGGCCCACAAGAAGATATGCTTCGCGGACGGCGTGCATCCCGTGTATTCGCTCAATGTTTGAAGGTGACTCGGACGTGCTAGGACGTGATATTTCCTTGCTCGAAAACTAAATCAGTTTGTTCCTGATGCTTCTGAACGCTCTCCAGACTCTTGTTGAATGACCAGACGCAGACTGGTGACATTACGCTGAAGAAGACCGCAAAGATTTTTTTGGAGCTCGGACGTCCGAGTATTGATAGCTTGGAGACGACGCAGTCGTGGTTGAAACACGGATCGCGATTCTTGAAACAGTACGTGAAACATGCATTTCTCGACATACATTTAACGATCGGGCGCAAGTTCGTGGCACTGCGTTGAAGACGTCTTTTTTGAAACTCTGACACCAGCGATGTGGAGGCTTCGGCGGGAATGGGCAGTCGAAGCGGGAACGGGTGAGCTGACGAAGACGAAATGCTGCCAGGGCGTATGATGTTGACCGGAGAGGTCCGAGTTTTGAACGCTCTTCGCAGAGAATATATATTGCAGCCCCAAATATCTCAGCATATAACGCGATCTTGGTGCTGTCAAACCTGAATGTAGCTCTTGCACAGCGTTTATTAATAGCGCATAACAGCCGACTTAGTGAAGGCTGTGGTAAGCGCTTAACTTCTCTCCGTCCTACCCACCATGGACGATCAGCTTTTCCCCGAAGCTTACACTACTTCGGATTCAAGGGCTCGCGAAGATGGCTCTGCTCAGTTCGTGCTTCATACTACCTTCAATGAAAGCGATAACCGTTCCATCCAGAAACACCGGCGCCTTTTTCCCGAACGCGCAACACTTTGTCCTGTCCGGCGGGACTTTCACGAGTACCACCAAGATAATTCAGGTTGTCACCAAAGTATCTCCTGGTAAGAATGCACGGTCTAGTTCTCGGAGTGGAGTAGACCGACACTCGATCGTCAGACTTCCGAGTGATTCCCATGGGGGACTTGGACTTGCGCAACGAAATCCGACTGGGTTGCAAATCCGGTATCTTGCATGTGAGAAACGAACAGGGTTCCGTGAAACGGATGTACTCTGCCCGGATTCACGGTTCCAAGTCGAAGATGACCGTAGCGATGTACCGGGGATACAACGCCGAAGAGGTGCCTTTGAATCTTTCCTTCGTCAAACTTCATCCTGATTGGCATATACATATAGGAATGGCGACAGGATGTTTCCCGACACTCATGGCTTCGGTGGGGAAATTCCAGTCCGCTTTGCATGGTAATTGAATTCATTGCAGTCATCCGAATTTTGTTCAGCTATATGGCGCAGCCACCTCGGATGGGCTACACGCTACCATTTTACACGATGGTGAGTGTTTATTCTAGTAGAAATGAGTGCACCGGCGATGACGACGATAAACTAGAATTGATAATGGCGCAACAAATGCTACAGGAGTTTCGGGATTTCCCTGTCTGGACAGTATATTGCTGGGGGTATCTTGTATGTTCTCCACCGCACCATACGATCTGACGCATTGACATCATTTGACTCACAGGATGAGGAATTTGGTGTAAGAATGTCAAAACACATTTCCTAATGTACTGGTCTCAACGAAACAAGGATGCCTGTGATTATTTCTACGTTATGTCTGGAGAGCACTTGGTGAGTCGATTGTCCAATTAATTTGGGTCCCTCTGATGACTGCCTGTAGAGCTCATCACAATGTACAATATGGATACGATCCTCAAGCGGGCGTCTCTGCGTTGACCTCACGACCAGGGACTCTGGCCACATATACCTTCCCAATTCATCGGACACGTCATTTCGAAGCGTTAAATGTCTTCTTGAACCGCACCACACGGAGCCAAAAATTGTTGCCTTGATGTCGTTGAGCGACTATCATAAAGTTTGTTTCCGCCATCTCTCACTGTATCACGATTTCTCGATATCAAGAGATGCATCCGTCAGCCTGGGGGCAATCGTTTTACATGATCTCGAAAACCCCAATGAGATCGCGACCAATCCGGGCGTTCATTTTGAAGATCACGGCTGGTGGGTGAGTCAGGTTGCCAAGGCGCTGGTTATGGAGAACGGCTGGACTCGGTAGGTTTCATTTATACTAGTATCTCTTGCTGATTTATAGTCATAATCATCAGTACTATCTGCGACTGCCTAGTGGGCCACACTAGGTAGTGGGCCACTTCGCCTCTAGATGGGTATGGATACATATTTCTTGTCCAAGCTTGTTTGCATGTTGGAAGACATGTAGAGGCGCCCCTAAAAACAAAGTTCGACGCTGGTTGATGGAGTTGACGTGATGCCGTGCCGGTTTTGCCGGCGGGGTGGGTTGCCGAACACGTGTTTGCTTATTCTTGGCATGGCATCGCTTGTGAGAAACCGCCTCGTTCTCCACGACCTCTTCATCCTTCCACGACGTCCGGGGCTCGTTCTGCTCGGCGGATACCTGGCTACGCCCCGAAACCTTGTCCAACCCACTGGATGCTCTATCCGTCCTGCTATCATGCCGAAGATTCGTGCAAGATACCAAAATTCATCTCCCAGGCCATGCACTTGCCACCGCTGTATTGGATTCCATCGTGGTGCTATGACTGTGAAACTTGGCATGGGCAGTGAGCATGGTTAATGCATTCCTTTGATGGTGTCAATATGATTTTATCGATTTTATTCTTCCCTCATTGCAGCGCACAGTGGAAAACCACCATTTACACATATCCGCCACTTGGGATTTTTTTTGGGAGTTCGACGAACCCGGTCCTCGAGCGGGCGATTTATGTACGTTCATATAGCTCCTCTGCGGCTGATCCTTGCTCACTTTGGATTTGCACCTCATTTTTGCCGCCGTACCGGTGCTCGCTATCGGAGGCTATCGGCCGGTTTTTTCGTCATATCGTTGACCGATATTCATGTTGATTCACCCATCTCTGCATGTCGATTACCACTTCAATATGATGCTTTCTATCCCTCAATGTCACTTTAAGGAGCCTTGGGCACTCTGTCGTTTCATATAGCCGGCTTGCGGGCCTCATCTTCACTCGCATCTCTGCCAAATTTTCACCTCACTCCCCACACAATTTGGTATGCACACCGCGTGAGACTTCGTTTGAATGAACCTGACCCTCAGGATGAGCCTACACTTGTCACCGCCGCTCCTGAGGAGGACCCAGACTTGCTCTGACAACACCGAGGAGGACATCACAGATCTCCCTTGGGAGAAACACATGCAGCTTGCTGTCACCGCTACTCAAGCGAACCAAGCCGGGCTGAGGGCCATGAACGAGTAGTTTTGGATGTCCTATAGGCCTTTTGTATCCCTTGAACTATTTTATAGCATTTATGGTGGTGTGAGGAAAGCAGAGCGACGAGGAGCGTCGCCGATTGAAAAAGTTCCCACGATCGGCCCACTACCGCGTTTTTTCCGATTTTGGACTTGCCCCGGCAAAATATTCGCCGAGCCATCAATCCGTGACCAAATCCCGCGCCGCCGCCCACAACTCACTCATATGATGCCAGACTACGTTTTGGCGTGCTACAATACCTGGTAGCTCAACATGTTGTGTTTTGGCCAACAAAAAACCCTCAAGGTGGCCCAGTACCCAGTCGCTGATAGTATCAATTCCGGCGAGGTGGCAGATGCCTGCATTTACCGGATGATAACCTGCAATAGTATTGAATCTGGATTTTGGCTGGCGCAGGCTAATCAAATTTTCAACCACCTCAAGATAACGTCGGACTACCAAGATTACCGTATGCATCCTACCGCGTTTGGGGAACTTGGCACTCACTTAAAGCAGTCTCGGTAGATGGAATCTACTACATGCTAGATATGTCCGAACGTAAAGATAACCTACCCTCCGGGTATTTATTTTTATGTCCCTTATCGGACCTGCAATCCGACATCCCCGCTCGGTTCCAACATCCGGATTGCCCGGCATATTGGTCCCTGGATCCATCCGGTGTTGAACGTCTGAACATGGAGGAGGCCGAATATCTTGGATTTCCTCGTCTTAACCTCACCATGGCCGCTCAAGGATGGTACTGGGATGATAGCGTCTACCATGGATTACGCCAATTTTACAAAGGCAAAGGCTTCGATCCGTATAGTCAAGACGTCGCTCGCGAGCTGGGTCATCCGCCGTACCAGCTGTGTTGTAAACTTGAGTCCCCCTTCGCACATGGTGGGCTCTTATGAACATTCTCTGAGAAATTATTGACGACAAATCCCACACTTCTTCCAGCGCAGGAGACTGGTACCTGGGGTGAAAATATCGGCGACAGTCTCCATGAAGGAGTTCAGGACGAATCTGGTGCGTGGTACCCACTACGATGTCCTGCGTGCCCAACAGATTTACAGGACACATTCTCCCATTCCAATTTGGCGAATTTGACGCCGGCAACATACCTCGAGCCCGGAAGATTATCTTCTGGGTACATTTCACGCTGATTGGCACTCTGACTTTATTCTGGATGTACGATTACATACTACGTTGAATATATAATTGTTGACTCAGGTTGGCAACATTAAACATGGCTGAGATTAGATCACTAATCTCAGGTCGACTGTTGTATTCTGGAAGTGAATCAGCCTGCGCCGCCCCGGTATGGATCCCCACTCGTGCAAAAACCCTAAAGTTGAAATGCAATAACTGAAATGAAATTATCCCATATCAGCAGAATGGCGATGGAGTAATGTGAAGTGGTAGACCAGAAAAAATGAATCCTGGTCTTGAAATTGCAAGCTCGCTCACCACAAATGGGTCAGTTTTGCGCAGCGTCTGAATGTTGGCGGCCGGAAGTTCTGTGGCGTAGGCTTTTGTAATCTGCGCCAGTCCGCAGACATTGTTCCAGGTGGTAGGGAGGCATAATTGACCGAGAAAACGAGACCCCACAGTGAATCCTCCTCGGTAGATGTCATGGCTCAGGATGCCGGACGATAGATGGAAACACGTTTCCCTGGGACAGCAGCATTTAGTTCCGTCCGTGTAACCAATAGTTTCAGTCGTCTTGCCGTTGCGCGGAACAACGATACTGTTAGCTTTCGGCTAACCTTGCACATGCAATTCCGGCCAGTTCCAGCGTTCGTTATGGTTTCCAGCAGTGGGAGTATTCAGTCCAAAGATTCGGTACGCTGGGCGGTCCTTCGCACCCGAAGATAGCTCTTGGGCTAGCCTTGCGTCCATTTCTCATTTACTTTCCGCCAGTATTCCGTGTCTGTCGTAATTATTCGTTGACCCTGGAAGGCTCGGGGACGCCGGCGACCCTTCGTACGTGTGTCAAATCTTTCCCATTGGTAGAACTGTCAAGTTTATGGTTGAAACGCCGAACTGTTGGTATCTTTTTACAGCTTATAGTATCTATTCAGGTCCTTCCGGTCCCTTCACACCGACCCGTTTGTCACGTAGACACGAAGATTGACCCATACGATGACAATGACATTGCCGGGAATCGAGGAGCCTTGACATCCCATGCTGGTTCGCCGCTGATGGTACAGCTTTTGACCGAACTTCACGGTGTAAGTAAATGGCAGGGATCATCGTTGATGATAATCAAGATGTTCGGGTTGTATTTAGAGCAGCGGGACGGAAGGTCTCTAGAAATTTAATAAAATGCTAGCGTGCAACTGAGTGAGTATGCAATTGCTTCGAGGCCTAGGAATTCCCGTTGGGGAACTGCCATGACATCAATCTCTGAGATATGAAAAGGGTGAGGTCGTGGGAATTTCACATAGCCTCGCATCATTGATTGATCCCCGTGTTCGTGATGATCCGCCGCGTACGGTCTCTTTACCTTGACATCTGGACTCGCTTTCCCCTCTGGCCCGCGCTGTGCGCTCTGGGCACGGAGGCTATGGTTGTCTGCATGATCCTTTCGTATTGGTCACCTAGGTCGGTGGATTGGATTTCCTGTGGCCAGGTCTGTACGGAACTTTGGGCTCCCCGTGCGACGCTGCACCTAAGTAGCCATCTACTTAGGCTCTGCATCCATTTTTGACGCCAAAGCTGATAAATATCACCATGATGTTCTCACAACATCGCACCTAGGCAATAACCGCCCGCTGGCTGTGAACACATCATCACATCCCAATATGCGGAACCGTTTCGTCTCTACTGCGACCCCTATGTTTTTGCCGCGTTGCGTTGCCCTCCGGCCCAAGTCTATTCAAAGCCCGACATTCATCAATCACTGCATCCCTGGAATAGTCACCGCCAAGAATATATTTGTTTACTTTGCCCGGGGCTGACCCGGATCCAGCCAAACATCCCTGGCGGTCGGTCAACTATGGCCATCTCGACGGCGAGGCACAGTTCCTTTGAAACAGAATGGCTTCTGCCCCGGTTGAGTCGTGACTCGTCTCGCGAGTATAAAGGCCCCCTCAAATTCTACGAACCACCAGTGCTTTCTCCGCACATCTTTCTTTGGTCCTTCTTTCCATGGCTTTCACCGTCCTGCTCGCTCTTTTTGCTCTGTCTGCCTCGGTACGCGCTGCTCCCGCCAAGGGTGCTGTCTGCCCCGACGGCACTCACGTCGGCAACGCCGCTTGCTGCCCATTCGTTCCTGTATGCTGCCGTTGTGATTTCACTTGATACATACTCACACGGACGCTATAGCTCGCGAAGAATCTCCAACAGAATCTCTTCCAGAACCAATGTGGCGAGGACGCCCACGAAGCCATCCGTCTCACGTTCCGTAGGTCTTTTATATTTGATGTTTCGTGCATAAACCTGATTGTCCGTCCAGATGACGCCATTGCGATCAGTCAGAAGAACCCTAAAGCGTTGGTTGCCTCTTTCTTTCTGAACGACGTCCGACTGAGCTGTCGTTGATTTGATAGCGGCGGCGGTGCTGATGGAAGCATGCTCCTCTTCCCTACCGTGAGTGCTGTCTTCTGGCAGAAATGTTCGACCTTGTCACTCATGAGAGTTCAGGTGGAGCCCAATTTCGCCGCGAACAATGGAGTCGATGATGCCGTCAATAACTTGCTCGACTTTTTGCCCAAGGCGGGTGTCAGTGCTGGCGACCTTGTTCAGTTTGCCGGTACGTGCTACCAGCCAAAGCCGCCGAATCACTTTTCTAAGACCCTCCCCAGGCGCCGTAGCACTTAGCAATTGTCCCGTAAGCATATCTGTGTTCCTGATCGCATTGGGCATTACTCATCTCCATCAAACGCAATAGGGTGCGCCTCAGCTCGAGTTCATGGCCGGTCGCCCGAACAAAACCTTTGCTGCAATCGAAGGTTTGATCCCGGTAAGATATATTCATATAGCCAGTCTATAATCATTGCTTGAACATATTTATTCAGGAGCCGCAAGACAGCGTGGATTCAATTCTTGCTCGTTTCGCAGACGCGGGAAATTTCACCCCCTTCGAAGTCGTCAGCCTTCTGTCCTCCCATTCGATTGCCCGGGCGGACCACGTCAGACCGTCGGGTTTGGACGCCGCTCCGTTTGATTCCACTCCTTTCGTCTATGACACGCAGGTGTTCCTTGAGGTCCTGCTTAAAGGTGTGGGCTTCCCTGCGAATGAAAGCGGCAGCACCGTTCCCGGAGTCGGCGAAGTTTCGTCTCCCCTCCCACGCGGCAGCGGAAACGACACTGCGGAACTCCGACTCCAATCTGACTTTGCGATTGCCCGCGACCCTCGTACCTCCTGCTACTGGCAAGGATTCGTCAGTGCGTGTTATCATCTCCAGTCACGTGAAATTTCGAACATATACTTAACCCCGCGGCAGATGAGCAGGAATACATGGCGGCGAGTTTCAAGGCCGCGATGGCCAAGCTCGCGATCCTCGGACACAACCGCGCGGACTTGATCGACTGCTCTGATGTCGTCCCCGCCACAGTGAAGACACCCGTGAAGCCTGCCAGGTGAATATAGATCTCACGATTTACCATCCACACAAACTGATAAAATCGTGGCCTAGCTTCCCTGCAACCAAGACTGCCAAGGACCTCCAACTCTCCTGCAACAAACCCTTCCCCTCTCTTACTACCGATCGTAAGGCCCATCCTCTTCCGTACTGAAATATATCTTAACTCTCCAATCACCTGCAGGCGGCACCCAAGAGACACTCATTCCTCACTGCCCTAACGGCGGCCAAGACTGCCCGTCCGTGCAGTTCGACGGCCCCGCGCGTTAATCGGTTAGTTCCTAATGGGTCACTCTTTTTCATGGATCTTGCTTCGGCGTAGGCATATATAATTAGTTAATACAGCATGTAATTCACCGCATTTATTTATTCAATCTCGTGTGCCACTCATTTCTGCTGGTTACCCTCTCGATATTCCTCGGAATTTAGCAGTTTACGCGATCTGCTTTTGGAAAGGATCCGCGGGAGTCCAACATATGCCTCTTGGAGACCGGCGTTGGGCGATACAACTCAACCTCCTCATACCTACGCGCTTGCCAAATAGCCTTTCGGAATGAACAGAACGCCGATGACATTGACTCGTGGCCAGATCAACTCTGAATTTAATGCGTACTGCGGATACTCCAATCCGAATATGTCGGGTCTCGGTGCGGTGAACGATTGACAATGGATGGTGAAGATTGGTTTAAATAGTTGAACTTGTGCGAGGGATCCTGCCTGGCACTATAAATTCCGCAGATAATAAGTACGGTATTCGTTCGTTGTAAATCTAAGTGTACATCACAAAGTTTTATAGAATCGAAGAGGGCCACTACACACACAAGAAAAAGGAATACTTACATCCATGATCTCGACAAAATGATCCCAACATACCAACACCATCACTGCGAGCCCGCTCCACTTGTACATTTCCGATCAGCGCTGATGTAGCCCGAACTAACCTCCTCCGAATCCCTGCCCTAGCGCTGCTCCCATCACAAAGGTTACCGCCGGACATCTTCCCGTCCGTCGACGTTTGTTTCTATAGCCAAAGTGGCAACCCCCCCTCTCCGACTCCAGGCCGTCGGCGACACATTTAATCACCTTACTGCGGGTATGTACGGCCTCGTCCGCATTCTGACTGTGATCCAGTTTCGATATCCACCGCTATCCCGCGGCAGGTTTGGGTTTGGCAGATTGCCGGAATTGCCGGAAATATGTCACAGCTTTGGAATACGTTTGTGAACGCATCCAATCCGCGGCCGATGATTGGTCAGCAGACAATCACTCGCCTTTGAATGTCCAGATCTCTCCAGTGGCCCGCAGGACCCCTGAATAACTCACTCATGGGTAACAGTTTGAACGTTTGCCGACTCGTTGTTACATTCGGCAAGATGGGCCGGTCGCTCTGGTGATTAATCCCGACGACTTGTGACAGCGCCAGGAACAGATGGTTGAGGAGGTTTTCGGTCTTGACGAGCATTTCAATGGAGAAGATTCGAGGAATCTGATTGCCTCTTGAGTCTAGACTTCCTAAGGACTTGTACTGGACAATTTGTGAAATTGCAGCTGAGCAGACTAGAATTCAACGCCGCCGAGATTCCCGAGCCGGGAAGATATCATTCGCGTGGACAGTTGGCACGCACTTCAACACATTCTTGCTCCATGATATTCCTGGTAGATGGGATGGTCGATGTTGGATTTGACATGTTGACATCCCGGGCCCAAACTTCCCGCCATTACCGAACTGCCGAGGCCCGGGCGCTAGCGTAGAACTCGTGAATGAATATGTGGAATAGGGCGGAACTCATCGGTATCCAAGTGCTAGGAGCTCGGGACACAAAAGTCTAGATGAACATCGACCGTACCCTTTAGGCTGATTCGGAGGCCAGAATCAAGCGGCATCGATAAATACGCCAGAGTTATGACTTGTGTCCGCGCCAGGTCATGTCGTATGGACCACAGAAACACCCGCGTTGTATTCTGGTTGAAACCCCAAATCTGTCAGACGCAGTGACCTCCGGTTCAAAATAATTCCGAACGTTATATTAATGTTCATGGGGAACAAACAAAAATGACCTCGGGCAGGAATAGGGAATCGGGAACGCGGTGTCGCACATATGGCGGGTGCCAGCGTACGGTTGAAACTCGAAATCAGACGCGGTGACCTCAGGTTCAAAGTCATTCCGAACGCTTTATCAAAATTGATAAGGAACAGACCTCCGGCAGGAATCGGGAAGGCGGTATCCTAATAATAGTCCGAGCTGAGTATCCAATGTCACTTCTGTCACAGACGTGACACTTCTGCTATGAGCCACACCTGCGAAAAATGTGGTCAGCACAATGGCGCGCTGGTCAGACATCCTACAGCCACCTCCAGGAATGATGAAGCTTCCCCCGCACACCTCCGCAGAAAGCTGGACGAAATCGACTCGATGATCGAAGCGACGATCTTGCGACACCAAACAGCCCTTGCAGTGCTCGAGACACAGCAACGCGAGCTAGAGATGAAACTCTCCCTTGTTATCTACCCCGTCCTATCACTTCCAACCGAGATCACCTCCCGTATCTTCGTCGCGTGCCTGCCCAGCGACGGATTTGTGCGACCTTCTCCTTCCGAGCCCCCGCTCACGCTCGCGCAGGTCTGCAGCCTTTGGAGGGATATTGCCCTATCGACGTGCAGGCTTTGGGGCTCTTTATCGTTCAGATTTACCACCAAAATACCTTTGTCGATGTCCGTGATTCGTGGAGTACAGCTCTTGTTCGAGAAGTGGATTTCCCGCGCAAAAGGATGTCCGCTTTCCTTATCGCTAATTTCATCACACAAAGCACTCCCAGAGGAGATCCTCTCCCTCATACCCTCGGTTTCTAGCCAACTCTATCGCCTCGATATCCGGCTCTCCTCCGCAGACTTCGATTCTCTTCGACAAAACACCATCAGCTTCCCCCGCCTCCAACACCTCGTTATAAATCTCTATAAAAGTTGGACTCATGCCCCTGCGTCTTATATTTCCATTGTCAAAAGCGCCCCTACTCTACGTGACCTCGAGGTCGGCGGCGGAGTACCACCGTCGGTTTCGAATCTTCAGCGCTACCCTTTTTTGAACACCATTGAGCTCGAGATTCATTCAGTCCAGACGCTGGTCGACATATTAAACCTCCTTCCTCGACTCCTACATCTCAAAGCCAATTTAAATGACCTAGTCGATGGGAGCCAGCCGATGACGACAGCTCCATCCCTGCAGTCGCTCACGCTTTTCGGTGACGCGACACCTGCCATTTTGGACTTCTTGAAGCTCCCAGGATTGTGTCGCCTGGAATTGAGAGCCCATTCGATATCTTATTCCACCCTCACCGCATTTCTTGCACGCTCATCGTGCACACTTGAACACCTCGCGATTGTTGATTGTGGCGGAGACGATCCAACAGAATTGATACAATATCTACGAGCAATTCCGTCCCTCACCTCGTTGGACATCGATGTGAACGTGGATTTTCCCGCTGTGGTCGAACAGATGGCCGTGCAGCCTCCGATTCTTCCTCGTCTTTGCACCCTCACCTTCCGTGGCCTCTGCCGGCGTTACCTCAACGACACCCCCGATCACAATTACCTCCCCCTGCTTGATCTTCTACGCGTGCGTCGGAACCCATCTGACCCCAATGCCACCAAATTGTCGTCATTTCAGCTTTATGTCGAAGAAAATCCGTACGGATACGACTGGCTTCGGGACGACATGATTCTGGCTAAATTCAGTCAGCTCATTGCGCAGGGGTTGAAGGTCGAACTTACTTATTCCAACGGTAGCCAGTGGCCTCTGACTTAGAACGGCGGGTGAGCCTAAACATCCTCATCATAAAAGAAGTGCCTCTGAATCATGACTATAGCGCAGACCTCGAAACACTTTCTCCCATCTGCTTAGCCTCTCCTTTTATCGAAGCACCCGATGATTCGTTTCGTGCATATGTTTGTCATCAGTACTTACCTCGAACATTTTAGATTTCTTGTGCAGTAGCTCGAACGGACTGCAGAACCAGTTGGTCTGTTAATCGCTGGTCTTAATACACCGGATAAATTGAAATGGCTCGGCTTCTATATCATAAGTATCTGGATAGACCAACCACATACGCCTTTTCAAATGCGGCAAGGGACAAGCTGTATGTACGGTACATCCCTGCCGCACACTTACGCCCTGCTACATCAGGCAGCCCAGCGTCCCAATAGACCAGTGTATATTGATTCATCTTTGGTTGAGACAATCCGGTGACCATCCGAAGTTTCTGCTCGAAAAATTGCAGTCCCGAGGTCCATTCTCTGTTTCATCTGCAAAAATTCGTCGCTGGTTTTTTCAACCTATCTAGGTTCGTCCCGTCGGATGTGGTGTATAGGGCGCTCCTCAGGCTTCATATACGGAAATCGTTCGACAGATTACAGCAGCAAACCCGGCATCCGAATAGTAAAGAGCACGTCTCTTTTCCCTGCCCTTTGGACAGCACGCTAAGCAATCTTTACTCGCGTATTCGGTGAAAACAGAGTTTGTTATTAGAACCTATCCATCGGGCGTTGAACGTGTCACTGCAGAGGAACCCGAGCAACTTGAATTTCCGCTTATCGATTTTACAATGGAATTTACTGGAGTATTGTGGGACGGAACAGCTCTTCGCCGATTCGATGGGTTCGAGCCCATAGGTAGGACGTCGCTCGACGTATTGTTTTTTGCCATGGCCGCTCTAGTCTCACAGGTATAGGCTCATTCTCCAATGTTGTCCTAATCGTGCAAGAACACCGTGAACGAAGAACATTGTGCGTGGAACAATTTAGGCTCAAGTCCCTGGATTTAAGAAACTCATGGACAATTCGGCAGTTAGTCGTGTTCACGCCTGAATTCGAAGGCGGAACGAATAACCACTCCATTACAACCGATGCAGGCGGCGGTATGTTCAAACATATGGATGACTTTTTCAATTCTAGTCGTACGACAGGATGGATAGTAGACGTGTATTAGATCCTCTGTATACACAAGGTTGTATTCAGAAAAAGACAAGCTCAAGCAGCGCACTAGACGTACCGGCAAATTCGTTCTCTTCAAGAGTCCCGTCCTCCGCGCCTACGACGGAAAAGCTTGTACACAACCGCCTTAACGACAGAGCGCCAGGTTCGGCGGGCCTGTGGAGGAAGAACTTTCAGGCCGCAAGCGGGAGACATGATGGTGAAAGCCTTGAACGTACGGGAGGGGTTGGTATGGTCGCAAAAAAGTATTAAGGGAAAGGGTCGGACGGAGCTGCTGGATGGGTGTACAGAGGCGGAGGAGTGTAGGCAGGCACAGGGTAAATGCCGTATGTCTCCATCTGAGGGACTAGGCCAGTCAGCTTGCGACGGAGAGAGAAACGGCGGCCGAACTCACAATTCTCTGGTTTGAAGCGAGGTGCGATGGCGTTGGTTGGGGGTTAAAAGAAAGTCAGAGCCGACCGCAGCCTTTATGTGGCAGGGAACACGGTAGAAAAAAAGGGAATCGCTCGAATTGCCGTCCATCTAAGTTTTTAAGTTAACAAGGCGGCTATATTTGCTGCGTGATCAACGGTTGTTGGTCAGTCGAGCGTAAAAATCGCCCAAATTCTGCGCGGAGAGATGGCCCGGGGCAGTGGGCCTTCCAGACGAAGACGACAGGCATAAACACTGAGGAGCGTCCAGAAACCAGGTAGTAACATGCCGAAGGTTCGTCGCATCAAATCAGCTAATGTCGGCATCGTTCGGGTTCCTCCATCACTCTATCTTTTCGAGTTCCTGCCCCACTCACCGCGCGCCGGCAGCCCTGTAAGATAACCGTTGTTACTGGGCCGAATTTCTAACGAATTTGAAGAAACGTCGCACAGAAACGATTCCGTCAAGATTGATGATTGTGGTCTGAGACGTCCAGAGAGACAAGCCGCGGGGACGGAAGGGCATCGTTGCTGTCCGGAGAGGTGCGTTGCCTACCATATTCTGAGCTGAAACTCACTAACGATACTCAGATAGGCACCAGAAGTTACCTTTGTAGATCCTCCAAGCCTCGCGGCCGCAGGACACCTATCGACGCCGGACGCGTGTCGATGAAAATCCGTTCGAATACGACTGGCTCCGGGACGACATGATTCTAGCTAAATTCAGCCAGCTCATTGCGCAGGGGTTGAAGGTCGAACTTATGCCAACGGTAGCCAGTGGCCTCTGACTTAGAACGACAGGTGAGCCTGAACATCCTCATCATAAAAGAAGTACATCTGAATCACGACTATAGCGCAGACCTCAAAACAATTTCTTCCAACTGCTTAGCCTCTCCTCTTATCAACGCACCCGATGATTCGTTTCGTGGATATACATTTGTCATCAGTACCTTGAACATTTTAGATTTCTTGTGCAAGTAGCTCGAACAGACTGCAGGACCAATTCGTCTGCTAATATATGGCTGCCTGGTCCGGATGGCTGGTCTCAATACACCAGATAAATTGAAATGACTCGGCTTCCATATCATAAGCATCTGGAACAGACTAACCACATAGCAAAGCGCTGCACCAAAGCTGGACTCGCTCGCCTGTATGCCGCCTTTTCACAGCGGCAAGGGATCAGCGAGATAGTGTTCTCGATAACAGCGTCAGAGTTTCAAAAAGACCTCTTCATCGCACGCCACGGACCTGCGCCTCGATCATTCAATTGCATTCAGAGTGGCGTACTTCACGCAACATTTCAACAAGCACTGATCTTTCGACCAAGAAAATTAACTGCGCCGTCTGACAGCTTATACAGCGGCTCCGTTCGAACGCCTCTGATTTTCGATCTTTTTCTCGCTTTGTCTTGGAGTGCATGCTTAGCACTAAATCCGACGCGTAAGTTTCTGATGTGGGAACGTATAGCTCTACACGCTGTTGCATGTAAATGAACAAACCGCATCAGGGAACACAAGGCACATTCCCCGCCATTATAAGCCACATGAGGCATGCGCACGCCATATTTCTAAATTCTCGCTACATATTGCCAACAGCGCCAAAAGAAAATGGCACGGATCAACCAAGCATCAGGAAAAACCAAAATTCTATGGCTTGTTATATAGATACACAGAGACACATATAGACGATATAGACAGTTGCTATAGACAGTTGCTATATCGTCTATACCATCTATAGATGAACCGACTAATTATATACTTATATAACAATACTTACCAATATGGGATAACATGATTGTAGGATCGTCGCCGTTCGTAGGAATATCTTTTTTTTGGTGTGATGTCTGTGTACAAGTTCAAACGCTGCTATCCGACCACGTTGCCGGCCGGGATCGAGTTGACTGGGCAAGGTTAGAGATAGGTTCGAATCTAGCCTGTCTATGAAGGTAAACTTATCGACAGATTTACCTTCATAGACTGACGGTCACCGGTCTAGGTCAGAGAGACTGGGGGGATGACGTTGGATAAACGCACAAAACAAATATTCAACTGGCTTCTAAACAATGACTACAAGCTCTTTACTGGTCGGCGAAAGTGGCAAGCACGTCGTAAAGGCGAAGCGCTTGCCTCACTTTTCTTGAATCCTCCGAGGTCCTCATAAGTTGTGTTGTAGACCCGACCCTGTCGTAGATCAGTGATCAAACTATTGAACAGGAAACCTCGTAGTAAACTCACCACTCCAATTGGTCAAATTGGTCAAACTTTAGACCGTTAACAGCGGTTGACCGTCTTTACGACAAGTGCTGACGCGGCTGAGTCTAGCCTACGCTAACCGTGAGGCACTGTTGTTGCTGAGAAGCATCTGTCGGCGAGAAAATTATTAGATGGTTTTCCTCGTTCAATGTCGCATTTTGCCTCTTCTCAGTCCGGTAACTTGTCGTAAGTTACAAAGGAGGTTGGCTATCTTGAGCCAATTGTTGAATAAGTATTAGCGTACTAAAAAAATACGGATTGATATCGGTTGTGCGGAGAGATGGACCGCCACGGTGTGCAGAGCTTTGGCGCTTCAATCTCCACAGCTTTAGCCTCTCGGCGTGATGTGGAATAAGAATCACGAAATATCGGATAACAGCTACCAGGCTAGTGGGCGACCATTTTGCCGTGCTGCAGCGGTTCACAGTCGAGAATGTCATTGTTAGAGTGAAAAAAGCATCTATAAAGATATGGATTTTGAAATCTCTCACTCTCAAGAAGGGTCGAGCCTGTGACTTGTTCATCTAGAGGGGTGTTAAATATACTGAGATACACAGAACTCTGGCAAATTTATCATTTTCCAGGGAGGTAAAAGCTCAATGGTTTCCGCCTAATCCGAATGATCGCCGCCTTTCAGTCCCGCTGTTCTCCGAACCTGGTTTACTAATACAAGGCAATTAAATAAAACATTTATCAATTCCACAACAATCATGCAAGGCCTCCCGGAAAAAAAACACTGGCATACGAGAGCCGCCGCAATAATTGACATTGACCCATTTGCTAAACTTCAGGAATACTAGTGGCTGCCCCTGGTATACCAGTGGTCGCAGTTGGGGGTATTCCAGAAACCATCGGGTATGAACCTCCATTGGGTACGAGCGTTGCGGTAGGCACCACAACACTGGCTAATGCTGTTTCAGGAATACTAGTGGCTGCTCCGGGTATGCCAGTGGTGGGGAATGTTCCCTCCGGAATGGATACCATCGAGTAAAAGCCGCTGTCTGGTACGGACGGGCTCGCGGCAGCTCCCCCAACACTGGCCAATGTCGAACCGTCCGCTACGGTGGTGCAGTTAAGGTCGACCGCCCGCTGGGCAGCGACGATGGCGGACGCCACGAAGGAGTTTGCCTGCTCGAGTTCCTGCGTGCCGTTCTTGCCTCTGGTTGGGTTTTAGCACCCATACATATGCATTAGGAATTTCCGGGCGTACACTTGAATGGAAACGCTCGAGAGCGCCTTCTGTGCGTCATTCAATCCGCTGAGGATGAGGGTTTCCGAGTTATTTGCTGCGGGCGGCTCGCCCTTCAGGAGAGCGAGGGCGACCTGACTGAACACCCGTGATGCGTTGACGAGCGAAAGTTGCGCATTTAACAGCGGTTCTGGGTCGTCCACCTGGTCGCTGAGTTTCATTCAGTATTCATATATTTATGTAACGCGAGGAACATCTGCGTACCTGGGGTTGATTTCTCCGAGGAAAAACAGGGCCGTGTCGATACCGCCGAATTGAAAGCTAAGGTTGTTGCAGCCGGGGTTCGAGAAAACGGCACGTTGGTTCAGAGTGGCTGTCCGGCGATTGATAGGGGCTATGGATTGATTCAACACACAAAGGTCGGGTTAAACTTAAGACGGAAACCTACCGGCCAACACCTGAACAGCGCAAAGGGCCGAGAGCAGCGAAAATAATATGCGGGCCATGAGATTGTTGAAAGAATGAAAACACGTCAAATGAAAGACACCAGGTCGAGGAAAAAAAGGATAAAGAGAGAATGAAAGGGAATGAAGAATGGACTCTGAGCCGGCTCATTATTATACAGGGGGCTTACCAATATGGGTTGATATCGGTTGCGCGGCGGGTGGAGTGCCATACGACACAGCCGGTTCCGCTTAGAAACCTGGCCACCGCTTCAATGAACTCAATTTATAAAGGTAAGTGACCCTCATAGCTTCTTCGGCATGATATCGGTAGCAAAGAGCTGGACTGTCGGTAGATGGCATCAGACCGGGGGAGAACGAATTTTGGCGTAGAATCGCCAATCGGTCTGGGTTCAGACCTCGAACCCCAGTATCCGACCAATTTTCCAAAGCCTCACTCGGTCAGTATGGAATTGATTTGGCAAGGTTGCCATGATTACCACACACAGAGCATGTGCCTCTGCGTCGAACAATTTCTGAACGGTGAGGCTCAATCGAATCTCGGGTCGGCTTGAGAGACGCCTGTAGATCAATGATCCCTGGGCGCTGATCAATACTTACAGCCGAGCAAGATATTACAACCAACTCCAAATCCTCTTTCACTAACAGGTTCGAGTAAACCGATATCGCGGGACCCACAACAAATAAAATTTGCTTCGCCGGCAACGAAAGAAATCTTCGTGCCGTGCCATGTCCGTCCGCTCGAAGCATCCGCAGTCTGGATGAATCATGGTAACTGACGGCCGCGACTAAATATAACAGGGTGTTTACTAATATGGGGTGATATCGGTTGTTTGGAAGAAATGGCCGGATGGGCCCGCCATCGTATGAGTTGAGCCCAGGAACTGCGTTGAGACCTCGGTCTAACATCCACGCATCTAGTCAAGATTAGTTGGAGCGTTGGCGGATAGATACTGCGACTGGGGGTTGACGGGAGATGAAGTAACCCGCCTAGCGTACATATTTAATGCACTAAAATGTTAGAGTCGAAGTTGACGCAGAGGTCGTGTATTCTGTAAAGTTGATGAGATGGGCAAGACCTACGCACAATTGACTCACGAGCGCCGTTCAGGTTATGATCGGATGGATGTACTCGGACGCGTCCTCGTCAAGATTGGAACGTGAACGCATCCCCGAATTCTTCAGGCAGACTCTGAGGAGTTGTATTCGCCAGCCGCAAAACGTCACAGCCACACAAACGATCGGCAGGACGCCATTGTAGGTGCGCCCTGAACCGGGGGGGGGGGGGGGGGGGTGGGGGGCGGGGCGGAAGAGTGAAAAACGAGGCTGGATGATTGAACGTTGCAGATAATTTAAGAATGGACGAGAGAGGTTCCCCGAAAAACAATAAGGTTGAGCAGCGATTCCCGGGATAAACGTCCCGGTCGCTGCCGAGTTCAGTGTCGCAAATCCCGGCTGGATGGTTCCCCGATGTGCTATGTGGGCAAGTGGTACGGTCGCAGAATCAACGCAGTATCTACAGGTAAAAACCCCGGTGTCACGGGAGGGTACAGGTGGGAGATCGGGGTCATAGGCCCGCAAGGTGCATTGGTCAAGCTTAGTCTGCACAAGCGCGAAAACCATCTAAGATGGATTAGAATCGAAAACATACGAGAATCGACGTCCAGCCATGCTGAATATCTGTTCGCACAGGCTGACCACTGTGGTTGATTCGCTGGTGGGCGTGGCTTCGATGGAAAGGCTGCGCCTGCGTCCGCCCCGGGTCATTTCCCGATTCTTTGTTTTTTGAGGCGATGTGGTTGGATGTCCAGACCGAATCGGAAGAAAAAATGAACATCGGAGATAACGACGAGGGTAGAGAGATACTACCACAGCATGTCCTGACCAAGAGATTTGTGGAGGCCGCATACGGGAAATCAGGCCCGGGTTCGGAAGAGTCGGCCCAAGAAGCGTCCGTTCGCGGACGGTGCGGTGGAATCCGCTCTCGATGTCAGCGTCCTTCGGGACGCAATGACTGACTATATGGCGCCCCATGTCGCGGGAGGTCGGTATTTTCTCCGCGCGCCGGATTGGTTTAATTCTTTTTTGTTCTGGGTGAACGTGAGGGAAAGAATTAATTCGAATCCTTGGCTATCGGAAGGAAGGGTGCCTGTGTGAATGCACGTTAGAACCTGGGACAGCCTTAGTGATGGCTTATGTTAAATACAAGTGATTCTCCGTCGACGGGCAGAGATAACGAATGGCTTCTCGGACGTGCGAGCAGTAAGTAACAGGCTCATTGAAAAAACCTGCGTGCGCGACCACCTTGATTTCCGCTCTTTCTTGACGGACTTCCGGAGCTGAGAGGTCGAGGCGAACGCAATGAAGTCTAAGCGGAAAGGATTGGTGAGCATGCGCGCCATCACTTCTTGCTTGCTGTCCGCCTCTTCCACTCCGTTAACCTGGCTTTCGACGACACGAAGTTTTTACACCCAGCAGAGAAACTCAGAAGCAGGATAGCAGCATATCGAAGATACAAGAATTGCCTGCAGAAAAGCAGAGACCAGCGGAGATTCGACATTTCTGATTTCAGGCGGAGACGGTCGTGCTCTCAGAGGAAGTGTGGGCTGGTGGAGGTGCTTCAGAGCTTTGGGAGACTGTTGAGGATGCTTCACAGGTGCGTATGCATCTGTCCCAGCGACCATTACATCCCTTACGTTGTAGATCTTTAAATTTTGGGGTTCCTTTTTTTGCAGATGCGCGCACACGTACAGCGTGTTCGAGCTCCGAACACCGTGCTATCCTTTTTCTGGGACTTATCTGATTCGGAATAGGACACAACGATTTGCATTTACAAGAAACAAAAAAGGCGCACTCCTCGGTTTACACGACCAGATTTTCGACCCTGCATGGATGCTATGGCGCTCGGAAGACACCACCTCATCGTTCCCCAGCGCTACCGGCAAATCCGAGCCACTGGTGCACGCATTGTCCTATCGCCTGCCAGCGGTTCGAGTGGGACAATGCCCGAGTGTCCGAAAACCGACTTCGTCAGCTCTCCTGTGACGGAAAGGACGTGCGCGGGGCCTCCTCGATGGTGTGCATGACCTGTATTTAACTGACATATGTACTGTATTCATCAGGCTTGCGCGCTCAGAGCGAAATACAGACTTACCCAAGCGCGCGGAATAACAATCTCTGTCCTACCATCGATCCCCCACTCCCGCGGTGGAGAGGCTTCGGTCCATCTGCAACATCCAAGTCGACCCGCACGGTATCCGCTCTCAGCATGGCATGCCACTCGGAGGATACCGCGGAGATGCAGCTGGCGCGCGCGCGCATATCCACTCCGGCGCATCGCGCGCCATCGCACACCGACGTCTCTGTAAGCGGTGGTCCGCATTACGGCGCGTCGCCGCTCCCTCCGGCATGACCGTGCACAGACGCAGATCGAGGCAGATCGCGCGTGCAAAGGGTGGTGGAGGGTGGGCGGGCGCACAATGATCTCCTGAGCCGTCGTCGTGCATGGAGAGATTACCACGCAGGTTCACGCCACGCCTATTTGGGCCTCACCCGCGACCGAAGAGGGTAAACGCGGACCACTGGGGAAGGGCTTTCTTCAGCTCTTGACGCAGATCGGGGCAGATCGCGCGTGAAAAGGGGTGGGGGAGGACGAGGGCGCGTGCGCACAATCCATCTCAGCCATCGTCGTGCCGCTGCATAGAGAGATTGTCACCCAGGACCAGCGAGCGAAGAGGGTGTGCGCGGGCCGCTGGGGGAGGGTTTCCCCCGCTTTCTTCAGATCGGGGCAGATCGCGTGTGAAAGGATGGGGGAAGACGAGGGCGCGCGAACACAATCATCTCAGCCGTCGTCGTGCCGCTGCATGGAGACATTGCCACCCAGGTACATGCCACGCCTGTTTTGTCCGAGCCAGCGAGCGAAGAGGGTGTGCGCGGGCCACTGGGGGAGGGCTTCCCCCGCTTTCTCCAGTTCCCCATGCAGCAGAACACCGCAGCGCACGAAACGAAGGGCGACTTCCGATCCGCTCCCAGTCGCGCTGAGAGGGAGGCACGTACGGGTCCAAGCCCGGGGCAGGGGAGGACGACCCTCGCAGTAGGAGTCGTTGCCAGCAAGGTGTCAAGATTACGGCGGCGCGCTGGTGAAGCTGGTGGGCAAGAGCTTGCGGCTTTCTTGTGTCGTCGTATCAGAATGCTTGTCTCTGGAATGACCGGGCGTCGCAATAGTAAGGACAAGCGATCCTGGGCACCGCTGCTATCGAATGTGTGGCCCCACAACCGTCCGGCTTCGATAGGTGTTTGTATCCCGCAGCCGCGAGACTTGGAGGATCTACAAAGGTAGCATCTGGCGCCTATTGTTAGTGAGTTTCAGCTCAGAGTATGCTAGGCAACGTACCACGACGCCCTTCCGTCCCCGCGGCTTGTCTCTCTGGACGTCTTAGACCACAATCGAATCGTTTCTGTGCGACGTTTCTTCAAATTCGTGAGGAATTCGGCCCAGTACCGGTTTTCTTACAGCTGCAGGGCTGTCGACGCGCGGTGAGTGGGGCAGAAACTTGAAAAGATAGAGTGATGGAGGATGCTGACAGTGACACTACTGATTTGATGCGACGACTTCGCGTATGTTGCTACCTACGCTCCTCAGACCTCTGGCCTCAGTGTTCATGCCTGTCGTCTTCGTCTGGAAGGCTTACTGGCCCGGCCATCTCTCCGCGCAGAATCTGGGCGATTTCACCCTCGACTGGCCAAATAACCGTTGGTCACGCAGCAAATATAGTGTAGCCGCCCTATAAACTTAAATGGACAGCAAGGTTCATTTTTTCTGCGGCGTTCCCAGCCGCATAAAGGTTGCGGCCGGTCTGGCCTTCTTCTAACCCCAACCAACACCATCGCCTACACCACACCTCGCTTCAAACCAGAGAATTGTGACTTCGGCCGGCCGCTGTTTCTCTCTCCGTCGCAAGCTGACTGGCCTAGTCCCTCAGATGGAGACATACGACATTGACCCTGTGCCTGCCTACACTCCTCCGCCTCTGTAAACCCCTCCAGAAGCTCCGTCTGACTTCCCCTCAATATTTCTTTGCGACCAGACCAACCCCCCCCCCCCCCCCCCGTGCGTTCAATTTCACCGTCATGTCTTCCCGCTTGCGGCCTGACTGTTCTTCCTCCGCAGGCCCGCCGAACCTGGCGTTCTGTCGTTAAGGCGGTTATGTACACACTTTCCGTCGTGGGCGCTCCACTGGCGAAACCATCGAGATGCACCGTATGTAGGAGGCGCTGGCGGATGGGAGTTGGAAAAAACGAATCTACCGGTACGTCTAGTGCGCTGCTTGAGCTTGTCTTTTTCTGAATACAACCTTGTTATACAGAAGATCTAATACACGTCTACTATCCATCCTGTAGTACGACTAGAATTGAAAAAGTCATGCACATGTTCGAATGTACCGCCGCCTGCATCGGTTGTAAGGGAGTGGTTGTTCGTTTCGCATTCGAATCCAGGCGCGAACACAACTAACTGCCGACCTAACGGTCGCCAATCTACCTTGTACCGGTGAAGACGAGTCCAAGTAGAATAAAAATCGCTGTAGGCCAGATACAGATGCGAGCATATTTAAGGGTCAACCCGAGCTGGCTGCCCTGAGATCGTCCATGAGTTCCACGAATATAACAATCCTTTAAATCCCGGGACTTGAGCCTAAATTGTTCCACGCACAATGTTCTTCGTTCACGGTGTTCTTGCGCAATTAGGACAATATTGGAGAATGAGCGTAGGCATAACTACTATGTGCGAGACTGGAGCGTCCATGGCAGAAGACCATACAGCGAACGATATCGAGCGACGTTCGAACCCATGGAATTGGCGAAGAGCTGTTCCATCCCCCAATAGTCCAGTAAATTCCACTGTAAAATCGATAAGCGGAAATTCAAGTTACTCGGCCTCCTCTGCAGTGAGACGTTCAACGCCCGATGGATAGGTTCTAATAACAAACTCTGTTTTCACCTAATACCCGAGTAAAGGTTGAGCGTGCTGTCCAAAGGGTAGGGAAAAGAGGCGTGCTCTTTACTATTCGGATGCCGAGTTTGCTGCTGTAATCTGTCGAATGAGGAGTGCCCCATATACCACGGGACTAACCTAGAGAGGTTGAAAAAACCAGCGACGAATTTTTGCAGGTGAAACAGGTCTATTCTCTCGGGACTGGGATTTTCCGAGCAGAAACTTCGGATGGCCGCCGGATTGTCTCAACCATTGAAAATGAACCAATATGCACCGGTCTATTAGGACGTTGGGCTGCCTGATGTAGCAGGGCGTAAATATACAGCAGGGATGTACCGTACAGCTTGTCCCTTGCCGCATTTCAAACGGCGGCATACAGGTGAGCGAGTCCAACTTTGGCGCAGCACTTTGCAATGTGGTTAGTCTATCCAGATACTTAAGATATGGAAGCCGAGCCATTTCAATTTATCTGGTGTATTAAGACCAGCGATTAACAGATCAATTGGTCTTGCAGTCCGTTCGAGCTACTTGCACAAGAAATCTAAAATGTTCGAGGTACTGATGACAAACATATGCACGAAACGAATCATCGGGTGCGTTGATAAAAGGAGAGGCTAAGCAGTTGGGAGAAAATGTTTCGAGGTCCGCGCTATAGTCGTGATTCAGAGGCACTTCTTTTATGATGAGGATGTTCAGGCTCACTCGTCGTTCTAAGTCAGAGGCCACTGGCTACCGTCGGCATAATTAAATTCGACCTTCAACCCCTGCGCAATGAGCTGGCTGAATTTAGCCAGAATCATGTCGTCCAGAAACCAGTCGTATTCGAGAGGATCTTCATCGATATAAAGCTGAAATGACG
Source organism: Mycena epipterygia (assembly GCA_029281465.1). Taxonomy (NCBI): domain Eukaryota; kingdom Fungi; phylum Basidiomycota; class Agaricomycetes; order Agaricales; family Mycenaceae; genus Mycena; species Mycena epipterygia. Next base: position 118,400 of record JARJCQ010000042.1, on the reverse strand, counting down.
ACAATTTGGTAGCGTTGGGGTCAGATGGGTTCCGCCGCATATGTAGAAGATTAAGCAGGGGGAGGCAATTGTGATTGGCCGTGTCATCGGTGGAAAGGGGGCAGAGGGCTCGGAAGGTAAGGCTGCAAAGACGAGGAAAAATCGAAGGCTGCATGGTCATCTGTTCGACCACAGCGGGAAAACTCCCGTCCACATTGATGTCCAACGAGGTGAGGAACGGATTTGCTCGTAGACATCGTATTATTTCTGCTGGATCGTCTCCGAACCAGAAACTTCCAACAGTGAGGTGTTCAAGTGAGCACGATGAACGTGCCAGAAATGAGGTGAGGGCGGGACAACATATCGAATGCTCTATCAAATCCAGGCGGCGCAATCCTGGGAGTTTCAAGGAGTTCAAGATGGATGCGATACGTGTCCCACCGCCGAAAAGCGTGAGCGACTGCAGGTATGGAGCTGCCGTCACCGGTTGGCTCCCACCGATTAGGATACCTACATCGGCTGTGAGGTGTAGGAGTCGAGGAAGGTGGATTAATATGTCGACCAGCGTCTGCACTGAATGAATCTCGAGTTCAATGGTGTGCAAAAAACGGTACTGCTGAAGATCCGAAACCGACGGCGGTACTCCACCGACTTTGAGGTCGCATAAAGTAGGGGCGGTTTTGAAAATGGAAATCCAAGGCGCGGGGGCATGTATCGAACCATCATACTCACGTATAGTGAGACGTTGGAGCCGGGGAAAATTAATAGGATTTTCTCGAAGATAATCGAAGTCTGCGGAGGAAAGCCAGAGGTCGAGGCTATCGAGTTGACTAGAAACTGAGGATACGAGGGAGAGTATCTCCTCAGGGAGCGACTCGTGTGATGAGATGAGCGATAAGGAAAGCGGATGCCCTTTCGCACGGGAAATCCACTTCTCGAACAAGAGCTGCACTCCACGAACTACGGACATCGACAGAGTGGAAAACCAAAAAGACGCCGAGCTCCAAAGCTCGCAGGTCGACAAGGCAATATCCCTCCAAAGGCTGCAGACCTGCGCGAGCGTGAGCGGGGGCTTGGAAGGGGAAGGTCGTACAGATCCGTCGCTGGGCAGACACGCGACGAAGATACGGGAGGTGATCTCGGTTGGAAGTGAGAGGACTGGATAGATAACAAGGGAGAGTTCGGTCTCTAGCTCGCGTTGCTGTGTCTCGAGCACTGCAAGGGCTGTTTTGTGTCGCAATCTCGTCGCTTCGATCATCGAGTTGATTTCGTCCAGCTTTCTGCGGAGGTGTGCGGGGGAAGCTTCATCATTCCTGGAGGTGGCTGTAGGATGTCTGACTAGCGCGCCATTGTGCTGACCACATTTTTCGCAGGTGAGGCTCATGGCAGAAGTGTCACGTCTGTGACGGCGGTGACATCGGGTCGCACGACGTTGGCCTTGAGGGCTGTGATGAATGCACGGGCGGTGGAAACTCGCGGCGAGCAGGCTTGCAATTTTAAGACCGCGGGTTCTCTTTTTTCAACTTAATTCTGCTGACATGCAAGTGGTTTCAGCCGTGCATATCCCATGCGACGCGTCCCATATCCTGCCGCATATGTTAACCCCTCCGCATGGAACGCAAAAATGCAGCATGATAGAGGTGTCTCCTTCCTCACCTCCACAGTCCCGCCGTGTTAAATACGGCGCGTCCAGATGTTGCCCTTTTCCGTGTTTCTCTGAATATCCTCTTGTCAGTGCGCCTCGGATTGTCAGGTGTCAAATTCTCCCAGATAATTCTGGGCAGCATGTCATTCAGCTCGTCGGAATGGGAAGCGCGGACGCGCTGGAGGAAGGAAGCTCATTAAATTCGCGTACGTCGTAAAGATTCATTCTGAAACCGCTAAGCAGCCAATAAAGATACGACGCAGGTATCTAGACATTCAACACCACCAATGTACTGGCTTTCCAAAATTTCTATCCGCTGAAGATACATCTCGTATATTTTAATGATATGAGGGAAATCGTCCTCGGAAACGCGATTTGGAGCCTGCAGCTTCCGCGCGAGGAGATCGTGGTCATGACCAAGGTGTGTCACTCAGTTCTATATGGATTCTATTTAAACAAGATAGGTTTTTGTGCTGCCGGGAAAACGGTGAACACCAACGCGCGATGTATTTGTTTTGCGCCGGACCCGACAGCTTGTGGCTACGTCAACCAGTATGGCCTGTCACGCGAACACATCATGACGTCGGTACAGGACAGCCTGAAACGCCTCCAACTTGACTACATCGACGCACTTCAATCTCAGTTATTTTACTTCAATCCCAAATTCGGTGGAACTTATTCCGTCCTCAGGTCATCGATTCGACTGCGATACACCGATGTCCGAAACAGTATTTCGTTTTTGGTTTCTTTTATGTTCTTTTCAGCCACTCATCTACGTTGAACAGATGCCTGCATTGCATAATGCAGTCAAAGCCGGACGTGTTCGCTGCGTTGGCATGAACTCCTTCTATGCTTGGCAAAGTATGCATGATTCAATATGTTTAGATTTCAGTTGCCTGATTGCTCTCCGAATCGCCAGTTCACGCCATGCAAAGTAAGACCATGGGCTCTCTTGAAATGTGCCGCTTAACGTATTGACGTCCCAGACTACGCCACACGCACAATCTCATTCTATTCATCTCGATTCAAAACCAGTACAGTCTCGTTTACCGCGAGGAAGAGCGCGAGATGATGCCCTCCCTGAAGGTATCGCCACCTCCCTCGATCCTCGATCCCTCACTTTCATCACCGCAGCACTCGGCGTCGGTTCAATCCCCTGGTCTTCCCTCGCGCGTGACGCACTCACCCGCTCTGCGAAATCTGAGAACGCAGGGGCCTCGACTCTGTCCGCGAGACCAGCGACGATCTCCACGTCCATGTACATCCGCATCGGAACTGGGACCAAGGTCGTCGTGAATAGGTACGTACTTGCAATACGATACTTGAGGGCTATCAGCTAATTTTGTGCGCAGCGTAGAGGAGGTGGCCAAGAAGCGAGGCGTATCGATGTTGCAGGTTGCATTGGCGTGGGTCCTGCGAAAGAGAGTAATAATAAATTTTACCTTCGGACGTCGGGTTTGATAATACGTTTCCATGGGCGTAGCAGCCCTGTCGTCGGAACCACCTCGGTCGTGAAGTTGGACGATCTCATCAATGAGACCAGCGGTTCAAATGCCATTCCTGTCATTGACTGGCATATCAGGTAGTTGGATGACAACTCACCCCGGAAGAGACGGCGTACTTAAAAGAAGCCTAACTATAAGCCGATGAACATTTTTATGCATTGGTAACGTTCAAGTTACACGCTCACTGTCACCCTTTTGATTTTTTTCTGACTGTACAATTCATATGCTCCTATCATCCCTTGAATTTGACATGTCAACTTCAACATTGTCATTGACAAGTACTCAGCTCGGACTATTATTGGGATACCGCCTTCCCGATTCCCGATTCCTGCCGGAGGTCTGTTCCTTATCAATTTTGATAAAGCATTCGGAATGACTTTGAACCTGAGGTCACCGCGTCTGATTTCGAGTTTCAACCGCACACTGGCACCCGCCATATGTGCGACACCGCGTTCCCGATTCCCTATTCCTGCCCGAGGTCATTTTTGTTTGTTCCCCATGAACATAATATAACGTTCGGAATGACTTTGAACCGGAGGTCACTGCGTCTGACAGATTTGGGGTTTCAACCAGAATAGTCTGTACTACAACGCGGGTGTTCCTGTGGTCCATACGACATGACCTGGTGCGGACACAAGTCATAACTCTGGCGTATTTATCGATGCCGCTTGATCCTGGCCTCCGAATCCGCCCAAAGGGGCACGGTCGATGTTCATCTAGACTTTTGTGTCCCGAGCTCCTAGCATTTGGATACCGATGAGTTCCGCCTTATTCCACATATTTATTCACGAGTTCTACGTTAGCGCCCGGGCCTCGGCAGTTCGGTAATGGCGTGAAGTTTGGGCCCGGGATGTCAACATGTCAAATCCAACATCGACCATCCCACCTACCAGGAATATCATGGAGCAAGAATGTGTTGAAGTGCGTGCCAACTGTCCACGCGAATGATATCTTCCCGGCTCGGGCATCTCGGCGGCGTTGAATTCTAGTCTGCTCAGCTGCAATGTCAGAAATTGTCCAGTACAAGTCCTTAGGAGGTCTGGACTCAAGAGGCAATCAGATTCCTCGAATCTTCTCCATTGAAATGCTCGTCAAGACCGAAAACCTCCTCAACCATCTGTTCCTGGCGCTGTCACAAGTCGTCGGGATTAATCACCAGAACGACCGGCCCATCTTGCCGAATGAAACAACGAGTCGGCAAACGTTCAAACTGTTACCCATGAGTGAATTATTCAGGGGTCCTGCGGGCCACTGGAGAGATCTGGACATTCAAAGGCGAGTGATTGTCTGCTGACCAATCATCGGCCGCGGATTGGATGCGTTCACAAACGTATTCCAAAGCTGTGACATATTTCCGGCAATTCCGGCAATCTGCCAAACCCAAACCTGCCGCGGGATAGCGGTGGATATCGAAACTGGATCACAGTCAGAATGCGGACGAGGCCGTACATACCCGCAGTAAGGTGATTAAATGTGTCGCCGACGGCCTGGAGTCGGAGAGGGGGGGTTGCCACTTTGGCTATAGAAACAAACGTCGACGGACGGGAAGATGTCCGGCGGTAACCTTTGTGATGGGAGCAGCGCTAGGGCAGGGATTCGGAGGAGGTTAGTTCGGGCTACATCAGCGCTGATCGGAAATGTACAAGTGGAGCGGGCTCAGTGATGGTGTTGGTATGTTGGGATCATTTTGTCGAGATCATGGATGTAAGTATTCCTTTTTCTTGTGTGTGTAGTGGCCCTCTTCGATTCTATAAAACTTTGTGATGTACACTTAGATTTACAACGAATGAATACCGTACTTATTATCTGCGGAATTTATAGTACCAGGCAGGATCCCTCGGACAAGTTCAACTATTTAAACCAATCTTCACCATCCATTGTCAATCGTTCACCGCACCGAGACCCGACATATTTGGATTGAAGTATCCGCAGTACGCATTAAATTCAGAGTTGATCTGGCCACGAGTCAATGTCATCGGCGTTCTGTTCATTCCGAAAGGCTGTTTGGCAAGCGCGTAGGTATGAGGAGGTTGAGTTGCGGTACCCCTCCAACGCCGGTCTCCAAGAGGCATATGTTGAATTCCCGCGGATCTTTTCCAAAAAGAGATCGCGTTAACTGCTAAATTCCGAGGAATATCGAGAGGGCAACCGGGTAGCACACGGGATTGGATAAATAAATACGGTGAATTACATGCTGTATTAACTAATTATATATGCCCACGCCGAACCAAGGTTTATAAAAAAGAGTGACCCATTAGGAACCAAGCGATTAACGCGCGGGGCCGTCGAACTGCACGGAAGGGCAGTCTTGGCCGCCGTTAGGGCAGTGAGGAATGAGCGTCTCTTGGGTGCCGCCTGCAGGTGATTGGAGAGTTAAGATATATTTTCAGTACGGAAGAGGATGGGCCTTACGATCGGTAGTAAGAGAGGGGAAGGGTTTGTTGCAGGATAGTTGAAGATCCTTGGCAGTCTTGGTTGCAGGGAAGCTAGATCGCAATTTTATCAGTTTGTGCGGATGGTAAATCGTGAGATCTATATTCACCTGGCAGGCTTCACGGGTGTCTTCACTGTGGCGGGGACGACATCAGAGCAGTCAATCAGGTCCGCGCGGTTGTGTCCGAGGACCGCGAGCTTGGCCATCGCGGCCTTGAAACTCGCCGCCATGAATTCCTGCTCATCTGCCGCGGGGTTAAGTATATGTTCGAATTGTCACGTGACTGGAGATGATAATACGCACTGACGAATCCTTGCCAGTAGCAGGAGGTACGAGGGTCGCGGGCAATCGCAAAGTCAGATTGGAGTCGGAGTTCCCCAGTGTCGTTTCCGCTGCCGCGTGGGAGGGGAGACGAAACTTCGCCGACGCCGGGAACGGTGCTGCCGCTGTCATTCGCAGGGAAGCCCACACCTTTGAGCAGGACCTCAAGGAACACCTGTGTGTCATAGACGAAGGGCGTGGAATCAAAGGGAGCGGCGTCCAAACCCGGCGCGACATGGTCTGCGCGAGCTATCGAATGAGATGACAGAAGGCTGACGACTTCGAAGGGGGTGAAATTTCCCGCGTCTGCGAAACGGGCAAGAATCGAATCCACGCTGTCTTGCGGCTCCTGAATAAACACGTTCAAGCAATGATTATAGACTGGCCATATGAATATATCTTACCGGGATTAAACCATCAATTGCAGCGAAGGTTTTGTTCGGGCGACCGGCCATGAACTCGAGTTGAGGCGCACCCTATTGCGTTTGATGGAGATGAGTAATGCCCAATGCGATCAGGAACGCAGATATGCTTACGGGACAATTGCTGAGTGCTACGGCGCCTGGGGACGGTCTGAGAAAAGGGATTCGTCGGCTTTGGCTGGTAGCACGTACCGGCAAACTGAACAAGGTCGCCAGCACTGACACCCGCCTTGGGCAAAATTTCGAGCAAGTTATTGACGGCATCATCGATTCCATTGTTGGCGTGGAAATTGGGCTCCACCTGAACTCTCATGAGTGACAAGGTCGAACATTTCTGCCAGAAGACAGCACTCACGGTAGGGAAGAGGAGCATGCTTCCATCAGCACCGCCGCCGCTATCAAATCAACGACAGTTCAGTCGGATGTCGTTCAGAAAGAAAAAGGCAACAAACGCTTTAGGGTTCTTCTGACTGATCGCAATGGCGTCGTCTGGACGGACAATCAGGTTTATTAACGGAAGATAAAATACTAAAGACCTACGGAACGTGAGACGGATGGCTTCGTGGGCGTCCTCGCCACATTCGTTCTGGAAGAGAGTCTGTTGGAGATTCTTCGCGAGCTATAGCATCCGATGTTAGAATGTATCAAGAGAAAATCACAGTGGCGGCATACAGGAACGAATGGGCAGCAAGCAGCGTTGCCGACGTGAGTGCCGTCGGGGCAGACAGCGCCCTTGGCGGGCGCAGCGCGTACCGAGGCAGACAGAGCAAAAAGAGCGAGCAGAGCGGTGAAAGCCATGGAAAGAAGGGATGTGCGAAGAAAGCACTGGTGGTCCGTAGAATTTGAGGGGGCCTTTATACTTGCGAGACGAGTCAGGACTCAACCGGGGCAGAAGCCATTCTGTTTCAAAGGAACTGTGCCTCGCCGTCGAGATGGCCACAGTTGACCGACTGCCAGTGATGTTTGGCTGGATCCGGGTCAGCTCCCGGCAAAGTAAACAAATGTATTCTTGGCGCTGACTATTCCAGGGATGCAGTGGTTGAATGAATGTCGGGCTTTGAATAGACTTGGGCCGGAGGGCAACGTAACGCGGCAAAAACATAGGGGTCGCAGTAGAGACGAAACGGTTCCGCATATTGGGATATGATGATGTGCTATTCACAGCCGGCGGGCGGTTATTGCCTAGGTGCGATGCTGTGAGAATAACATGGTGATATGTATCAGCTTTGGTGTCAAAAATGGATGCAGAGTCCAGGTAGATGACTACTTAGGTGCAGCGTCGCACGGGAAGCCCAGAGTTCTGTACAGACCTAACCACAAGGAATCCAATCCGCCGACCTAGGTGGCCAATACGAACATACAGACAAGCATAGCCTCCGTACCCAGAGCGCACAGCGCGGGCTAGAGGGTCCAGAGGTCATGGTGGAAAGCAAAGAGACCGGATCATCAAGAACGGGGATCAATCAGTGATGCGAGGCTATGTGAAACTCCCACGGTCTCGAGAAACGCGGCCGTCAAAGAAGAGATTGATGTCATGGCAGTTCCCCAACGGGAATTCCCAGCTCTTTAAGCAATGCAATTGCACTCACCCAGTTTTACGCTAGCGTTTTATTAAATTTCTAGACCTTCCGTCCCGCTGCTCTAAATACAACCCCGAACATCGGCCTGATTATGATGATCTTCTGCTTCTGTGTCCCCGTGAAGTTCGGTCAAAAGCTGTACCATCTGCGGCGAACCGGCATGGGACGTCGAGGCTCCTCGATTCTCCAATTGGCTGCAATGACATTACCATAGTATGGGTCAATCTTCACGTCTACGTGACAAACGGGACGGTGTGAAGGGGTTGATGTATTGGAAGGACCTGAATAGATACTATAAGCTGTAAAGATGATACCAACAGTTCGGCGTTTCAACCATGAACTTAACAGTTCTAACAATGGGAAAGACTTGACACACGTACGAAGGGTCGCCGGCGTCCCCGAGCCTTCCACGGCCAACGAATACTTATGACAGACACTGAATACTGGCGGTAAGTAAATGAGGATTCACGCAAGGTTATATCAACTTTCAAGAGCTATCTTTGGGCACGAAGGGCCGCGGATCCTTGGACCGAATACTCCAGCTGAATAATTATAACGAACGCTGGAAACTGGCCGGAATTGCATGCAAAAATGGACTTGCAAGGTTAGACGAAAGCTAACAGTATCTTTGTTCCGCGCAACGGCAAGACGACTGAAACTATTGGTTACACACGGACGGAACTAAATGCTGCCGTCCTAGGGAAACGTGTTTCCATTTATCGTCCGGCATCCTGAGCCGTGCCATCTGCCGAGGAGAATTCACTGTAGGGTTATTTTCCCCCGGGAGATTTGGCCTCCTCGCTAACCTGCTTGTAAAAAATCCCTTCCTCCACCAATTCTGCCTCCCTACCACCTGGAACAACGCCTGCGGACTGGCATAGATTCTAAAAGCCCACGCCACAGAACTTCCGGCCGCCAACATTCGGACGCTGCGCAGAAGTGATCCATTTGTCTGGGTCGGTCACCGGCGTCAAGAACTGCGTGGTTGAGGCTGCGTGCTTCTTGCGTGGGTCGATGGGCAGCAGGACATCAATTTCTCCGTGGGCGCGACGGCCTCCATTGGAGGGTTCCATGTGAAGGTGAGGCATTTAAAGCAACTGGGAAAGAATCTGTGGGCTCGAGCAGGTCTCTAGACCCGACGTTGCAGAGCCGGAATTCCATTTTGATGAACACAAGTGGGGGAGGCTCAAGGAGGTTTCGAAGTTGCGCACAAACTCTGACCTTGATGGGGTGGGTGGTTCCCCCCTCCGAAGATTCTCTGGATTACACGTCTCTTTCCTTAGCCGATCAGCGGTGCGTTCAGGTCTCCTTCAACGATAACAGTGAAAATGCCCTTCAACTGTGTTTCAAATCTCGGAGTCTTTTTTTTTATTGTCCTCCTCCGATGAAGGATTCTATCTATTGTAAATTAGCCCCTTGTGCCGATCCACAAGGTTCAAGTGTACCTGTACTCTTATGTGGATGCGCGGTTCCCGTCATTCCTTCCAGTAATTTTGTCTAACACGTACTAATTCCCCTCGAGTCCTTCATTGCTTGAGATTTTGTTGAGATTCGTAGTCGGTCCATTCTGTTAATCAAGGTACACAGCCCAAGATGCGATATGCTTGAGAGACGTCATCGACCCCTTAGCTCAGTGGTAGAGCGTCGCATTCCAGTTCATCTGCTGTGTCGCGAAGGCCGTCCGTTCAATCCGGGCAGGGGTCAGCTTTTTGTCCCTCAGTCCTCCATGCGCGACATCACTTTTCCCCGATGTCACTCGGTCTAGCGAGATTGATCGATTGGAAATTACGTTGGATCTCGAGTGTCACCTTTTGCGTCTTCCTCCGCCTGTGTTCCTTACCTGCGTCCTGCAGCTCCCCATCCATTCCCGCGTTCCATAGAACTCTCAAGTTGAAGGATGTCGGCACTACCCGAGCGATTTTTGATGGAATCAAAGCTTGGTATTATCAATAGGCGCCCGCTTCTCACTTTTCGGCGACCGTTGCCGACGGAGCTCCGTCGTGGAGTCCAGGGCCTTTACAGCTTTTATAAAAGCGCTCGTGGGCAATGAATTCAACGGATTACTTCAAAAAGCGCAAGTGCTGTGGAATCATCAAAGTTTGGCGACCTAAGTATTCAGCGTCTACCCGTCAGTTTTTTGATACATTAAACATGGCAGTGAACGCTGTTAATTTTAGGAGCCTGATTAACCTCTGCAGTCAAACTCTGATGCCTAATTTTTGCGTCCAGGATCCCACCCCCAACGGCGAAGGAAAATCGCTCACCGACCTTGGGAACTCCGAGTCTGCCAGTCCTGTCAACGATCTCTGACGGTCCGCAACCCTGATTGCTTCTTCCCGGTTTCCGTATTTTCACGACTGCGGTCTACATGGATCATCTATACCGGCTGCGAAACCAAATGGACCTCTTCAGCACGAGCTTCAAGGTTATATCATTTCATTTTATAGGGTGCTTCCGAACTGAATAATCGTGGGCAGGACAATGTACTCGCGTCAGCCAGGACTCGACCAGGTCTCACTGGCGGGGTGGTTACCTCCATCATTGCCGTCTTCTTTCTCTCCTTCGTGGCCTGCTGCAGGTGGAACCGACGTCTTCGGCGCCGATCATCGAGGTTGATTTCAGTATGAAACCGGCGATTCCAGGTACGTAGGGCCACCGATTTATGCCTCAGGTCCGAGACGAATTGTACCCGCAGGATATAAATATAATGTACAATAGATGAGGCTCCGAGGTGGACTCTCGAGTGAAAATCCTTCCATATCAATCTATACACAGGGTTCGAAATACATCGCGTCTGCATAATATGGGACGCCTCCGCATCATCATGAGTGTCTATGAGATGACGCTTCAAGTCAACTTATCTATATTCGAAACCATCATGGAAAGTGTTTAGCGGAAGAAGCGATGTGCAGAGATGGGCCTAAGCCCGGGGTCTTTCCAACTCCGGGGACCGACCTAGGCCCTGCCTCGGATGCACATTTGAAATGGAGAGGGTAAAACGATGAGTTCCCGCGTCACCGGCTCACCATCCTGCGGTCCGCATTATCTCCCACTTATTTTCAGTCCTTTCACCATATTACCGACTTCGACAGCGGGGATGTTACGTCTCCTCCGTTATATGATACGTTCAAAGTGATATCCGCATGTAGCGAATTGAGACGAAATCGAGAACCAAAGTTGGAAGGTAATGCGCCTTTTTCGAATCCCGCAATCCCTTGCGCACGCGGCCTTCAAGCTCGATTGAGCTCTTTATAATAATATTTGAGTGTCGAGTGTTTCTCCTGATCCGCAGATACTCATCCCAGATGCAGACTTTCAGTATGCGCCCAGCAATCTGAGTCGCGCCAACCTGAAAAGTCAATTGAACGTGAACGGCCAAACTCCGGATCAGATTCGATTAGGCAATTCAGCACGTGTTGCTTCCCGTCTTTTTTTTCTTACCAGCTCTGAGCTCACCAGACATGCATCCAGCCCTATGCATCAACAGGATCTCCAACCTCCCGCCACGGACACAGGTAAATCATTGCGGCTCACCATCACTCCAAACCTGTCTCATTGGCAATTTGAAGAGACTGGCGCGCAAAGCCATGGACCCGCTGGGGTCCCTACAAGACACCTTGCGTTTGCGCGAGGAAATATCACCGCTGACCAGAGATCAAAGGATGCTACTTCTCCCGGTTTTCTATCACAACCTCGATCCAACATACATCCCTGCTCCCGATCGATTGGATTCGCCCGTACCTCTGAACGACATGCGTGTGTCGAGGGCTTACACGGCGTTATTGCACATATATGCCCTGGAGGATGTTCCACCGGACATCTTCATGGCACTTTGGTCTCGTCTCTGGAATTCTTTCATTTGTACTGCTCCCACATTGATCTGTCACACGCACATTCGCCCGCGCAGAAGGAAATCTGTTTCACCTTTTTTTTCATCAGCTCCTTCTTCGAAGATGAAGCGTGCACTGGTGCCATGTCGCAAAAACCCGGTTTAGCTTGCAAGGGATTGACGCGGCTTAAGACCTTGAAGCGACCTGAAGGAGATTACAAGCCGCTCACGGAGAGGCTTACAATTCACTGTAAGCCGTCTCAATTCCCTTCAAGGTAGAGGGTGGCTTATGAGGGCTTTTCACAGCTCTTCGGACATGTACATGTGTATATTTTATGAATCTATGCCATTGGATCCTTCACTCTCTGAGCAGAGTTCACTGTAATCCCAGAGTACTGTAAACCGCATGGGGCCGAAGAGTTGTCGCGGAGTTGAGAAGATGAGGAGTGTGATAACGGATCAGAGTGTAACGTAATTCCTGTTTGTCTTTGTCTTCGTCTCCCGCTTTCACAACACTCGTCTCTCTTGCTCTCTGTCTTTCACATATACTTGTCTGAATGTCCTTTGACCGTCTTTCAGAATGCTCTCAGTTGCCGGCACTTGTGGGGCTCTGTGGGGCCAACCTCGGCTAGGTGTGGGGCAGAGTGGAGCAGCAACTATATAAGAGACGGGCAGGTGAGTTTTCGCATCTCATCTCTTCCCATGCCCCCACATCAAGTCAACGTCGACCCGGGCACTCCGGGGGGTACCTAGTGGGCTCAGGCAGATATTCTGACCCTGTGGCTGACTCCAAGCAAGCCTCAGACTCTGTCTGCGTCGCCTGCGTCAGGTGGCCTAGAGGTGGACACGATGAGATGGACGCTGGTGGACGAGTGCGTACTGTGCGTGTTTGCATTGATTCTCGCTGACGTTGTATAGGATGACATTGATCCCTAACAATGTAATGATCACTGCGATCTCGTGAGTGCTCTTATTTTCATATCGGGTTTTATCAATTGACTTAGACTGTTGTCTTTTCGCACCAATACAGAGCATGACAACGACGACGACTTGTGTTCCCTTCCACGTCTCGCACAGTGTGGTGGTCCTCGCACCGGTCACGGGCGCCACAGAAGCAGTTCCTCGTTGAGAGAGAGAAACAGTCTGTTAAGCAGCGGCGCTAAATACTCATATCATTCCATACACAATAAATTGAATTATACAATTTTTAAACGTGTTGTTGAGCTGGATTTTGGTGTATAAAAGGCACATGCAAGGCCGTAATGTCTTGAGACTACGTCAATGGCTTGTAGGGGCTTTGACGTCATGGCTGTGGATTACGACGGCTTTTAGGTTTTTTGGTGGATTATAAGGACCCAAACTATCTGCTTCAAGCCGGTGAAAACCTTACGACCGTATACCGGCCTGTAACCAGATACAAGCCGTTGAATTCCGAGCAGGATTTTTGCGACACATTGGTCGCACGCCCGGCGTGCGTTTCATGGTCAGAGGGGCGTGGACCTTCCTCGTTGAAAGTTGTCGCAATCCCGAGGTACTCGATATTGCATTCCCTGATTTGGCTACGTTTTTGCTTGGACCCCTGGTCGGGGAAGACCCGAGAAGTCTTCAAGAATTGATGGATGGTGTCGGCGGGAACCTCGAAGATGTGGCCTCGTTGGTGATGCGCTCCTGGCAAGTTCTTGTGGGTGATAGCGCGTCCACTGCGTTGGTGGACAGTGCCTTCGGTCTTCATGGGATCACGGCTTTCACAGTGCACGTAGACTCGATGCTCACATTGGACGAGGAGTCCGATGACTCTGATCCAGGCCCGTTGACCGCCCTCCTACTGTGCCGAGGCATTGTAGAAACGCTCACGTCAGGGGCACGCAGCGCGACCACGAATTACAACCCGGCTATAATCTCTTCATGCCTCGCTCATCTCGCGCGTCTTTTCTCGACACGTTCAGGTTATGTCTTGCTACCTCAAGCAATTCGAAACGGACTACTCCACACAGTGGTATTCTGCGGTGCACGCGGCATAGAGGCCACACTCATGCCTCATTTTCCCATTCTTCTTGGCACAATCCTGCCTACGTCGCTCGCCTATTATTCTGTCCTCGCTGAGATGGAAAGCGCCCTTCGGGAAGTCGTGGACATTACCTCGACGAAAGAATTCCAAAGTTCAGCAATGTTCAGTCAATGGCAGAACTTGACCGATTTAGCCCACAAACGGCTAGGCGTGCTGAAAGCCTTTAATTCAAGAGTCTGGCCATCCCTCAAAGCCTGTGACAACGTACAAGTAGGTTACATCCCTGAATTATTATGATCCTGCATATCTTAGTTTATCGCCAGTGCGAGGCGATCCGAGCCAAACGCACGTTCAGGCGCTGCGCTGGATGTCTAGGTGTATATTATTGCTCTAAGGCCTGCCAGATCTTCGACTGGCGGCAAGGTCACCGTCACATATGCAAATTGTATCATATGCTTTCCCTTGGTCTGTCTTTATCTCCTTTTCTGACCGTTGGATGATAAAGACATCAACTAGGCTGTAAACCCGCCTGTTTACTTACGATCACTTACTTACATAATCACCTCCCTCTTGTCTCTTACCCTAATCTCGCTATCGATAGTACGAACATTCCGGCAATATACTTCCGTCCTCTTTATTCTTGGTCCCTTCTCCTCCAGTGTTGCTTACCTGAGACGGTGAGCTTCCACTTTTTTTTAAAGAACGACTTCAGTATACGCCCATCGAGACAATCAAAGATCCACGCGATCTTTTGATTTTTCCTTGATACCCCACATCTCTCGGCGTTTCCTATCCAGGAACGCCTCTCTACCGTCCTTCCAGCGGTAGCCCCGTACCTGTTGAGACATCCGTGCTCACAGTATCCTCCTTATAGTCCGCCACGTCACCTGGCACAGCCACTCAAGCTGTCTCGAAATCCCTCCGTCCCACACCCTCTTGTCACCCGCAGCGCGGCCAAGGCTCTTCCGACTTCCTCCTCAACCGACTCCTTGCCCCCGTTGACGCCGTCACTGCCCGGATCACCGGATCGTCCTGCTTCCGCAGAGACAACCCCTCACTCCTTGCGCGGCTCTCCTGCGGGTCCTCTTCTGCCTTCCCAACCTGCAAGTCCATCGGTCTCGCCGCCTCCTCGTCCAATCCCTCCCCGTCGTCTCTCACCTTCATCTTCTTCCGACTCCGATTCTTCTCCTGTACGCCCCACAATGACTAGCAACGCCAAGCTAGCCACGGTCGAGATCCGCACCGGGAAACTCCCCACTGTCCATCCCGGAGAGATCACCCCACTCGTCGCTACTCAGTTTGAACACGGCATGCGCGACTACGCAGCCGCGAAGGACGTTGCACCCGAGAAACTTACTTCCCTGGTCTTTGGGTGTTTCCTCGACCAACGCGTTCGTAACTGGTTCAGCCCGACAGGCGTTCGCGAGGCCTTTTCCAAGCTCACCTTGTCCGAGTTCATGGTGAAGCTGCGCAAAAAGTTTCTTCGGGCGGATTGGGAACTCCAGACCCGTGCCCTTATCCTTTCCCACCGTATGAAGGACAATGAGTCATTTAGCGAATGGGTCGTCGTGCTTCAATCCCTCCAGGCTCTCCTCATCGGTACCACCCACGAAATCACCGATCAACGTCTCCGCCACACCCTCGAGGCGAACATGATCCCCGACCTTGAACGCGATTACGCAAAGAACAAGGCTGCGAACGCTATCAAGGAGGACGACTTCGACGAGTGGATCCTCGCCGTCATTGAAATTGACGAGGAGCGCGCGTATGAAGACGAAAAGCAGCTCCGTCGTATTGCCGCGCAGCTTAAGGCCGACAAGCGCAAAGCAGGCGATGACGGTGAACGCCCGTCCAAGAAACCCTTCACCGACTCTAGCAAAGGCAATGTTGCTTCTTCATCCAAACCCCCCTCCACCTCCACCGCCTCCGGCTCCGCCTCAGGCAAGAACTGCCCCCCGCTCACAGCCGAGGAACGCCAGCTGCTCGCGGACAACGACGGCTGCAACCGCTGCCGTATGTTCTGCGGACACAGGACCTCCGACTGCCGGGAGGAGTTCCCCTCTGGTGTCGGGTATCGCACCCGCACTCAGGCCGACGTCGACGCCGCCCGCAAATCCAAAGTCAAGTCCGTCGCGGTCGTCATGCCTGCCGCCGACGCCATGGATGATAGCGACGACTCCGATGACGTCCTCGAGAGCTCTGTGAGTTATCCCTCCCATCCCTCACATCGTGTGGACCACCTCTATTGGGACTGCCTGATAGAGGGGCCCTTAACGAACCTTCCCCTCCCCATACAAGCCCTTATTGACAATGGGGCACATCTAGCCTTGATCGACAGTGACCTGGTCGAAAAGATTGGGTTACGCCGCTTCAAATTGCATAAGCCTGAACCTGTTGCGCTTGCTATGTCGAACGATTCCGATCCTCCTACCTACTTGACTGAATATGTGAAACTTCCTCTCCTCTCTCGCGACCTTTCTTGGCGCTCGACTACGATACACGCGCTGATCGCGCCCAATTTGTGTACTCCTGTGATACTTGGCCTACCATGGTTAACTAAGAATTCTATTGTCATTGACCATAAAGATCGTACGGCCGTGGATAAGCGTGTCAACTACGATATTTTAAATCCGCCTGCTCCCAAAGTCCCCACTGCGCGCCCGATGAAGCTGCGCGAGAAGCTTAGAAAGACGGATGCGGACCACAAGACCATGATGAAAGAGCTTACCGCTGTCTGCGCTACTCGTTGCGCGGAGCTCGAGGCCAAGGGCCTCTTCGAAGACGTACGTCCAGCGGACATCGTCGCAGCCGTACGTGAACGCATTGTTGTACTCGCACACTGGGACGAGCTGCAGAAGAAAGGGGAGCGGATCCGCGAGGAATACCCGCAACTCTTCGAGCCTATGCCCCATGTCAACAACTTGCCTGACGACGTGCTTTGTGAAATTCAAGTTAAATCAGCTGAAAGAAATATTGAATCACGGTCTTACCGCAGCCCTCGCAAGTACCGCGAGGCCTGGCAGACGCTTATCCAGTCGCATCTGGACGCGGGCCGCATCAGACCATCAACGTCCCCACACGCCTCACCGGCGATGCTTGTTCCCAAGGCCGACAAGACGGTCCTACCCCGCTGGGTAAACGACTTCCGTCCCCTCAACGCAATCACAATCCGTGACGCGTTCCCTCTTCCGAGGGTGGACGATATCTTGGCGGACTGCGCTAAAGGCAATATTTGGTCTACGATTGATTTCACAGATAGCTTCTTCCAAACGAAGATGCATCCAGATTCGATCAAATTCACCGCCGTGAATACTCCGCTGGGACTATATGAGTGGCTTGTGATGCCACAAGGTCTGCGCAACGCACCTGCAGTGCAACAGCGGCGGGTGACCGCCGCTCTTCGAGAACTCATCGGGAAGATATGTCATGTCTACCTCGATGACATTGTAATCTGGTCTAAGGACGTTGAAGAACACGAGCGACACATTCGCATGGTATTCGACGCGCTCAAAAAGGCCCACCTTTATTGCAATCCCAGAAAGACCAAACTCTTCCAGTACGAGATTGACTTTCTGGGCCACCACATCTCACGCCGTGGGATTGAGGCGGACAAGGCAAAAGTTGAGCGTATTGTTGACTGGCCTCTGCCAAAATCCGCGACAAACGTGCGCGCGTTCCTGGGACTTGTCCGCTACATCTGTAAGTTCCTGCCCGATCTTGCAAGATGGACGCCAGTTCTAGAAGAGCTCACAACGAAAGATTGTGATAAGAAATTCCCGCCCTGGGCTGAACGCCACCAGGAGGCTTTCGATGCCGTCAAGGCGCTGGTCATAAGTCGTGACTGCCTCACCTCGATCGACCATGACAACCGCGGCTCCAATAAAATTTACGTGACCGCAGACGCGAGCGATAAGCGTTCAGGCGCGGTCCTTTCCTACGGGGAGACCTGGGAATCTGCACGTCCTGTGGCTTTTGATTCCATGAGCTTTAAGGGCGCGGAACTCAACTACCCTGTACACGAGAAAGAATTGCTGGCCATCATCCGTGCGCTGCGGCGCTGGCGAATCGATCTCGTGGGCTCCGAGTTCTTGGTATACACCGACCACAGAACATTAGAAAACTTCCAAACCCAAAAGGACTTGTCACGCAGACAAGCCCGATGGATGGAATTTCTGTCCGCCTACGACTGCAAATTCATCTACGTCAAAGGCGAAGACAACACTGTCGCAGACGCTCTGTCACGCACCGAATTTGAGGATAGCTCTGGAGCCGAAGAGACAACAACTGTGGCTTGGGACGACGAGGACGAATGCGGTAACCCCGTTATTGCCTCCGTGATCTGCGCCCGGCCCAACTCGCCTCTCATTAGCGCTCAAGCTCTCTCACGCACCCGGATCACTTCCCCTTCCAAATCCGACATTCTGGTAGCCTCCATCCTCAAAATCTCTACGGACGCAAAGCTCTTGGACCGCATCCGTGCCGGCTACGCATCAGACAAATGGTGCGCCAAGCTGGAGTCTGTTAGCAAAGGTATGCCAGGTGTCGTGTTCCGTGAACCTGAAGGCCTCTGGTACATCGGCGATAGGCTTGTGATCCCCAGAGTCTCTAACATTCGTGAAACTCTGTTCCATCTCGCGCATGACGCCCTCGGTCACTTTGGATTTGACAAGTCTTATAAATCCCTCCGCGACGCTTACTACTGGCCTAATATGAGGCGCGACCTTGAAGAAGCCTACATCCCGGCTTGTCCTGACTGCCAGCGGAACAAGTCCAGAACTACCCGCCGAGCTGGCCCTCTGCATCCCCTCCCTATACCAGACCAACGCTGTGACTCGGTCGCTATCGACTTTATTGGCCCGCTTCCCCCGGATCAAGGTTTTGACTGCATCGTGACGTTCACCGACCGCCTCGGCTCGGACATCCAGATCGTACCTACTAAGACGAACCTCTCTGCTCCCGAACTCGCACTTCTGTTCTTTAACCACTGGTACTGCGAGAACGGGCTACCGTTGGACATTGTGTCGGACCGGGATAAGCTGTTCATCTCCGCTTTCTGGAAGGCCCTCCACAAGTTGACAGGTGTCAAGCTGAAGATGTCGACGGCTTTCCATCCCGAAACCGACGGCGCTAGCGAACGTACCAACAAGACCGTCAACCAAGCCCTGCGATACCACGTCGCGCGCAACCAGCGAGGCTGGGTCCGCGCTCTCCCTCGCGTCCGGTTCGACATGCTGAACACGGTGAATGCCTCGACCGGCTTCTCCGCGTTCCAGCTGAAGACCGGACGTTCACCCCGCGTAATCCCGCCACTCGTTGCTCCCACAGACAGCGGTGGTACCTCCGAGGAACTCCTCGCGTCCGAAATTATCGCTCGACTAGCACTCGACGTAATTGAAGCGCAAGAAAACCTCTTAACTGCCAAACTTTCTCAAGCTGAACAATCAAATAAAACACGCGGTCCCGACCATGAAATCAAGGTGGGCGACCGAGTTAAACTGACCACCGCTCATAGAAGATCCGCGTACGTGAGAAAGGGCGATAAACGCGTGGCAAAGTACATGCCACGCTTTGACGGCCCATATGTGGTGACAGCTAAACACGATGAGTGCTCAACGTTTACCCTTGACTTACCCAATCAGCCCAACGTCTTCCCCGTCTTTCACGCCGCTGAACTCGAGCCTTATATAGAAAACGATGATGAATTGTTCCCCGGCCGCAAACGCGCCGAGCCCGGTCCAATAATCAACGGCGACGGCGATGAAGAGTGGTTCATCGAGGACATTATCGACGAACGCAAGATTGGCCGCGGAAAGCAATACCTCGTTCGATTTACCGGTTACGGCCCCGAGGGCGACCGCTGGCTCCCTGGGCGCGAAGTCGCACACGCGGAAGCGCTCGACCGCTGGCTCGCTCTGAAATAACCCTTTCCTCAATTCACACGCTCCGCCGACTCTTTTCGGAGGGGGGGGCTCGTCTTTCGGGGAGGGGAAGGGTGTAAACCCGCCTGTTTACTTACGATCACTTACTTACATAATCACCTCCCTCTTGTCTCTTACCCTAATCTCGCTATCGATAGTACGAACATTCCGGCAATATACTTCCGTCCTCTTTATTCTTGGTCCCTTCTCCTCCAGTGTTGCTTACCTGAGACGGTGAGCTTCCATAGGCAAGCACTATAATCTGCCACCCCGAGACAGGGCGTTCATGCGCACCTTGCTGCACCACGATTATGAGACGTCGAAGCTCGAAATTTACTCGCGCATGCTTGGCTTCATACACAGATATCCAGACACGCGGTTCGTAGTAGGGCTGGATTACACAGGATTCTCCGTAAGCATCGCGGTGGAGCCCTTTGACCCGCCTTTCGCGGAAGGGCACCTGGTGTACGCGGCAGCCGCGTCCTCCCCGCGTGCAGGACGAATTGAGCTACACATGATGCAGGTGGGATTCGGGGGTTTGACCCTGCGCTGGCTCATCCCGCTGCGGAGGAATAACACGCAAGTCTACGACCGCCTGCAGGAGATCGTGCGGGGGCTTCCTCAGGCGTATCATCCAAGTGAATTGTCTGCGGCTTCGCTCAAGGTCCAATCTCTGTTATCCAGCTCCGTCGCGAACGCCATCGAGTTTCATTGAATTCCTTAGCGGCCGAAAGACTCGCCATGAAAATCTTCTGATTCTCGAAGGCCTTGGCAGCTGCTATAATATCATGATCGATTGAACGTAATCTACAGAGACAAGGATTTCTCGCCAGAAAATGTAGATACAGCGAGGTTATTGAACTCGGGGCCTCGGATGGGCTTTCAGGTTGAAACCCATGAGAAATCTTTGAGCTCGGTAGACAACAAAGTCCTGAACACTTCGAAGTCAGAACGGGCGAATATCCTCCGCTATAGTCTAACAGGTATCTATATATATCCCTTATTCATACCTTTCCATAAAAAAGCCTCTTTGTTCCCGATTACGGTAGGCGAGAGCTACGCGGTTCGTTTTCAAAACGAGCTGCGTGGTTCGAGCGTGCGTGGGTTCGAACCCGATTGGGCACACCATTCTTCCCTATACCACGGCTATAGAATGCGTAGGTATCTATAATATACACTACCTGGATACCCTGGTACTACTTTGTGCGTTGTTCTTGATGAGGATATCACTCCGAAGGCCCTCTTTGAGGGATGTTGCCGAAATGCCGGGATCATAACACACGGCCAAACAGCGCGTCAATTTCCGACGCGTCATTTTTCTCCTTCGATTTAACTGATGGAGGCTACTTACCCTGTGTTCACCGCATTTTTTCCGATGAAGACACAGACACCAGAGATAATCAGATAGTAATTTCTGGTAGCAAGCTGAAACTAAGATGGCGTAGGATTGTTTGCCCAGCTTTGCAAAAGGTGTTCGATTGCACGTTATTGGCCTGTGTTCGACTATACTTCTGCACAGATGAACTCCGGAATTGCCATGAGGTATCCATAGCATGTCAAAATGTTGAATTCCAAATAGCTTGATTTTTAGAGAGAATTGAGGCTGCAGCGAAGTCGCCGAGACGTGGCCCAAAAATACATGGCAATTTGGCGATGGGCGAGCAGTTTGCTCGCGACCAAAAATCCCACTATCAATTTTTTTCCTAGACTCAAATGGTCCTTGAATTATCTAGAAGTCCTCTAGTACAACCCCTGTATCTTACATGCATGTCCCACATTTATTTCAGGGTAATTTGGGCTCAATTGAGATCTCTGGATCAAAATTGTGAAAAGGTAGACCATTGTGCAAAACTCGGCAAACAATGGTATGGGCGCTCCTGTTTGAGAGTCTTTCCACTGGGAGCTTGGCAAAAGAGTCGATAGATGGGTTTTAGACTGAAATAACTGGGCGTTTTTCTGTTAAAAAACAGGCACCGAGCCGGGTTCAAACTCACGCCAACCTGAACTGCGCGGCTCATTTGAAAATGAACCGCGTAGCTCTCGCCTACCGTACCCGATTGATACGGCTTTCAGCGCTTTTCGGTTGAACGGAATTTTCAACCTAAAGAATATCGGTAATCAAAGGACGCTCCGGCGCTTGGTGGTACCTCATGGTTGCCGTCTCTCCTTCCTTACGTTCTTGCACCAATAGCGAAAGCGAGCTCCGTTGTTAACACCAGCACTCTTGTGAACGCATGAAGATATGAATCTAGGGCCTTTACGCGTCTGCCAATAGCGAACGAACTTCGCTCTGACCCGGGCGTCCGTCTAACCGTCAACTTCTTCATTTATGAAATCAATATGAAATAGCTGTGGATTTTAGCAGTCGTATCAACCTCCGCAAATGAAGGCAATGGTCAATCCCCATCCCCAAAAGGCGAATAGCCACTCTCTTTGAGTTCTTCTTGTGTTTTTGATGACTCTGGATTCTTCTGAACGACAAAACAAATTTAAAATGATGCTCTTCAACGCGAGCTTCGAGGTCCATTTTATTTATTATAACGTGTAAGCAGGCAACTGCAGCTGAATTTCGTACACAGGACACGTTACTCGCATCTGCCAGGAGTCGACTTGGCCTTACTGGCGGGGTGACTACTTCCATCGTGGTCGTCCTCTTCCTATCCTTCGTCGTCTGCTATGACTGGACCCGCGGTCGATCATTGAAGAATCAGGCGTAAAAATTGGGCGCGCTTGGTTACTCGTTTGACCGGACTGATACCAATCAGACACACAGGAAATAAATAAAATTGACACCAGGAGACCAGGACAATACAAAAAAATGATCTCAACTGCGGCAGCCGTTACAAGCGAGAGACCAGTGACAGCAACCGGAGGTTCTGTGGTAAACTTGACATACAAGTCCACCTCAGTTGGGTTCAGCGGTGAGTCATTCATGATTGAAGCGTATGAGCTCATCGTTTCGTGAACTGGGTGGGTGGCTCCGGGAACGCTCTACTTATACACACACCTCTTGACGGCTCGGACCCCGGAACGTCCAAGATTTGCGGGATAGAACTCCAAAGTAGAATATACAGTGTTAGAATAAAAAATTCTGTAATTTGCCCTGGGACATCGTCAACTTCTTGCGAACTTCAGGAATGATGGGTGGCATCTCCTTGGCTTATCTTCGCTTCGCCGAGGATATGCCACCCGTTATTCGTGTAATGGTGATCACCTGCCAGTGTTGGTGAATAAGTCTACTTTTTCAGAAACGGCTGAATTCCAGAGTGCAGCCTCAGGCTTTCATCGGGAAAAACCATCATTGCTATGTTATATAGACACACAGAGACACATATAGACAATATAGACAGTTGGCATATCATCTATATCGTCTATATCTGTCTATGTATGTCTATGGAACACCTCATAGCAATTTGGGTTTTTCCTGATGTTGAGGTTCCAGGAAGCTGATGGAGCTTCCGACTCCCGCATGAGTCGCGGAGAAACTTGCATTGCAACAGTCCTGCTCGCTATCGGATGTGGACTGAGGAATGTCATTCGTTGAGTGTCGCTGTTGTTGGTCTAGTCCTTGAATATCGTCTCCCCGAATACATTGCTTCTCAGATGTTGTTTGAATTTCCTTAACTAACGAAAATTCATACCATCGGCTGGCGCGACAGCCATGATACATGATACTAAGGCCAGGTCTTATTGTCTAAACACGCAGTGCTTGGACTTCAACTAAGTTCACATCCATCCGGGACGTCTTTCAAGTTGGCTTGCCTCACTGCAGTTATGTCAATTATAAATCTAGACGGGTCTTATAGAAAAGTCACTTGACATCTAAATGAACAACGGTTCGACTAGGGTCAAAGGTGCGATGTTGTGTTTGAACGCTACTCGTATCGGCTGACGGTCTCGCTTATTTTCTTTTAAAAAATCCTGGGTTGATTTCATTCCGTTGATATGACGAAGGCCAAAGACTTGGCTAGAGAAATGTCAGAGGGAATGTCAATTGCGGGATCAAGAGGGAAAGAGACGCACTGATTGAGAGGTGGGAAGCAAGGAATTGCGTCCTTACAAGTTACAATTATGAGGCGTCTTCGGTAAATGGGCGAGCGAAGGGATTTTCTGTAGCCTCATATTGCAGCACTACTTGGAGATGAGCGACAGTCGGTTGAGAAAAGGGATGTATATACCGCTCGTCGGCGAAGTATGGATCCCGCAACAGCTCCGGTGCGGTTGCCCTGCCCGCCGGATCGATGACGAGCATGCGGCGCAACAGCCCCACGAGGCTGCGCGCCTCTTCCGGCGTCTGTCCCTGCTTCTGAAAGCGCTCCGAATACTTTCCCCACAACTCGTCCGCCAAGGCCGCTGAGTAGGCTGAGAAGGTATCAGCTTGAGCACGCGGAGGAATAATGTAACAGGCAGTGCGCGCACCTCTGGGGTAGACAGTGTTCGCGTCTGGCACCTCAGAGTAGTACTTTGCCCACGGCACCGCAGGAGAAGACAAGTATTGGGTCCACTCGTCTGGCGCCGCGCCGCAGAGCGCCGCCATATCGTCAAGAATAGTAGGGCCGACGCCCGAGAAGAGCGGCGGGTGATAGCAAACAATTTGGTATATCTAAACATTAAAGAAGCGGAACTCGTCAGCGTACAGGCTAATCGATGCGAGTCCGCGAAAGATTGCCCGGGTGTCTGAGACAGAAGGTAAATAGTCGGGGTACTTACCGTGCAAGCCAAAGACCAAATATCCGTACGGCGGTCCCAGAGTGCGTCTGCATCGTCACTAGAGACGAGGGGGAAGAGAACCTCCGGCGCCTTAAATTCAATGGGTGTGTGGCACCTCGGAGAGGGTGAGTTTTCAGCGAAGTATCCTTCACGACCGCGAGCGAATCAATCGCGGAAAGAAAAAAAACGAAAGAGGGTATGCATACCACAGCCTAGATCGAGGATACGCACCCGCGGCTCGCGGGCGATGAAGTCCGGCGCATACAGCCGCAGGAAACCGCCGAGATCTAGGGAATGTGTGAGGTACGGAGGGAAGGAAGCGAGATCGATTGCGGGATCATAGGTGGCGAGCGGGTCTATCTTTGGCGGGCCGTACTCCCAGATATCGAGTTCGGAAAACTTGTCGAGCTCGGGAACGGCGACGCCAATATTGCTCGGATATAGGTCTACACGGAGTTAAAAACTGAAGGAGGTCGCAGTTTAGAGGGCACAAGACTCGCCTCCGTGGGCAATTCCGCGAGCGTGGATGAACGCGAGGCCCTCGAGCATCTGGCGTACAAGACTCCTTGTATTCACTTGAATACCCGGAAGTTTAATCATAGTCCGCAGCAACATGACCGGCTCGGTAACAAGGACTTGATGGACGCCGTTCGCACTGGAGCGAGTGAATGCATCCCAAAATTGCAGGACCGGCGGCGGATCGGATGAGGATGTGCGAAGATGTTGCAGAAGGGCTGCCTCGCGACTCGTTGCAGAATCCGACGCCTGGACGAGCTTGACGGCCACAGTCTTGCTGTGAAAGCTAGTATCAATTTTAATTACGAGGATGCAATTCTGACGCACTTTGCCACCAAATCGCGGGCGAGCCACACCGTCGAGTAGGAACCATAGCCTAGTTTCGCGGCTATCCGATATCGTGGAGGAGCGGTCGAGCCTTCTGGCCCTAGAATGTCCCCCACCTTAATAGGGCAGAGGCCACCGGGCTCATAGCAGTAACTCGGTTCCAAATCATGCCCGTCGTACCAGACGAAGCGGTCGCTCATGGTGGTAAGATAGGAGGTCGGTTGTATGTGCATATTGTCGTGTATGTGGCAATTCCTTCTGTACGCACGTGCTCAGGCTGTTTTTAGTTCAATCCAAGTTTAATCGGAAAAATGCTTCCTCACGTCCATTCACACACAGTCCTCATCGATTCAAATATATAATAATGATATTAGAGGATTCGTATTGTATCGGATTTTTCATTCCCCCGTCACTTGTAAGATTACTCGTCGGTCGTCGCGTCCGAGATGGAACAACAGCTTCACCTTTCCCTCCCGCGGAAGATGCTCCTTTATAACGCCCCCAGGGATATCATGAATCGGATATGGTGCACTGAACAGGGAATGATTGAAAGGTATTGGCTTTTTTTGTTGACTATAAAAATTTAAAAACATCGGTCATTCAAACCAGTTCAAACTTGAAGCTTAGGGGATTGGAGATTAGTCTCGAGTCCAACCCGCAGATGATAGCCGTCTTAGTTCCCGGAACGCGGAACGCCGTATTTTGTATTTCATTACGCTGCATGCCGCCGACTCGACCAACGATCAATACCGCATGAGATGAGAATTACCAGTGAACGATAAAGGGCAAGTCTCGCATTATAATGCGAGTGCGCTCGCTCTGGAAATATGCTGCTCAGCTCTCTGCACCATGATCCATGTCCAAGCATCATAAGTCCCAATGAAAGTACGGGAAAAAATTTGGCTGGATACAACAGGTCTGTACAATAATCTATCTACACAACGTCAAGAGTGAAGTCCCCACAAGAAAGACAACCAAGGAAGCGGGGTAGATATCAACTGTATCTGCGCGATACTCAATAAAGCAGGCGTAACTTCCGAAACGCAAGAATGACAACGAGAGACCACCACGAAGAAGAGATGGATTTGCGGGAAAAGCAAGAAGTCCGTCAGAAAAGTTCGTCGGCGCGCAACATTTAGCCGGGAGCAGCGACTATGGTTTTGGTGGACTAGAGGACGAGTACCGCGGCCGCGAGCGCGATGACCAAGCCCGCGGTGGCGGGGACGGCGCGAATGGCCCCGCTGGGGGTGTTCGTGCCCGAAGAGGAGGGTGCTGACGACGACCCTGACGATGAACCTGAAGCCGAAGGGCTCGTACTACGATATTAAATCGCGTTAGAAGGTAAAGCTAGAGGAGCGCAAGTGGACTGCTTACGACGATGGCTTCGCCCCGCTTGCAGACCCACTCCCCGATGTGCCGGCGCTCCCCGCAGGAGCCGACGCGCTTCCTCCGGCGGCGGTCCCGCTGGAAGTGGGGCTGGCACTCGCGCTGACCGCGGCGCCGATGGAGAAGCTCGAGCTGGTGGCGAAGACCTGGTTGATGTCCGTTACGTTGACAAATTCAAGGGTGTAGCCAGACCTAGGGCAGAAAAGCAAGATTAGAGGAGAATTCGACGGTCAGCAGCGACACACGACGAACTCTGCGGGAACGGGTGGGATGGTGAGCGTGATGTTGTTGTTCGCGGGGTTGACGTTATTCGCGATCCCGAAGGCGGAGTTCTGAGGCAATGAGCAAGTAAGTGGGCTGTGGGCAGACTCGGGTAGGGAGAAGAGAGCGCACGAAGGAGGGGTGGATGAGCTCGATGGAGAAGACGCTGCGGGGACCTTAGCCGAAAACACGAGGCGGGGGCGAGGCACGCACGGGTCAGAGGAAGTGCTGCTCCAAGTAATGGTCGTTGTGCCGCCCGAGGTGGGCGAGGTGGGAGCATTTACGGAGAGCGAACTCGCGGAGGATACGGCCAGAGCCAGCGCGAAACTATCAAGAGCATCAGAGCCCAGCCTCATTTCTTCAGGAAGGGGCGACGAACCAGATTTTCGTAAACATGGCGTCAAAGGCGTAAGGGATGCAAGGAGCAGAGGAGGGAAGGAGGGCGGTGGGGAGAAGGCGGAAGCTGTGAGACTCCAATAAATAGCACAGAAAAACGAACCAACCACGCGGACTCTCACGACGTCATGGAACGACATTTGATGCACCACCAGCACTGTCATATCATGATCCCACAAAGTGGAGAAGACGCAAGCCTCCTCTACGTCCGGCCGAAGTTGGACAGAGACCTCAAAATGCCTGCTTGCCATGGAATTAAAGGGTCATGTAGCCAGCATACTAGCGCCTACGAGAACAAGACGCCCAAATTCAACATTCCAACATTGATTGATGGCATCAATCCATCTGTTTCACCCAGACAACGCTTCACACCCGCTCTTCTTGCTCTCTTCCCGCTCTACCTTCGCCTTCTCGATTTCGATATCTGTACACAGCCGGAAGGGCAGCACACTCTATGTTGATGCACTGTGCCGCCACCAAATCCGTATTTGAGCCATATCATGATGCGGCAAGACACCGCGACTCCCCAGTATTTTCAATTTAACACTCCTGGCGATAGCTGAGTATTGGATTGTCTGCCTGAGATCTTCTTTCCAATATCGCTAAGATGGCCCAGCGCCGAATGAACAGAGACATCGGACGTTGTATACGGAGCACCCCAGCTTCAGTTATGCGTGTCGCGTACACCCGCTCAAGCTACAGCGAGAAGGCCGGGTTCGACTCCCGGCGTCCGAGTGCACAACGACATTTTCTTTTTATCTCAACCCAGTCGGTGGTTTTTTTCTCTTTCATTTGTCCAGATATATAATATATCCATCCTACTTCGCGGACAGAATCAAACAGCGTTCATTGGAAAACCAATCCACATGGATCATTACTTCCGATTTTTCCGTCCCCGCTTCCGAATTTTGCTTATGAGCTTCCGCAGGTAGATTCCCGTACCAAACGGAGAGAATACATCGGATGTGGTGTGGTGCACTCCAAGTGGGAGAGCTCAACGCCAGGTGACAGTCAGGGCCGGGTTCGACTCCCGGCGTTCGAAATGGCGGTATCGCAAATCATTGTTCTCTTCAGTCAGTCTATTTTTTTGCGAATGTCCCACTCCATGTGTGGAATAAAACTACTTTCGCGTCCCAAGTCCCATTTACTCCCGATTTTCTTCTGGTGTCTACGAACTTTGGAGGTACCGCAGGAACAACCAAATCGCCGAGAATTGATCGATCATGGCTCGATCGAACCTGTCACCGACGCGTTAAAAGGCCAAGTGGGTGTTTACATCCACTCTTTCTTTCCCCCTCCTCCCTCTCCCTCTACCGCCCCGCCGTGATGCAAAACCACACCGCCGACCGCGTTCCCGCCCCCACCACCCAGGTGAGTCATCTCGCCTAGTTTCTGACTTCTTTCCTCATATAACCTCGTCTTTCCAGCGTCCCGCCAGCGCTGCTGGATCCACCGAGCCGCCGGCCAAGCGCGCCGCTCGTTCTTTAGCTCGCATCTCGCTACTCCTCGTACCTGCTCCCGCCCGCCCCGTCTCCCCGCCCGCGTCGCCTCCCACAAAGCCCACCCCACGCCCGCGCGTCGAGGCCCATCTTCCGCCCCCGCCCCCACCCTTTGCCTGTGCCCGCGTCGGCGCGTCCCGGCCCGTCTTCCCCACCACCTCCGCCCCCGCGCCCACCCGCCGCCTCCCTGTGCCCGCGTCGGCGCGTCCCGGCGCGTCTTCTGCCCCCGCCCACCCCGTCACCTCGCTCTCCCCGCCCCGCCCCCCCCACGTTTCTCCCTCCTCGGTTCCTCGGCTCCCGTCGTCTGTCAAACCCGCCCTCACCCAGCGCGCAGCGTGAACCGTGCTCCTGAAGACGCTGGCGGAACCAGAGGACCACGCCACCCGCCCCCCAGTCTCCATCCTCCGCCCAGTCGGCACAACAGAAGAGGTTCCGGGCATCTTGGAGTCTCTCGATCGGCGCTCCCTCTATCTGGGGGGGCGGTTCCTCTAGTTGGACTCATCGTTGCACGCCCTTTGCTTCGCCGCTAAGCACCGCCCGGATGCATATACCGGCACTTGGACCCCCAATCCAGAACTGGACAGCCCAGTGGGCCAAGAGCGCGCCATTTTTTCTTTTTTCGGGCAGGCATGGCGTACGACGGGGGCAACTATATGATCCACGGTGTCGGGGATGGGTACGCCGTCAGTCCTAACGTCCCAACCGACGTAGTGAGTACATAGATTTCGTATCTACACTATAATACTATAACTCACACCACACCTCAGAGCCTCGAGTCGGTCGTCCATGCGGCAGGCCTCTGCCCTTTCGAGCACCTCACCGACGCGCGCTCGGTGTCCACCGCCACCTATGGCCTTGAAGCGCTCAGCTTCGACGTCCAGCTGCACGACACGCTGGCGGCCGCATGCGCGATACGGCAGGCAGCGCTACTCCAGAAGGAGCGACAAGAAGCAGCGCGCGAGGAGTGCTGGCGCCAGTAACAGAGGGTAGGACTAGCGCTGACGAAGCGGAGGCAGGCCAAGAAGATGCAGCGGAAAAGGGAAGAATTGGAGTCGCGGAGCCGCGCACAAAAGGTTGTGGACAATTTAAGATCCTTCATTAGGACGTGAAGGTGGAAAGGTTGTTTGTTATATGTCCTTCGGTGATCGTTTAATAACACAGCCTACTCCAATGAGCGTTGCACTGGATCAATGATAAAATGTGGCAGAGAATCCAAACTCCAGTAAATTTGTAAAGCACCCACTCATAGTAGGAGGAAGAGCGTAGAGGAAGGCCTGCGGACAGTCGAAGACAGACCCGCGCTGTCCTCCGCCCACCCGCGCATCCCCGTCCTGCACGCCTCGTCATGCACATCCCATCGTGCGCGTTCTCTTCCTCGAATCCTGCGCGTCATAACAAGCCTTGGAACAGGGAGCGGCGTTCCTGGATTGTAAAATTTTAATGGGGATGCTCCTACCTTTTGCAACTTCAAATATGTTGGGCTTCAAGCATCCAGTCGGGTTTGTATTTTCTCTTAAAGCAGTGCTCTAATGATTATTGCAGTCAGCTAAGAGGATATGTTAGCGAATGCGGTTTAAGATCGTGGCACCTTGCAAATGCAATCTACCTGTGAGTTGTGCAACATTGAACACACCAGCGAAAATCTACCTGTCGAAAAGTTCTGCTTCTTTTGTGCCTTACCAATACCATCGTGGGAGCGGCGGCGTGGAAATTTGGGCTGCGGGTGGGAGCTGGAATCCGAACTCGCGGGGTGAATAATACAAGGATCCATATACGGAACGAAACAAACGCACGGCCAGGTTTGCGCCAGATTTCGTGCGGGGGGGGGGGGGGGGGGGTCATGAGACGGACGGCTTTAACTGCAAGCGTGGGCAGGCGCGGAGGGGTCTTGAGCTGACGCTCATGCTTGGCGAAGGCGGAATTGAATTCAGAGGCGTGCTACTTGTACAGGGTCTGTCCCTACTCCATGTGAACTCGTCCGATGCCTGAGAATGCATCAAATAAAGGGAATAATGTATCAGCATGTGAAATGGCCCGCGCACGAATATAGAACAATATCCAGGACCTCGTACAGCTGGCGGCCCCAGAAAATTTGAATATATTCAACCAGCGGCAAAGCAAATCTACCTGTGGTCGACCAGTTTTTCCACTTCTGCTGTGCTTATATTTCGGAGAAGATATTTAGATAACATACCGCAGTCTTTACCTGTTGAAAGTCATATCCAGCGATGAACTGAGCTGAGAAACTTGCCACAAGAATGCATGAACTAGATTATACAGTTGGACGTGATTTATGGTATGAGTATGGTGGTGGCGTTTAATATTTTCGACTGAAATAATTATTAAATTTGAATGCGTGTACTTCTGTCTCAGTCACTGGGAAGTTGATTCAAGTACATTGTCAACATCAAGATTACGGCAGGAATCGCCTCGCGCGAAACCATATAGATATTTCACGAGAGAGGGGACCAGAGTCTGCATCTGTCTGCATGCTTGTGGGATGGAACTTCGGCAGGATAGAAAAAGTTTCCGCAGCTGATATCCATTTCACACCCAAGTCCAGTCGAGGGCTAGTAGAAGGATTATTACCCATCTATGCCATATTTGACCTTGTGGTATTTGCTTCCTGGCGAGTTCCGTGTTTTCGTGAATCCAAAGTTGAGCAGCCGTACAAGAGTGGGGGAGAACGAGGAAATAGCAGTTATGTACTACAAGAACAAGAGCCACACCGCCGGACTCACCATATTCGCGGGCCGCGCAAACAAATTTCTCATGTCTTGCATTGCTTCCTGCGTCCCAGCAGCAGCAGAGAATAACTAAAACAGAAGTTCAACTTCTAACTAATTCCGAACATGCCGAAATGCCGAGGGAACGTGTGAACTTTCCCACAGGCGCTTAATTTCCTGCAACTCTCACACCAGTAACCTCGTTTTACCTCCGGTTCAAACGATAGAATGATAGGCTCTGTCTCTTGTTTCCCCAACAGTTCTACTCTGTACCAACTAGCGATTCCGCTTCAAAGTCTCCATTCATGCCGCACTGAGGCTGTCTTGCAGGAAAAAAAAACTCTGGCTTAAATTCGCATTCCAATTTTTTTTTTCGTTCTAACTTTCCTCAGTTCTTCCGCCAGGCGTCCTGCATCAGATATGGGATAAAGGTTCGTCATATAAATTGAAAATGTGATCCCGACTTTGCAGCATGGCTCGAAAATCTCTTTCCTCACTCTGCACGAGTGCTTGCTGAGTGGTGATTTCGCCCTCCTCATTTACCAATCGACCGTTCTCTGTCCTCGAAATATGCACAAGAACAGCCCACCAACCGGGACACTACCGCAATCTCAGGTACTGTTCATCGCCAACATCCTGTATGACAATGTACTCGTCATAGATTTTACCGCCGAGAAGAACGAGCACCTGGTCAAATTCAGGTTCCCGGCGCATCGGCAAGACGCTCTTCGCTGTTCTTGGATACACGATAACTTGCCCAGCGCTCGTGGCCTCCACTCCTGCATTTGACGTGTTCTCTTTCTTTCTCCTTTTCCTCTTTGCAGGTATCCGATCGTCCGTGGCAATCGTGGATGGCGCGGTACAAGAACAACAGATTCGAGTTCGAACGCGCGATCAAACAGTACACCGCCCACCGTAATGGCGACACGACCACGAAGCGCCCTGCTGAGGTGGGGTTATCTCTAACTCTGTCCCAGCTGTACATTTCGCTGATTGTGCTGTTGCATTGTAGATACACGCGCGCTTGCCGACTGCCCCGCCTGTGATCAAGACTGTCGGAAAAATCCAAATTATCTGACCAGCAGTGACATGCGCTGGTCAGGTCAAATCAGACCATCAGGGCTCCGACGGGCTGACAGGCAACAGAAACCGATTATAAGGCCTGACCAGCCTGACGAAGGCTGATCAGCACATTTTCGAGGATTTTGCAAAAATCTTGCTCCCTCTTACTGAGGGACTCTGAAACTTTACTAGTATTATTCACGGCTTGTAATATAACTAACTACTGTATCTAACGACTTTATACACGACTAACTGAAACTAATGTGCAAGAAATGTTCTACCTATTAGGGTTGACATTGGAAGGACACCGACAGAATAATGTACCTTGTGCGGCACATCGGGTTCCCGCTGGCATTTCCCTTGCTCAAGCCCGTTTGACTTGGTTTTTCCATTCTTTCAACACCGTAATGGTATTTAGAGCTTATTGCAGGTAGGAATATGTATATTTTGTTTCTTCCGAAGGGCGCTATCTGACGAAGCCTGACCAGCATCTGATGATACCTGATATGCCCCGCCGCATAACCTGATCAGCCCTGAACATAGCGTCAGGTTGCATCAGCCCCTGATAAGGCAAATCGTGTTTTTCCGACAACTGTAAGGAAGCCCCGCACGTCGACCATGGAATTAAGTGTCAGCTATCCATAATCCACTTGATATCGACTCCCCGCTCAACGCTACTCACAGCGCCCCAAGGGTCCCCAACAACAAGGTATGTATGTACCCTACCACATACCACTCTTGGACCTCCAATTTCAGTGGACACAGGAGATGGCTCTCGCAACCCTCAAATCGCATCTCGACGCGGAACAAGCCGCGCGATGCGCGACCCCACCGGTGTGCAGGATCCTCGTTATTTTTAATCCAATCTCACGCGTAGCAGAGATACCACCGTGGCGAGCTCGCGCATCCAAGTTATCCCCCACGGACAAACATGATCTCCACCCTCACTTCCGATCCTTCACCACCGGACACCAGCGTCCGCACTAGATCGTCGGCCGCGTCGGCCTCCCCGCCGCGAGGCGCGACGAGCCTTGAGCACGTCGCTGGCAACAGCGATCCTGCCCCAACAACGCCCCCGGTGAACCATCCTTCTAATTTCTCTGTGGATCTTAGTCCTCATGCAGTCAATAATGCGCCCCCCGCTGACACCCCACTTGAAGCGGCCTTGCCACCGAATCCCGATATTCAGGCAGCCCAAGCGCAGGCATGCAGGTGCGGACGGCGGGGATGCAAAGGGAAGAGTCGTGCGGTAAGTCTATTTTACACTGCGCCGCATGGTACATATATATCAGGCGGGGCTGCCAGCTGTACGAGGTCTTGGGTCCTTTTCTATGTTCGTGCGCGGGCCATTTCGCATGCTAATACATTATTTCCTTTTTGCGATGCATTCTCAGGCATCGGACCAGTCACACCGAAGATTGCTAAATTTAGGCCGACCCGATGTGCTTTTTGAAACTTAAAGTACCGCTGATTCAAGCAGTTTAAACCCACATATCAGTTTAGATTTCAGCTCGATTTAATTCTAATTCCATACTTGAGGCTTCAAAAGCACATCAGGTGTGCCTAAATTTGGGAACCTCCAGCAGCTACATTCGTGCTAGTATATTGGTGGGGATAGGTGGGTATGTTGGAGCTTCCCAAATTTAGGAACACTCGAGGTGCTATCCGGAACCCGAAGTATCGGATTGCGATCAAAGTGGCCCGACATTAAACTGATTCAAGGATCGAAATTACTAGAATCAGTTTAAATTTCAGGCAAGTTTGATTTTACTGTAATGTGATATATTGGGTTTCCAAAGCACATCGGGTGTGCCTAAATTTAGCATCCTTCGGTGTGAGTTCGCATGGAGCAGGGACAGCCCCTGTACAAGTCGGACGCCTCTGAATTCAATTCTACCATCGCCAAGCTTGAGCGCCAGCTCAAGACCCTCCGCGCCTGCCCCGGCACCGACTGTAGTCAAAGCCGTCAGGCCCACGATCCCCCGCACGCGGCTGCCGCTTTGCCAGGTGATTCTAAAGTTTTAAAGTTAAAAGAAAATACCTTTGGTCCCAGCCGGTCATTGCTCCCTCAATTGCGGTTTCATTCAACTCCAAAAACTCGTACCCGAGACGTTGTACCAAGGGCGCGAACAATGTCTACCTCAATAAATGCGTCACCAAAGGATGTCAAAACGACAGTTCAGCAAAGACGCACAGAAGGAAAGCACACAGGCCACTCATGATTGGGGGGTCTACCAAAATGTTGCAGCCACGACTCCGATCTTCGCCAAAATTCTGGACCAGACACAACTCCGCGGCATCGTAGATAACTCCCATGCGGTCGCTCAATCAAAAAATAGAATCTTCCTTGGCGGCCTCTATTGCAATCTTGGACAGCCGCTCGGGAGTATGTAACACACGATCTGGAGAGAACACGAGAATAAGGAAACTGATGGAAACTGAAAAGAGGCATTCACAGACGCTAGTTCCTGCGTTGAGTTTAAAACTTCTGGTTGCATCGATGGCAAAGGTTTTCTCTCTTTCCTCCAGAATTGCTGTCTTGCCTACGTGCACTTGGCCCTCTTTATTAGCGATAAGAATACTGAGAGATACATTCCTATCGATGCGGAGTCAGAAACTCAGAAAAATCCCACACACCAGATGGTCTCGTTGTCTTCGGAGTTGGGAGCGCGGCTATCCGGATATCTGTCTTGACAGACATGCATCCCGGTCGAGGTCTCCGTAACAGCGATCAGAGGAAACCCAATTTGAAGAACGCATTAATGTAGAATGAAAGGGAAATAAATCGTGAACATCTTCATGATCCAATTGTCCATACGACGGGGAGATGTCTTGACCTTGCAACGAGTTCAGATTGAGGTCTCAGACCATGAAACGTAAAGCTAGGGATTATACGGAGTACTGCACGAATCCATCCAGTCAGAAAAAAAAAGACTTTGTAGGGTGGGTTGTGGGGATGGGATGGAATGAAGAGAGGCCAAGACAAGCGTTCGTTTGGTTCATAGATTCCTCGAAAACTGTGGCTTCCCACGACACGGCGTTCCTTGCCGACTACATGTCAGCATGCGATGCTGAATCAAAAGTGAAGACTGGTGGGATCCGGGGGATTTTTACAGGAGAAAGGAGAAGTGCCATGATTTCAATAGCATCCGTGCCGAGTAACTAATCCTTGCTAAATGCAAGCTCAACGACCTGCACGTCGCGATAGATATTTTTGGTCTCTGCCAGACTCTTCTGGCGATATTTCATCCACTTTGCGCTTGCTACCAGACGCTGTAGGCTATATTGACTTAGAACAGAAATCAACGGGTCAAGCGCGATCCTCACCTCTGTTCGCTACTGGATGTTAGCTCGGGTTAGATCTTCCGCAAAGGAAGTTCTCACCTGACCTCGGAGGGCGTCGTTTATCTCGATGACTTGCTGGAGGCGGTACTGCAACCCACGGGACTCCTAAAAAAATCAGG
This sequence comes from Mycena epipterygia, assembly GCA_029281465.1. NCBI lineage: Eukaryota > Fungi > Basidiomycota > Agaricomycetes > Agaricales > Mycenaceae > Mycena > Mycena epipterygia. The sequence goes on along the minus strand of JARJCQ010000042.1, from coordinate 82,412 downwards.
CATGATCATTCTATCTCTACCCGCGCGATTTCCACGTACCTCGCGGAGCGCCTGGGGCCAACGCGGGGTCAGTGCGAGCAAGGAATATTATTGATCACTCACACTGATGGTATTTCTACGGCGGTCCTCGTCGAAGTACATTTGACCAAGGCAAATACTCTTACCGCATTTGAATTGCATCTGCGTCCATTTTCTCGGCAGCTTGAACTACGTCGGCGCACGACTTGAACACAGTTGAGGGCAGCAGGGAAAGGAACGACATGAATTCGACTCGCCTTTGCTAAGTCGTTTCTCGTTTCCCAGAGATTGCCGCAGTCCTGCTCGCGAATTTCAAGACAAGGTACATACCGACCGCACGGGTCACGACAAACCTGAGTGAGTTTGGCATTCTGCGCTTCCAGCTGGCCGCAGGTCTGAGTAGAGGCCTTAGTTAACTCCGACCAGATGATTAGTGAAATAAACGAACGGTCTTTAATTCATCGTGGGCGATCCTGAGATCATCGTACTTGCGTTTGATCTCCCTGTCTGCCTGCAGGACGTGAATTTTGGCTCCATGTCGGAGTATAGAAGAAAGCGTTGAACAGACCTTGGCGTCCTTCTCGAGGGCGATACATCTCTTCGTCGTTTCCTGATTGGTGGAAGACAGTCTATCATATTGCTGTGGACGTATGAGAAGGGAACAAGGATGTATCGAACTTGTATTGACCCGCTGAATTTCTCTACTTAAGTCCTTTTGCGCGCGATAGGTTCTCTCGAGTTTAGATAACGCCTAAATATGTTGATGATCAGTGCGAGTATTGAGCGTCAACTAAATTTTACCTCGGCGGACGTTGTTCCCTGATTTTTGATATCGCGCGATAAGCATGGGGTCACACGAGCAAATATTCTCACCGATCGTATAGCTTTGGCCAAATCTTCCTTCAAAGAACTGACCTCCGCTGTGAGCGACTTGACCTGTGCTGTGAGCTCTCCAGAATTCTGGAATATCTTGAATCATGGGAAATATCAACGGCAGAGATGGCTGATAAACGCACCAATTGTGCGCTCTTGCGCGATTTCTTTGCCTTCAAGTCATCGTACCGCTGTTGGAGCTTTCTCAAGGCCTGTTCAACACAATGTCAGAGCCGCAACGAAATGAGGAGCCAGCATTTAGACCCGACCGTATCTACATTGGCCTTCTATGATCCGACGATATTCAGAAGCAAAAGGTGAACGGAATGCGGCCACTTACCTCCTGGGCAACATCCAAAGCAATCCTTTCGTACGCGGTTGCGTTGGCGACTAATTCTGCCTGTTCCGCCTTGAGTTCCGAGTACGCCTGGTCCATTTCAATCCGATGGAAATTACACGCACACGAGTATTATACACATACCCGTTTTAACTCCCGGTTCGTCGTATTCAGAGCGGTGTACTTTTCGTGCCATGGGGCCTCATCCTAGGATCACATTGTGAGTCCGGAAGTGGGAGCAAATATACAGGTTGAGTGCTAACCTCTTCGGCTTCGGCTCGCTGGTATTCGATGAGTACGCTGGCTCTATAGAAGAGATCTACTCACGAGCTCAGCAGCCGTCACGGCTTCCGCGGTAGCTTCATGCAACTTCCGATTGAGCAGTTGATTTTCATCTCGAAGTGAATGCACGGTCTGTTGAAGTTCGACATATTGCTGTTCGAATGTTAGTAAACGAGGAAGAAGAGACTGTAGTGAACGTACGGATTTCACCACCTCAGTTTGCGTAAATCCCTCTAGCGCAATGGTTAGTTGTTTCTGCCAGTTGGGCGATGCGTCTGATGAAACGGGACATGGTAGGTCCTATGGTTTCCAGGAGTGTTCAGCTGATACATGCATCGGCATACTACTGCGTTTTTTCTCACCTTTGCTGCATCCTTTTCGAGGCTGGCAATTGTCTGGCGTAAAGATTTGACCTCACACCCAAGTTGGGCACACATCAGGACCGAATCCGCCCTCGTCTCGGCGTGGATCTGGCGCTGTAATAGCGTCAAAACTCGTCTTCATTGAATGCAACCAGTCGCTGCGCACCTCGTGTGCGAGAGAATCCTCCAGAAACTGGATGCGGATACTGGATTGCTTGAAAGCATCGGATAGCTGATGCAGAGCGAGGTCATGGTCCATGGTTGTCGGCGTGCAAAACAGAACGACGTGAAAATTCGTGTCACATCATGATCCTGTTGTCACGTCGGGATCGGGCGGACTTACAAAAATCCCAGCTCTTTCTCTACTCGAGTCCACTACGTGTGAAATTTACATAGACCTCACGAATCCCCCCGGTCTTTATATCGTGCTGCGTACTCTACGATTTGACGGATGAATCGTGTTTACAATTTGTTGACACTCGAATCATATTTGAGTTACAAGGATAATGTCAGTCCGTTCGAACACATGCAGAAGTCTCGGAACATAATCTAGTGGTGCTGGTCACCATCAAATAATTCATATAGCGGATTATGCCATTCGTTAATCCTCGAGGACTTTTTGTTCAATGCGGAAACCCCTGAATTTAATGACAAGGTAGCGTACGATTAATAGTCGGACTTGATATGAATGTGAAGAGAAGAAAGTATTTGCGCAGATGGATATGAGTGGGAGGAACAGTTGTGTGTGGGGGGGGGGGGGGTTTGGCCGTTCCGACCGACTTGGGGACTTTTGCGACGCTGCGGAAAAATGGAGCGGGGAAAGCCGAGTCGGATGGAAACGGGACGCGGACACGGCCGAACCCGTACACAAGGGCCACCCAGGGTCGAAGAACGAGACCCGGAGCAACCCGAGCGTAAGCTCGAAAGCAGGGAATTTAAATGGGCGGGCGGGAAAAAGCAGAGAGATTTAGCGCAGGGACGCGAAGATAAAAGAGCTTGAAGTCGGGGAGGACGACAAGCGAAATGGGTCTAGCCGGGTGGCGGTGCCGATAGATAATCGTAATCTAATCGGCACGGAAGAATGACATTCAAGTCTCATTTAATCTACGCTACCTTGTCTACCACTCAGGCCGACTCGCAAGCTCGTCTTGCCTGAGCTAACACCAAACTTAAAGATTTCAATATGTCTGGGGGTGTCTTCACCTTTGCTTTACCTGCGATTTCAACAACAATTTTCACACTCAATAGTAGCATGGTACGGGTTACATAATCATGTTCTATGGTGCTTGATTTTCACGCAGGTCCGAAGCATTCCACTATGGGACTTGCCACTTGGACTTGCAGAGAATACAACAACCGGAGCGATACCGTGTCTCGGCGCAAAGGTTTGGTATCGTCAGCTCGAATACTGTATTATTTCATTCAATTCAACCAGGGGCGTGATGCGTGACCCAAAATATCAATTCGACCATTCGACCGAGTGCGTTCGGGATATGGAAATCCCATCGTTTAAAACGATCGGTGGGATGATCGATGGGATGATCGGTGGGATTTGTCACGCCGGAGCGCGAGCGGAGTTTGAAGTGCAGCTTCGGCAGGTTGATTTTCTTGCCTTTAGTATTGTGAGGTCATCCTAGAAAGCATTATAAAGTCTCTAAGTTCTCGTCATGTTAAAATCAAGTCACTGTTGCTTTTTGGGATAATTTGGTGAACAATCATATGAGTATGTTCAACTTCTTCATAAGTACCACAAGTTTGAGGCCAATATTGGAGTTTTTATCACAAAGGAGACCACATAAAACTGATAAAACATGCGCTAAGCCACAGCACGAAGAAGTACCGTGTTCAGGATGAAGTACAGCTCACGACCTGAATTCAAAGTCCGCCATTATGTAATTATGGACACCGCCGGCGTCAACACAAGAGTTACATGTTGGTAGACAGTTGACAGGACGTTAATACTGGATTACTATAGAAGATAGGAAAATAGTAGGGCGTTGAGAGGTCAACCGGTGTTATCGGCATACTATCAAAATTCAAGCTCCGACTGATTGCGGCCATTGCCGATGGTATTGATCGTGGTATTGATCGTGGCATGTTTGGTGGGATTTCCAACTCCCGAATTTCCTGATTCGACCAGCGCCGAAAATTTGCGTGACATTTACAAAAATTCCGACCACAGAAGCGAAAATTTTCAATTTAATGCGCCGTGCAGGCGATTTTGCGTGATTTTGCACCCTGCGTGACATATTGTTCATTCGACCACCGGGGGCATGACGCGGGACAAGGTACCAAAGTTCGACACCGACCAGGGTGCGTGATGCGTGACGGTCGAATTGATTGAAATAATACAGTATGCAGGGAGATATCCACGAAGGTACATATGAGTGATCGAGCTAGCTAAGCAGATCATGTTTGATCTATCTTATCCCCTACAGGATGATTTCAAGCGTGAACTCGGGCGCTATATCGTGGAACTCTGGAGGGCTTGGGTGTCTCGGCGCACACCGCGGATATACCCAGCTCAATATACACTTCCGGGATGGCGGCGATGGAATATGAAGTGGTTGACGGTGAATTGGTGGGAGAGCCTACGGGATTCCATCCTCTCTCTTATCCTCTGCAGGACTTACCTTCTAGACCTGAACGGAAAGAAGGTCACAGCGTGGCCCTCATAAATCTGATGCAAGTCTCCGACAAATATATCGACAGCCAGGACAATGCGCAAGGAAAACCGCAAAGTGGAGAGGAAAAAGGAAAAGAGTGGCAATGTTGAAATGTGGCCCTGAATCTCAGTGGGTCGTTATTTAATTCTTCTGCGCGGTCCGCGTATCTTTATCTAACTTCCTATTCTCACGTCGGGTGCAATTGTCGACAGAATAATAAAATTAGTACTGTAAGCTTTGCCTAATCTCATCTCCTGGCTGATTCAACTCCAGACGCCCACGCTTGTGCAAGTTTTGGTACACCTCAAATACAGATTCCAATTCCTTGTATGAAGACTCAATTTCGAATGGTTCGCACCCGCGCGTAGACTCTGGTCATGAGAATAATTCAGTAGGAGGTCTCGGTTCGAATCTAGGTTGGGTTAGAAGTTTCCGACTTCTTTTTCTCCCATTGTTGTCTATGAATACTGATTACAATCCTCAGTCTTTCCGCTATTCCCTTGTCTCCAAAAATTAGAAGCAGGGAGGCACACGCTGCGCGTCGGGTCTTCCATAAACGCGTCAGCCCGAAGGCCCTCGTTCGACTCGAGGTCCTGCCACTGAGGCTGCCATAGATGGCAGGTGTTTGTGGCGCCCGTTAAAAAACGGACGCTCTAGAGCCAAACGACACGCTCACGGTCTTTTAATTAATTATTTTTCGTCTCTTAAAGCTTCGAAGCTTGGAAGAACGCGACGGACCAGGTCAGTTGCATAAAATGCCGTGCAGTGGCTGATAAATTTCGGTCGCAGGCCAGGTTGAGGACTAGATGTGTGACAACAAGCAGCCGGATACTGTGGTGCTATCAAAGAGTTAGGGCACAATACTTACCGATCTGCGAGGACGCTGCCTTCATGTTCGAACAAATTCATTCGAATTCGGAGTGGCCGAACACAAATTTCTCGCTATGGGCCCTCTAAATGATAGAAACGACTGGGGAAGAGAGCTCATTTTGTGGGCACACCTAGCCATGACCTGTTCGAATTCCTTGTCTCTTCAAAGGCGGAACTTGCCGGCTTATACGGCAACTCGCAGTCACGGGTCACAGCCAGTCACTCGCCCTGGTCTCGCCACCACTTTCATTCGCCCAAAGCTCGCTCCGCTCCTCAGTCAAGCTTTGTATTCGTCGAGTCAAACATCGCGTTCAAATCTGCCTCCTGCAGCTCAGCTCGACATCTCCTTTTCTCAACTCTTGGTCCTACGTGGCATGCCCAACCTCGCCTCGAGTCGCTCGTCGACAGCATCCTGGCTCATTCCCATAACCCGCAAGTCTTCACCTCAGCTCAAACAGTCTCCCTCAATCCTCCAACCGCCTCCGCCTACAACCGTGTTTCCCTCCGGAGCTCACCGATACCGTTATAGACCGGCTCAAGGACGACAAATCTGCTCTTAAAGCATGCAGCGGGGTTTGCAAACAGTGGGTCGCCGGGAGCAGATGCCATTACTTCCGATCCATTTCATTCTCGAGGAAATTCGATCGGCCGGAACGACAACGGGAGGTTCTGGCTTTGATGTCATCCCAAAGGTCACATTCATCCCTTTGGTCTCGAAGATACAGTTCCAGAGCGGGGGATTCCCGTGGACTGGACTCTTTCTCGCGGAACTCAGCTTGCGTGGCATCCATCCTCCTGCAAATGCTTGGGCGCACACGGATACTTTCCCTGCTTTCACATCGTCCCTGGTTCGGCTTGACATCGATATAGACCAAACTGGCGTAGCTGTCGGCGCTCTCATCGACTATATTTGCGCATCCCCCCTTCTTGAATCGCGCACACGGATACTTCCCCTGCTTTCACATCGTCCCTGGTTCGGCTTGACATCGATATAGACCAACCTCGCGTAGCTGTCGGCGCTCTCATTGACTATATTTGCGCATTTCCTCTTCTCGAATCACTGAAGATCCGGGAGATTCCATCGAGACTCGAGGGGCGAGGAGGACCTACATCCCTGCGTCTGCCACCACGACTTCACACGCTCCATATGGGCCATCCTATCATCACGGGTTGGATCCTCTCCCTAAGGCCAATCCCGTGCAAATCAAAACTCTCGGGCTCTTGAATACGCGCAAGTCCTGGTGGCGCGACTTCAACAAGCTCCTTGAGAGCCCAGCGACTGAGTACGTCGAGCGCTTGGTGATCCATCGGAGTGAATTGGGTAAGCCTCGAGCGAAAATGCAGATATACGATCGTGTTTGCTCACCAAATGGTTGCATAGGCGGCGTCGATGGCCCCGATTCGGTTGCCTGCAGCGTGTCAAGCGCCTATATATCAAAGATACGCTCGACCCGGAGCCCCTGGTCCACGCTCTTGAATGTCTCCGAGGGTTCCCCGTATGCAGCACCTTGGAAACCATCACGCTTTCGCTGAGCTTCTTTGCTACTTCCGACTGCGCCAAGTGGCTCGCAGTGGATGAAGCGCTGTCGATCTTTCTTATTGTGCCCGTTTCTCCGCTATTTCGCTGACGAAGTGGGGTGTAGTCCGCGTTCTAAGTACCACGACTCGACCCCGACCGCGCCAAAGCATTGATGGTATGTCTGCTGTGGAGTGCGAGTGCGGCGGGTCCTTGCTGCAGCACCTTCAGCGGGTGCGTATGATCCAACCATCGATGCGTAAAGCAGCGAGCGTGATACTTTTTTCTTCATCAGGGATACAAGTAGCCGCCGCAGCAGTACATCGCGTGGTCACCGCCATGAACATCGCTGCTTTCACCTTCACCCACACGCGCGCGTCACATCTCCACCAGGGCATCACAAGTTGGGTGCGTCTCTGCCCTCCACTCATCGCAATCACGCAATCACGCAATCCGAATTCGTCTCCCGCCCATTGTGGCAGGCGTCTCCGCGGCGCGAATCTTGCGTCTCACCTCTCAACGCTCACCTCCACGCCACGCCGCATCAGATAACCACCTATCGCGTTACAGGGACTCACGACGCAAGGAGGAGGGCAGGCTCGAGTGCCGAGGAGCGGAATAAACTATGGTTCTATACGGGAGGGCGCGCGGGAGGACGCGCGCGCGTCTCCGAGTGGCGCGTCGCGATGCATCGACAATCTCGATACATAGCACTCCCTCCGATCTACCATCAGTCAGCGGCTCGCGTCTCCGCCCCTGCATTTCGCGTTGGCAGCCGTGTTGCCACCCTCAGTCGCGCAGTGTGTATTTCGACTCTGCGCTCACTCCGGCAGGAGGCTTGTTCCGGCTCCAGTCGAGTCTCAAGTCTCCGCCCCTGGCTGGCGGTCGGGCCGTCTTATCTGGTCTCAGGTCTCCGCGCGTGCAGCGCCGTTACATCCTCCAGCTCAAGTCTTGATGCACGCTATGCTGTCACGGCCCACGGTGGACGTGTGCGTCTCTCAGAGTGTGCTGTGGGCGACCTTTTCTCCACCTTCCAGCTCGGCTTTTCCCAGCCGTATAGCATCGCATGCCGGTCGCGTCGTGTCCAGGCTGCTCTCGTGTTTGGCGCCCCGTGCCACGACTGCACGAATGATCCTGCAGCGACATTGCCATTCCCGTCGCATCGCATGGACCGCGAGGCGCCCTGTATGGGCTTGCAGTGTCGTCGCATCCACACAAGAGAGGGTGGTTGATAGCAGCTGGAAATGGGCGAGAACCGGCGCGGCCACCCATGAGGCGCCGAGCTGAAGGAGTGAGTCAGCGGGAGGTGGTATGCGGTACGGGCGGGAATGGCGATGGCGAGAAAGACGATAGCGCACAATGGACACAGGAAATCGAGTGCGACCCAGAATCGGAGCTCAGGGCAAGACGACGAGAGAAGGAAGGAGATAGAAGCGCGTTCGACGGGGCGGGATTCGGCCCAGGGACGTTGTCGATCTAGAGCCACGGTGCGCAGGTATGGAAATCCGGGGTTTGTTGGGCCGCAGCTAATCGTATACTAGTCACAGAGCAGAGTACTTCTTCGTCCCCCTTGGCTCCGGTCAAATCCTCTGTCCTGGTTGATGGCGCGAACGCCGTCTCGACGCTGGGCCTTTGCATGTCGCACGTGTCACGCTGCGGCGTTGGATTCCCGTCAACCGTATCTCTCTGCTCTTGCGTAGGTGGAAGTTATGGAAGGCCAGCGGACGGATCTGAAGGGGAAATCGCGGGTCGCGCCACAGTTTGTGAGGCTGCGAATCTACATCATGCTATACGCGCCTGCGGCTCGAGTTTGGCACTCACCCTCATTTGGCGCTCGTCGCCAACACGTCTCGTTTGTACGCTAGACCTTCCACCTATCACACAACGCCCTCAGACGTCACAAAAGTCTGCGTCCTCGCTGCACCCATACGTCTCTCGCAAGTCTCGAGCGCTGGATTGTGCTGTCGTCATTTGGAGGTCCGGGATTGGTAGCAGGATTGGCGGAGCCCGGCCATCCATGATGCGCCAACCTGAGGGAGCGAGTCTGCGGGATACGGTATGGGCGGATGGGCACTCCGTACGGCGGGCGAGGGATGGGCACTACGATATCAGCGCGTTCGACGGACAACGAGTAGATAGTGGTCACCCAGCATCGCGATGTAAACGAGCGAGAAAGGAGAAAGGGGCACACCATGGAGAGACTGTGTTCGGGGGCACAATTTCGGAAATTAACCCTATGCCGGTATAGAGTCGCGGATGGCAGAAAGCTTCGTCCATTTCCGAGATAGCCAGCCTAGAGCGCGGCGAGGCTTTGGTAAAACCACGGTCCGTAGATCTCGCCCGCTTCAATCCGTGAACATCTGCTGCCGAGGGCTGCTAGTATAATTCCACCTTTAGACCTCGATATATCGAAATTTGAATGTCGAAAATAATCAGATATTTATTTGGTGGAAGGATCCCAGCAGGCTCCCGGTGGTAGTCTTCAGCGGCCTGATGGTCTAGTAGTATGATTCCTTGTTAGGGTTAATAACTCGTCTCGAGGAGGTCCTGGGTTCAATTCCCAGTTAGGCCCTTTTTTCTTTGATGTCTCCCGGGACATCTACTACCTTTTTGTCCGATAGCTCTTTGGCTCCAGTAAATACCTTGTTAGTGCATCTGTCTGAACACAGGCAATGATCTAAAATAATCACACAAACAACCTACTAAATGCTATATATATTCCCTACTGTATTTGCAAGACTCGTCATCAAAGCGCCACCATATTACTACTAAAGGGCGCAGCTATCTCATGACACTTTGGCCGAGTGGTTAAGGCGATCGCCTGCTATATAAGTTAATATACAGCGGTTGGGATTTTCCCGCGTGTGTTCGAATCGCACAGGTGTCGTTCTTTTTACTTTACATCTTGAGGATTGAACAAATTGACACCTGTGCGATTCGAACACACGCGGGAAGTCTATCGTGTGTTCGAATCGCAAAGGTGTCGTTCTTTTTACTTTACATCTTGAGGATTGAACAAATTGACACCTGTGCGATTCGAACATCCGCAATAGACTTCCCGCGTGTGTTCGAATCGCACAGGTGTCGTTCTTTTTTACTTTACATCTTGAGGATTGAACAAATTGACACCTGTGCGATTCGAACATCCGCAATAGACTTCCCGCGTGTGTTCGAATCGCACAGGTGTCGTTCTTTTTTGATCTTTTTCATTATCATTGACATTAATGATTTGAACAAATTGGAGTGCATTTGGGAATTGGAAATACCAAAGTTTTTGGATGATCATTGGCAGTAAGTCGGGATTGTAACCAGACACATCACCACGTTGGGAAGGAGAGTGAGTTACAGAGTTCTTCAACTTTCTGGGCATGCCTATGCTCAAATCTTCTATCATTATTTTTGTTCTGGATACCATGTCCCTGCATTATGTATGCAGCCTTAATCCAATAACAATTGTAGCACATTGTGTGGCAGAGCCCCTAACTATTGATCACATAATCTTGTTGTAATAATTGGCAAACAATCAGACTTGTAAGTGTATATGGTATGCAAAGGTGCAGGGAGTAGTTTCCTGATTTTAGTAGAATATTGTCTCGCAAGATCTTGTAATTTTAACCATCATTTTGAAGATTCTAATTGGAGATGAGTTAGTTTTCAAGGGATATTGACCCACAGACCACATCAAAGTTCTTCAATGTTCCTGTATTACAACTGAAGCAAGCAGGAAGATCAAACTATAAATTCCTCATATACCTACAAGGTTCAAAGTCTTGAACTGAGGCTAATAAACTCAAGTCCTGTGGAGGATCATAAAGTGTGTGCTTGGAAATTGCTGTGAGCACACAATTCATCCATAACAATACTGGCATTTCGCATTCTGCATTTTTCAGTCAGCCTAATTTGTACTTGGTCAACATGTCAACCAGCTCACATTGAGCTGGAAAACCTGACTTTGTCAGGGTTGTTGTAATAACACAAAGAGAGGAAAGAGTGGTGGGAGGAAAAATGGGTCCCAACAAAGCAGGTGAAGGTGAAGGATCTACTTCCTGTTGTTTGCCCTGTCTTCACAAAACAAAACAGTGAGCCTTCAATCCGCCATACCCTAATTGCTCTGAAGTACTACAAGGCATCCAGGGAGCATTTGAGCCCAGCATAAAACTCTCAGTGGGATGTTCGATCAAGATTAATCACCTGCCAAATTCCAGTGTAATTCATGTTTGGAAAGGTGATCCATTTGTTGGCAATCTCATTGCAAGTTCAGTTCTGCCTCAAAAATTGAGCTGCTTGTTGGAAAATTACTGTCCCAGAGACAATAAGAAACACTTGAGGTTCAGACAAGAGAAAATAAGACCATTGTATGGTATTGAAACAGTATAGCAGTAGGTAAGATGAGAGTAAGATAAGAGATGAAGCTGATCACATAAGCATGTGATGAAGTAAGTTCACCGGGTTCACACCCTCTCCCACCCTGAAAAATCCAAGCCAGAACATAATAAGTAGGGGGATGTATATGTCTGCTCCACAGGTGCATTAAAAACCTTGGTTCGGAAAAGCTACTGGAGCAGGCACTATATACACTGTTTGAGAATTTCGAATTTTTCAGTGAAAAAATTGGTGAAAAATGTTGATTTTTCAGACATTTTTCACTGAAAAAGAATGTGAAAAATTTAAAACATTCCAGCACTTTCTTATTTTATTTCAAAATTTCCACCTTGGATTGAGAAAGTGCTGAAAAAGTCCACACCTCTTAAATGGCAGAAGAAATTCCATTACCCAGATCAGCAATGGGTGGGCCCAGCCAGTAATCAACACACTGTAGAAGTGCCAATAGGCACGCACATTGCTCATGCATATTATTGCGTAGCAATCGTGTTCCCACCCAGGCATTATCAGCCACCTCTATCTACTCTCTCTCCTTGACCATATTGATTGCCTCGTCTCCTCCCTCCCTCCATCTTTTCCAGATTTTGTACCTCTTGTGCCCCTGCCTCTCAATTATCCACGTCGTGCTCGCTATGCTCGTGCATCAGAAGATCAGGTGACCACATACTCAAGATCAATCTGAGCGTGTTAATGTGTTACACCGGGGGCAAAGAATGACACACTTGGAATCCAAGTGCGTCCAACGCATGTGCTCCGCACTCGTGCATGACAGGGACAATCAATCTGCCATAGATTTCTCCTATTAGTTGACAAAGTTAACTCTGAAATTTCCCTGGAAATGACAAATGACAACAGCACCTTTGTTGCACCTTATGTACAATCCCGTTACCGGTGAGTTATCATGTACACATGTTGTCTTTGTCAAACAAAGGGAGGTTTATCACAGTATATAGGCAGAAGCTTTTTTGGCATGCTACCAAGCCCACAAGTCACCTCTGTCAGGCCCCCACCATATCCACAAAATATCTTTGTCAGGCTGGCATTGTGCCTGTTTGTTTCCTTTGTTTCGAAACAACATAAAGCCTTTGTTGTATCTCAGTAAAGTTGAGGTTGCACTTGTTAATTAAAGAATTACTAAAAGGAGAAGTTTATTTTAGATTGATTGTCAATGTCACGCATGAGTGCACTTGGCTTCTAAGTGCGTTGATCTTTGCCTCCAGTGTTATACCCATGTTGGAAGGATGGCTGGCGGGTTCCTCATCACCTATCAATTATCTCTTACATGTTTCCTTATTTCTCTTCTCCCACCACTCTCCATCTCCACATCCTATCCCTTCATAACATACCAACACGAAGCTTGTCCCGAGATCACACCTAACTCGGTGTGTGCTAGGGATCAACATGTCCAGGGCCTGGGCAGCCCCTTGACAGCACTGTTTGGGGGCAGTGTGTTTCCCTATTTACGAACTCGGTGTGCACTGGGGATCAACATGTTGGGGGCCTGGGCAGCCGCTCGACAGCACTGTTTGGGGGCAATGTGTCTCCCTATTTATGTCTTTGTGCACGTCCTGGTCTGGTCGTTGGTTGGAGGCTAGTTAGCCAAGGTATCATTTCATCACTCCACAGACTCTCTACTGATTTTCATGGACTATTTACTTACTTGTTCCATTTGTACGACTTGTAATGAGGGCCCTGGTGATGCATGAGCATGCGTGCAGCCATCCCGACCATTTAAATTAAATGACAATGCGACGGAAAGGGGACTTCCCTCTCTTCCTCTCACCACCACCTTGCCCCTTCTCTTGAGCTCTAAGAACAAATCCGCTAGGGCCCTACGAGTGGACCATGAGCAGGCAGAGGTGCCTGAGCTACCACCGAGCACAGCTGAGTCAAATCTATTGAATTCAAAGTTTTCTATCTACACTACAGCTACACATGGGCACATACTCGACCACTTGCACTCTGCTCCTACCCGGGGGAAAAACCTATCTTCTGCAACACAAGCATTGGCGAGTGATGGATTTGCATCTATTTGCTGATTTACTGGATGGCTATAAACCATCCACTCTAAATTGTGCTTGTGAACAAACAGAAGTGACCCAGCAACAGAATTAAAATCCTCCCAGAGGTCATTTATCAAGCTGGTTAGGAACCCCCCTAGCCAGCCTTGGAACCACAGTCCGCATCACAGTGTCAAGGGGAAAAGCAATAAGAAACAGTCTGACAAAATTACTGATTCAATATAGCTCTCCAGGCACCTCTGGTACCTGTATACCAGACCTGCACCTATACTGACAAGTTGTATGGGGCAGATATCTGTAAATGGCAAAACAGGTCAGGGAGCGATTCAGGCAGAAGGTCTACAGTGACCAGACAATGACTTTTGCAACAAGACAGTCTTGCTACAAGAAGTTTTAAGACAATAAGCAGTGTTCAGATATTCCCTGCCGTTTTCCTCGGGACCTAGTCCAATTGATCCGCCTTTGAAATACGCAGTGAACAGTCTCCTCAGAATCTTTATACAATCTCGAGGACCACTTCCTGAGCATGGAAATGAGCTTTATCCCAACATTTTTCATTATTTTCCAGCAGGACAGCTGCCCTGCCCTCAATTCTGGGCCTTTTTCTTTGCGGATAGGCTCAATCTCTCCACCTCAACAATCTGGAGGGCATGGCTGCATCAGATTTACAATTTATCACCCAATACTGCTTCCTGGCGGAAGAAGTCCTTGATAGGCCATCACTTTTGATTGACGGTCAGCAGAACAGCTGCTACGGCCTCATATTTTGATCATTTGGCTCTAAAATAGCATGATTCGATTGGGATTCCACGCACGCAGTGAACGGTGTCCTCAGAATTCCTTGATTACAACATAAAAAAAATAGTTATTTTTACATTTTACGGACAGAAATGTACTGTGAACCTGTAAAATTGTATATCATGCCAATATAAATGTGCAGTATGCTACCAAACAGATAAAAGTCAAACATTCCAAGACACCAAGTCATTCGAGGCACCATAAAACACTTTACAGCTGTTCTGGGCAATAATCTGTTTAAATTTGAACTCGTGTATCAGGAAGGTGTTTTGGGGGTCAGCCTGAAAATCTGGGACAACAGTTCACTGTGCATCTGTAGTCCAAAGAGATTCATCTTATGACAGAGAAAAACGGCCAAGATCTGAGGCCGCAGCAACTGTCCTGCTGACTGACAAACAAAAGTGGTTGCTTGCAGCTCATTTCCATCCCCAGGAAATTGTTCTGGGAGTCAGGTTGAGAATCTGAGGACACAGTGCTCTGCGCATCTCACGGGCGGATTGATTGAGCCTATACATGCGATCAACGGCCCAAAGCTGCAGCCGGAACAAGTGTCCTGCTGGGAAAAAACCAAATTTAGCTGTTGAAAACTGAGTTCTCATACCGGAAATGTGCCATGGAGGTCGGTTGGAGAATCCGAGGAGACCGTTCACTGCGCATTTTGAAGGTGAATCGATCGGGCTAGGTCCCGAGGCAAACGGCCCGGAATTGAGCGCAGGGCAGCTGTCCTGGCAAAAACATATTTTTTTTTTTTCGTTCGCGCCCTAAGTTCTGCAAAGGGCTGTAATGTGTTTGCTCCTAGCATGAATGTTAAGAAACTTTGGTTTACTTACCTGGCAAGTCTGCATATCACAAAGAAGATTGTATGGGCTGCATTAGTATCTCTGCTACAATCTCATTTTTTGAGTCTCATCCATAATTTGGCCAACAAATTCATAAAGCTGAAAAGTTTTTACCCATGAACGTTTGATAGTGGATCAAAGCATGAGTTATATATACTTAAGAGATGCTGGTGTGAGCTGGAGGATAGACAGGAGTACGGAGCCATGGTGTGGTTACCGTAAAAGCAGGGCAAAAAGGGCCTAACTGGGAATTGAACCCAGGACCTCCTCGAAACGAGTTATTCACCCTAACAAGGAATCATACTACTAGACCATCAGGCCACAAAGATAACGTAGTTCTGTACCACTAGGTGGAGCTGGAAACAAAATTTAGGTGTGCCCTATTGCCTCTGATTTCCCCCCCCCCCTTTGGATTGCAATATGTGCTAAAACATTAAATCCACAAACTCAATACAACAGATGTCTTTGATAGGTGACCATGAGTGAATTGATTATCAATTTTGGCCCTGTGTTCAGATGTTAGTGATGACCCACTGGCCAGTCTGTTCCCAATCATGGGGTCCAGGTAAGACATCTCTGTTATGTCCATGGTGCTAGGTTATTATTATTATAGGGGATTAGGTGTTAGGTGAAATGTCTTATTGTGTTAGCCATTGGGCTAAAGACAGGATCAAAGGGACGGGAGTATTGCTTAGGGTCCCAAGTCAGAACAATCCACAAGATGACAAGCTTGAGTAAATAAGAAGACACACATATCCATGGCCAGCAAACATCGTAAGAGGAAATGGGCAGGGCAAATTTCCCCAAAAAAGAACACACATTAGCCCACCGCGAGGGTCGAACTCGCAGCCTTCAGATAACCCGCCTAATAAGAGTCTGACGCTCTATCCGATTGAGCTAGGCGGGCATTTGTTTGATGGGGCAGGTCAGTCATTAGTGGTGGCCGATTCCAGTTGGTAAGTTCACCAATACAGCTCTGCAAATTCAGGACCACCTGAGTTTATAAACTTCACAAAATCTTGTGAATAGCCATGCAGGATCTGTGCACAGGGACAGCTCATGTACTTGGTATCAAGCTCACCCCAATACTGTGTTTACAAATTCAGCAACCACCGCTGCATACAAGTATACTAAGGGAATAAAACTACCTCAATGGACCATTTGACTACAATGATATCACTTTCCTCATTTTCTTCCTCTCGCTTTCAACAGCACATTAATTTTTGCCATTTCCCTTCGAAAGTCACTGTAAATCTGCCCAACAAGTTGAATCGCTGTAAGATGCCAATCAGCTGCCAGGTGATGTAGGAATTGCTCTCGTTTCTGGGAATTAAGATCGCCGCTCTGGGGTAGAAGCACATCCAGTGGAGTGATATGGCCTAAATAGTAAAATAAATGTTTCAACAACCAAATCTGTCCGTTGTAGTCGAAAATAAACTTAGCTGCTGTGAGGAGATCTTTACGGGCGACCTCCTCAGTGCCCTGTTCAATGAGCTTCAACTCCTCAGCTGCCTTTCTTCTCCACTCCTTGTGCCTGTCACACTCCACAAACAGATGGTACACGTTCTCCACCGCTTCACAGCTGAATCTGTATCTGTTGTCCTACATCTTTCCCCTTCTGCTCAGTACGCCTGCAACTGCCAGCTGACCCGAGCATGCATAGAGTTGGACTAGCACTGAGTACGCAGAGTAGGCCCTTGTGTATGGGAATTCGGGTGGTGGCTTTTGCTCGTAGATCAGCATTAACATTTGTTGGCGATGTCCGACTGCTAGCTTGTCTGATGTGTTTTGGGCCATCATGGAGCCAACAAGTGAGCAAATGTTTGACTCAATCCACCTGTCATGTTCCGAATTGGTACCGTTTCAATGTATTTCTGCAAAAACAAGGTGTAATGGTCAGCCTCATACTTCATAATGGATGGCTTGGTCAGCTCATCAGCATGCCCCTTCACATGTATAATGTCTATGTCCTTCTCTAACACCAGCGTGCAAATCCACCGATAGTATGATGCATCGTAACTTCGCATCTTGATTAACCATCAGCCTGGCGTCCTGTATGAAGTTGACCGCATTTAGATAGTTGGTGTAGAGTCTTGGAATCAAAACACTTGTATCTGTGAACATGTTCTCAAACTCATCTCCAATACCTAGCATTGCATCATCACACACACATTTGCCCACACCATCTTATCGACTAATCCCTCTTTCACAGCTTAAGAATTAAGCTTGCGAGAAACTCACACACACCTTCAACACACCTTTATCAATTGCACACCTTCCTTTATGAGCATCGCGCCCTGTAGAAGTGAGCTAGTCCTGAGACCTCTGTATTAAGCTCCTCAGAAACATTAATTCTGAAAACCTGATCATGTGGCTAGATCCAAGACCTAAGGCCTAGATCTTCCCTGTTGCCCTTCAGAGTCAGAATTGTCAATTCTCAAAAAGTGATGATGTGGCTAGTTCACGAGCAATTTGTCATTTTGCTGATGCATGGCTTCCCCAAATAATATGAACACTTGTAAATTGTCACTCTGATATCAGAGATCAATATTTATTAGCCTCATTCACCTGATTCCAATATCCTACAGTGAGCAAGCTGTCTCGCTGTGGTAAATATTGGCAGGAACTGAGCATGGTGCATACAAGGGCAGTGTTGTGCAGGTCACTGACCGGTCAGCGACCGGGTCGAAAGGTCAGTTGGTCAGGTCAATTGGGTCACCGGAGCGACCTGACCTGGTGACTTAATTTCCCAATTGGGAAGTAGCTCCGGCCAACATGAATAGCGCACGGTGTAGCACAAAATAAATACATAACGGTACACAAAAAACTATGTAGCATGAGTATGGCATATATTCTGCACCTAAAAACCCCTCAAAATGGCCTCTGCGACTGGATCCAACCCAACCGATCCACCATCATCTGACACCGCTGTTCCGCGATCAGCAAGCTTGGATAGCTCGGCCTCTTCGGCCAAACTCTGACGAGCGGTTTCGATATGTGAGCGGCCCCATTCTTGTTTGGCAAAATCAAATAAATCAACAATCTTGATAGAATGCAGGTGTCTCCTCCAGGTAGAGATGGGAGATCTGTCGCATCTTCATCTTGTTGAAGCATCTGCTCCATTTCTGCTGCCATTGATGCAAATTCACCATCCTCAGCAGTGTCCCCACTAAGTGAAGGGTCTATAGCCTGCTCATACTCCTCTGTTTCAACCCCTGGAATCTCCGAATTTGTTGCAGGCCTCTCAGCAACTGGTGGAACTGGAGCTTCAATCATATCAGATGGCGAGTCTTGGCCAAACTTGCATTTCAATCTGTCTTTCAACTCGCCCGATCTGATGTGTTCATCACGGACAAGCATTTTGAGCTCAGCCAGGTTTGACAAGGTTTGTGTTCCGAGTCGGTTGCGAAGCTTTGTTAATGTGTTCCCAAACACACTGAATAGGTGCTCGCATGATGCAGAATTGGCAGTGACTGAAAGGATGCGCTTTGCTAGCTGGATGAAAGGAGGGTCGGCCGTATTGTGGCCAGGATAGCTAAACATATCATAAACTGCCAATGGGTTGGGGTTCTGTTTCTGAACTAAAATGAGGAGGGAAAAATACCATAGTATTTGAGGAATCACCTTCTGCAATGCCTGTACCCGTACAGTCTCTTTAATTGTGTCTATTTCTTTGAACCGGCCGGACCTATTGAAATAGTTCTGGATGTCTTCCATGAGACTGGCATGAATCTCAGGGCCTGACTGAAAAAAGTGTTGGTGGAGGCGAGAGAACAAGGTAGAAATGCCCTGGATTGAAAAGAACAAGTGTGGTTTGAACCAAGCCAGCGAAAGGAACATGTTGAAGATCCATGCTGCAATGAAAATGTATTGGTCGCATTTACTCCAACGCAACTCGATGCTGACCAACACGGCCTTTCGAACATGACAATCAGCATGTTCCTTGAGGTGGTCAAAGGCACGATACAAATTTCCGAATGTGAGAAGGACCTCATCAAGACGGCAGAAGGCAGCCTGCATGATATTGGTTGCAATGGCCAGTGGTTCAAGGTGTTCCTTCATTCTGATAATCAAATAGGTCAGGCACAATATTAGGGAAACTACAATGAATCTTACCTTTCAATTACGCTCCAAAAATTGTGGTTGTTGATTATCTTAACCATTGTCACTGCCTTGGCCTTAGCTTTCTTGTCACCTGTGGTAAGCAGCTTGTTGTTGGTAGGGCGCATGGAATCCTGCAAAGCAAGAGCTTGGAGGGTGAGCTTGACCTCCAACAGTCTGCAGTATGCCAAGTAATGTGCTGTCCAGCTTGTAAGGACAGCTCGTATGATTGAAACTGCACTGCGTCCATTTTCAACCTGCATCTTGCGAATTAGAGCAAGAACATAAGTCTTGCTGCGCAACCAAGTGATGAGCTCGGTAGCTTGCTTGCTAAATTTGAGGAAACCTTTGTCAACCTTGGAACAATTAATTCCATTTCACAAACTTGATGAATAGACATGCATACCTTGAAGTAGTCACCGACAATAAGATTGATTTGATGGGCATAGCAATCTGGTGCAATGAGAGAGAGGGCATCTGCTGCAAAAGGAGGTGTCGAGCCTTTCTGGATTCACCAGAGGCATCTGTGGTAAATGTAATTGGTTCAACCCCCCATTCCTTCCGCAGAGTTTCAAGAACTTCAAGCATCAATTTCAAAAGATTGTCTGCCGTTTGCACTCGAGAGAAGCATCATGAACTCGAACTGTGTGGGTTTTCCCATGGGCTGCAAACATGAAGGCAATGAGATGGTGAAAATTGAGGCCAGTCCAGCCATCTGCTTGAACTGTTCCTGAAGAGCCCTTGAGCGGCTGTCGCACTTCCTTTTGCATAACCACCAGTGTTTGTGGAATAATTCGACGAGTTAAAACTCCCCGGCTAGGCATAGTTGCCTGTGGAAGGAACATCTGAAAAAATGCAACCACCTCTGGATTTTCAACCCATGAGAGAGCAAAGCCAGCAGAAGCAGTGATTCGAGTAATTCCTCGCTCAAATGCAAGCTGTTGCCTGTCGGTCCAAACGGGAAAAAGAGTCTGTGAATGACCAGTTTGACTGGCCAGTCTGCGGCGTTTTGTACCGGCAGATGAGATGGATGTATCCGATTCGGATGAATGAAGGGAGGGCTGACGCGAAAGAATTGGTCCGCCAGCCTGAGAAATTGAGTCTGAAGGTCCAACAGATCCAGGTGGCGAGTATTGTTCACCCCTGCCAGCTGCAGATCCTTGATTGAACCAAAACATCTGCTGGTCATACATTGACTCGAAAGGCTGTTGCTGAGGTACACCAGCAGGAAATGGATGGAAGCCAGGCTGACCAGGTGCAAGTGGTACATGTGGGTCTGGAACAAATAACATGGGAGGCTGCATATGGCTGTGGCCTGAAGGAGCAGCAACACGATTTGTACGTGGAGTTTTCTCGTGATTTTTGCGCTCTTCGTGTTCGGTTTCGGCTCGGTTCCTAATGTCAGCTGGCTGCAGTTCACAGCCACGCTGATAGTTCAAGAGATTGTCGACCCGAGCCTGCTTCCACATTTTCCTTGGATCATTTTCTCCTTCATTGAAGTCTACAGCATGTTCGGTCCATATCCCAGCAAATAAATTTAAACACACTTACACGAAACGATCAACATATTCCTGTTTCACACCTCATGCCCCTTCTGTCTATCCTCATCCTGATCATGATCGATCCGCTGCACCAAGCATGCTTTACATATAACAAGGAGTTTCCTGCCTGATGTTCGGGCATTTGACTGATCACTTTTCTTCAGAGGATGTTCCTCGAACAAAGTACGGTACCATTTAGGAGACATGGAGAGATGTATGGAAGGACGCAATCTGCAAGTGGTCGTGGGGGCCTTGCTCTGAAAATAAGGTAGCCTATATATGTGTGCGTTCGAAATCCAGCTATAATTGGCCAGGTACACTGGGTTAGTCCGAAATTAAATCCCAAATATCTCCTATAGGTCAATAAATAAGGAGGTACTGATGGAAAGTGCCGACTCGCTGAAGAACCCCGATGGGAGGGAGAAGGTAGCCTATATATGTGTGCATTCAAAATCCAGCTATAATTGGCCAGGTACACTGGTTTAGTCCGAAATTAAATCCCAAATATCTCCTATAGGTCGATAAACAAGGAGGTACTGATGAAAAGTGCCGACTCGCTGAAGAACCCCGATGGGAGGTCGGAAATGAAGTGTGTTCACATATACATATAGTTCATAGATCAGCATAGACAACCGAAATCAATCAAAGGCCTTCCGGGCTGTGATCCATCCCCATTGTTTCACCATCTGACCCCACCGCCACACGATCATCAAATGCAACTGCCAATAATCTTTGATACACCAAATAATGTGCTGCCCAGCGTATGGGAACGGCTCGCATGACTGAAACATGGTTGACTGCATTTTCAATCTACAGAATAATTATTTCTTTTCACAAACTTTATGGTCGACACACCTTGCAGTGTTTGAGGTACTCACTGAGAATGAGATTAATCCAGTGAGCCTGGCAAGCAGGTGTAATAAGATGCGGCATCTGCTGCACAGAGGCATCGGGCATTTCTGTGGGCCTTCCTTCGAGAACAGGCTGAACTTATATAGATAAGTGCCAGATAATTCACATAGTACATAATCTGGTTGGTCTGAAATCATACCTACATATCTCCTACAGGTTCCTAAACATAGTGGGAAGCCAAGTTGTTGAAGAACCGCTGATGAGAGGACGGAAATGAATGCATCATACGTCGTGAAAGACGTGGGAACAGTCGCTCGGCTAGCTTCGGCTAGGTGGCGCAGGTCAGGTCGCTTGTGTGACCCGATGACTAGTCACTGACCGGTCACTGACCGTCAAAAGTGACCGGTCGCTTCGGGTCGCCGACCCATCAACACTGTACAAGGGAGATGCCAGGGATGCCCAGAGGGCCTTATGAATTTGCAAAGCTGCATGATATTATAGACACTGATCAATTTCACCAATGGATTACATATTGAAAAAGCAGAACCACAAATATATGGGTTCAAATAGAGGGCAAGGATAAAGATGTGTTCCATAGAAACCCATCAATTCTGGAGGGTTTGCTATGCAAATTTCCGATTCAGGAATTGATTTCTCAGGAACCATAAATTTGATAGAAGTTCTCAGCATCAGGACAACTTGGTTCAGGCCTGCAGCAGGCCCCTTCATACATTTTGAGCACAATCTTGACCCTGTAGTAAAATGTTGATCAATTGATTCTGGGCATTGCTTAGCCAAATTTATCCAAATAGAGCAAAAGATAGTATTTATGCAAAGCTCTACTTTCTCAGCCACAAATAAGATCATGCTGTGCCATATATTTTATACTTCAATCCACTTCTTCATTGGTCCGATGGTGTAGCTGGTTATCACATCTGCTTCACAAATCCTGTATCGCAGGCGGTCCTCGGTTCGAGCCCGGGTCGGATCACTTTTTTTTCCCTTTTCGCGGTATGTCATGAAACAATGTCGTTGACCCCAGACATACATACTAAAATATGCTACATACCTATACATTAGTCTCCCTAGTCAGACCCATAAACAATGTTTTTTTTTTTTGGAGAGTGAAATAAATAAAAAAACATTGTTTATGGTCTGATTTTGTTCCCTCATCAAATACTGTAGGTCGGCCTTTGCAACCTGGGATTCTCAATTAGGCAAGATCTTCCACATTGAGACGCTATGACAAATTACCATGTGCACCATCACTTCTCAGTCGTGTCGACATCCCCTGCCTGCTGCACTTTTCTGACGCATCCTTTGGATGGAGGGGTATGAAAGTGACCTCCAATGGGTTGTTCTGTACACCCCCCATGCATGTACCACACCTGGGGCTGGTTCTGTCCTCACCACATGCTCATATGAAGCAGGTGGCTCTTTCTTTGCTAACACCACTCCTTCGACATCTTCAGGGTCTACCTCCTTCGAAACCAACTGGGATACACCCATTTCCTTTCTTCCACCAAATACTCCACAATCTGGGGTCAAGAATCAACTGTATGCTGATGTTGGGCAGAAATTCGGCAAGCGGTGTAAGACCAGTGGTCCGATCCAGTGCATCAAACCAGACAGCAAGATGGAACTCCTCAAGTTGAGCTGTCCCCACCTCCTTCATAGGTTTAGTCAGCTGCTGAGACTGTGGAATGTCGGATAGGATTTTTTTTCTCCTTGGGTTTGGGAACATATACTTCGGTTGAAGCTTCAGAGAGGCAGTCACTGCATCGACAGATGGCAGGCCAAGGAGTTGGAGGGGAAGCAGTACATGTGCTGCAAAGGCAGGGGGGATCTGTGATGGGATTTTGGTAGAGTTGGTCTTGCATGGAGGGCTTGCAACGACCTGAAATGATTTCCGCCACAGGACAGTCCATCGCTACTGTGCCGTCTTTTTTTGCGTCAGCAGCATTTTCTGCATCCGACTGTGAAGCAATTTTCACAGCCTTTGCCATTTGGAGTGCAGAAATGTAAGAAATGGCACACAGATTTGTAACATTCGGGCGAGCCCTTCCAGGCTTTTGAACAAACATCTCCATGCTCTCAGGCTCCCCAACCTGTATCACGGTTTTGATGACAGGGATTTTGTTACGTTGTGCAAGGCCATTTGTGCAGACTATCACCTGGCACAAAGGATTGGACTTGAAGAGCTCAATTGTCTCGAGGTTCTCGTTTTTCCTTGATGTCGACTGTGTTCTTCATTAGTTGTGCAGCTATGCTTGCTTGTAGTTGGAGGTCACTGTAGACAATTTACCAAAATCCTTTGTCATGTTCCCACTTCTACAGGGTGCAATGCTTGTGAAGGAAGGTGTGCAATTGATAAAAGTGTGTGTCAAAAGTGTGTGTGAGTTTCTCACAAGCTTAATTCTTAAGCTGTGAAAGAGGAATTAGTTGATAAGATGCTGTGTGTGTGTGTGTGGCCAATTGGTATTGAAGGTTGCTAGATACTGGCTGTGAGACCAGTAGACAGGTGGGTACACCACTAATTGACTGACTACTGGCCTAAGTTCCTATGCCTTTTATACCTTTCCAGCCTGGTCCTCAGTATTGTAAACACAGGAGGAGCCAAGCGGAACTGTTGTTTCAAGTGTGGCGGGATCAATAGCTTATTTTGTATTGGGATTGCAAACTGAGTTGGGTGCTTATTAAGCAGTTCAAAGTCCGAGTTCCTGGATTATGGGTCCAAGTCCTTGCTGGTGGCATGGTTGTGGCATGGTGGAAGGTGATGACATTCCTCGGGTACATGTTGTCCAAGGTCATAGTGCGAATACAATAATTCAAAGTGGAGATGCAGTTGTCCAAAATAGAATGTATGAATCTGGATTAGGCGTCAAAGCAAGTTTGCAAATAAGGCTTGGATGGGAGACAGTGCATTGTATATGGTGTAGTGCATGTGGGAGCTCCACAATGGTATGTCAGTCTTTGGAGTGCCTATTTGTTTTGTACGTACACATCCCAAAATATCACCTTTTTCTATCTCAGACCACCATCATTGATGTGACCAGTGACCTGAGCACTCCTGAGCCCCGAACACCTGAGCCCCAGATATTGCCTGCACCAAGCTGTTTTGAGCTACACCCATACTCCATGCCCACACAGCATTCACCTCTTTTTCCACTTGATTTCCATTCCACACATATACAACATTTTGGGACTGTTACACCATTTTATCACACCTCCTGTACTCCCCATTTCCTGGACTTCTGACCCATTATTCTGTCTAGCAGCAGAGAACTTGCTTTGCAACAACACATGAAGGCACTGACACCAGAGAATATATGAATGTCATTCAAGACAACAGATGTGATCCCCCTGAACCACAACAGTGTTGAAACAATGCCAAATATTGATTCCAGTTGCATTTTGGGGCAAACAAATGAAGCCTAGGGTTGAATGAAGTGTCTTGAATCTGCAGTTGGGTTGGAATGATCCACAAATTTGGGGCCTCCATCTCACCAAGTATGTGCCGTTGGTGATGATGCAATGCTAAGTATTGGAGATGGGTTTGAGAACATGTTCACAGATACAAGTGTTTCGATTCCAAGACTCTACACCAACTTGTCAGCGACAGTGCTTAGGTCAGCCTGATTGCGACCATCACAGCAAGCCCTAGCCCAGGTGTTGAGAGGAATGGCCACAGCAAGTGGCCAGCGACCGAAGATCCATCCAGCGATAGTTGAACCAAGCACATGTAATGGGGTTCAACTAGTTCAGATAGGGGCATGGCAAATAACCGTGAGAGTTCTGAGTGGCCCAACGGGATTAACCGGGTGTACCAAAGGGGCATAGCAAGTTGAACAGGAGCGGATTATTGCCAGGCGAGTGAATGATGGATCTCTGGATGTTCCTTCGAACTCTACACTCCATAGATCGAGAGACATAGGAGAGATGGGTGGTGAAGGGTGGTGGTTGTCTCGTAACAAGAACCCGAACCGTCCAGGACTAGCGTGCATTAAGCCTGCAGAGTTGGACCCAACAAAGGGGTCTGCTAGAGGCCTGGGTACAACCGGATAACCACCACCGAGGACGTCGTAGACTGAGCCCATACTGAGACTGAAGACAGGAGTCGGAGTAGGAGTGCAGAACAGGGGTTGAGAATAGGAGACAAGGGTTATGACGAGCGGAGCAAGGGGGAACCTGAGTAAACGAGATAGCTGAAGTGAAGGAGCCTTCAAGCAAGTACAAGTCCAGAGTAACAGGCCAAGGTAAGGCCAGAGAATAGACGAGGTAGAATCTACTGTACAGGGAGATTCTACTCTACTTATATACGATTTGATGATCAGTAGAGTATCTATGTCATAAGTGCGACCTGAGGAGAATCAAGGAACGCAGGGACGTAGTGACACGCCAAGAACGTAGAGGGGTAGTTGTGATACGTAGGGGCAGGTCGGAACTACCGCGATCGCATGCCTCAATCGAGTTTGCGATAGTTGATGGGGTGTCATGTGGCCGGGTTACCCGCGGATTAATCCGGGCAGCTGAACCGAATCATGACACAACTATCTAAATGCGGTCAACTTCATACAGGACGCCAGGCTGATGGTTAATCAAGATGCGAAGTTACGATGCATCATACTATCGGTGGATTTGCACGCTGGTGTTAGAGAAGGACATAGACATTATACATGTGAAGGGGCATGCTGATGAGCTGACCAAGCCATCCATTATGAAGTATGAGGCTGACCATTACACCTTGTTTTTGCAGAAATACATTGAAACGGTACCAATTCGGAACATGACAGGTGGATTGAGTCAAACATTTGCTCACTTGTTGGCTCCATGATGGCCCAAAACACATCAGACAAGCTAGCAGTCGGACATCGCCAACAAATGTTAATGCTGATCTACGAGCAAAAGCCACCACCCGAATTCCCATACACAAGGGCCTACTCTGCGTACTCAGTGCTAGTCCAACTCTATGCATGCTCGGGTCAGCTGGCAGTTGCAGGCGTACTGAGCAGAAGGGGAAAGATGTAGGACAACAGATACAGATTCAGCTGTGAAGCGGTGGAGAACGTGTACCATCTGTTTGTGGAGTGTGACAGGCACAAGGAGTGGAGAAGAAAGGCAGCTGAGGAGTTGAAGCTCATTGAACAGGGCACTGAGGAGGTCGCCCGTAAAGATCTCCTCACAGCAGCTAAGTTTATTTTCGACTACAACGGACAGATTTGGTTGTTGAAACATTTATTTTACTATTTAGGCCATATCACTCCACTGGATGTGCTTCTACCCCAGAGCGGCGATCTTAATTCCCAGAAACGAGAGCAATTCCTACATCACCTGGCAGCTGATTGGCATCTTACAGCGATTCAACTTGTTGGGCAGATTTACAGTGACTTTCGAAGGGAAATGGCAAAAATTAATGTGCTGTTGAAAGCGAGAGGAAGAAAATGAGGAAAGTGATATCATTGTAGTCAAATGGTCCATTGAGGTAGTTTTATTCCCTTAGTATACTTGTATGCAGCGGTGGTTGCTGAATTTGTAAACACAGTATTGGGGTGAGCTTGATACCAAGTACATGAGCTGTCCCTGTGCACAGATCCTGCATGGCTATTCACAAGATTTTGTGAAGTTTATAAACTCAGGTGGTCCTGAATTTGCAGAGCTGTATTGGTGAACTTACCAACTGGAATCGGCCACCACTAATGACTGACCTGCCCCATCAAACAAATGCCCGCCTAGCTCAATCGGATAGAGCGTCAGACTCTTATTAGGCGGGTTATCTGAAGGCTGCGAGTTCGACCCTCGCGGTGGGCTAATGTGTGTTCTTTTTTGGGGAAATTTGCCCTGCCCATTTCCTCTTACGATGTTTGCTGGCCATGGATATGTGTGTCTTCTTATTTACTCAAGCTTGTCATCTTGTGGATTGTTCTGACTTGGGACCCTAAGCAATACTCCCGTCCCTTTGATCCTGTCTTTAGCCCAATGGCTAACACAATAAGACATTTCACCTAACACCTAATCCCCTATAATAATAATAACCTAGCACCATGGACATAACAGAGATGTCTTACCTGGACCCCATGATTGGGAACAGACTGGCCAGTGGGTCATCACTAACATCTGAACACAGGGCCAAAATTGATAATCAATTCACTCATGGTCACCTATCAAAGACATCTGTTGTATTGAGTTTGTGGATTTAATGTTTTAGCACATATTGCAATCCAAAGGGGGGGGGGGAAATCAGAGGCAATAGGGCACACCTAAATTTTGTTTCCAGCTCCACCTAGTGGTACAGAACTACGTTATCTTTGTGGCCTGATGGTCTAGTAGTATGATTCCTTGTTAGGGTGAATAACTCGTTTCGAGGAGGTCCTGGGTTCAATTCCCAGTTAGGCCCTTTTTGCCCTGCTTTTACGGTAACCACACCATGGCTCCGTACTCCTGTCTATCCTCCAGCTCACACCAGCATCTCTTAAGTATATATAACTCATGCTTTGATCCACTATCAAACGTTCATGGGTAAAAACTTTTCAGCTTTATGAATTTGTTGGCCAAATTATGGATGAGACTCAAAAAATGAGATTGTAGCAGAGATACTAATGCAGCCCATACAATCTTCTTTGTGATATGCAGACTTGCCAGGTAAGTAAACCAAAGTTTCTTAACATTCATGCTAGGAGCAAACACATTACAGCCCTTTGCAGAACTTAGGGCGCGAACGAAAAAAAAAAAATATGTTTTTGCCAGGACAGCTGCCCTGCGCTCAATTCCGGGCCGTTTGCCTCGGGACCTAGCCCGATCGATTCACCTTCAAAATGCGCAGTGAACGGTCTCCTCGGATTCTCCAACCGACCTCCATGGCACATTTCCGGTATGAGAACTCAGTTTTCAACAGCTAAATTTGGTTTTTTCCCAGCAGGACACTTGTTCCGGCTGCAGCTTTGGGCCGTTGATCGCATGTATAGGCTCAATCAATCCGCCCGTGAGATGCGCAGAGCACTGTGTCCTCAGATTCTCAACCTGACTCCCAGAACAATTTCCTGGGGATGGAAATGAGCTGCAAGCAACCACTTTTGTTTGTCAGTCAGCAGGACAGTTGCTGCGGCCTCAGATCTTGGCCGTTTTTCTCTGTCATAAGATGAATCTCTTTGGACTACAGATGCACAGTGAACTGTTGTCCCAGATTTTCAGGCTGACCCCCAAAACACCTTCCTGATACACGAGTTCAAATTTAAACAGATTATTGCCCAGAACAGCTGTAAAGTGTTTTATGGTGCCTCGAATGACTTGGTGTCTTGGAATGTTTGACTTTTATCTGTTTGGTAGCATACTGCACATTTATATTGGCATGATATACAATTTTACAGGTTCACAGTACATTTCTGTCCGTAAAATGTAAAAATAACTATTTTTTTTATGTTGTAATCAAGGAATTCTGAGGACACCGTTCACTGCGTGCGTGGAATCCCAATCGAATCATGCTATTTTAGAGCCAAATGATCAAAATATGAGGCCGTAGCAGCTGTTCTGCTGACCGTCAATCAAAAGTGATGGCCTATCAAGGACTTCTTCCGCCAGGAAGCAGTATTGG
The DNA here is from genome assembly GCA_029281465.1 of Mycena epipterygia. NCBI lineage: Eukaryota > Fungi > Basidiomycota > Agaricomycetes > Agaricales > Mycenaceae > Mycena > Mycena epipterygia. The sequence goes on along the minus strand of JARJCQ010000042.1, from coordinate 53,365 downwards.
GTGATAAATTGTAAATCTGATGCAGCCATGCCCTCCAGATTGTTGAGGTGGAGAGATTGAGCCTATCCGCAAAGAAAAAGGCCCAGAATTGAGGGCAGGGCAGCTGTCCTGCTGGAAAATAATGAAAAATGTTGGGATAAAGCTCATTTCCATGCTCAGGAAGTGGTCCTCGAGATTGTATAAAGATTCTGAGGAGACTGTTCACTGCGTATTTCAAAGGCGGATCAATTGGACTAGGTCCCGAGGAAAACGGCAGGGAATATCTGAACACTGCTTATTGTCTTAAAACTTCTTGTAGCAAGACTGTCTTGTTGCAAAAGTCATTGTCTGGTCACTGTAGACCTTCTGCCTGAATCGCTCCCTGACCTGTTTTGCCATTTACAGATATCTGCCCCATACTATCCCTGACTGGGACTTCGGACACCTAAGCGAAAATTAGCAGTATCATTTTTTCTAGAGCGTTTAAAGGAAATCTGAGTTGACAGTCCGATTGCAATTAGTCTTTTACGTAATTTAGATATAAAACGTTATCTCAATCCGACCATTCCCTGTCGAACGGCACCAAATGTTCTGTTGAGTCTTGTTGTCCGAGTAGTAGGTAACGTGACCCGATGGGCTGGCACGTCAATTCCACTTTGCCTCCCTCCTCCTGAGCTCAATTTCTATCGCTGGGTCACGAAACTTTACCTGGACCATCTAACACATCTATTGCATGCATCTACGCTACGAAACTGTATACGAGACCACTTCAAAGCTCAAGAATTCTCATCGATCGCTGCAAGTCTCTCAGCCCACGGACGAGCAGGACGGATGCGAGACGACCTTCGTAAAGGCGCAGGAGAATGCCCATTGACTGGGGTATGATGTTCTTCGTCGGAATCTGTCTCTGTGGCCTCGTCGTCGTCGGATTCGGTTGATGAATCAGCACTTGGTACGTTGTTCTCCTTTCTCATTCTTCCACCACTTCCTACTCCTCCCCTTCCTCGTCCACGGCCTCGTCCTGCCCCTGCCCCCGTCCAGTCGTTTCCCCGCGCTTCTTCTTTGCATCAGCGTTGATCAAGCGGGTCAGATCACGAAGTGCTCTCCTCTCTTGGACGCCTTTCGCATGTTCCTCCTTTTCTCGTCGTCGACGCTCTTGATCTGCTTTCTTCTGTGCCCGCCTTTCTTCTGCCTCCTTCTTCTTGTTCTCTGCTTCCTCTGCCTCCCTTTGTTTCGCCTCTAAACCTTCCCCCATCGTGAAGCATCTCGCAGCGCCCTGAAAATATCCACGACTCTTCTCCTTCTTCTGGCTTTTGGCATTCAACATGTTATTCAATTTCAGGTTTTCGCGGGCCATCAGGACAGCATGCGCTTCAGACATCTCTGCCTGTCGTTGCACTGCCTTCACCTGCTCTTCAAGGATCCCTACCTTCGACAACAATACATTGCGGGTTGCATACCGGAGATTTTTTGACCCAGATCGTAGCTCTGGACGCTGTGGGTCTGTGTTTCGGGTACTCGGACCCGCGGTTGTGTCAATTACGGTGTCTGTTGATGTGTCCGAGTGTACGGGTGATGGTGGGAGGGGTGGATATGACTTCGGGAGATGGCTTCGGGTAGATGTCGTCCAGCTCGGCGCGTAATCGTCCTCAGTGAATATATTTGGATTCAAAGGCCGGATGCCTGTTTTCCGAAAAGCGCTCAGAATATTCTCCTCCGTCATGACCTCCTTTCTAATCTCCAGGTAAACAGGGATGAGTGTGTCTTTGGTGACAACGAGACCTATATCTGCTAATTCATCACATTTCTTGCCCCATTTCCGCTCCGTCGGACCAAAGATACCAACGTCAAGAGGCTGGGTTTTGTGCGTGGTTTTCGTAGGAAATGAAAACAGGTCTATGCCGGCAGCCACTGCTTCTTTGACGAGCGGGTAATCCTCGTGGGATATGTGACCATCCCAGACCAAAGCTATACCCTCGTTTGTAACATTGCGTGCTAGCGCAGTGGGTATGAAATATTTCATGAACCAATCCCTGGTTAGACCATTGTCTGTCCAACCATTTTCAGACACGCTAACACTTTAAGTGCAAAAATCACTATCGGTCGCGAAGCATGATTGACTGGAACATACCATCCTGCCCCTTCGGTCTCTCTAGTGAACCACTGCTTCCGCAACCGCTTTCCCTTGAAGACAAAGCCCGGTTTCAGGGCAGTACCATCGGACAGATGCATTCAACGATTGTCACGAGCTCCAAGTCTGAGTTGGCCGATCGGTAGCAGGCTTTGGAATGGCGGGACAAAATGTATTTTTCACCTCGATTTTTACGTCCACCTCCCAGCTGTACCCCCTTCTCATCCATATTGTACACATTCCTCCATGGTATGTTCTTTTCCTTCAACAGTGCCTGCAATTTTTCGAAGTAGTCGTGCATAGATTCCGGATTGAAGGCATGCGCCCTTCTCGGGTCCAAACCTGAAGTCTTGCCAGTCAAAATGTCGGCTTCGTGACGCTTGAGGAACCTGTCGAGCCAATGAACGCCTGGGTCCCGCCCGCACAGGGATTTAACCTTCGGAAGTATAGTTTTCCGATTGAGGGGATGAGCTGTCATCGTGAGGTAATGACACCAGTCAACAAGAACCTTCTCCTGTGCCTCGGTTAATAGCTGTTGTTCCACATGGGCTTCATGAGCTGGTTTCTTCCCATTTGCGCAGTCATTAAGGGTGCTTTTGCCCACTCCGTAAAGTGCTGCAGCCTCTCGGAATGTGTATTTTCCCTGGGCAATATCTGCAAGAGCCAGGGAAGCGCGCTGTTCTTGGGGGAGCTTATGGAAGGGCGTGGGTGCTATGAAGGCCAGAAGAGCCTCCAAAGAGTAGAATATTGATAGAGGAGTACGGTGGCGAAATGATTGTTTGGATTGATTTGTACAGGGTTGATCCTCCCAAAACCGGAATTGCACCGGCTACAGAGCATCGTTTACCATGAAATTTGGCATGGCCACTCGTTATGATGTATTGCCTCCAATTGGATACCGTTTGTTGGCATTACACCAGAAAATCCCACAAAGCACACTTAAATTACTGAAAATTCACGAGTTGTCATTTCTTGTGGGCTTTCCAGACGGAAGGATCTACACTATCACACCAATCTATGTTCTAAGCTAGTGTGCGATATCCTAAAGATAATTTAGGTGAAGAAATCTCGGAGAAAGATGGAGAACTGAGTGAGATATGATTATCTGTCCGAGTAGTAGGTTTGTCCGGGCCGGCAGTCAACGATAGTACAACTTGTTCCCCATGAAACCTCATCTGTCCTCTTGATATTATCCAGCTTGTATGCCATTCTTGAACTGCATTGGCATTTCTTCCTTTGTTTGGAAGCTCATTGATTACTCACACATTTAGCAAGAGCCGATTGAAGTGATGAGCTTGACTGAACTGAACTGTGAGGAGAGGGAGGCAAAATAATAACCCACAGCCAACTTTAATGTGCCACAATTATATATTGCCTTGTGTCCCCATGTCCTTGGGCCAATTCAAACCCAAAGGGAGAGCATACATTCCTGGATGTGGCTGATAGTACAAAGTGGCATACATCTGAGATAGGAATGGGGTAGGTGGAAGAGATGTTGGACATAGCTGTTTATAAGGATGACTCAGACAACTTAGATGTCTAAGCTAGTGTACAATGTCTGATTATACCTTGTAAACATGTTAAGCACATTTCTGCCAAGTCCACACCTCTTAATTGGCAGAGGAGATCTTATCACACATATTGCCAATGGGTGTGCCCAGTTAGCAGGCTCACCCATCCCATCACACCATCATCCTTTGTGCATGATCTTGGTGTGTTTAGTTTCTATATCAGTCTGGTTGGTCTGCCGGTTTCTTTTTGTTTCTTGTGAGCCTGTGACACCTACTGGTTCACAAGTCTAGATGATTTATTTAAACAGTGTGTGGTAAGTATACAGGCTTCCATGCAAACAGAGGCTTTGGTTAGGTCACTATCCTATGAACAGCAAATTTCTGTATTGTCTACATTTGGAAAACACCCAGTCGCTAGGTAGGGCAGGATAGGGTCCCAGAGAGCCATAGTCAACCCCCACCCACCCCCCCTTCTAGTGAGACTTACCATAGATAGCCATGGAGCTTGAGATCCATAGAGTCATTGAGCCAGTAGAGTTTGGGGTCTGAGATAGCCAGTGATGTGCGACCATCATTCCTTTCCATTTGCATCTGCCTCAGGTCACAAAAAATAAGGAAAGAGAAATATATGATTGATTTCATTATGTACCAAAGTCTCAGTACTAAGTATGGCCTGGAGTGAGGAATTGGTTAGCACAAATAAGCGAAAGGCATGATGTGATTGATGTTTTGATTTGAGTTTGATGGGCTTCAAGTTACAGCTGAGGTGCTTCAAGCTTGATGAAGGAAAGCCTGGGATGGCACAGGGAGAGAGTGAGTAGTGGAGGACAAAGATCAGTTGACAACAGAGTGATGGATTTTGAGGTGTTATTATATTGTTGAAGTGCTGAAGGTAGTGTGAAATCTTGAAGTCTTCTGCACATCCAATGATATAGCAGATTGAGGAGCCCAAATTGAGAAAGGAAATGCGAGAGCAAGGACAAGTCAGAGCAGCAGCAGAGAGAAAAGATGGTGATGGGGAGAAGAGGAAAAATGCCACAACTTTTATGGTGGCGCTACTTATGAGTGCATGGATAGGCCATTCATAAGCAAGGCCATGATGTGTTGTAGTGTGAGGTAGAAACAGATGATCTACTATGAGCCTACATGTCTGCATAGATGAAACGGAGCTACCAGGCTCTATGAAGAACTGCACTGCCACATCTACCCAGCAGGCTGTCATCTATCCCAGAAAACCATGTTTCCAGATGTAGGCTAGCCTTTTCAGATTGTCAGTGGATCTCCTGTTCTACAGCCAGTAACAAGGTGGGATGTTTTGTGACACAATGTGCATTCACCAAGAGATTTTCTGTTTCTATTCCAATCAAATCTGACTAATTCCAAATATCTCTGCCTAGACTCAAATTATTTAGTTGGCTGTGGTTTATAACAAACATTTTTAATGAGTAACATAATCACAGATGGATCCTATTTCTATTGAATAGATTGTGAATTCAGCAACACTAGATTTCTTGGTGAAATCAGTCCACTTGTACCCTTTTCTGTAGCCTTCCTCTGGCATCATCTCTGGTGTATTGAGCTTCAACAGCATTGAAAGTGTCATTCAAATAGATTGTAATTCCACAGGTAGAGACCCCAGGGCCGAACTGAATGGTCTGTGTCTGTGTATCATACAAAAGTAACAGTGCATATTTATTTTGCTTTTGTTTTCTTCATCTTCCATTTTCTTTGTTAATTTTCCTACCCATGGCAGAGCTTAGAACTTCAGTTTTTATAGATGGTAAAACCCCTTCATGGACTGAATGTATCACTATCTCCCTGTGCAAAAACTGATGTGGAACGATTGAAAAATGCCTAACTGTATTCACCATCCATAAAATCCTCCCATGTTAATCCAGGACATAAAAAAATCAGTTTTAGTCATGATAATTGCTTATGATTCAGTAAACTGGACAGCTGAGGCTGCTGCACCACCTGCTTACAAGCAGCTCATCCCAGAGTGTCTGAGCAGTCGGCCCAACTGTTGCCATCACATGAATTGTCAGATTTAAGCACCTCATCCCTTAAAACTGTGTGATTCTAGTTCTTCATTCCATCTTGCCAGTGCCTGCAATAGACATGGATAGGTTTAGTTGACAACACTGGGCACTGTTTCTGGTACTAATGATTAAACTGAATCTGAGCGCTCCGAAACGAGGGCCATGAAAAAAAGACATAAAAAATGGACACATTGGGAATTGAACCCAACACCTCTCGCATGATTCCATAAGCCGCCAGTTCATTCCGGACAACAATGATTTGCTAAGCGAGCGTGATAACCAACTACACCATGTGCCCAATGAATTAAGCTCTGATTCTAATACCTATGGTCAGCAGTGTGCTGATTTCAACAAATCTTTGTACCACATTCTGCTCCCCCTGTTGTTGCTTCTTTCCGAGGCTCCAAAATGCTGTCATGGATGACATGCCATTGAAGAGCAACATATATTCATCCAATCTTGATCCAATGCAGAGCATATAAGCGAACATTCATTTCCAAATCATGGAGGGGAGAACAAAAGCACAATGGTTGAATCTCTGAATTTGTGGCGAGGAAAGAACCAAAGTTTCTTGCTCTGCCACTTTGTGGCTTGTCAAGCTGAATTGGATGCAGTCCAAAGTCCAAAGTCTTCACCTGATAGGAGTGTCAAGACAAGTAAAATGGAGTGCGCTTGAACAGAGTGCAGAACCTTGCTCAGGTAAGTCCAAAATTCCGAAATGAAGCAAATCTAGACTATCACACGCTGATAGAAAGGGATGGCAGGTGGGAGAGCAAAAAAGGGGAGATTCCAGCAGCTAGTGCATTGGGATGTTGAGACAGAGAGAGAATTGGAGAGAACAACAGAAACCAAGAGGTACCTGCTGGAAGATGCCGAGACTAGAGAGCAGGGGTCTACTGGACCCTTATTTCACTTTTCTTGCTATGCATAAAAAATGTGTTTAAAGAGTTGAAGAAAAATCGGGTTTTTGGGGTGAAAAAAACCTTGTGGAGGACGAATTTTCTTAACTGGTTCAAATCTCAAATTCGCTCCATCAGGATTGTTAAACAATTGCCGCTGGCCATCAAACATGTCCAATTCATCAGTTTGATCTGTGTTCTGATTGGATTAAGAAAGACATGCCATCTGAGCATGTAATTGCAAAGGTGGAACCTGAAAAAAATAGTGCATGTAGTTGGCACTCTGTGTAATACAAAGCATATGATAGTGAGCTAGGAATGTGTGTGATTGAAATTAAACAAGGAGCAACGACCAAAAAAAACTGCATTTGGGTGATTTCATAGGCACCATATGTGACTGATGTGTGATGTCACACAGGGAGGGAGGGTCCGGCAAGACCTTAATTCACTTTTTTTGACCTAGTGTACAAAATTTTTGATGCAGGTACCCCTTGATGGAAACAGATTTGCAACAGGTGAGAATGGGGAAAAATGGGATTGCACCTGGATACATAGTAATTCTACTGCTCCTTTTATCTGGTAGGTACAGCTCTATGAGTAATATAAACATAGTCACAAATAGTAGCGGGGAATGTCTGCATAGCTGAATAAGGAAATTGTAGTATGCAAGGGAAATCCCCCCTTCACTACTGCATGGGTTCTTCCCACTCTTTTACTGAAAGACTTATTCTTACTCTTCTATTGTGGGCTTTGTTCCTGCTTATATTCCAACCTTGGTTGCACACCTTGCTGGTTGTGTCTGCAGAGTCATACATCCATATCTCTGTCCTATGTTGTGTGCATGCCTACCCACTGCTCTCTGGATTAAAGCAGACTTTGCATGGCTTTGCACTGGCCTTGTCCTGGAAGTGGGTTAAGTGATGTAGGACTGATGAGAAGGAGCCACCTGCTCCACAACACTTGTACTGATCTCCAGGACTTGCAGTCAGCCATATATTCTCTGTGATTGTGCTTGGATTGTCTATGAGTGGCACTTGCAGAACATGCACCCACACAATTTTTTATATCCCCACTACAGTTGCTATGTGATATCACATCTCCTGCTGTCCAGAACATTGCATTTTCCTTCTGTGTATATCATTATTGGCCAATCATCTCGTTTGTCTGAATTCTTGCATATATGAAGAATGTTGCCATTAATTTCAAAGGATGTGAATATTAGATCCCGAAGGATATGGATTCATCGTGCACTGCAGCCACAGACCTTCCAACCATATCCTATTCCAAATCGGGACAGGTGTGATGTCCTCTAGAACCTTTCATGCACCTGCCAGCCCTTGCAATCTACACAGGATGTGTTATCGACCTGCTACTGCTGACTACTGGGTATGGATTGGTAACTAAATAAACTGTATTGCCTCAAAAGGTTGAACCATATCATTTGAAAAGGTTGAATTCCAGATTAAAATATCTAGGGTTCCTAGCACTTCCCCCAGTCTACGAATTAGTCCACAGATTCACATTATCTTCTCGAACTTCCATGCTGTCACGGTGTCGCTCTCATCTTCCTAGTAGCTCCAGCAGATCTGCTTGATGATACTATTTGAGGTTTATCGCTCATTGCTCATGTAGTTCCTAGTGTATGTATATACACGTAAAGGTGCTGTTGAAAGACTTCATTTTCCTGTGGAGATTCCCATGTTATTTCATCAGCAAAAGTGGGAATTCTTGTTATGCCCAGACAGTCTTGGCATACACATGCAGAGGTTGATGCTGTCTGCAAGGGAATGTCAGGCCACAAAAGGGAATGCAATGTGAACACCAAGCATTGATTATATCCTGAAAGCTACAGCAAGCATTTATAGTACTGTCTGGGTGTCACCAACTGTGCATAGTGGTCAACAAGATTTTGTTCATATGGCACAGACATCAGATACCAGAAATTAGCAACAAACATTTTGTTCTAAATGAAGTACGGTATCAATTTTGCTGCGAGGCTGGACCCATAACCTCCCATGGGGAGCCAGAATTATAGGAGGAGCAATAAGGCCGGCACACTCAATCCAGGATTGGTGCGCTTCCACTCCAGAAATCAGGGCCCAAATAAGTCACTATGTATAAAATGACATTTCAGGTTCAATTCAAGGTGCCCAAGGCACCGGGAAGAATGTTCTGAGCAAAAGACGGTAGAAATAGGGGGGATTTACCCAATCCGGCAATACTGGTTTTTTGATCACCAATTTCTGGCAGTGTTGCCGACCATAATCACTAGCTTTGCCAGCCTGGAAATTGGACCAGCGCAAGGTCATGGGGTCAAATTTTCATAAGCCACGTCCCTGCAGTGAACCTGCCATCAAACCGCTGCATACAAGTGTCTGCAGCTTATGATTAATAAGTGCTGGAAGATGCCCCCTGTGATAGACCTTGTAAGGTAGATTACTTTATGCAAGTTTTCACACATCATACTTAACTTTGCTGTCTCACACTGATTGCCAGGGTTATAAGGTGTTGTGAACTGGCATCATCTTTGCAGCAGGGTGGTCTCACATGGTATCACTCAGACAGCGAGAGACAGCAAGTTAACTTCTAGATTTCCAACAGATTTCTAGATCCTACCTGCTGGCAAGTTCATTTCACATGCCAACCTCTGATAGAATCGAACGGTTATTTCGGAATCCATCACCATCAACATTCTCCATACCTGTCCATGCGCACACTATATGATCTGACATTGATCATCAAACGATTTGCTGGCATTATTTCCTTCCACCCCTCCTGTCTCCCACCTTTCTTGTCAACAAGCCTCTTCCCTGTCAACAACACTTCAACAGAGTCCGCGCCATTTTCGTGACTTTGTAACTTCGCTTAGCATTGCGGAAGCTCATGAGTTTGATGGGAATATGTGAAACTTCGTGATTTTGATTGCTTTCTATGAAAGTTTGTGAGTTGGTATTCCAAGCTTGTCAAGCGGCAACTCCTCGGCACATCACAGAGTGATCGGTATCAACAGCTTGCCGAGATCACCTGTTAGGTTCGAGTTCGCTGATTAGTGGTTAGAGGTTAGTGGTTAGTGTCAGGGTGAAGGATCTATTTAAAAAAACACACCCTGGCTTGAGTGAAGGAACAATGATGGCTGATACTGCGGGTTCTTGAACGTGCAGAGTTAAACTCACAAACTTTCATGAATTCCCATCAAAGTCACAAACTTTCTCGTTCCTAAGCGAAGTTACAAAGTCACAAAGGTGGGTACGACTCCTTCAACAGCCCTCTTTCTTGCTACAACCATTCATCATGCTTCCTCCCCATTTTTAAGCACAATAGCCTGCACTTTAAGCAAAGGTCAAGATTCTCCATCATGACAAGATTCTCACCAAGACTGGAGCACATGCAAAACTGCAAGCTTGTGTGTCAATGTTAAGAGGTAAGATGGTTTTTAACTTAAAGCATTGCCCCACTGAATTGATCCAAGTTCTATATTTTAGAAAAGGGCAGCATCAGCGTTGGGTCAATGAATAGTTGCCTCAATGTCGGTGCTACCCGCGAACTACATAGTAATAGTACAGGTAAATAACATGTGATAGATTGTAATGTAAGCGGTCGGAGGAAGCGGAATAAGCGGACATCGCGGCGCCTGGTCTGGTGCCTTACAGTCAAGATAACCAAGTCACACCGGGGGCAAAGCCTGACGCACCTGGAATCCTAGTGCGTCCTAAGTGCATCTGAGGCATGTGGGCCGCAGGTTACAGGAAGCGGACAAAGAGTCCGTTGATCCAGATGAACAAAGTAAAATATATTGTATAATTAGATACCATCAAGGAATCTTATGCTTTATAAGGACTTAGTGTTCTCACTGAGCCTTCAAATCTTGGGGAAGTACCCTGGGAATACCATACACTGAGGGCTTGGTCTTGTGAGCTGTGAGACAGCTGCACCGATGGTCTGATTTGAGGCTGTTTCCCACACAAAATTGAACCCTCGGTACAGCTTTGCTATGGCTCACTGAAAAAACCTCCTAGTGTATGGTACTCAGCGGTACTCCAACACAATCTGAGCATTCAAAGAGAATTTTAAGTGCTTAGAAACAACCATATCTCTTTGTCCTATCTAATTATCTAATACATTCATCCGGATCACAGATCAATTGAAGGACTCTTTGTCCGCCTCCTGTCACCTGCCGCCCACATGCCTCAGACGCACCTGGAATCCAGGTGCGTCAGGCTTTGCCCCCGGTGTCAATTGTCTTCCATTCCTGTCTCAAGACCCTCAAGAGTCCGGATCAACTAAACTGTAGTTGGTCGTGTAGCTAGAAAAAATGTGTCTTTCATCGCAATTCAGTCTTTTTTTCCTGCCACTTTTCTTTTTGTGTGATTACAATTGAACTGAATCGCTTTTGGATGGTTAGAAAGCAGATGACACTGGGGGCAAAGAACGACGCACTTGGAATCCAAGTGCGTCCAACGCATGTGCTCCGCACTCATGCGTGACAGGGACAATCAATCTGCCATAGATTTCTCCTTTTAGTCAACAAAGTTAACTTTGAAATTTCCCTGGAAATGAGAAACGACAACAGCACCTTTGTTGCACGTTATGTACAATCCCGTTACCGGCGAGCTGTCATGTACACATGTTGTCTTTGTCAAAAAAAGGGAGGATTATCACAGTATATAGGCAGAAGCTTTTTTGGCATGTTACCAGGCCCACAAGTCACCTCTGTCAAGCCCCCAACACATCCACAAAATATCTTTGTCAGGCTGGCATTGTGCCTGTTTGTTCCCTTTGTTTCCTTTGTTTCGAAACAACATAAAACCTTTGTTGTATCCCAGTAAAGTTGAAGTTGCACTTTGTTAACTAAAGAATTACTAAAAGGAGAAGTTTATTTTAGATTGATTGTCAATGTCACGCATGAGTGCGGAGCACATGCGTTGGACGCACTTGGCTTCCAAGTGCGTTGATCTTTGCCTCCAGTGTGAGTAACCATCAAGTATTTCATGGCCTTGCCGCTTGAATATTGTGTGATGTTATATATTGCTGCCCAAAAGCGGAACACTAGCCTGAAACGGAAAGTCAGTTGAAGCTTGACCAAGCTTTTTGATGGCTCTGCAATAATTGAGTTACCTTATAAGTACCTTTGTCGCGCCGAAAACCAGATGCGTCTCTACAATGAGTTGTCAGAATATGTACTCTGCAAGGCCATACATGATCATATACTGATCCCACGGTTTTGCTGATGTTAGGGCGGGCTGATCTTTTTATATGGGGCGGTGTCCGAGTTTATAGAGGGCGGGGCTCGAGTTTATATAGGGCGGAGATCCATCCGCGCCCAAAATAAATTACCCCATGGGGGCTCAAAACATCTGGGGCCGGAGTCAACTTTTCGGGGCGCGGAATTAAAGTGTACCCAGACCGCCATAAACTCATGATAGGCCGTGGGTTGGTTTATACTAAGTAGTTAGACTTGCAAGCGTAGGATCCATAATGTATGGACTCAAAAGTGGAGTGGAAACTGCAACTTGAATCATCGGAAGGGGAACTTGGAGTATGAAGTCAAGTTGACCGGCAGTTCACATTGTTCTGGTTTTGAAACTATATAGTGGGTGCTATGACTGAATACTGGAGGTGGTGGACCTCACAAGCATTATAAAGCCCCGTCTGGTACGACAAATCTAAAATTCTCAAGATACCACTAGTGAAAACATATACTTGGACGCAACAAATGCACAAAACAAATCATAGTGTGCATCGATAAAAAGGAGAGGTCAAGCCGTTTGAAAACGATGTTTCGAGGTCAGCGTTATACTCGCGAATCAGGTACTTCTTTTCTGATGAGGATGTTCAGGCTTACCCGTCGTTCTAAGTCAGAGGCCACTGGCTATCGTCTGCATAAGTGAGTTCGACCTTCAACCCTTGCGCGATGAGCTGGCTGAATTTAGCCAGAATGATGTCGTCCCGAAGCCAATCGTATTCGAACGGATCTTGCTCGACATAAAGCTGAAATACCGACAATTTGGTGGTGCTGGGGTCAGACGGGTTCCGTCGCACACGTAGAAGATTAAGAAGGGGGATGTAATTGTGATCGGGTGTGTCATTGGGGTAATGGCGGCGGAGGCCGCGAAGGGTAAGGGCGGAGAGACGAGGAAGGATTGAAGGGTGCAAGGCCATCTGTTTGACCACCGCGGGCAAATTCAGGTCCACATCGATCTCCAAGGACATGAGAGCCGGAATTGCTTGTAAACATTGCATCAATTCTGCTGGTTCGCTTGCGGCGGAGTAACCGACGGTGAGGTGTTCGAGTGTGCACGATGAGCGTGCAAGAAACGAGGTGAGATTGGAACATGGGAGATCGGTTCGCAATTCGAGGCAGCGCAAGCCAGGGACTTTCAATGAGTCCAGTACGGATATGGCGGATGTCGAGGTATCGCCAGTATGCGGGAGCGCGATAATCGTGAGCGATTGGAGGTGAGGAGCTGTCGTCAACGCCTGGCTCCCATCGATCCGTTCATCTAGGTGGAGTGTGAGATGTCGGAGTCGAGGAAGGTGGTTTAACATGTCGGCTAGGGTCTGGACTGAAAGGATCTCGAGTTCAACGGTGTTCAAAAAAGGATAGTGCTGAAGATCCGAAACCGATGGTGGTACTCCGCCGATCCTAAGGCCGCATAGGGCAGGGGCGTTTTCGACAACGGAAATCCAAGACTCGGGGGCATGCGTCGAATCGTTATAATGATCTAATGCGAGACGTTGGAGGCGGGGGAAGCTGGTGGTATTTTCTCCAAGATAATCGAAGTCTGCGGAGGAAAGCCGGAGGTCGAGGCGAACGAGTTGGCTAGAAAGAGAGGATATGAGAGACATTGTCTCATCAGGAAGTGCTTCGTTGGATGAACTGAGCGACAAGGAAAGCGGGTGTCCTTTCGCGCGCGACACCCACGTCTCGAACAACAGGTGGGCTCCTGTTACTGACTCTGATGAATATGTGGACCCAACGCTTTGGGAGCTGAAGTGAAGAAATATTGAGCTCCATACCCCACGTGTCGACAGGGAGATATCCCTCCAACGGCTGCAGATCTGCGCTAGCGTGAGCGGCGGCTTGGACGGAGAGGGTCGCACAAATTCGTCGCTGGGGAGGCATTCAACGAAAATGCGGGTAATGATTTCGGTGGGAAGTGTGAGCACTGGGTACACAACGTGAGAGAGTTCCATCTCTAGAGCGCGTTGTTGGGTTCCGAGCACGTTGAGGTATGTCTGAGTCTGGTATAGGAAGATCGTCGATTTGATTTCATCCAAGTTTGCGCGGAGCTGGGCTGGCGAGACATCGGTTTCAGAGGTGATTATGGAGGGATATCTGACCGGGTCAGAGGAAATGAGCTGCCCAGCGTGGTGGCCACATTTTTCGCAGGTCTGGCTCATGGTAAAAATGTCACATCTGTGACAGACTACGGTGACATCGGATCCGACTCAGCTAGTATTTGGCTAGTAGGCTGAGCTACTGCCACTACTCCCATCCATGAATCCACAGGCCTAGGGAAGGGATAATTCCATCCTTGGCATGATTGATATTTTCAAGAGCCGTTTATATTTATCCATTCGCCAGAATCACCACCGCTGGCCCCAACTTCACCGCACTTCCATCCGAGTTTGACATTGTACTAACATTGCATCTACACATGCCTAAAGTGGGCGCACGCAGCGCATGATCGTCCTCTAAAATATGAGAGCCAAAATGGGAATGATAAATAACAATCTCAGCCTTTCCTTGACGAATTACCCAGGTAAAAATTTACTACCTGTTGGAAAGGTTAGAATTAATACCCTCTTAACGGGACCGCGCCGGAATATAGTTACCTACCTACCCTCCGTGAAAATGCCGCAGCTTGATTCCTCCCTATCTGTGTTATCAAACAGTTCGTTTCAATTCTGCAAATATCAACGAACAGCCCCGCTGGTGGTCCAAAAAGCATACAATTTAAAAGTCTGAGGTAAGTACAAAGCCGCGGGGGTGATGACTGCGAATGAAATTACGTATCCTCTGCGCAGGGGAGGTACGAGACGAGGAGGGAACAGGAAAACAGTCAGGTCCAAGCAGGAGGGAAATATGTTGCAGAACATACCTGTGTGCACCGTATCCTTCCTCTTCTTCGGTTTTGGCGAGCTACCCGAGTCTGCGTCCATTCTCTTGCGCCTCCCCGGCTTCTCGCCAAACCTTTTTGCGAAAAAGTTTCGATCTACCATGGCGCCAACGGATATCGAAGATAAAGCCCCACCAGCAGCGACAGCGACCGTAGCATTCTCTAGATCTACTGCCATCACCTCCCTCGCCGCTGCCTCCATCTCCCAGCACGGCCGCAGTGCGCGCGACGCTGTGCGTGGATGCGTATACCACCCACGCGCGGTCGAAGCTGAAGATGGTGCGGCGTGTGAGGGCGGCGGGTTGGGTGTGCACGACTGCTGCTGCTGCTGCTGCTGCTGCTGCAGGTCTGTAGAACACACGTCAGTACCTGGTGCGGGGATACACTGATAACGAGTACGACGGATGATGGAGGAAGGGCAGCCGGAGGCGCGGGGAGGGCTCGTATCAGATGTAGATGGCGCGGGCTTTCAACCAAAGATGTCGACCAAGCACGATAGCGGGACAGCGGTGTTTCTTGCGGCCGTGAGGACTTCGTACTCTTCTTTGACACTTTGAGACGACGCTGATTTGCCAAAAGGCGTCGAGATTTGGCGTCGAAATGAGAATGGAGTGGGGAACCTCAGGGCTGGGAGGCGAAGGGTGGGGTGTTTGAGGTTTTCCTCCGTGTGCCGCTTCTTGAGAGCGCCGTGATATCTGCTATTGATTCAGGTCTGAAATTGGCAGACCTTAAGCGAGACATACCGATAGGACCTGCTCTCGTTCTTTCAGCCTATATCGTTTAATATCCGAGTCCGCGTCGAAGGTCAGCTTAGTTGCGGTATCGATTCATCCATGAAATCGCGTCTCTGTGTCGCCTCCACGCATGTTTTTCAGGTGCCTGAAACGCGTAGTAAAAGGATAAGGCGTGAATCCTAGCATAGAGAGACAAAAGAGCACCCGGCCCCAACGTTTGTACAGTGCCGCACCTAAGCGACCGATACCTGGTCCGACTCGCAAGCCGCGATGCACTTCTTCAATTCGTTGTCCTCGCTGATGGTGAACCTATGGCACTGACTCTGAATCGGAGTAGACAATGATACCGATGCACGGCCTACTCACCGCACGTTACAGTAGTCGCTCCACCGGATATTTTGTTGGCATGGTGTGCGGACTCGGCGAGCGCGACGATGCTCTGCGGACGCATGGCCCTGAGGTTCTCCCGAGTAAAGATTGATGGTGGGAACAAATTTCCGATTTGCTCCGACGGCTTGCCGGCTCGCGTCTTGCCTCCGTCCATAACGCGAGGGCATGCCCTCGAGCAACCTCAACTTATGCAGCTGCATAAAGCTCTCTGTTTTCTCCTGTATCTGCTAACACTCGCGGTCAATGCAACGTTCGGTTCAGTGCTACACCGATCTCAGGCTGTGTGATTCTTCAATGGCAGCAGACTTTCCTTATCAGTCAGTTTACCGTTGACGTAACTTGCAATCCACCCGACTCTCTGGTCTCAGGATCTGGCCCTGCAACATGTGCGAAGTGGCATCTTCATCAAACCTCTCTCGTCCTACATACCAAACAGTGACCTCCTGCGGCAAATTCGGAATGGACGACGACAATAACGACGTCCTCAGGCGGCTTGAGCGTCTGTTTAACGAGTTCCACGCGGCGCGCGGCCGCGTCAGCGAACTCCAGCTAGAACTGGAGCATCCGGTATGTCTGGAATTTTCCTCTCTTTCAATGGGACACGTCTCATAATTCCTTCTGCGTCCACACAGCGCACCACGATTGCTCGTTTGGAATCTGACAACGGCGCGACTCAAAAAGAGGTCGCTGCGCTCCGAGGCGCTGTCAAGGTCAAGAAGGAGCGCATCGAAGTGGTAAACCGCGCAGTCTTCTGTTCTTGGATTGTACGTCTGCTAACAATACCTTGCGACGCAGGACTCGAACGCCGCCCGGACTACAATCGCTCAACACGATCTCAACAAGAGGGCGCTACAACACAATGTGAAGTGGCTCCGGCGCACCATCGACGTCAAAGAGGATTATGCTGTGGTACGCTCCGGTCTCTTTTTCGTTCGTGCACCTCCAATTATCTGATGTGAAGTCGATAGAAATCTGTGTACGACGAGAAGGACAAGTCAGAACGCGACGCGGTGCTCGCCGAGGCCCGTGAGAAGTACGCAAAGGAAAGATAGATCGCTGAGGATCTCAGAGCGGTATGTATCTGTCCTAAATATTCCTCAACATGGGTCCGTATCTTAGTCTTCTCGCAGAAATGTTTCGGGCTGGAGTGCGAAGCGCAGGCCAGCGTGGACGCCGCGTGCGAAGCCGTGCGTCCACTTCCATCGTCGTCCAGCTGTCGTTCAATAATGCTCATCGGTACTGTAGCAAGCGTGTGTCGAGAGAGTACGTCTTCGCCTGCGACTCCATTCCCCCAGTCAAACGTTGGTATATAGACCCTCGGGAAGATGCGCCTCGCCCACGAGGACCAGCGGAACCAGACGGATGACCTTCAACGGGTGCACTGTCTGGTGGCTCTTCGGGTCCCTGTGCACATCGGCTAATTTCTTTTCTTCAGATTAGTGACGAGTTTACGTGATCCACCGCCGCTCTAACTGCTCAGGCCGATCTCGAGAAGACCGCCTTATCGACGCGCATAACAGAGTTAGTGTATCTGTGACCTTCTTTTAATCTTTCACTGAGCACGTCAGCCAGGCGGTTATAACCCTCAACATATTCCAGCAAGACAACGAGATATTGAATACGGTACGTTGTCCCGTCACCCTCTGCGTTCCGGATTCATCCAGCTGACCGCCCCCCACAGACGTGCCGCACGCTCACAGCGAAGATTAATATTGAGTCGCTCGAGGCGGAGTCGCACGACCTGCGCGCGGAGAGGGCGCGCTTGCATCACGTTTGGTTTTTTGCCTTTCTTATGCGCTCATCCATTGCTTACACACTCCTGCGCAGGCGATGAGCAAGGCTATGGAGGTAACGGACCTCCTTTGTGTGTCGAATAGCTTCCACAGTGCGGTGAGCTCACTGCTAGTACAACGCGTAAACGCTGACGGCTTTCTGAAGGTCCGCTCAGGCAACAGGTGCGAACAACTCACTGCGGAAAGAGATGCGTGTATTGAGGCTCTACACGCTCGCTACGTCCGCGAGCTGTCGCTCAATCGCGTTTTAGAAGTGTACGGGTTGGAAGACTCACTTGCTGCGCTGCGTGCGGAGGCAGTGGCGAGTGCAGAAGTACGTCGCGCGACAACTGGGGTCCGGTCCATTTTATTAAGATCATTTAAAAAAAGGTCGCGCGCGAACGACATGAGTTGATTGAGGTAAGGTTCATAAGTATTGTAATTTACCCACTAATGTAATGTGCTGCGCTCGAAGCCCAAATTGTAGACCTGACAAAAGCGTCCGCTGAATCAAGTTGACGTACGTCTCTTGGAACTTCAACCCTCATACGTACATAAATGACCATCGTTAACAGCCCTCGTTGCAGAAGGTGAATAGTCGCCTCGACCCGTCTATTCTTGCTTACAACTGAACAAGCTTGCACTGTATCGTGATCATGTGAAAACGTTTCTGGTGCTCGCGCGACATCCCGGTATGGACCAGCTAATTTCTGTGTGCCGCTTTACGGAGGATTTCACGGCCGATTCCATCACCGAGGTGCATATCTACTCTCATCGATCGCACATGATGATACTGATTCATGGCTACGCAGCACATGGACCCGAATATGTTCGTACTGAGATTTTAAGTACATCATCATCATGCTATACTTATACGATGATGCCTACAGATTGTCCTCCCCCGTGTTATATCTCAATTTCGGCACCATCGCGACCCACAACGCGCACTTCATCGCCTGCGCCCCAACACATTCGTATGATTTTCCCTCGCAAAAGTGGGTGGGCGGTTCTCGTCTCACGGGTTTCGAATAATCAGATCTTCTATGCCGGCCTCTATTGCTGCATCGACCTCCTCCCGCAGCTAACTCAGCCGCGTCGGCCTCGCCCGGAATAATGGTGAGTAACTAGCAATACGACAACCGATTCATTTTTGACACCTACACATGTCCAGGACCGTCTCACTCTGTTCCCATCCGGCTGTCCAAAGAACAAGAAATCCCGCAGGCAGCTGCTGGAAGCGTTCTGGGGCGCGGATGGGATACAAGCTACCTGCCTCGGTTTCAGGGTGCATCGGTTTTACGCGCGCCTTTATGACGCGCTCCTGGATCGTTTTCCGAAAGCCGGTACGGGCTGCAAAGTCGTTAAACGGGTTACAGATAATCAGGGGTCCGGGAGCGCCAAGAAGAAGCCCCACCAGTGATGAATACCCTCACAGACTGCTTAAAAATGGGCTGCATAGACATAGTTATTGAGATGATTTACATCCATGGCGCTCGTGTTTGTAAAATTTGGGGGAGAGAGTATTTTTTAGTACCGCAGCCGGTGGTTGAACTTGAGACGGCGCGCGAGGTGCTGGATAGCTGGTCCCCAATCTGGCAGAGGACTGTAATGCAATCGCGCCGGGCGAATGGTCGACAGTTGGGAGAGATTCTGCTTCAATATATCGTCGATCAGGGGCCGCAAGAATCCCTCGTGGGATGTCGAACTTTGTGCACTACATAGTAAATCCTCAGCGAACCGCCATAATAAATAATTATAATCCAACGTACCTCGTTAGTAGGTTCCCATGTCGGTGGGGAAGGGACTGCAGCCAAATCCTGGCGTGTGGTGTTCCGGCGCGGTCTTGTCTCTGCCGGGAACCGATTGAATTTAATTATAACCGTGAGATGCTCTAGAAGAAGCATCTTTCCCAAAACGCACCAGCAAAGAGCCAAAAATGAGTTGGAAGAGGGAAAAGCTGAGACGAGATGTATGGCCCGAGTCTGAATCGAACGGACGCCTCCTGCGGATAACTATGTGAGAAAGTTCCGCACCAAATGCAGATGCGTATCGTGCGCCTCCGGGCCTTCCTGGACAAGCTACACAATTCGGGCTGTTTGGAGCTGGCCAAGAGTATTTTCTATGCTCCGTGGATGCCTCGATGTTGGATCCATGGTCCTCATTCCAAATTCGAGTTGTAGACACTAGGATGAACGGCCGAGCACGAATTAATGTCATTAACGACACTGGTCCAGGAGCACGTACCTGAATCGAGAAGACGAATCGGAATCGCCGAGGACGGGAGGAAAAATCATCCAGCTTCAGCCGACTCGAGGAGCAATTGAACAAGAAGTAAAATGTATTCATTATAATAAAATTATAAGGGGAGCCAACCGTAAGATACCAGCGAAATCAAACAATCGAGTAACGTATCCGAGCCTCTTTCCACGCGCTCCTTCACGGCAAACTCACTTCATGCGCAATCCCGCAAACGGCTCACGACATCATCCATACCGCGCGCCCCCGCGCCGCTCCACTCGCCGCTCCAGCCCTGTTCTCGGCGGTGCGTGTTTCGCGTGTTATCGTCGTCCTCGGGGGCGAACTCATAGCGGCGAGAGAGGAAGCGCGTGTCAGCGGTGGAGCGCGAAGTGGTGCTCGGGCGCGCGTCCGGCTCGGAGTTCGGATCCGAGCTGATCAAGTGCGCATCCGCGTGCGAAGACATGCTGCGGTCGTCGGTGGGGGAGACGTTTCGCGATGACGACGCCTTGACGTAGTGGGGCGAGCGCGGGGAGCAGGGCGAGGGGGGACACGAGGCCGAGCGTGCGTTCGGGGACCGCGGATGCGATCGCGAGCGCGAATACGGTGTGGGTGCGACGTCGATCCACCCGTCGCTGCTGCCGCTGCCGTCGCTGCGGCGCGACATGGCAGACACAGAGCGCACGGCCTCGAGTGTGGGGCTTGCGACGCTTCCGTACGAGCCGCGGCGCTGCGAGTGTGCGGGCGCGAGCGCAGCGAGCATCGCGGGGACGTGTACCGGGGAAGGGATGTGCGTCCGCGCAGGGGCAGAGAAGACGAGCTCTGGCGGGACGTTCGGGCCCAGGGTGCGCGCGAGCTTTGCCATTTTGCGGCGGCGGTCGACAGGCGGTGGCGTGGGCGGGAACGCGGGCGAGAGTGGAGTGGCGAGTGCGGTGCTGAGAGGGCGTGAAGTGGGCTGGGCGAGGTGGAGGTAGAGAAGTGGACGCGCTGGGGCGGGGGAGGTGGCTTCGGGGGCAGGCTCGACGGCGGTGAGGGAGGAGGAGCGCGGGGCAAGCTCGGTGCCGGCAAAGATGCGTGCTGAACGTTTTGATTCGGTGCTGCTGGTTGAGGACACTGAACTACTGTGATGGTGGCCGTGTGGGTGTGAATCGACGAGGAGCGGGGTTTCCCCCAGCAGCTCGCCGACCTTGCGGGTCGAGCGGATAAGGTGCGCTCGCTGCGTCTGGGGCAGCGCGTGTGTCGTCCGGGGCATCTCCATTTTAAACAAAAAAGCTCGTCGAGAGGCGGGGGGAAAAAAGAGGGAAGTACAAAGGAAAGTAGACAAAGAGCAAAGAAAGAAAAAAAGAGCGGGCTCGTCGAGAGTCAAGAAAGAGAGAAAGGAAAGGCGCAGATCGTCCGCAGCGGCGGAAGATAACAGAAAAGGCGGAACGACCGAGACACGGCAATCAAATCGCGTACGTTATCGACAATCAAAACACCGCCTCCGCGTCCGTTCCTTCGCTTGTAACAACTCGTTTCTCCCGCTCCTCCATTCTCTCCGCTAGTCCCGTTGCACTTCAGTCCTTTCCTTGAATCTGCTATTCCTGCAATAGGGACCCTCACCCATTTTGTCTGGCCTCTCTGAAACTCGTTCTTTGATCAAATACGCTCGGACCCTCATCAGATTCTCCTTGAAACCCTGTCGCAGCTGTTCTGATGAACGTTCCGGAGGCGGCATCGCGCATTCACCTGGCCTTCCTTGTCTCAATATTCATGTCTGCCATGTCGCCGGCAGCGTGCTCTTAAGCATACCTTGCTGTCAAAGTGGCTACTGCATTAGCTGCTTCCGTTCCAAATATCCGTCCTATCGCATGTACCGCGTCATTCTGCACGTTCTGTCGTCTGAGGACTTCGTTGGCAGCTTGGTTCGCTCAACTCGCCTTTGACTCGCCTTCCAAAGATACATCATCAGTCTTGTGCATCCCCTTCAAGCTTCATCCGTTGCTGCCTCCCACACCCGTGGGTCCGAGGCTGATTCCCCGGATTGGCGGCCCCGTCGGTGACAATTTGTGTGGCAGACTTGGTGTCTGTCGAGCTGGTGTCCAGCGACTCACCTGTAGCATATGCACCTGTCTCGCACTTCCATGCAACCACGTCCATCTCGTCTGGGCCGAGCTCGTGCTGGAATCGCGATTTCGAGCTAAAGAAAGACCTCGATCACCATGGATGCATGCGTGAATGCGCATCTGTGATTTTCGCACAGGCAGGTGGGTCTTTGCGATCTCAAATATTCTCTCACCGCAATTAGTCCGGCTTTGTTCATCGTTCTCCTTTGGCTCAACCGATAAACAAAACCCATTGTCTTTTCCGTGATGAGAACAGGCCTGCTCTGCCTGTGCATCGCATTCGCGTCTTGTTCCCTTACCTTATCGAGTACGTTGACATTATCCGCCGAAGAAAAAAATTGTCACATCTTCGCTATGGCTCGCGCCGTCTGAATTGAATAGGCTTGATCTGCTGAACAATAGTTCTGCTTACTTCATTCTGTGCAGCCGCGCACCGAGCCTTCCTCCCGCTTCGCGTAAGTCAGCCTTGATCCACGAGAGAGAAAATGTCCTAGGACCCCATGTCTCGGGCCTGAATCGAACAGGCGGGTTTGCTTTATCCTTCGCGATATTTATATTCTGCGCAGACGCGCACCACGCGTCACGGAGCCTCTCCCTCGAGTCTTTGTAGGTCAGCCTTGTCCGATATTTTGAATACATCCTCCGTCTACTAAAAAACGCAAAAAGTCGCCTCGGGCCTGAGTCGAACAGGCTTGATCTCTTTTGCCATGTGCGCAGACGCGCACCAGACGCTGCCGTTGCGCTACCACTCCCTTCATAAGCCAGCTTTGTTCCAACAATTTGGATCGATCTCCGTTTGCGAGACAAAAGCGCTAGTCGTCGCCCCAATGGCTCCGGCCTGATTCGAACAGGCTTGATCTGCTTGAAAACTTCTTTATTTTTATTTTTTATTCTGCGCGCCAAGCGCTACCTTCACTATCTTCGTCAAGCTGTATGGTGTATCCAATATTTTGAATTGATCTACTGAAACAAACACAAGATGCTCCTGTCAGGGACACAATTCTTCTGCGTTGCCGACAATCGTACAAGCTCATTTTATCGTGAACCACACCTTCCAACGCAGATCTGCGCCCGTTCGCGTTTTTTGTGGGTCAGACTCCTCTCCCTCTACGAGGAGCAAATCCTCTGAGGCGCAACACGATCTTGCTCACGCGATTAGACTCTCATTTCGCGTCCAACAAAATAGGAAGCATTGTTTCAGCATAAAGACACAGTGGGAGCTTGAAGCCCGCACAAAGAGACGTTCCAAACAAAGAGAACTCAGAAGAGGAAAGAGCACCGCCACTAATGTGGCGCGGGCCGGGTCCCGGCATTCCGCAGCCCTTCTTTGTTCTTGACCTCAACGATGTCCCGTTCCGTTTCGCTCTTCTTCATCATCCTGCCAGTATAGTATTTCTTGAAAGCTGGATGATATCAATCGATACAACCCGCAAACATCCTACGTTTCTGGTCGTATGTGTCTCAGCGGAACCCGATGCGCCCAATCTCTACCCGTGTTCAACGCGTGCTGTTATATCCCAACAAAGACAACTCTGCGTATTGGATGGCTGTCCTGGAAACCCACAAAGACGTCTTTGTCAATAAATTATCCCTGTTCGGCGCCAAGTCCCTTAAAAGCCCGCACGATTCAACAGTACTCTCCCACTTCTCCACTCATTTACATCGCCCACGCAGTTCTGCGACCTGCTCTCCGCTTTCCCTCCAAATTGATTCTATCCATCTTCTCTCATGATTCCACAAGTCGATATGCTGAAAAGACACGTCGACGAGGCCCCCGGACAAAATGCGGTATTTGCGCCCTCGTAGACCAAGCTAGTCCCACACTCATGACGACATTTCCCCTGAAGTACAGCCAGCGGATCGACCAGCTCGAGAGCGAGCTCCTTCTTCAAACGCACCGTGCGTCCGAGGTTGGTTTTAGCCTACGTGCTTATCCCATTCCATTCATTATATCACAACAGCTACAGACCAACGGTACTGCGCTGCAGGAGCCCATCATGAACTGTATGCGTGCCATGGCTAAAGACGTGGAGGACCTCAAAGTGGTACGTCGTTATCTCATCATCTTACCTTCTCGGATGACGTATCTAAAATCTCCACTTCGCGTCCAGCTGTTGCAGGAAGCCCGAGCGGAGGGCGAGGCTATCGAATCCGCACGGAAGACACTGGAAATCGCGCATGCTAAAGTGAAGCAGCGAGAGCCCCTGAAATCGGTGAGCGGCCTCGATAATCTCTCTAGCGCACATCTCATTCTGTCAGATTCTCCCGAATACCGAGCCCGTTGCGAAGGGAAGTCAGGTGGACCTCGATAATGTGCGTACATTATGTGAATGTGCTTTCAGCTAAAGCTCACTGAATCCGCCCTTGCAGTCGTGGGTCATCATTGCTAATCTTCGGGCGAGCCTCCGAACTGTGGCAGCCGATGTGGCCAAGGTCCGCACAAGCTTATTCTTTGCGTTTCACTGTAGACTAACGTCATTTGGAGCAACATGAAGGGGCCTTACAGATTAAAAATGCACGCATTAAGGAGCTCGAAGCGGTACTCATTCGCCCATTCCTCATCTCATTTCATTTAACATACTTATAGGAACAGATCGTCCTCAGGGCTCAAATGACGGCTGGCCCTTCTTTTGTGAGTAATTAGATTCTTTCGTCGGCGGGAATGCTAAGATCATTCAACCAGTCGGGGCGGACGAAAGATCCGCGCAAGGTAAGAAAGCCGTGTACTAATCCCAAATTCAGTCTGATGGCAATTCACCGGGGCAGCGATCATGTCCTTCCGATGCCCCAATTGAGAAGTACCAGGATATCATGTCATCGATTCCCATCCCACGCGACCACCCCAATCACAAAGGGTTGCTGAAGCCGATTTGGGATCTCTACGAGACAAGTGATTACCTCAGCGTCCGTATTCGCCTTCCCTTCCATGTTCGAGGAAGATGCTTATAATACTCCCTCTCAGGGCATCACCTTTGTGAGGTCCGTGCATTTTACACATCACTTCCCCAGTTCTAGAATTGACAGAATATGCAGGAAGACCAGGGAATTCTTCGGCCTGCAGAGCTGGATCGGCGGCGGGTCCTCTCCTGCAACCCGCTTCCACGCGCTCCTCTTCGTGCCGACATCCCAAATCCACGGCTCCACAGTGATAAATCCAGGTTTCCCCACCGCGACATCGCGCCCTTTCCCAGACCTCGAGAATCTCGTCCAGTCAGAATTCGAGCTTTTCACTCGCCTGCCGGCCCAAGGGGACATATACTATGCGGGTGTATACGTCCTGCGTCGTCTCCGCGAGGCTGGGGACGACATTTCCGAACTCCCACCCGACGTCGTGAGCCTCTTTCCTTTTATCCTTTTATACACAACATCTTTCCGTTTGTTATTCTGGAAACTAATGAACCACCATCCAGAGCCATGCGGCGCTCGTCAAACTCGCGGGGGCGAGCGGTCGCCAGGAGCAGATAGTACTGAAACTTCCGCACGGCCTCCCGGTCGAATGTTGGGGGCTAGAGTGCAGAGGATTCAACTACGACTTGTACCAGCAGCTGCGGACGCGGTTCAAGACAATACTCCAGCAGCGGCAGGTGGATGGCCCGAGATACCCGCAGGTGCTGGAAAAGCCTGAGGCCTCGCAGCGGCTGAAGAACACGTAGCTCGTATTTTTTATTGCTAACCCACATTATAATCACTTACGCTAAGTAGAATGCCATGTATAGATAGTCCTTCTATAACTTTTGTTTATTGGTTCTGTTTCTATCGTGTGCCCTTTTTTTCTTTCTTTTAGTGGAGCGTTATGGTCTTTGGACAGGTGACATATGGTTAGCGCATGATACACGTCGACTTCTTAAACCTGCTAATGCAGTTCCGAGGGAAAACAAGACCTTGTGTCCTTCAGGACCAAGGTATTGGATGATCTTCTTTTTGCTTCTTTTCGTCGCCTGAAAGATTGAAGGTCGGCGGAATCGAACACTGTAAAAAACGCGGCGTCTTCCGTTTGCCTCGATTAGTGCTCCCCATCCGTTCAGCTCCCCTTGCTCGAATAACAGAGGGATAGAGTATTTTTCTCCTCATTTTCATTTGCAGGGATACGAGGAATCGATATATACGAACACCCATACGGGACCAAAGTGCCTGTCAAATTCCCTGACTATTCTAACTTCGAGAGCTGAAGGACTGGTCGATTATTCTGACTTCGAGAGTACCCGAAGGATTGGTTAATCCTCGGTTCCTCTGAGCATCAAGCCATCTCAGCCAAATCCTAGCCAGATAATTGGAATTGCACCCCTCATGCACGAATTACTGTATAATTCTTTGGTAGCATGAAGCGGTTGAAAACCCCCGGCGAGCGATTACCAAGAAAGAACAAAAGAATTATTATGGTGTAATGTCAAGCGTAGGTATAATGTAGAGCATGGAATATTTCATTGCGACCCACAACGTCCCCCACGATGCGCGAGCGGTCGAAGGCGAGCGTAAAAGTGATCTACGGGAATGGCCATAGGCTCCATCGTAGCGGCGCGTCTGCGACTACGAACTCCGCTCTGGATAGGTCCCGCATCAGGATCGGGCTTGAGCGCAAGATTGGTAGGGTACGCACTCCGCGGCTTCAGAGCCGACTCGTCGTCGTCCCGGGGGCGCTTTCTCAGCATCTTCTCTGTAAAGTGTCAGTTGTGTACAACTTGAGGGATTAGGGAGTGAAATAGACACACTGGGAAGCGCGGCCGGGGTCTTGGGGGCAGCTGTGGAAGGAGTAACAGCGTGAGCAATGTGTGGTTGTCAAAGGACGCCAAGACATACCCTTGGACTTCGGTTTGTTTGACCTCGCGACCGGCTCATCATCGGCGGAGTCCTCCGATGCTGAGGCCACCCGCTGTCTGTCGGCTGGAGCCCTTGGCACCCTGGCTGTGAGGCGTGAGTGCAGGAAATTTGTGCGTCGAAGGTTGGAGAACTTACTTAGCTGTTTCTTTTTCAAAGGTTTGACGTCGACTTCTTCGTATTCAGAGCCTTCTTCCTCAGAGTCGGAGTGCTCATTGCCTCGGGCCGTGCCCATCATCTCCTCTATGAGTTCACGCGCCTCCACTATACTCCCCGTTGCCCCGACGAGCCTGCGCACGAGCTCCGAAGCACAGCCCGTATCAGCCGCGATTCGGGCAACATCACCTTCGATGTCATACTGGTTGGAGGGGCGGTGCGATTCAGTAGAATCCCACAATGTCCGAATAGTCAATTACCTCAGCCCTTAAATATGTTGTCTTCGTATTCTACTGATCTTATGTGGAAGAAAACGGAGTAGTGTGATGGAGCCATACCTTGGGCGGGAGTGTGAGCGTGACAGTTTTCGTCTTCTTCTTACGTGCGGGGGGCTCGTCATCTAATATAAAAGAAATGACGATGTGCGATAAAAAAACATGCAACGTTAGACCACCAGAGAGCCGTCGTACCTCCTTCATCGGCCTCGTTCCTCGTCGACTTCGATTTGGGGACCAACGTCAGTCTGCGGAAATGCATAGCAAAGGTTCAATATCGTCGCCACAGTAAAGTCCAACCCACTTGTGGTTCAACCTCCCCTGCCTCAAAATTCGACCGTCTAGGTCTTCCATGAGACCTGCCCTGCGCTGCCACGCATTGGCTTTTCTCAACCGGCTCCATTCATGCGGCTCAGCGGCCTATCGCAGCAGTGGCGTCAGCAACAGCGGTACGTCTCGCGGAATCACAAAACGGTACCTCGGGTCCCAACGGCTTGTACAATTCTGACAACTTCGGATCTTGATAGATACGAGAGGGATGTGCCAAGAAATGTATGATATTCGCGTCATCTACGTCAGAAAATCTGCGCAGGAAGTCAGGGGGGAGTAAATGAGCAACGAGCGATACCCACCTTGCCATTGCACAACGTCGTGGTGGGTGACAAGAGGAAATTGTTTTCGCGTTGCGCTGATTCTGCGGCGAAGGCTTCCGAGATCACCTCGGAGATTAACGGTTTGATGAATCACCACCCCTTCCCTTGATTTTGCCGCGGACTTGCATCTCTTCTGCAAGGAGACGAGAATTCATGAATATCGGGAGGAGGAGGAACTCAGAGACCCATTACCTTTAAATTGTGCAGTCTAGTATACTCCTTGTTGTTCCCCGCTCACTTCCGTCCTCAAGTCCTCCACCGTATTGTGCGATGCAGACCGGAGACCGGGGTATTATGTTTTGATGTCGTGACATTCAATGGACAACGTCAAATCGAGGAGAGCGGCGGTCGGAATCGAATTTTGTACATCTGCCCTGAATGGCCCTTTGAGAATATCACATTCTGCCGAACACGTACAGTTACATTGTGTAGTGACACGTCAAATCGAGCTATCACGCCTGATTCACTGCTCGTCGCATGATTAGTGATATAGACCCTCTCGAAGATGGTACAGACACTCACTAAACTCTGCTGCCCTGAGCTCCTGAGAAACTCAGCACCAGAATGGCCTTGCACTCATTATTAGTACACCGATGAATTCAAATTTAGATCATTTACATCCCCGTCTGCGATGGCCGAGGTCCAAAGGACCCGACAACGATCAAGCAACTCCATCTGTGCAGGCAAGTACGCCTCGTGGTAGCAAAATTGAGCAAGGCCACATACCATATTTGCCTCCGTTCCTGGCAAAATGACGTGTCGCCCACGCCTCGATCTCCGGAAACGCACGCCAAGCTTTCGCCTTGTGCGCCTCCCAATTCACCTTGATACATTTTCGACACTGTTTCGACGGCGTGTTCGTATCCCCTACGGAAAAGGTATGCTGGCATCGTGCAGGCGACAAAGTAGGCGATATTCGGGCAGCAGCGACGTCGTGGATCTGGATAGTCGGTTGGTATGGCTTGCGCTGCAACTTGTTAAGGTGATATGAGGGGATCAAGATGTCCTGTTAAGGAACACGTTAGCCGATTTAATGCATGTGAAGGGGTCGCAAGGGGTGGCTGAGATAGCATCCAAAACTGACCTTCCCGGAATGCTGCCTCGGTGGGTTGTGGTTTGGGGATTTCATATACAAAGCATGTCTGAAAACCCAGTGCGAGTGAGCGGGATTCGAGGTATATTGACTCAGACGCCCGTTAGCCAGATCGAGCCATCTTCCCGTGAGCGCAGCACGCAGAGAGTTTCGTGGTAGTGAGGGATGACGCGCAACTTCTCACGTCGATTCTCCGCTGAATGTCTTGCACTCGAAAGATCCTGTCATACTGGCAACTGCGCAGGGGATCACGAGTGGGTGTTGGCGGCAATCGCTGACGGGTTTTAACTTGAAAGATTCTACGAGACTGGCGGCTGCGCAGAGCATTCAGAGTGAACGCTGGGTTGTGGCGCCGGCGCCTGGGAATCAGTGGGAGAGGCTCTAAATAGTTCCTCCCAGTCGGGGGAATTCTGAGAGCTGTGTCAATGGTAAACATGGACATCGAAGGGTGATGGCGTACAACCGCGGGGCGAGATGCATTTTCGGGAACTTCTCGTCTGGACGCCTGGGAATCTGGATGCCTGCAAGTATATTGTATCTTGAACTTGAATCCATTTGGCACGAGCAGAGGTGGGATATGGTATAGTCGTGTTGGTGAGGAAAACAAAGGCCGACGGAGGAGTGTGGCGTTCCTTTGCCTCAATACTCGATCAGCACCGCATTGCGAGGACTAATTCAAACCAGCGGGAAATATTGAAGACCCAGTAATTCGAGGGTTGCAGGCAGATAAAAGCCAAGGCAGCGTAGAACCAGCGCGGGACCAGCATAGGAAACGAGGTCGACGCCGGGATATGACTCGGGACTTGATTTCCTCATCTCGTTAGAAATCACAGCGAGTCCGCCATAATGAAATTACATGAGCAGAGACGTCGACGGAACACTTTCATTGGCGTCGTTCTTGTCTAGATTTGGCGAACTCCGTCTGAGTCAGAGTTGCCGGTGAAGTCTTACACCATCCAGAACGGTAGAACCATGAAACCGGGAACGAGCAACTGTGGCGAAGCGTACCCAATCTAAAATGTCGAAGAACTTTGAGAAGCCCTGGCATAGTGAAATGGACGTCCCAACCTCGAGCGATGGCCTTGCGAGGAGAGAGGAAGCCGGAATTGCCGGAATAGCCGGAAGTCCCACGCCTGCCACCGGCGCCAAATCTCAGCGCACAGATCATTGGCATACACATACTTGAGTGACATTTTTCTTTTCTCCAGCCATCACCGATAGCCATGGTACCCTCCTAAGTTCCACGGGATTTGTGTCACAAGTTACGTGATTAGCCAAAATTTCAACCTTCGGTTCAACCTCACCGCAGAATTCGTCTTCTCCAAGTCTTCTCACGGATCCCTTAATAGTGGCTCCTCGTTGCATTTTAACTTCTCGCTGATCGCCCTCGAATTCGCGTTAAGCTCCCCATCAAGACCGCTCTCCAAAAGGGCATTGATGATATCTCCCCCTTCCCCGAGATGCCCCCGTCTGCCCAAGGTATGTTATCCAGGAGCGATCGCGAGCGGTTTGTATTTACGCGCGCTTCAAGCCCCGCATCGTACAGCGTGCATCCACTTCACTGCTCCGGGGCTGGAAAGAGTATGTCGAAAGACTCCCCTTGCCAGAAAACCGTCCCGCATATCCGGTATATCATGTTCACCCCGTATATATCCTCCAATTCTTGCCTTCTAACTTCCATTTCTCACAGGCTCGCCTCCGGATGAAGACTCGACTCGATCCTTTATAGCTGAACGGTGAACTCAATTATAATATATATAACGTGTTCAACTTCCCTGGGCGTCAACTCCGAGTTGGGGATGCACACGTGTTCGTTGTCGAACCCTGCTCCATCTACCTGCCCAAGCGCAGGCAATGGTAGATGTCACCCCTCACTACAGCATATCAAGGCCGCGAAATTGAGGTGTTGTGGACGAGGTCCGACGGAAGTATAATATATTTGAGAACATACAAGGTCACCCGCCTTGGATGTGCACAAGGCATTGTGGATCAGTTTTTGAGTAGTCGTGATTGAATATATACGTTCGCTCGCCGCTGATATCTTTCTGAAATCGCAGAATGCTTTGGATTTGCCGCAGGGACTTTACGCGGCGCTGCGCGCGGTACAAGACATCGAGGTCTCCATGGATAGCTCCTCAATTTTGGTCTTGTAATACCTGAAATACTGGGCAGATATGTATCATTAATGACCTCGACTGTCCTCCAGCTTGCTCGTATGTCTACAAAAATTCCGTCGCGCAGAGTAATTTGGGTCCCAGACGTGGCAACCGAAAAATACGGCGTGGTTCTAACATCAAACTTCGCCGAAATGCCGCGGTACCGTGTGAACCTTCCCACAGCTGACTCGCACCAGCGGCCACTTTTTGGGTCCAAAACCCTGCCGGTGCCGCACTGCGACTCGAGTACTGCCTGTCTTGCAGTAATGAACCTCTCCGGAATTCGCATTTCAATTTCCTTTCGAGGCCCATCTATTGAGAATCTCCTTACTCACCCTGCAGATTTCCTGACAGTGCTTCCTAAGTGCTGACGCGGTGTGCCATCTCTCTCCTCGTAATATGCCTAAGACCAGTCCAGAGTCCAGACAAACGGGGAAGCTACCACAACTTCAAGTCAGTCTGCATCCCGATGTACTCGTGCATAGATGTACTGCCGAGGAGGACAAGTACCTAATCGAAGTCCTCAGGATCCATGACAAGCTGGGCACCCGGCGCTTTAGGAAGACACTCTTCGCTGTTCTGGGACACAGAGTATTTCCCAAGGGCCTCTCGTGAATCTGAAGGTGTTTTCTCCTTCTCTTTTACTTTATTTCTCTCAGGCATCCGACCAATTCGCGTAGAGTCGTCGCCGCCGGTGGAAATCCTGGATGGCGCAGTACAAGAACAGATTCGTATTCGAACGCGCGATCAAGCAGTACACTGCGCACCGTCCCGCTGAGGTGAGGTTATCTCTAACTCTGTCTCAACCGTGCATTTCGTTGATTATGCTGCATTATAGATACACGTGCGTCTGCCAACTGCCCCGCCTCTGATCAAAACTATACCGAAGTCCAACACGTCGACCGTAGAATTGAGTGTAAGACGTTGGATTTGCCGGCTCATGCGTCGATAAGCTCACTTGATATAGACCCCCACTCAAGTCTACCCACTCAGCCTCAAGGTTCTTTCAGCAACAAGGTATGCACGCTGCCACAAACCATTCTTGAACCTTCTGTCTCAGTGTATACACGGGGAATCGCTCTCGCAAACCTCAAATCGGAGTCGCATCTCGATGCGGAACAAGCCCCGCGATCCGTGACCTCTCCCGGTGAGTAGGATCCTCCGTGGTTGGATATTTATATTTTAATCCAATCTCACGCGTAGCAGAGATACCACCGCGGCGAGCTCGCCCATCAAAGTTATCCGCCACAAACGAACATGATCTCCACCCTCACCTCCGTTCCTGCGCCACTGGGAACCAGCATTCACACTGGATTGTCGGCCGCATCGATTTCCCCTCCGCGAGGCGCGACGAGCCTTAAGCACGTCGCTGGCAACAGCGATCCTGCCCTAACAAAGGCCCCGGTGAGCCTTCCTTCCAATTCCCCTGTGCATCTTGGTTCTCATCTATTTAGTAAGACGCCCCCCGCGGATGACACGGACACGGCCTTACGACCGAATCACAATATTCAGGCAGCGAAAACCCAGGCAAAGATGCACCGCAGGCTCCGGCGCATGGCCCGCTGGACCAAGACCTTCTCCGTGAACCGCACGTGGGTGGTATACGCGCAGATGGGTAGCATGATAGCATCAAGCGGACACGGGAGCTGCTGGAGGGCTGAAGGGTACATATATAAGTACGGTGCTAATGCAAATCCATCGCAGAGGATCCAGACGCTGCCGCCCGCGCGCAGGCGTACGGGCGGAGGTAATCTATGTAGATCATGTGTGGGCGGTGTACGCGCGAACGGGGTGACACAGACACGAGAAATCTTGGCTACGATGGAGAGTGCGGTGGATGAGGAGGATGTTCTCAGGAAAGTCAAAAAGTTGAATACATCATGGAGGAGAAGACGAGCAGCGGTATGTTTGATCGTGGTTCCATGGTGTGTAGACTGGTGAACTCTGATCAACTTGTTGCAGACTCGTCTCCGAACAAGTCCAAGAAGAAAAAAGAAGGAGACGTGCAGTGCACGACCATGGATGAGAAGAAGTGTAAGGCATGTACACATCTATCTTTCCAAGTTCTATAAAATGATCATGGACCTATGCCCGTAGTAGGATTTTAATTACATAGTGGAGTCCACCTTGAATATCCAGAAAGTTGCGCGACGCGGGACGTTTGGTTTCTGGCCTGTGGATTTCCTTTTTGAATGTACACTAGTCCAGAGTATGTACACAGCGTCGCCTGGTGAATCTAATTCCAGCGGGGTTTTTTTTGTTTTGTTTGTTCTGTTCTTCTCGTGCGGGGAATGGAGATGGACATCCACATTCTTGGAAAGAGGCGTGCAGAGTAGTTACCCCCCTCATTGCATTCATTTACGCAAGCGGTTCACATTGGTCTGGTTTTGAAAATATATAGCGGGTGCTAAGACTGAATACTGGAGGTGGTGGACCTCCCAAGTATCATAATGCCACGTCTCGCACGACAAATCTAAAATTCTCGAGATACCACTAGTGAAAACGGATATTTGGATGCAACAAATGATCAAAGGAAGTCATAGTGCGCATCGATAAAAAAGAAAGGCCAAGCGGTTTGAAGACAATGTATCGAGGTCAGCGCTATACTCGCAAGTCAGGTACGTCTTTTCCGATGAGGATGTTCAGGTTCACCTGTCGTTCTAAGTCAGAGGCCACTTGCTTTCATCTGCATAAGTGAGTTCAACCTTCAACCCCTGCGCAATGAGCTGGCTAATTTAGCCAGAATGATATCGTCCCGGAGCCAGTCGTATTCGAATGGATCTTCATCGACATAAAGTTGAAATAACAACAATTTAGTGGCATCGGGGTCAGATGGGTTCCGCCGCACACGTAGAAGATCAAGTAGGGGGAGGTAATTGTGATCAGCCGTCTCCTCGGGGTAATGGCGGAGGCCGCGGAGGGTAAAGGTCCTAAGACGAGGAAGAAGTGAAGGGTACTTGGTCATCTGTTCCACTACAGCGGGAAGTAGAGTCTCCACATCGATGGCTAATGACGTGAGGGACGGGACTGCTCGTAGACAGTCTATGAATTCTTCTCGCTCGCTTTCTGCGTAGTCGATGGCGAGGTGTTGAAGTACGCATGATGAGCATGCAAGAAATGAGGCCAGCTCGGAACATATCAAATGAGGTTCCAATTCCAGGCGGCACAGTCCAGGGAGCTTCAAGGAGTCCAAGGTAGATGTCACAGGTGTCTGCGAATCACAGACAAGTGTGAGCGACTGGAGGTATGGCGCTGTCGTC
This sequence comes from Mycena epipterygia, assembly GCA_029281465.1. Taxonomy (NCBI): domain Eukaryota; kingdom Fungi; phylum Basidiomycota; class Agaricomycetes; order Agaricales; family Mycenaceae; genus Mycena; species Mycena epipterygia. Next base: position 19,042 of record JARJCQ010000042.1, on the reverse strand, counting down.
ACCGGCTGGCTCCCATCCATCGAGTCATCCTCATCCAAATGAGCTGTGAGATGTAGGAGTCGAGGAAGGTTGTTCAAGATGTTTATGAGGGTCTGGACGGATAGCACCTCGAGTGCAATGGTGTTCAAAAAAGGGTAGTGCTGAAGATCCGAAACCGACGGTAGTACCCTACAGATATTAAGGTCACATAGCATAGGGGCGTTTTGAAAAATGGAAATCGAAGACTCGGGGGCAGGCGTCAAACTATTACTACTATGATATATATCGAGTCGTCGTAGGCGGGGGAAACTGGTGGGGTTTTGTCGAAGAGAATCAAAGTCTGCGGAAGAAAGCCTGAGATCGAGGCGCTGGAGTTGGCTAGAAACCGGGAATATGAGGGAGAGTATCTCCCCAGGGAGTGCCTCATGTGACAGTGAAATGAGCGATAAGGAAAGCGGATGTCTTTTTGCGCGGGAAGTCCTATTCTCGAATAAGAGCTGCAATCTACGAATTGCAGACGTTGACGGATGTATTTTTGGGCTCAAGTCGATAGATATAGAGCTCCAAAGTGCACATGTCGATAGGGAAATATCCTTTCAATGGCTGCAGACCTGTGCCAGCATGAGAGGGGGCTCGGAAGGAGAAGGTCGCACAAATCCGTCGCTGGGCAGACATTTGACGAAGATATGGGAGATGATCTCGGTTGGGAGTGTGAGGACTGGTGTCAGCACAGCGGCTCGTCGGGTTATTATACGACTGAGGCGATTGAACGACAATAGAGGATTCGAGTTGGGGTCGGGTTAATGCGACGGGGGGAGCAACTGGAGGGTAGACAAGGATAGTATGAGGCACTGTCTAGGGTACAGGGCCTATATATACTAAACGATCATAACTGCCAAGTAACGGAAAGGGGGTTTCCAGGGATAAATGAGACGGGTAGGGGTTGAGGAGAAACCGATCATAGCTATACGATCGGGTTTTAAGGGTTAATGCGGAATAAATGAAATAACCCGAATCATGACAACTGGGTAGATGACAAGGGAGAGTTCGGTCTCTAGCTCGCGTTGCTGTGTCTTGAGCACTGCAAGGGCTGTTTTGTGTCGCAAGATCGCCGCTTCGATCATCAAGTTGATTTCGTCCAGCTTTTTGCGAAGGTGTGCAGAGGGAGCTTCTTCATTCCTGGATGTGGCTATAGGATGCCTGCTGAGGGCGCCATTGTGGTGACCGCATTTTTCGCAGGTGTGGCTCATGGCAGAAGTGTCACATCTGTGACGGCGGTGACATCGGATCGCACCACTCTGATGTTGGCCCATCTGCCCTTGGAAGCTCTGATGAATGCATGGGCGGTGGAAACTGGCGGCGAGCAGACTTGCAATTTTAAACCTAGGGTTCTTTTTTTTTCAACTTCAGCCGTGCATTTTCATCTTATGCAATCCACTCAGACGGGTTGTGCATGACCAATGCATGACTCACGAGTGGGGATCCACAGTGGGCTCCCGATCGTGGTCCAAGATAAGAGTCTAACTGAAATGTCCTTCACATTGCCGTTGGGGAACTTAGAATGCAGCAATTGAATCCCGTGCGATAATTGATAGAACACTAATTCCTTGATCGCAGGAGTGCGAGCATAAGGTATCACCACTAGCATTGTGAATTGGTTGGCTGAAGTTTCGTTCAACCCACATAACCACAAAAGTCTGCGTAGACCCAAGTTAGATAGATTCCCACAGACACTAATTTTCGAAAAAAAAACAACGAAAACCAAGCTACGTCGCAGATCAGAGATACGCGAAAGCTGTAAATTCGGCACTCACCAGAAGGCTGTATTAAATGGAGTATTCAACACTCTGAAAGAAGAATTGCAGATCTCCGCTCACTTCCAACTCGCGGAAGCGCATCGCCACTGCAATATCCAACTCCCGACCCTCGTCGGGGAAAGTGCGTATTTGACAGTTGAACGGCCCACCTGACCACTATCCGAGACGTGAAAGCACCATCGCTAAAAGGACAGCGTCGTCGAATTGGAAGAGGGATGTGATGCGGACAGAGCCCAGGCTAGGCGTGAGGCACGCTACATCGGGAACTCACATGAGGCGTTGGAGGAGAGTGTCAGTGATGAGGACTTCGTCCTCTGTATCGTCATATGGACTTGCAATGGACTAGTGGTCTCCGAATGTTATCTGCATCAGGGAAGGAAGGTCGGGGAGGCACTGGATGAACTCATCCTCCGTGATGACTGCGTCCGAGATATTAAGGAATTTGAGATGGGTGCTGAATGACGAGTGGGCGGAAAGGCCGAGGAACTGGGAATGGGACCACGAGAGCCGTTGGTATGGATACTGTGCGGAGGGGAGCTCGAGTTCGCGGAGAGTGGGTAGTGTGAGGCACTCAAACATTTTTCCCAGAACACGGCCGGTTGACTCCTCCAATGGACTTGGGAAGAGTTGAATGCAGAGCGTAGCAATTTTGGAGTTGATGGGTGGGAAAAGGCCTTTGAGTGGCTCGAAAGGCGCTATATACTTGAAGTGACACTGAAGCTGGAATCATGCGGTCGCCGGCAGCTCCAGCATCACTGTCATGGGGGCTGCTGTCCTCCAGAGCGGGTTGCTGATCGACAGGACGGTTTGTAACTGTGAGAGGGGTAGGCTCACGATATCTGTAACTGCACCACTGCACATGAATTTCTTCAACTGTGCCGCATTTTCGCAGGCAGGGAGCTGAGCGTACAGCATGTTATGACTATTCAGTTCGAGACCTTGCAATAGAGGGAGCCGGTCGTGGACTGCGGACAGAGAATCTATCAACTGCAAATTCCCACTGAAAGTGACATCACGCTAGCGCTTGGAGGAGCTAGCGAGAATTTCGAGAATATGATTGCAAGGCTGGTTCCTACACTTGACTTGGAGGGTGAGTGGTGAATTCCTGCGAGTTCCCATGGCTAGTGTGTGCCAGCGGGAGCAGATTTTCGATATCTGTAAGAGTCGATATCGCGCAAGCTGTTTGATCTCCGATGTGCTCTGGTCAGTGCTGTGCATAGATGGAATATTTCCACAAGTACTTTGGCGGGCAGTCTGCAGATTGGAGCTACAACACCCCAACATGCATGGTATGTGTCCAGGAGGGCGGTGCAATCGCTGGTGGCCTTAGCTAGCGCTGACTTGAGTCTACCAATCCCGTCATTGTGTCTGGCGATTTCAGTGGGTGCTAGGTTGGTGCTAGGATTTGATCTGGGCGACCTCGTTATCGGAGGGGAAGTCACCGGAGTGCAGTAGCTCTTTTACCCGGGCGTTTGCGCCAGAGTCAGCAGGAGATCTACGTTGGGAGGGACACTTGTCATGGTGGAAAAGAGAAAACGAAAACAAATAGCAGACAAGTGACTTTCGGCTGCACCTGAATCAACATAATTGTTTGGTTTGAGGCTTTCCTTGAATCTCAGAAATATGCTGGGTCAATTGAACAGGAATAGCATGTTCGCCGGGTGAGTTGGTCGGGGGATCTATTCTACTGGAAAAGACCGACACGGTCACGGACTCACGGTACAAATCCCATGTGTTATAAATAGTGCTGGCCAAAAATACGATACGGTCAGATATATTTTGGATATATCCAAAAAATATGAATATGATACGGACTTGTGCCACCTCTCCAGATATGAATACTCCCCAATACGATACGATACGATACAGATATGATATGATATGGGTTAGGCGTATTCAGATATATCTAGATAAGATAGGCGTCATGCGCATCCATCAAGTCACATGCCATCACAGCGTGACACCAACTCCCGCCCTTACTAGTCGGTACTATTGGGATGGGAAGCCAAACTAAAACCATAGATGTGCTTAGTTTAAGCAAGGGAACAATCCTATGGTCTCAGATTTTTGATAACTGGTCTCAAAAAAATGTTTTTCACTGATTTTTAGAAAAGTGCCCAAAACATCATTTGCATTCCAGCGAGACAGCTTTACATTTTTATTGTCAAAATTTCGCGCTTCCATATAAGGAAACCCTAACCCTAAGTAAGATCACGTGCTCACCAATCAAACACCCTCTTTCCTCCTACATTTCGTGTCCACGCTCGTCTTCCTTTGGTTTTTCTCTGTGTAATGGGGTGTGGGTAGATGTAGAAGACCAAAATACAACTCATATGATAAATTTTGTATGTTTTGCTAATAGATCCCCATCTCAATCACCCAGAACGGCCCATACCCTAAATTTACTTCACTGCATTGTGAGGTAAACATCTCCAAGGCAGAGGTAAGTTATATTTCCATATATATACACTACAGGTGCAAAAACACTTAACTTTACATCTTCAAGTTTTACAGTTAACCCACTCTGGGTCGAGAACATTAGAACAAAGTTTCCGAGGCCAAGATCTTGATTTCTGGACCCTTCACACAGTAAAAGACTCAATTTTAAGAACTCTTTTCTTGCTAGGAGGATTTCTAGGCAAAAAGACCGTTGTTTTATTTTTTGGAACCAAAATTTCGCGCTTTCCCACGTTACTGTCACGCATCAGTCATTTTCACGTGACTTGATGGATGCGCATGACACCTATCTTATGGTCTTGAAGTTTTTGGTCATGTCTGAGCTTAAATACCTGTTGTAGGTCTTGAAAGGTGCTTTATATACAACATTCTAATCCACCCCCAGAACACCTGATTATTGCATGCAATTCAAAAAGGGTTTTGTCCTCGCCGGATTTAGCCGATGATGGGATCACTCACTCACCTTTCGGCTCCGGCTCACAATATTTCCACTTCGTCGTTGGGCGTGGTGTGCTGTTAAATTTAGTTGAACCTATAGGCCCCAACAGAACACCCAAGCATACTTCTGCCTCATAAATGGAATGGACCAAACTAAGCATTTCTGTCAGCACCGCCTCCGCGCCTAACTTGGAATTTTTGGGTCTGGGACCCATGTTTTGTGTGCATTGGGTCAGTGAATGTTATTATCAAGGAAGGTTTGAAGTTGAGACGCTGAAAGGGCAGAAAATACACTGATTTTGTCAAGATTAAAGCAACATAGAATATATCTGGATATATTCAAAATATGTCCATATTCAACCATCTGGATACGATATGATATGATACAAATATGATATGGCTCTCCCAGCTGGATATAATATGGATATGGACACGATACGGGATTTTCCGTATCGTATTCATATTTGGCCAGCACTAGTTATAAACATCCGATAAGGCTCTTTGTCAGAACCAGCGACTGCTCTGTTACTTCACGGTATTCACTTCATATTGGCCCACCAGCTGGTCGCATTGAAAGAAGGGGCAGTGTAATGGTCGCCTTGTCTAAGTCATTCATCACGTCACACTCCTCCTTCTTTCCAACTTCGACCTTGCTTCAACCGCGACAGTGACAAACCATTTTTGCCCAGAGCATTAAATGTGGGATGCACTCCCGATCTCCTCAATTCCTGTTCAGATGCTTCAGAATTCTACCATTACCGAGACCACCACACTGTGGGCAATTACCATAACGGTCAAAATCTAACCGCCACTGTGACGGTTGGTTACTGGTTGCACCGGTAGCCTTTTCTCGGCAGGGTTATCTATGCTGCCTGCTGGTCTCCTGGCTTAATCTCCAGTTAGGAGTTAGTTGCAGCAATTCAAACATAATTTTACAGGCATTGCTACTTATTGTGGGCACCACTGTGCAGTTAATATTCAACGAACTTCACTCAGCAGGCTACAATTTCCCAACTCCGGTGTTCAGTCTTCCTAAAGACAGTAGAACAGTCTATGGAATGGGTCTTGAACCCGATATTATCCGCACAGCTTGCTGTCCAAAATGCTACAAACCATACAATGATGAAATGCCAGCTATATGTCAATGGTGAAGATCACGCATAGCCCACATATGTGGCAGAAGCTTATGGAAACTTCGAAACGTACAAAAGGGTGTAAAGTAGGTTCCCAAATGCCAGTATTCCACACAATCATTTGAATCATGGCTCCGCTTTTTTCTTGCCCAGCCTCAAATTGAGGCTGCCTTGGAGGAATCTTTCCAAAAAACACGTACTTGGTTGGATGAGGAGCCAAATGGTCCAATGCATGATATCCAAGACAGTCCTGCATGGCGCACTCTTCGTGACTATCTATTGACCAAATACCATCTGGTATTTTCGGTTTTTATTGATTGGTTTAATCCATATGGCAACAAAATTGCAGGTGATATTTTGCCCTCAAACAATTTGTATTGTATCTAACAAGCTTTGATATGTAGGCAAAGTTGTATCTGTTGGCGCCATTGTTCTGTACTGCCTGAACCTTCCCATCGAGATTCGCTTCCTGCTGGAGAATGTTTTTATTTTGGGGCTTATACTGCTGGCAGGCTCACCAGATGTTTGGACAATTTCCCACATCCTTCCTTTCCTCACCGAGTGTATCAATAGCTTTGTGGAACCTGGAAAAGTGCTGGAAGCCCATGATAATCCCCAGGGTGTATCCGTTCTTGCACGATGTCATGATTCGGTTCAACTGCCCAGATTAACCTGTGGTAATCCGGCCACGTGACACCCCATCAACTATCGCAAACCCGATCGAGACACGCGATCGCGGTAGTTCCGACCCGTCCCTACGCGTCACAACTACCCCTCTCCGTTCTTGGCGCGTCACTACGCCCCTGCGTTCCTTGATTCTCCTCAGTGTCGCATTTATCACATAGATACTCTCCTGACCATCAAATAGTATATAAGTAGAGTAGAATCTCCCTGTACAGTAGATTCTACCTCGTCTATACTCAGGCTTACCTTGGCTTGACCTTGTTGTTCCCTCGGGTTATCCCGACGCTCTGGATTCTCACCGGTCGCTCATACTACACTGGTTTATACGTCTACCCATTACCTTCCTCTACGGAAACCCCTCCATTGTTGGCTCTCACTGATTTCCCTCGCTCACCCCTCGGATTAGTCCGTCTTGACCCAACAAGGAAGCTATCCGGCTCGTCGTAATCCTCGACAACTGTATCAGCTACTCAGTTGTGCCCAATATCCCCGAACGGTTCTCCGTGTCCTTTCTGGTCAAGTCAACCCGAGCTGACACTGACACACGACCTCTTCCTCTCATTGCAGATTTAGGGACTGCTTGCAAAGTCGCAGGTTATGTGTCGCACAGTGCAGATTGCTTCTGCTCATTCTGTCACATACGGAAAGACCAGATTGACAACCTCAAATGGAACAAATGGAGCTACTGTGATGCCCATATTGTTCATGCCCAGGCTCTTGCCTGGAAGGCATTGCGTACAATCCAAGATCAAAATACAGAATCAATGAAAAATGGTGTGCAATGGACACCTATGCACAATGTGTACACCGGTCCATCATGTTGTGAATTTAATTCAGTTCCAAATCATCATTTGGCAATGCATAATGGAGATCAAATGAAATTCTGGGGACCCCTTGCACTTCTTAGCAAATTTCCAGGAGAACGAATGAATGGGGGATTGGGCAAGATCAAGACTAACTGACATCTTGGTAAGATACAATAATAATATTTGGATAACACATTGTCATGAGCCTCGTACTAGGTGAAATTGATTTGACAATGTTACAACAAATGTGTCGACATTCACTCCTTGAGGGTGTATTGAATGTCAATATTCAGCATGCTGGTCTATCTCCTGTGCCCATGTCCAAATTGGCCCTCATAACTACAGCCGAAAGATCCCTTCTGTTGGAAGGCTCCAACAAGCCTTTTGAGTGGTCTCGAGGTTGCAAAGATTTTGGCCCGTGGAATAGAGCTCACTCGTACTGAGTATGCTTCATTTCTGAAATACTTGTGCACCACTGGACAACCATGGGAGTCTGCATTGAAAATGCCACATGCTGAAGGGGCTCTTATCATGCCCAGGAATGCCTTGGAGCCTTCAGAATTCAAGCTCAATGGGCATATGTACAGCTGTTACAAATCCTATCGAGGCAACAGTGGTAGCCAGTTCAAAATGCCGAAATCAGACAAGCAGGCCACAGGATTCATTCAGAAAATATGGCAAATGCCACTCCAAGGATATCTGAAAACTTTCCTACTGGTTGAGGTACACAGACCTGTTCGCAATAAAGTCCCATTCAACACTTTGGAATATTTGGCAACTGCAGTTGTCGATGCTAGCCCCTCATTCAATTCTGTTGTGATTGAACCTGAAGAGGATGCAGATAAATCCCTCCAGGTGTGGCAGCTTTCATTATTTTCTTTGGTTGACATTAATGATATTGCCGTCGTCGTTTTAGAGTACCATGGTTCAGCATATCAGGCTCCTTTGGGCTTGTATAACTCCAACTCTCTGCCATCTCCACCCGATGAGAAGGCCATGGATCACTTTGAGCAGAACTTTGGCACAGCAGAGGAGATCGACAAATTCCTCTCCACTCTTAAATATAAACACAAAGACGCCAAAAAAGCGGATTCGCCTCTTCCGAAACGACCCACAAACCACCCACAGCTGCAGCCACATAACACGTAATATTATTGCGATAAGTGATGAAGATCTCGACACCATTTACTCCGCCATCATCATGTTGGGAATCATCAATTGGAATCCTGATTCCATATACAACATCGCACATGAACGTGTTGCCATCAGGACCTTCCAGGTGGTGTGTGCTGCGCTGTGGGCGTTGTGAACGTCCTACACCTGGCCCAGCGAGTGTGACAAGAGACGCACGGAAAATACACGCTGAACGATATCTGCGCATCCATATTCGGATACCACCTTACCAGATTGGGAGTCTCGCTAGACTTGTGCTTCGCACGTCCTGTTCACCTTGTCTACACCCGTGTCCACCACCAACCTAGCGCGCTCTACATGAATCCGCCTCTTGCACATTCCGTTCACCACCAAAATACAGTTCCGGTGGAATCACCTCCACATCCGTCGCATATCTCCTTCACCACCGGAATCTCCCGTTTACACCTCTCGCACATACCCCTCACCAGTGAACAACCACCATCGCTCACCCGCTCTTCCCATTCACACCAGCGAACGACCACTTTCGCTCACCAGAAGACCTCGTTCACACCTGCAAACGCACCATTCATCGCCTCGTGTTGCAGCCACAGGGGATGAAACGCGAGGATCCTTGGGCACAAGGCCCGATGTATCGGACATTTTCAAGGTATAAAAGGGAGACATATTTTTGGGCAGTAGTCAGTCAATAGCGGTTTTAAACCCCACCCAGTTCCTCACACACACTCTTGTAAAAACCTCACTCAATCTAATTGACCACACACACACACACACTTGTCCTTCGGACGTTTCATCGCCCTCCCTCGCTGTTGTCTCATCCAGAGCCGGCACACACACACACACTCCGGCTTTATCGCCAGCAGACCTTCCTTCACGAGTCCCAGCACCCTGTAGAAGTGGGAACGATGATAAAGCACTAGCAAAGCGTCTACAATAGACCCTGGCGACGATCGCGCACGAGCTACGCACCGAACGCAGGATATAGTCAATGTCGAAGGATATCTTCACGCTCCTGAAACCACGATCAGAGCATCGAGGGGAACACAGTAAAGGAACGATAGAAGCCCCTTTGGATTAGGCAAGTGGCAGATTAGTGGAATTGCCGGCTCGTGCAAGTACTCTCTTTAAACCTCTCTTTCGCTAACTTTGAACCTCACGTTCGAACACACTATCATTACACAACAAACGCGTCTTTCTCCCCCTATACTTCACGCTCGAATTCGACAATACTAGCCCCTCAGAGGACGATCAAGCTGTTTGCAAGTGAAAAATAACTCACTTCGCAGTACCGCAGTCCGCATCACAGCGCACAGATACAGTCGTCTTGGCCCAAATCTGACAAATTTAATGGATCGGGTCCTGCTTACAGGCTTCTACCGTAACTTTTTCTTCTCTTACATCTTGAAGCTGGTGAAGGCAGAGATGAAAGAGCCGGGCAGGTTGGATGTCCTCATTGCAAATAAAAACACTTATTTGTGTTGTGATATTTATCTACTGATTAATTCAATTTATTAACTGTCATACAGTTGGCAGATGGCAGGACCGTTTATATTCTTGAGAGTGGCTACCCGAAGGCAGTTGGCGAGCTGATTGCCCAAGTGGAATGCAACTCTGACAACGAAGTCACCTACCAGCCTGGCACCAAGCAGGTTATCACTTACCTTCGTAAGAAGAAGAACACGTGCAGTACGAAGGTGGAGATCTGGATACATGGCACAATAAACCTTGGGCGGATTAAGCACACTCAAGCGCTTGGTTTGGCTGCCCAGGTGAAGGAGGAGTGCATCTGCACGGCGGACCTGAACAATGATAAGCCTTGCAAATAACCACTAGTGGAACACGCTAATTTTGCGCCTTTCAGTTGTGTTTGCAATGTATATTATCTTATATCCAGAACTAGTACCGAGACTCAGAGGTAGCTGGTTGGGCCAAGATCACAGAGTAACGGGTCATCAAGGGGGTAATATGTCGAGGTGACTGGCTGCACTCGCCCTGAAACGTGTAAGGGTTTGTATAGTCCGCTAAACATCATGAGTAACTTCATATTAAATTGGGTTATGTTGGGTATAAGCCCAAGTAATGAATTGGGTTGAATTGCAATACCGTTGTGACACTTTAAGGTTGTAGAGATGTGGACATCAGATCAGACAATGACCTAGAACACCGGTCGGACCTTGTTTCGGACTATACTCGACTATACCCGACTATACCCGACGGGCTCAACTATATCCGTAGTTGCCGGCCTGATCGGAGATTCCCAAAGGGTCAGATTAGACTTCTACCAAGAACCCAATTATGGATATAGGCCGTAAGGGGTATCGTTCGAAAGCTGCGACACTATACTACACAGTATAGGGATGCTAGCTGGAGGGGAACGAACGAGGAGTGCAGGATATAGGAATCAATCCTGTATTTGATGTCAGTTTTGGTGGATTGGAAATAAGCTCAGTGCTGACTGAGCTTGTGGTCTTTCAGCTGATTGCTGACTGACACCGGGGACAAAAAGCCATGCATGTGGCACCCACATGCTTAACACGCATGTGGACTGCATGCTGGTGTGACCTGTCACAAAGGGGCTAATCACCTTTGTGGCATCTTTGTTTTTCTTTCAGTCGCCCCCAAAAAACAAAGATGCCACAAAGGTGATTAGCCCCTTTGTGACAGGTCACACCAGCATGCAGTCCACATGCGTGTTAAGCATGTGGGTGCCACATGCGTGGCTTTTTGCCCCCAGTGTGAGGTTCTGTCTTGGCGGATGACTGTAATATGGCATGCTCAAGACTTGCAGCCAATGGCACCGACTGGATTCACTATACCGGATAACTATCCGACGGATACGCGGCTGTTTGACTCATATTTTCTTATATCTTGCTTGTACTTATTTATTCTGGGACTTGTATATAAGTAGTAGGTCGTCACTACTAGAAGAACACAGCATCACCCCACGACTAGTAGGCATACGCTTGCGATTCGGGGCGATCTGGGATCTTCTAGTTGTGCACTACCATATAGAAGGGTGTGGCATCTCGAAATCTTACTTTATTGGATGTATATTTGAATCGGAATTATATGGGATACTAGAACACTGCCTTGGACGTCGGAACTGCTACTAGAACACTGCCTTGGATGTCGGATCGATACGAGAACACTGCCTTGGACGTCGGAATTGCTACGAGAACACTGCCTTGGACGTCGGATTGCTACTAGAACACTGCCTTGGACGTCGGAATTGCTATTTTGGACTATATCCACACACACCACAAACCCCACGGAGTTGTAAACTCACCACACGCTCTTGGGTATTGCGCCTATCGTCTCCGGACACTCAACCTTGCCTTGGCTATTGCCCTGTCACTGTGAAGCATTATAATATCTACCATTTTGGATATATCGTTTTGCGCAAGCAAGCAATATCTCCGCAACACAGTAATCTACACACTTTCTCCTACCCAAAACCTCTCCCTTCAACCTTTTAAAGGCTCTGAAGCAGGGACTGACACTCGTCGGTTTCTACTGGGAATCTTACGTCTTATATCTTGCACTTTGTTGGTTGGTTGCATAGGCTTTTGCTTATATCCGTGAACTTTGTGCTTATATCCGCGAACTTTGTGTTTGGGTATAAACATTTCGAGTTTCCCTACTAGTTTACGAGCACACAAATCAACAATATCACCGGTTCTGAGATTTCACAGCGCCTTCTGGTACCAGGAGTTCGTCTTGACTGGTTTGATCCCGAATATTTTAACGCAATGCTGGCTGCTATGCGCCACGCATACGCGAAGAAGGGAGCTATCGCCCTGCCACTTGAGGGGCACTTGATGAAGAAGGACTGGAAGAGTATGAACGAGACCACATTCATGAAGAAGTACAGGAATGATGTCCTCGCACTGTATGATCTGCTGACTGCTGAGGAAATGGTGCAGGTGAATAAAAACCTCCAATCGGACAATGAAGATGGTGCTTTGGATGATGACGACGAGGAGGGTTCTGAGGATGAGATGGAGCAGGATGAATAATACAATACCATTTGCCATATGCACACCATGTATTTCAAGAATATAATGCATTATGTTCCATGCTACATTCGAGGTAACTACAGGCTGCAGCTCGCAGATGGAACAGGGAGCATGCATGGAAGGGTGCTCGCACAAATGGTAGCACATCTGGGCATGCACTGCTCTCGTGGTACGTGGTGTACGGGTGCCCAAATGCCATGCCTGTGGATGTGAGCTCCAACGGGTGCATTGCAGTGCCATCATGTGCAAGCGTTGGCAACATGCGGCCGTAGCTAGGGTGGAGCAGCTGGACAGGGGATGCAGCCGGATGCACGCAAACAGCAGCGCATCTGGGCATGCGCTGCTCTCGTGGTACGTGGTGTATGGGTGCCCGAACACCACGCCCGTGGGCGCAAGCTCCGACGCAGTGCTTCTGGGCACGTGCTATCATGGTACATGGTGTATGGGTGCTTGAATGCTGTGCCCACAGATACAAGCTCCAACTGCTGTGTCAGTGCTGTCATGTGCGAGCTGACATGCAGCCATGGCTCGGGTGGAGTAGCTGAATGTGGCAGCATGCACAATCCTCTCGTGGTACATGGGTGCCTGAACACTGTACCCACAGGTGCAAGCTCCAATGGGTGTGTCACGGTAGTACCGTCATGTGCAAGCATTGGCGACGTGTGGCAGTGGCTGGGGGCTGGACGGGAGACGCAGCAGTGCATCCAGGCACGTGCTGCTCCCGTGGTACACAGTGTATGGGTGCCCCAACGCTGTACCTGCAGGTGCGAGCTCCGATGGGTGCACTGTGGTGGTGCTGTCATGCGCGAGCGTTGGCAATCTGCGGCCGTGGCTGGTGGCGCAGTGGCTGGACACAGATGCAGAGCTCGCCGGTGCCGCTGCCAAGGGCGTGAAGACCTCGGCCTACACATATGGTGTGGCGAGAAGTGAGGGAGGGGCGTGCGCAGGCACGGGCAGCGGGTGGCGACTTGGATGCGCCAGGGGGGCTGTGGCGGATGTGTGAGGGGGGATGTGCAAGGTGGATGCGTGAGATGGATGCGAGCATGTGCAAAGTGGATGTGCAGGGGATGCACACCACTGTGTTCGTGTTTTCCCAGCGCCTGTGATGGTGGAGGCTGAGGGTGGCAAGTGGGACGTAGAGACCAGCACAGTGCACAGCAAGGGGAGCGGGAACAGGGCTGCAAAGGTGTGGTACAGGACGAGCACATGCCACTGCACCGTGCACCCCACCACCACCGCACTGTGCACCGCAAACGCCGGTGCAGTGGGGTGGCACGCCAGCGACAGGGGCAAGGGCGAGGGTGAGGATGACAAGGCAGGAGTCCAGGAGTGGTGGCACAGGGGCAGACGGGGGGAGACCACGTGCACGCCTGCAAGACGAGCAGCAAGCAGCAGTGGCAGGTTCAGGCACCAACAGTGGAGACCTCACACATGCAAGATCTCGCATCGGTGGCTGTGCCTCCGTGGTGCGTTCCTATGGGGACCAGGCCAAAAAAGAATTGAATAATAACTTACCGGAATGCTGCGGGGATGTGGGCATAGAGCCAATGTACAGGGATGTGGGTATGGGGGCATGTATAGGGACATGGGTGCAGGGCAGATGCGTGGAGACACGAGCGCAAGGCAGATGCACAGGGACGTGGGCATGGGGTGGATCCACAGGGATGTGGGTGCAGGGTAGATGCATGGGGACATGTGTGTGCGAGGATTGTGGTACGACAGGGGTCACTGTGTGGGCGCAGTGACAGCGAGGCCAGCAATTTGTCGTGGTGAAAGAAATGAGTGTTTGGCTTTGATTGTCAAACACTTCTAAATTCCACCACATGCTTGTGGCAACAGATACACCGGAAAAAGCAAAAATTAAGTGTGCCTGCAAACACACCTTAATCTGTTAGAATCATCAGCATCTTCGGCGTTGATGAAAATACACCTGAAACTGCGGGTTTCGGCCCCACCAACTATGCTGCAGGATTTCCCAGAATAAGTTGCAAAATCAGCATAGTTTAAATCTGCAGTTAAAGATGTATTTACAGTGCGGTTGAATATGCACCTGAAAGTTCCTGCTTCAGCCGCGAGATCGGCGCATCTGAAGTTTCACGCGTACCGAAACCAGTGCCGAAAACAATATCATTGGTGGCAGTTTTGGCGCGGCTTAAACCAGCAGTTTCAGCTGTAGTTTCAGTGCATGCCGAAATCGCATCTGAAACCACAAGTTTTAGACGGGCTGAAATTCGTCCGAGGGTCATCCTCGGATGATCTGGGGATGAGCTTGGGATGATCCTCAGACCATCCGACGCATTGGAATAAAATAATCATTGTTCTCAAATATTCTCGGAAAGGGTACGCAAATAACAAATTTCATGTGAGAACAATTGCAATAATATGTATCCACGTTCGCCCTGGAGCTGCACCAGATTGACAAGTAACAACTAGCCACACTCCATGTGCCCCTGCGTGCGCCGCCCCCTCTCCTCCCTCTTCCCCCTCGACGATCCTGACATAAAAGTGGCCCACCTGCACTCATCTTGAAGGCTTATGCATGCAGGTGTGATCAGGTCAATCACGGTCTGGATCTGCGCCCGAGGATGAGATGATATGTGGTGGGACGAGGAGCACGGTATCAACAGCGGGTGGGAGGGGTTCGTCTTTTGGGTTGCCTGCACAAGAGACAGACTGGTCAGCATCACAGATGAGATGGAGGAAAGATAAAATGAAAATGGAAGCTAAAATGCAAATACTTACTACCCCCAAAATAGGAAGGAAAGATGATGTGCTTGGTGGCGTCAAAAGCTGCTCTACCAGTAGCCCCATGCAGCGAAATCCAACCCCGCATGCAGACTCATTCATGGACGACTCGACATATCAATTGGCCTCACCCGATTGCCGCAACCTACAGCTGAGCATCAGGTTCAACATCCATACATACAAGATATGTATGACTTGACGGCCACCTGCTGCATCACAGCTTGATCTGCGCAAAAGAAAATGTCAGTCGTAAATATGTACTTATCGCCAATCCAGCACTTACAACATCTTGCCCACGCCGGGGGCGGCTGCTGAGCTTGAGGTTGATTCGTTCATTCGTATTCTCCTGCGTGTCCTCCAGTTCGTTCAGCTGCCGGTACAGCCTATCTGCGCCCGCCTCCTCCACTGGTTGGTGGAATATATCCCTCGACCTGCAAAAACGGTTTTAGGTTCTGAAAAATAATCCATGGGCAAATATACTTTAGATCGCATCCTAAATCGTCTTTCAACCCGCGTTGAAAGGGTGCGTGCTAGAGAGCAGAACATAATGTTGAAAACAGAGACATGCGGAGGCAACAGAGTGCAAACGGCATGCTACAGACCACTTTGGTTGAGAGCACACGGGATTTGAATTGTTGCTGTTGTCGGTTCATTAACATGCAAGTACCACGGAGGGCAAAAGAAAGGACATGCCTGATCATCTCAAACCTATTCCCCCAGTCATCAACCAGTCGTCCGAACCCAAAATCTGCATGCAAAGAGAAAAGGAAGGAGCAGGGATAGACCTGGGGCAGGACACGATGAAGGAGCACAAGCGGTGAGGAAGGAAGTGCAATGAGACGCGAGGGTTGAGGAGGAGGAAGGAATACACGGAGACACGCATGAAGGACGAAGATGGAGACAGGTGGAGAAGAAATGAGACGTGGCCAAGGAAGGCAAAGGTGATGAGGATGAGAACACCGTCAAAAAAAAAAAAAACCCCACAAATGTCATTCCTGGCTGAGAGGCTGGCGTTTAATTTTCAATTGGATCACTCTGGATGGCACCTGGTTCTCTTGGCTCAGGCTCTTGGAATTGCAACACTGCAAGTAGCGTTAACTATTATGGAGAATCTGAGAGCCTTAGTTAATACCCATGGATGGTACACGAGCCATACCCAACCCAATATCGAACGAAACAGCAGGCACGTCTTCCGGTTTCCGTCTTCACGTCCACCAAATATAGGCAATGAGTGGGGGCACGGTGTTGAAGATGCCACAATCTATATTTCCGTTGCTTGCCTGTGGGCATGTTGAAGATCTGGTTCAAGCAGAAGCCGATGAAGATCCTGAATGCAACCACAGAGATGGCAGTCCGTTTGGCATAATTTGGTGCCACACCGTGGCATCACTGTCCTCCGGCGCATATGGCCCTCCTCCTCCGTCACTCAGCGCAACTCCTCATCCTAAGCACAATACGAAAAATTCTTCACTTCAAGCAGCACCTAGATTCGTGCCCAATGACCTGACGACAAATAGCAATCAATGCAAGATGTCTTGTCCATTGTCACTTCCAAGATGATGCCCTGCCATCACATATGCGGATCTGAACAGCACGCGCTAGTCGAAAATCTCGTGCTCCACGCCTCATTGTAGGCATCAAGGCATGCAAGATCCTGCACAATCAGTTCATCTCTCTGCCATGGTCTTCTGATTCTTTCCTACATTTCTGTCTTGCAAACTTGCTTTTCATTGTGTCCATACATTCCATGATCTTCCTCAAAGTTCTCAAACTGTACCCGGGTTCTACTGCAGCACTCTGCCTGAAGCCCGGTCTACTTTTCACCGCATCGGGTTTTGCTGATAGCGTGTAACATCAACTATTTCACATGTATCACATGTATGCTCATTCGCCGGGGTTGGAGCAGTGCGTGCCTCTGGTGGTGCAATACAGGTGGCAGCGTCAATGTCAGTGAGCGATAGGAAGGGTGCAGGCTGTAATACACCCAGTAGCAGTGGTGGTGAGCACATAGCGTCGAAAGACGGTAGGATGAAATCATTCTGTGCTGATCCTACTTTTTTTAGACCGCTGAGTGAGACAAATACATACTGCACCCTATATTCTCTGGTTCGTGTTTTATTCCTTTTCATATGCAGACTGAGCAATTTTTTTTGTAGCCCAGAACCACTTACCCTCCTCGTTCACAGGCACCCGCAATATATATCTCACGTCCGGATTTTTGAGTTTCGGCATTATCTTCCTGCTGCACAATTGTCAGCCTTTTGAACACGGTCTTCCCATCAGATTCTCTCTTCATCTTCTCTATCCAAAGGTGTCTTCTGCAGGGCGGTGCAGACTTTGAGCAGAACCTCATGGTCACACGGATGGGAAATATTTCGGCCCACAGTTTTGCTTTGCTGTCGTTGGGTTCCTGTCTCAGAAGAAGCCAGTGATGTGAAGCTGTGGGCGAGGGTTGTGGAAGGAGGAGGAAGTCCGAAGTGGCCATATAGGTTGAGTTTTATTTTTTGAAGGAATCTCACATTATCTGCTTAACACTTATCTCCTTGCAGATCCGAGTCAGGCCCATATATAATTAATGCGAGTAATCTTTTCCCCCAGCTATGCTGATGACCTCTCTCTGTGCTTGCTAAGTTCTAATCTGGATCTGGATGTAGCTACTGTAGGTTTATGTACTCGACAGTATCGTATATATTTTATTTTATTTCTCAACTACAAGTCCGACTTCAGATTATTTTGGGATGACCCGAGGATGATCTCAGGATGATCCTGGGATGATCCTCAGATCAAATAAATTAAATCCGCTGCACAGGTGTTCACATGCGAGGGCATTGAGATTGTTGTGGTATCCGTCACCGTCTGCAACAAAGGCACAGCATTCATGGGCGCAAATATTGTGTTTGTATGTTGTTCAAGCCTTCTCAGCATTCCTATAATATAACTTCTTACAGGCTGTGACAAATTTCTTGGAACATCAACAGGAAATTGGGAAGACAAAGTGATGATCAACACCGCTAAATTCACTGGGGTCAGACTCTTCATCTGGTCCGGCCCTGAATCTTTCAGTGCCCTCTCTGCAGGCCCTCTCTCGCATGTGAGATTCCTTGACTCCAAGGCTGTCGTCACAGCCGTAGATTCGGAGCAAGCCTGGCTCCGCACCGGCAAGCCGGTGAATCTCGGAGAGAGGCTTGTGTCAAACTGTCAAAAATGAACTTTGTGTTCAAGCAGGATTTTGTCAGTCAATTCAACTCAGATTGAAATGATATATATGCAGCTAACTCGCTCATTGGATGTGCCTCCATAGATGTAGACATGCAGTTTCTTAATATATCCAGTTGTTATTGCACTACACCAGTTTATCAACGCGAAATTGCATTTCAGAAGGCCAAATATTTGTTTGCCTCTCTCTTCTACTATCACCTGCCCACTACTGGCCGAGCTTCCTCCCTACATTACTGTAACAAAAATGTGCCGCAATGCCTTCAAAACATAGTCCCGAGGACCAGTGATTAATCAACAGCCTCCCCACCGGCATCTTAATGGCATTTCAAAGCTCAGTATGTAGCCTCTCACACTCTCAGCATTGCTGGATTTTTCATGCGTGCAACACCTCTTCCAGATCATTGTCAGCCATAATACCGTGCCACTTAAAAAACTTTACCAGAACCAAAATCAGAAATTCCACTAAGTAGTGGTTCTGATAATCTATCAATCAAATCGACCTGGGGCATGATGTGTGACCCAAATTGCCAGTTCGACCATTTGACCATGGTCAAAATTTTGCCTAACAGACCTAGAAAAATTTGACTACGGAACGA